>CM022299.1:315358783-316565667 GCA_011799875.1 Thinopyrum elongatum | reverse complement strand
AGAGGCAATGGATACTCACGGATCTGTGGAGGAGATTCGAATTCGGGGGAAGTTGATGGCGCGGTGATGTCTACTATGCAACCTTTCTTCTTGTAGACTCGTGTTGGGCCTCCAAGCGCAGAGTCTTGTAGGACAGTAGGAAATTTCCCTCAAGTGGATGACCTAAGATTTATCAATCCGTGGGAGGGGTAGGATGAAGATGGTCTCTCTCAAACAACCCTGCAACCAAATAACAAAGAGTCTCTTGTGTCCCCAACACACCCAATACAATGGCAAATTGTATAGGTGCACTAGTTCGGCAAAGAGATGATGATAAAAGTGTAGTATGGCTGGTAGAAATATATTTTTATAATCTGAATAAAGAAAAACAGCAAGGTAACTAGTAACAAAAGTGAGCAAAAATGGTATTGCAATGCTTGAAAACAAGGCCTAGGGTTCATACTTTCACTAGTGCAAAATCTCTCAACAATGATAACATAATTGGATCATATAACAATCCCTCAACATGCAACAAAGAATCACTCCAAAGTTCCTATCGCGGAGAACATAAGATGAAATTGTTTGTAGGGTACGAAACCACCTCAAAGTTATTATTTTCGATCAATCCATGAGCTATTCCTATAAGTGTCACAAACAGCCCTAGAATTCGTACTAAAATAACACCATAGGATACACATCAACCAACTCTAATGTTGCCTAGATACTCCAATGTCACCACAAGTATCCGTGAGTTGATTATACGATATGCATCACACAATTTCAGATTCATAATATTCAATCCAACACAAAGAACTTCAAAGAGTACCCCAAGATTTCTATCGGAGAAAGGAATATAAAAACGTGTATCAACCCCTATGCATAGATTATCCCAATGTCACCACAGGAATCTGCAAGTTGATAACCGAAACATACATCAAGTGAATCAATAGAACATCCCATTGTCACCATGGATATCCCATCGCAAGACATACATCAAGTGCTCTCACAACCAAAAGATTCAATCCAACATAACAAAACCTCAAAGGAAAAGATTCAATTCATCAATGGAAGGTAGAGAGGGAAGAACACCATAAGATCCAAATATATTAACAAAGCATGCAGTACATCAAGATCATGCCAAATCAAGAACACGAGAGAGAGAGAGAGAGAGAGAGAGAGATCAAACACATAGCTACTGGTACATACCCTCAATCTCGAGGGTGAACTACTCCCTCCTCATCATGCACTACTGGAATCAGCTGCTTTGCCGTCTGCCATAGCAGACGGCAAAGGCATGCTTGGCGGACGGCAAAGGCTTTGCCGTCCGCTAGCAGACGGCAAACACTCCGGCTGAACTGATGCCGGTAAAGGCCGCTTTGCCGTCTGCTGGCGGATGGCCAAGAAGGAAAGTTCTTTGCCGTCTGCTAGCAGACAGCAAAGCTTGTGGACGGCACAAAAAAGGTAACAGCCCCGTTAGGGGGCTAACGGCGCTCTTTGCCGTCTGCCAGCAGACGGCAAAGAACGGCAAAGACCTTTGCTTCTTTGCCGTCTGCCAGCAGATGGCAAAGACCTTGCTTCTTTGCCGTCTGCCAGCAGACGGCAAAGACCTTTGCTTCTTTGCCGTCTGCTAGTCTGCTGCCACGTGGCCTATTTGCCGTCTGCTAGCAGACGGCAAATTGGCTATATAGCCCCTGTTTTTTCTTAAATTCAATCAATTTCACAGATATATATATATATATATATATATATATATATATTCATTTCAGAATATTTCAACAAGTACATATATCCAACATATCCCTGCCATATGGATCATCCAACATATCCAACACATATATCATCATCCAACACATATATACACCAAATGAAAAGTCCAACATATCCAACAATTAAGCAAAAGGTCCATATACAATATAGCCACCATCCATACATATATACGTAGCAAGTTTCAAATTGTTCATCCTACAAAATCAAAACAAAAAGGAAGGACAAGGAGAAGAGTAGACTCCAACGCAAGCTTCCGTGATCTAAAGCAAATCTGCAAAATGGGAAAGAAGAAAGTTAGAAGAACTAGAAGAAGAAGACTAGAAGAAGAAGAAGAAGAAAAAGAAGCAGAATTTTTCTTCCCTTTCTTTTTCTTCTTCTTATTGCTTACTTGTGTCATTTTAGAGCTAACCTAGTTAAATAGGCCATTTTTGACCTAAATAGGCTAAGTATGTCATAAATGAACTAAATAAGCTAAGTATAGGTCATTTTGGAGCATATTAAGTCATTTTGGAGCTAAATAGGTCATTTTGGAGCATATTAAGTCATTTTGGAGCTAAATAGGTCATTTTGGAGCATATTAAGGCATTTTGGAGCATATTAAGTCATTTTGGAGCATATTAAGTCATTTTGGAGCTAAATAGGTCATTTTGGAGCTAAATATGCTCCAAAATGACTTAATATGCTCCAAAATGACTTAATATGCTCCTAAATGACTTAATATGCTCCAAAATGACATAATATGCCGAACAATGTACCAAAGAGGGCCTCGCCGACATTCTTTTCAGTGTGCATCACGTCGATGTTGTGTGGGCAAAGGAGGTCTTTGAAGTAAGGCAGATCCCACAAACATGTCTTGTGAGTCCAGGTGTGTTCGGAATTATACCCCTTGAAATACCCTGGACGCTCCGGATCCGGCTCGAGAGAGTTTAACTGATCCAGGGTCTGTTGGCCTGTCAACGCAGGTGGTGTAGAGTTTTTGACAACTCTACCTTTATTGAAGTTCTTCTTGTCTTTTATGAACTTATGGCGAGGATCCAGGAACTGTCTATGCATGTCGAAGCAAGAAAACTTGCCACCCGCCTGCAGCCGACGAAACTCAAGAGCTGCCTTGCATGTGGGGCATGGGAACCTTCCATGCACACACCAGCCAACGAATAGCGCATACGCCGGCAAGTCATGCATCGAATACATGTACCACGCACGCATTAGGAAGTTTTTTTGTAGCGGCGTCGTATGTCTTGATCCCATTATCCCAAGCTTCTTGCAGTTCATCCTTAAGCGGCTGCATGTACACATTCATATTCTTCCCCGGATAGTTGGGCCCCGGAATTATCAACGTCAGGAAAATGTTCTTTCTTTGCATAATCTGTCCGGGGGGAGATTGAGTGGAATGACAAATACATGCCAACACATTGAACCCATCCGTGCTTATGGTGAGTCGAGGATGCCTTGGATCTGCCGCTTTAGCATGATGTATTGCATCGAAGCAGTTCCACGCAAAAGCGTCCGATGTGTGTACCAACATCGGCTCCCCATATGCATCTAGTTCGGTTCTTTTGCCCAATTTATGCCATGTCATCTGTCTGGCCGTATCTTCGACCATGATAAGACGTTGAAGTCTTGGTATGATTGGCATATATCGAAGAACATTAACTGGGATTTTTGTCTGACTCTTCTCACCCATACCGTTGTCTACCTCAACATACCTGGAAGACTGGCAAACGGGACAATACTTCAAGTCCGCATACTCAAGCCTAAATAAGGCACATCCTTTCTCACAGGCACTACTAGGAAAAGGCTTATTAGTGGCGCACCTGTTTTGGCCATTAATGGCGCACTACAGGTGCGCCACTATCATCACGCCATTAGTAACAAATACTAATGGCGCACCCCTGGTGCGCCATTAGTATACCAGACAGTAGTGGCGCACCAGGAAGTGCGCCATTAGTATGCCTCCCAGGGGGCCATATTTACCTTGTGCTCTGGGTTACTAATGGCGCACTTTTATGTGGTGCGCCATTACTAAGTCAAATAGTGATGGCGCACCACATAGAAGTGCGCCATTACTAACAAATTTTTTTCAAAATTTTTTTTCGTTTTTTTCTTAATCTCGAGTCACTATGGCTTAATCTCGGGTCAATATGCTTAATCTCAAGTCAAATCGCACTAAGTGGTCAAACTTCCCGAAAGGTCACCCATCCTCACACTACTCCAGCCCGAGCATGCTTAACTTCGCAGTTCTATCCAACCCCAGCACCACCTCACTTAACAAGCACTTGTTGATATATCTATGATATCAATCCTATTAAACCTTGTTGATGTCTAGGACTTTGTTCATGTTCATTAGTGTGATGAAATTTTGAAAAAATATTTCAAACTTCCCGGTTATATTACGTATCATATTTTGAAAAAAAATTCCAAAAAAAAAATTCAAAACCAAATTTTTTTTTCTGTTACTAGTAGCGCACCTAGCAAATGGTGCGCCACTAGTAAGTTTGAATTTTTTCCCCTCTAGATCTTAAAAGCTCCGTATCTTTCGTTCTGTTAGGTTTTTGGGGATTCTGAAAATGTTTAACGGGGTTCCCCCGCTTTAATTCGGATGTAACTTTTCGAGTAGATGATTTTTCATATAAAAAACTTTTTCATCGGAGTTCGTATGCAAAAGTTATGCCCATTTTACAAATTCTTGAGAGATTTTGCAAAAAAGTCGAAAATTCAGGTTTGTAAATTTTGCTAACAACTAGACCACATATCACATGGGAATCTTATTTTCTTTTATTTTTTTGACATTTCTATCATTTTCTTTTATTTTTTTTGAAACTGAAAAGGCGGTCCACTAGGGGGGGTGCATTTGGTGAATAAATTGTAAGACTCAGAAAGTTAGTAATGGCGCACCACGTAACAGGTGCGCCATTAGTAACCCTGGTTACTAATGGCGCACCTGTTACGTGGTGCGCCATTACTAGTTTTGCAAAAAAAATAAAAAAAAATGTTTAGTAGTGGCACACCAGTGGATAGTGCGCCATTACTAGTTTGAACTAGTAATGGCGCACTGTACCCAGGTGCGCCATTACTAGTTTGAACTAGTAATGGCGCACTGTACCCAGGTGCGCCATTACTAGTTTTGAAAAAAAAAGTAAAAAAAAATTGTTAGTAGTGGCGCACGGAGTGTGTGGTGCGCCATTACTAGTTAAAACTAGTAATGGCGCACTGTGCCCTGGTGCGCCATTAATAGTTTTGGAAAAATAAAAAAAAATAAAATTCGCTAGTAATGGCGCACCGTGTGTCTGGTGCGCCATTAGTAATGAGGACACTAATGGCGCACCTGTATCTGGTGCGCCACTGCTATATAGCAGTGGCGCACCACATACATGGTGCGCCATTAATGTCCATATCAGCTATAGCCCTTTTCCTAGTAGTGAGGCATCTATCTTCTCATAGGGCATCTTAAGTACACGGAGGATTTTGTCCGACTGGTACAGGTTTGCAGGCATTACATGGCCTTTCGGTGGAAAGCGTCCAAATAGTGTCATCATCGCGTCGTAGCATTCTCTGCCCAAGTTGAATTGAGCTTTCAGAGCCATTACTTGTGCGATGGCATCCAGCTGACAAAGCTCAGTGTGCTCATGGAGAGGACGTTTTGAAGACTCCAACATATCATTGAAGGCCTTTGCAGATTCCTCCATCTCATCGTCCGAATCCCGAGCATCATCAAAGTCTTCCACCATGTCTTCCATCCCGGTACCATGCTCGTCGGTGCGACGACGGCCCTCCTCAGCTCTGGCACGTTGGCCGGACTCACCATGAAATGTCCAGACCATATAATTAGGCGTGAAACCCAACTTCTGCAGGTGTTTGATCATTTCTAACTCTGACATCTTATGAAATTTGTCGCAGCGGACACAGGGGTACTAGGTTGTTTCTTGTCCATTTGCAAATGCGGCTCTCACAAACCCCTTGGCTTTTCTCATCCATTCATGGGTCATGTCTTTCTGACTAGTGTGACCGGTGTACATCCACGCACGATCACTCATCTTGCCTAGCTACTGGACACACAAGAAATACATACATAATTCAGCAAACCATATTCATCAGTTAATAGAGTTTGTAAGTTTTATTACGTCCATGCAACCTAGATGCTAGTAGGTAAAGATAGGTCCTAATCCCACCCGAGTATGTGTAGATTGGGTTCGTTTTCCCATGCTCTGCTCCGGATCCAACGCAAAATTTTGGTAGCACCTCCCCGCTGTTCTCCTGATACACGTCCCGGCAATAAGAAGAGAGGATGTGTACCCGAAGAACAACAGGGAGGCACTGACGAAATTCTGCATCGGATCCGTAGCAGAGCATATGGGAAAACGAACCCAATCTACACATACTCAGGCTGTCCATGGATAATGTTGGACAATTCGAAAGAATCACAGTTATAAATATGCAAATGCATGCATATCTATAGATGTAACCCTTTCGAACGGGAGACGCATAGTGGTCACGCAAACTGATGATTGACACCTACAGCTAGCAAGTTTCATCGGCACGAACACCGGAACAGAGCAAATGAAGGGGGGAGGAGGAGATGTCATTTGTGCTCACCCACGAACGCAGGGGCGGAGCTCGTCGAACGCACGGGGAGGTCGTCGAACACCAGACCCTCGCAGCAATGAAAGAACTGCACATTTAAATCCACCCGATCAACACAAATATATATGATGTTTTTCTTACCAAAATCGGGAAATATACTTCCTAACTCATAATTCACAAATATATGACCCCGTTGGCCTCTGGAAGGCCGAAGAGCACCTTTCCGGTCAACAGGAGGCCGAAGAGCTGTCGGGGGTCGGGGGGTGTCGTGTCTGGGTGTCGTGGTGTCGGGGTGTGGGGGTGTCGGGGTGTCGTAGTGTCGGGGTGTCGGGGTGTCGTGGTGTCGGGGTGTCGTGGTGTCGGGGTGTCATGTCGGGGTGTCGGGGTGTCGAGGTGTCGTGTCGGGGTCGGGGTGTCGGGGTCAGGGTGTTGTGTCGGGTGTCGGGGGTGCCGTGTCTGGGTGTCAGGGTGTCGGGGTGTTGTGGTGTCGGGGTGTCATCACTCGACCCCTCGACGACCCTCGACCCCTCAGAGAAAATGTGTACCCGGAGAACAACAGGGCGGTGCTGACGAAATTTTGCCTCGGATCGAAGTAGAGCACAGGAAACAAAACCCAATCTACACGTACTCGGGCTGTCCATGGATAACATGGACAATTCGAAAGGACGACGGTTATAAATATGCAAATACATGCATATTTATAGATGCCACCCTTTCGAACGGGAGACGCCTAGGTTACGTGACTTCGCATGAAAATAAAATCTAGTGGCATCGGCAGAACGACCGGAACAGAGCAAATAGGGGAAGGTCAGGGAGGAGATGACAGTCGAGCTCACCCTTAGACCGTAGAGGTGGTAGTCGAATGACGATGACGGCAACGGGACCGTCAGTGCTCCTGGAGGTGAAGAGAAGATCCCTGCACATGAAAAACAATCCAACATAAGCACCGCAGAACAATCTAATCAACAACATCGAACCTAACGGAAAAAAAGACACTATTTTTTAAAATGAAAATCCATACATAAATCCACCCATACATCTATATAGCATTCATCCATCTTTCCATCCATACATCTACACAGCATACATCCATCTAGCAATCCATATAACAACTACAAATTGTTCAAAATCACATATACATACATCTATATATACATGGTTCAATACATCAATCGTCCATCTATACATCAATCAGACCCACCAGTAGGAAGCAACCAGGCCAAACATGCACAGAATCTTACTGCTTCAAAGTTTACATGTACTAGTATGCATACATTGTATTTTTAGAAAAATTTAGGTATGGCAACTGCCAAAGCTTGCCAGATTGCTGGCACCGCCCCTGTATACATACATCCATCTATCCATCCATCCTTACATCAATCTATCCATCCATCCACAGATCCATCAACTCCTAAATCTATACATGCAAAAAAAAAAGAACAAAGAGGGGGACCGGTTCTCACCGTGGGCTGGGCAGAGGGGGCAGAGAGCAAGGAGGAGCTGGTGCCTGGCTTCGGTGGCACCAGCGGTGGGGAATGGCGGCGGCCGGTGCTGCCGCGACCGCAGCAGCAGGTGGCGGCGGCCCTAGGGCACGAGCCGGGGAGGGGGCCCCATGGCAGAGGGGTGGGGGGAGGTGGAGGAGGGAAGTGGGGGGCGGCGGCGGGGAGGCAGAGCAGAGGAGCAGGAAGACGCGCGCGCGCGTGGGGGAAATGGCGGGTAGGAGTTTTTGGGGGCGGGCCGAGTGTGGGGGTTATTTCATTTTTTCAACAGCTTTGCCGTCTGCGGTCAAGCAAAGAAGACGGCAAAACACGGGCGGGTGGGGATTTTCATTTTTATTTTTTTCTTAATGCTTTGCCGTCTGCCAGCAGACGGCAAAGGGGGTGACCGTTAGACAGCCCCCGCCGTGAAACTGTGGGCCCCCCACCTCTTTGACCTAGCCAGCAGACGGCAAAGAATTGGCAGATGGCAAAGAGCTTGACCTAGCCAGTGCTGTGCCCCGTGGGGCCCACTTTGGTCTTTGCCGTCTCCTGGCAGACGGCAAAGAACTCTTTGCCGTCTGCCAGCAGACGGAAAAGAAGTGGCAGATGGCAAAGACCCTCTTTGCCATCCGCTGGTTCTTTGCCGTCTGCTTTGGCAAGACAGATGGCAAACAGCCGCTTTGCCATCAGCTGGCAGACGGCAAAGAGCTGGCAGATGGCAAAGACCCTGATTCCAGTAGTGATGGTCGCTGCCAGGATGATGAAGATGGCCTCCGGTGATGATATCCCCCTCCGGCAGGGTGCCAGAACAGGGCCCCGATTGAGTTTTTGTGAATATAGAGGCTTGTGGCGGTGGAACTTCTCATCTAGGGTTCTTTTTGATGTTTGGGGTATTTATAGGATTTTTTGGCGTCGGTCTCACGCCAGGGGGTACCCGAGGGGCCCTCAAGCTCGAGGGGCGCGCCCTGGGGGGGTGGGTGCGCCCCCAGGCTTGTGTCTCCCTCGGCCTCTTCCTGGCACAGCTCCGGTGCTTCGGGGTCTCTTTTGGTCCATAAAAAATCACCATAAATTTTCAGCCCATTCTGAGAACTTTTATTTCTGCACAAAAAACGACACCACGGTAGTTCTGCTGAAAACAGCGTCAGTCCGGGTTAGTTCTAATCAAATCATACCAAAACCATATAAAATTGTTGTAAACATGGCATGAATACTTCATAAATTATAGATACGTTGGAGACGTATCACGCGGCCGCGGCTCCTCTGACGAAAGCTCTGGAGGTTTCTCCTCGCTACCGTGGACGACGGTTGAACAGGGCGGCAAGCTCGAAGCGGCGCAGGGCGTCAATGACAAGAGGAAGAAGACGAGAGCGAGAGGAAGAAGTAAAAGCGGAACGGGGGTCCGTCGTGTTTTTATAAGGGATGAGAAACCGAAACAGCGAGCACGAAACCCCGGGAGGCGCATTAAATTTTTGCTAAAGACGCTCCTCGATTCTAGCGCTTGACAAGACAACACATATCCATACAAAAGATTCATTATGACATCATATGATTGAGTTTGGGAAAATGGACAAGTGATGTCATGGTACAGAGCAGGATGGAAAGGTACCAAGTGTGGAAAGTTTTCATAAGCCGGCTAAATAGACTGACCTGGTTAAAGTATATGGAAAGGAAGGGCGAAGATGACAAGAACAGCCTTCCCGGCTTGACAATGTAGACCCGGGTTTATCATTGATGTTCTCCTTTCTTTTCATTCTTATTTTTTTCAGATATATAATTTAGCATGGATAAATCCAAGCTAAATAAGGGGCTAATGTTGGGGAAATTTCCTAGCAATATGACTCGGCCCAGAGCGCACCGGCTCGTGGGTCACTTCGACCTGGCAGATCACAATGTGGTGGAGGCCCCGAAGAATAAGTGAAGGCCGGATCGATGATGTCACTTGTTGAGTCGGCTTGACGAATGCCCAAAGATGAAGACTCTCCTTACTTGGGAGATAAGTAGAATACGATACGGGTCGTAGTACGTCCCGGACTCTATTGTAAACCTAGGTTCTCAACCTATATATAAAGGGGAGATCCTTGGTGGAAAAGGATAAGTTACAATCAATCAAGAGCTAGGTTAGTGAATCTGCATCCTTGTAATCGAGATTTCCAGTAATATCAATCAAGAAGGAAGTAGGTCTTTACCTCCACCGAGAGGGGCCGAACCTGGGTAAACTCATGTCCTTTGTTTCCCGACCAACCCCTCTCAAGCGGCCACCTAGTTGCGATTGCCTCCAGACTTAGTCCTTTTTCGAGGACATCTACCGTGACAAAACCACGACAAGAGTCATTAGTGGAATCAATAGAAATACTAGAAGCAACAATGTTGGTTTTAGCATTATTGTTGTTACTACTAGAGGTAGAACCTTTCTTACTCTTGTTACTAACTTGAGTATAGATTTAACTTGTGGCATAAAAATAGACAAGAGAAGATGTTTGGCAATGTAAGAAGAACTCTTCTTTCGACGATCATCATTGATTGCTTTTAGAAGCTCATGCTCTTGCTCTAAATTTAGCTTCTTGAAGCGTAGCTTCTCATGAGTTCTTAGAAGATCTCTATGATTTTCTTGAGTTGTTTCATGAGCTAACTTAAGAGTGTTTAGTTCTTAAGTTAGACGCTCAATCTCGTTCTTAGCATGGTCATATGTTTCGTCTTGACTATCATGATTACTAGCAACTTCATTATAGCTCACATCAATAGTTTTATCAACAAGCAAATCATCCTCATCACTATTGAAATCAAGATACTCGGGGTGTGATACCTTGGGGACTTTAGCCATGAAGCATCTTCCAATTCCTTCATTTGCTGAATCGAATAGGTCATGGGAGTTGGAGGATACGAGAGCAAGTCCGGCAACACCTTCATCTTGACTGTAGTCGGAGTCGGAGTGATAACAACTCTCGGAGTGGTTGTCGGAGTCAGAGCTGGAAACATATTCACCAACATGAGCTTGATGTCTTATTCTAGAGTATCTCTTGGTTGACTTGAATTTCCCTTACAATTCCTTGTTTCTTCGAGAAGGTCTTTGTTCATAACGATCATCTCTACTTCTCCTCTCTATATGAGGTGATTCATCTCTTCTACTCTTTCTTCTAGGTGAGTCTTCTCTTTTCTTGTGAGGTGTCGTGCACTCATTTGAGTAGTGTCTGGGTCTTCCACAATTTTAGCAATTACGGTCACGACTTGATGATCTTTGCTCATATTGTCTTGAGTTGGAGCTTCTCTCTTTGTTTCTATTCTTATAGAATTTGTTGAAGTTCCTCACCATTAGGCTTAATTACTCATTGGATACTAGCTTGTCACTTGATGTTGTAGGAGCATCACTTGAAGCTTTGCATGCACCACTTGACTTGTTGTGGAGCTCCTCCTTATCCTTGAGTGACATCTCATGCGCCACAATTCTTCCAATTACTTCTGTGGTCTTGAGATCTTTGTAATTGGGCATCATTTGGATCAATGTGCATACGATATCATATTTTCCATCCAAGGCTCTAAGAATCTTCTTGATGATGAATTTGTTGGTCATCTCTTCACTTCCTAAGCCGACAATCTCATTTGTGATGAGAGCAAGCCTAGAGTACATTTCGGTGACTCCTTCACCATCCTTCAACTTGAACTTGTCAAGTTGACTTTGAAGCACATCCAACTTGGATTCCTCGACGGACTCGGTACCATTGTGCATATTAACCAAAGTATCCCAAATTTCCTTTGCATTCTCAAGACGGCTGATCTTGCTAAACCCCTCGGGGCACAAACCATTGAAGAGAATGTCACATGCTTGAGCGTTGTACTGCAACATCTTCAATTCTTCTACGGTTGCTTCACGATCCGGTTCTTTACCATGCTCAAAAAATTCACCGTCCAATCCAACACAAACAACAGCCCAAATGGCGGGGTTATGACCAAGAATATGCATTTTCATCTTATGCTTCCAACTAGCAAAGTTTGTACCATCAAAATATGGACCTCTACGGTGATAGTTTCCCTCACTAGACGCCATACTCTCCTAGGTTGTGAAACCAATGCAATGCAGACCAAAGCCCTGATACCAATTATAGGATCGAAAGTATGTCTAGACGGGGGAGTGATTAGACTATTTGACAAAATAAAACTTATCATTTTCCCAAATTTAGTTGTAGGCAAGTTTTAGCAATTCTACCAAGTCAAATACACCCTACACATGCAAGTCTAAGAGTTGTGCAGCGGAAAGTAAAGACTTTGCATATGAACATAAAGAAGGGATTGGAGATTTCAAACACAATGAAGACATGATGAGTTTTGGCGTTGTTCCGATAGGTGGTGCTATTGTATGTCCAAGTTGATGGGGACTTCAACCCACGAAGGGTAACGGTCGTGCGAGTCCACGGAGGGCTCCACCCATGAAGGGTCACCAAGAAGCAACCTTGCCTATTCTATCATGGCTTACGTCCACGAAGGACTAGCCTCACTCGGGTAGATCTTCACGAAGTAGGAGATCCCCTTGACCTTACAAACTTCTTGGTTCAACTCCACAATCTTGGAGGCTCTCAAGTGACACCTAACCAATCGAGTAGGCACCACTCTCCAAAAGGTAATAGACGGTGTTGTTGATGATGAGCTCCTTGCTCTTGTGCTTCAAATGATAGTCTCCCCAACACTCAAACACTCTCTCACTGTTTTGGCTTTGGTAGGAGAGGGGATTGAATGGAAAGCAACTTCGGGAAGGCTAGAAATCAAGGTTTAAATGGTTGGGTTGGAATCTCTTGATCTCAACACATGAGTAGGTGGTTCTCTTCTCAGAAAATGAGTAGTGGAAGTCATGTTTCGTTCTGATGGATCTCTTCGAGAATGTAGGTGGTAGTGGAGGGGTATGAATAGGCAGCACCAAAAATCCACTATTACAAGTCTTTGACCCAACTCGGTGACACCGACATGAAAATCTCGGTGAGACCGACTAGTGTAAAAGACTTGACCGTTAGGATTTTTGGTGAGACCGATCATACCAACTCGGTGGGAGCAAAGTGCGATGGCTAGGGCAAGACCTCATTTCGGAAATTCCGAAGTGAAGCGACTTCATTATGGAAACTTGGTCAGGCCATCTCGGTGAGACCAAGATCCATTTTGGTTGCACCAGAGTATTAGGGTTTGGCATATGGCAGTGTATAGGATCATCTCGGTGGGTCCAGATTGGAGTGTTTCGGTGTGAACGAGATGGATATTTAGGGTTTTGGGTAGGATGGAAGTGTATAAATATTTGAGGGTTTTGGAGCAATATCACTAAGCACTTGAGCAATTGAGTCATGATCAAAACCGCATCCCCTTTTAATAGTATTGGCTTTCCTATGGACTCAATGTGATCTTGGATCACTTAACCAAAAGTGTAGAGTCTTGGAGCTTTTCCAATCTTTATCCTAAGCATTTTGAGGGGTCCACATCCACTAGTCTTTGCCATGCCAATCATTGATCTTCTCTGAAATCTATCATCAATGTGCATTAGATCAATGACATATATTTTGTTATTAATTACCAAAACAACCCGGGATTAAATGCACTTTCACTCCTCCCTCCAACCTATATATACTTGAGGTCTTTGGCCCTTTGAATATAGAAGTTTTGGAGCCTCCTCTAGTTCTTCTAGTTATAGTACTAGTTGGTCCTAGTTAACTAATTAGATCTAGGCTAATCCTCTTGTCCTCATAATTAGAAGCCTCGTGTGGTTCTAATCTCCTCCCTATAATTCTCTGGTGATGATTAGCTCTGGATGGTGATGCGCTACCAGATTGTGAAGGCTACATGCTTGCAACCAAGTACAAAGGCCGTGCTTTCGGTGTTCGGTTCAAGGGATTGTTCATGGGCGGTACGAGGGATCGTTCATCAACGGTTTGATGGACTCTAGGTACGTACGATCTACACCACACATTCTTCTTCCGCTGCAACTCGGTCAAGGTAGTGATCATGATCCCAACCCATTATGCATCTTCATATTGATCTTGGGTGATCGTAGGCATGAATTTTTTTTTTCTACTATGTTTCCCAACAACTCAGACCTTATTTGGACTCTAATCCGACTACATCGAATCTGACTCCAGATCCTTCAGGGTCCATATTATCCGGCTAGCATCCAATGCTACATGGCCAGTGAGATCGAGACATCCACCGTGTCATATGCTAGTCTAGTCGGTTGCAAGTCCACACAACCCTTCCAACTAGGGAGCATTTAGTACAGTCATCACAAAATGCATATGTCTCACAAACAAGTCTGTACTTGTTGATACACATCATTGATAATGCCCAAGGAATGTACTTATTCATAAACACATAGGAAATATCATCATACATGATTACCTCTAGGGCATATCTCCAACAACAATCTCAGCAGATGTAGGTCAAAAAGTAACAAGGACAAACCTCATGCTCATAAGGTAATCAGTTGCAGAGAAAAGATAGAGGGAAGAAAATTAAAAAACTTGGTCAGAAAGGTGGGCCTACTGGTGCTGCTACTGTTACTAAAGTTGGGGATTTTACTGACTATGCACAGGTCACGTGTTACAATTGTGGTGATCCTGGACACCACAAGACTAAGTGCTTGAAGCCAAAGTTATGGTGTGATTAGGTGGATGTTTGTCCAATCAGGAAAAGGCCCCATCAGGTGGCAAAGTACATTGGCAGTGCTACTACAGTCTTAGTATTTTCACATTTGGATGTGGCGATCCAGGACGAAATGGTATTGGAACCCTGAAGAATGTTGATCTTATGTTTGTGGAATCTGGAGAACAGAGTAAGTAGGAGCTGGCAAAGGAGTTTTATGATACATACGAAACAAACTAGGCTTGGCAGATCAAGCAACTAAATGACTTGTCTTTTCTAGTTAAATTCTCACCACATATTTCAGTTGCTCGGGTGGTTGGATATCCCATGTGTAGCCTTGTTACAAAAGGAATAGTGGTTAATGTATAAGTTTGGAAAGAAGAACTACATAATGTTGAAAACCTAACGGAGATCTGGGTTCAGAGTAGGGGACTGTTGCCTAAAAGGTGTAAGTGGTCTGTTTCAGATTAGTGTGTTTTTGCTTTTGGATTAGTTGTTGACCTGGATTGGTGGGGGATGTTCTGGTGCTTATTTGACTATGTTAGAGTCAAGGTGTTCTGTAGAGACCCTTCTAAGATTCCTAAAGGGAGGATTTTTGAGATACGGGGTAAAACCTTCAAATTCCAAATGACCGTTGAAATACCCCTTATTGAGACCCAGGTTAGCAAAAGTGCCGATGAAAAGGATGGGGATGGGGATGATAAAGATCCAAATATATATATATATATATATATATATATATATATATATATATATATATGAGAGTATGGATACTGATAATAGAGTCAGTGAGCTTGGAAGTCAAGATAGTAGAGTTTATGATGGTTCTAAAGTCAAATCTTCCACCAGGGGCTATTCAGTTAGTCAAGGTAACATGTAAATGTTGAGATTGTCTAAGGTTGTTGCTCAATATGAAGCTAATTTAGGTAATGCTAAGGATAGCTTGATTACCTTCTTGTGCCAGCAAGGGGCTGTAACTACCACAACAAAACTGGTGCTTGTTAGTGACGAAAATCCTCGTGACGACTCAACTAAGATAATTTCTGCAACAGAAACCGTCACTAGTGGATTTCCTCCCGGTGCAGCGCCCTCAGCATCGTAGGTGACATTTTGGCCTGATTTTAGGCAACACATTTGGTTGTCACTGAGCATGTACATATTCTGTGATGGTTTTTAGTGTCCTAAAAATGTTGGACGGGTCATTTTTTGAAAACATAAATAGAAAAATAACTAATTGTTTTTGTAGGTGACTTATTTAGCTGGATGTGCTTTGCTAATAGCGGGAAATTTCTTGGAACTGGGATTGTTCGGTTCCCTCATAACAAAGGAATTGGGAAGTCGACTTAGGACTGTTCTTGACTACCATGTCGCTGGCGAGGTGATAGGGCGACACGACGAGGTGAACACGATTGGGGTGGTATGGCGGTGCGACACGTCCCTACTGCACAGGGAAGTGACGCACGACTATGGTAGAGTGAAATAGAGGTAATTTCACGTGCGATGTATCTATGAAAAGACATCGTAGCAGTATTTTTTGATTTCCTGGATTAGGTGATGCAAATTCTTATGCTATTTTTATGTTTTCAAACAATGGATCAAAACAGATAGCTGTAAAGCGTGGATGACCTCGGCATACGACCAAGGTGTGAAGGAGTATATGGATTTCGTGGTTGCACGCAACAACGCAGCTGAAGATATGTTGTGCCTATGCAGAAGTTGAGGTAGTGGGTTTCGCTCTCCAAGAAAAGAAGGTAAAAATATCACATAAGTCTCAATGTTATGTCCATGACCTATACAAGGTGGATTTATCATGTAGAACCACTAGACAATGGTGAAAGCCATGATACTACCCATGAAGGTGGTTATAAAACTGACAAGGGTGATGAGTTAGAGGTACACAATGAAGCATGATTTGATAATATGGAAGGTCTCGTAGATGACATATTAATCTACAGAAATAGAAGATGCATCAGATGGGTTAGGTTTCTAGAGCTCATGGAAAAAACGAGCGAGAATTTCACAAGGGATGTTGCATTATGACACGATGGACGTTCATTATTAGGGTCCTTCGTACTAAAACATATACCCATATGATCAATAGGACATTTGATTTGTTGAATTATGCTTTGCCTCATGTGGACTTCCTAAAATCTTACGCTGATGCTAAGAGAGATCTTTCTGATGTTGGGGTTATGAGACAAATCATGTATGCAAGTATGACTGTGCTTTGTATCGGGGAGACATTACCAACATTACTCATTGTTCCGAGTGTGGTAGATCACGGTGGAGACATGAAGATGGAAATAAAAATGTGCCTCACAAGATCCTTCGATACCTCTCGATAATCCCACAGTTACAAAATGTTTTTTCTTTGAGGGAAATATCATATCACATCCGATAGCACGCGGAGACGAGGGTTGAAGTGGAAAATGTCATGAGGCACCCCGCTAATGGTGAGGCATGAAAAGGCCTTTGACAAAAAACATCATGACTTTGCTGCAGATCCTCATGTTGCAACATATGGATTCAATCCCTTTGAACACATTGGTTGTGCATACATTATGTGGCCAGTTTTTGTCATTCCATACAACTTGCCACCTTGGATGTGCACGCACCAATCCAATTTCATGATAGGATTGCTGATTCCTGGAAGATTTTCACCAGGAAAGGATTTTCATGCATTTACGAATCACTAATAAAAGGTATGCAGAAGCTCTGGAGTGGTGTGAAATCGCACGATGTATGCACAGGAAAATATTTCAATTTGCGTGCGACCCTTATTTGGTCTATTCATGATTTTCCTACATTTGCCACTACTTTAGGTCGGGGGACAAAGGTTTATTATGCATGTGTGCATTGCGATGAGGATCCTTGCTATGGAAAACTTAAAAACAAAATTGGATATGTTGGTCATTGTCGATTCCTTGATGACAAACATCCTTTTAGAAGAAAAGGAGCAGCATTTAATAGAAAGCAAGAGAATATGCTGGCACCGAGGAAGTTCACAAGCAAAGAAGTTGAATCATACTTGGAGCATGCTAAGGAAAGGTACAAACTAGGTAAGTATCCAGGAATTGTAACGCCACAACCAAACCCACTGGTTCCAGGTCGTTGCTCCTGGGGTCTAGACTGGCTCCACACACCAACACTGGTCTTTCCTATGCACCTTGTCCTCACTCATGCGCACCTAGGAACAACTTCTAAATTGGTCACCACCCTCAAGTTGCTCCAAGCCAAGCACGCTTAACTTTGAGGTTGGATGGGATCCCCAAAAAGAAGGTGCACCTTGTTGATATGCGTAGTTTATCATTCTTATTAAGCCAGGTTGTCACATACACCCCATCCAAAGGAACCGACGTCCCCTTCGGCCTAGTAGGAATGTTCCCTCTTGGCACATGTCTGTGTGTGCCATGAACGCATCATGACCCGCACACTCCCGTGTAACCGCGAGGCTTGGCTCTGATAGCAATTATAATGCCCCACCCAAACCCACCTGTTCACCCACTGGTTCTAGGCCGTTGCGCCTGGGATCTAGACTAACCCCACAAACCAACACTAGCCTTTTTGCACACTTTTTCCTCACTCGTGCGCACCTAGGAAAAACTTCCCATTCGACCACCCATCCTCAAATTGCTCCAAGCCAAGCATGCTTAACTTTGAGGTTACTTGTGGATGGGCTCCCAGAAAATAAGGTACACCTTGTTGATATGAGTAGTCTACCATTCCTATTAAGTCGGGATGTCATAGAAAACATGTGGATCATACTACATGGTACCTGAAGGCAAGCTTATATGATTTTCCATACTAGAATAATCTTAAGTTACCTCACAACCTAGATGTTTGAACATTGAGAAGAACATATGTGAGTGTATCATTCTTAAACTTCTTGTACTTGATGGTAAGAACAAGCATTGCATCAGTGCAAGAATGGATTTGGAGGATCTCAAGATCAGGCCGAAGTATTGGTTGAAAGAAGATCAGAAACTTCTTACAAGAAGTATCCTGCATATTGGAGACTTACTAATGAAGTTAAGATAAAGTTGTGAAGTTTCTGACTAAAGTCAATTCCCAGATGGTCACGCTGCAAACATGGCAACGTATATGGATGTCAAGACTGGTAAATTACATGGTCTGAAGAGGCATAATTACCATATACTCCTGTAGAGTATCTTACTTGGTCTTAGAGGCATTTCCCCCAAGGAGATGTATGAGGCTATCGCCGAACTAGGAAGAATTTATAAGGAGTTGTGAGCCAAGAAATTAGGAATTGAAGTCGAAATGATTAGAACGTGGTATTCCTGAAATTTTGAAAGCTTGAGAAGATCTTCCCACCTGCTTTGTTTGATATAAAGGTGCGCCTAACTGTTCATCTTCCACGGGAGGTACTTCTAAGGGGCCTTATCCAATATGGTTGGATGTTTCCAATCGATAGAAGTCTTGGGTAATTTAAGTCAATTGTTTGTAACAAAGCAAGAACTGATGGTTCAATTATTGAGGCATATATCATTGATTTGTTCTTGACATTTTGCTCCGGGTATTTGAAAGATGAGATGGAAAAAGGAAACATCCGTAAGAAGGGTAAGAAGGATAAAAGGCCTAAATCTAGCATGGGATACCTATGTATTTTTCATATGGTGCTAGTGGCGTTGCGTGGAAGGGTAAAAAATAATTTCTGATGGACTTGATGTAGGATCAAAAGTATGTCTAGAGGGGGGTGATTAGACTACTTGACCAAATAAAAACTTATCTTTTTTCCCAATTTTAGTTGTAAGTAGGTTTTAGCAATTCAAGCAAGTCTAGTATCACCCTACACAAGCAATTCTAAGAGTATAGCAGTGGAAAGTCAAACATTGCACATGTAAGTAAAGGAGGGGTTTGGAGATTTCAAACGCAATGAAGACACAATGATTTTTGGCGTGGTTCCAATAGGTGCTGCTATCATACGTCAATGTTGATGGAGACTTCAACCCACAGAGGGTAACGGTTGCGCGAGTCCACGGAAGGCTCCACCCACGAAGGGTCCACGAAGAAGCAACCTTGTCTATTCCATCATGGCTTACGTCCACGAAGGACTGGCCTCACTCGGGTAGATCTTCATGAAGTAGGCGATCTCCTTACCCTTACAAACTCCTTGGTTCAACTCCACATGATCTTGGAGGCTCCCAAGTGACACCTAACCAATCTAGGAGACACCACTCTCCAAATGGTAATGGATGTTGTGTTGGCGATGAACTCCTTGCTCTTATGCTTCAAATGATAATCTCCTCAACTCTCAATCTCTCTCACACAAATTTGGCTTGGGTAGGAGAAGGATTGGAGTGGAAAGCAACTTGAAGAGGCTAGAAATCAAGGTTCAAATGGTAGGAATGGAATCTCTTGATCTCAACACATGAGTAGGTGGTTCTTTCTCAGAAAATGAATGGTGGAAGTTGTGTTTCGTTCTGATGGCTCTCTTAGAGAGCGAGTGGTGATGGAGGGGTATAAATAGGCAGCACCAAAAATCCAACTGTTACAAGTCTTTGACCCAACTTGGTGGCACCGATATGATAACCTCGGTGAGAACGACTACTGCAAAAGACTTGACCGTTAGTCTTTTCGGTGAGACCAATTACACCAACTCGGTGGGACCGAAGTGCAATGGCTAGGGAAAGACCTCGTCTCGGTAATTCCGATCGGTTCATCTCGGTGATTCCGAAATGAAGCAACTTCATTACAGAAACTTGGTCAGGCCGTCTTGGTGGGACCGAGAACCATTTGGGTCAGACCGAATTGCTAGCGTTTTGGCTGTGGCAATGAAATAATCATCGCATTGGGTCCGGAGTAGGTGAAATCGGTGGGACCAAAATGATGATTTAGGGTTTTGGACAGATGTGTTTAGAGAAAGTGATTGAGGGTTTTGGAGCAGTATCACTAAGCACTTGAGCAACAACCTCATCAACAATACCTCATCCCCTTTTAATAGTATTGGCTTTCCTAAGGGACTCAATGTGATCTTGGATCACTAAACCAAAAATGTAGAGTCTTGGGGTAGCCAATTTTTGTTCCTTGACATTTTGAGGGGTCAACATCCATTTGTCCTTGCCATGCCAATCATTGATCTTTTCTGAAATCTATCATCAATGTCCATTAGATCAATGACATATATGTTGTTATAAAATACCAAGACCACCCGGGGATTAGTTGCACTTTCAATCTCCCTCTTTTTTGGTAATTGATGACAACATATAGATCAAAGCTTCGACAAATGATATAATGAATGAAATACACCGTCGCTTTGAGAAGTATGTGATAAGCAAGAGCTCCTCCTAAATTTGTGCATTATTGAAAATTTGCCTTTGAATGCAAATGCACAATTGATTAGGATTATGGGTTACTCTTCCATGTCACATACATCTTGGTGGATCGCTCAAAATGATATGATTGCATAGAAATTAGCACTCATCACCAAGCAAACAAGTGAATGATCATACAAAGAGCATATTAATGGATATCCAAGCAAGCATAGCATTAAAGTATGGTATGATCAAGCACACAATAATGTAGTCTCATCCAAGCATCAAGCAAAAGTAACTCAAAGTACGTAGCAAGAATCTATCAAGGAAAAGCAAATGAACAAAAGCAAAATACTCTCTCAAAGCCTAATGATCTATACTATTCTCCCCCTTTGGCAACAAGTACCAAAAAGTTCAAATAAGTATAGAGATAAATGTCGCTCTAGGCTTGGTCTCCTGCAGCGCCTGTGTTCATCGATATCGGAGTAGAGAGAAGTGCATCTGCAAATGCCTGGGACAAATTCTGCTGTACTGGAGGAGTGGAGACGGCAGGACGCACTGAGGGGGCGGCCAAAGGTGTAGCGGCTGGAGCTGAGACTGTAGATCTGGAAGTGATAGGTACTACAACTAATCTAGGCATGGTCCTGAACTGAGTAGTCGTGGGAATGCCATCAGCTGGATGCTCCTCATCATCACTAGATGGTCGTGCCTTCGCTTCATCCACTTCACGCTTCAGACTCTCAACAGTGCTATGAACCTCTATCACCTTGACATCCAGATCATGAAACTTGGTCTATACAATCCTCTCAAGACTCTTCTGGTTCTCTACGAGGTTGCCTAGACTCCGCTCGATCCTTTGAGTAGCTTGAATGAGATATTGCATCTAGTTTGTCTTTGTCTTGAGCACTGGAGCTCATGGAGCACTAGGTCCTGAAGTTCTTCCAGCCTCTGCGCTTGCATGTGTTGTGGCTGAGGTAGGATGGGATGGATCCATCATCACTGTGTTGTCCTCAAACTCAGGCCGAAGTGGCAAATGCTCACGATCCAGCAAAAAAGACTTGTCTGCACGCTTCGAGTTGATAAGCATCTGAATATGGGTGGCAAACCCACAAGACCTCTTCTGATCAGCGGCTATCCTCTTGATGGTTTCCACTATGCACTGCAAAAAAATACACTTTCGTGATGATACGTATTTGTCATAGTAGGTCATGTTTTCTGTCATGCATGTACATCCATGACAATTTTATGACAGAATCAAGATAGTCATACCTGTGTTGTCATAGAAGTGTTCCATGACAATACCAAAATTATCATCATGGAAGTGTCCACTTCCATGACGATAAATCGCACGTCATGGAAGTGTTTTCGTCAAGGGTAACTGACATGTGGCATCCACCGTAACGGGTCGCCGTTAAGCTATCGGGTTCTGTTTTGGATCCGATAACCCGTTAACAGCCCGGACCAATGGGGATTTGCCACGTGTAAAATTCTCATTCGCCGGAGTATCCACGTGTCGGCTCAGTGCTAGGACAGATGTCATCCAGCGAATGGACGGGACACGCCTATGATACGTCGACACGTGGCTCGGCCCAATAGTGGCCCATTCAGGTCAAAAGGCTGGCCCATTTGACTTAGTCAAAAGGTAGCGGCCCGGCCCATGAAAGGCCTGTTAATGGCCTGCTCGCATATAGCCCATTTACAGCCCGCTAACTCACGGCCCATTATGGCCTATCCGAATTAGGCCCAGTAGCGTCATCTGGGCCGTCCAATATGATTCCACCCCGTTGTAACTTCTGGCCCATGTATGGCCCATGAAGTCTTTCGGCCCGTATGAGGCCCTTTGTAACTCTTGGCCCATTAATGGCTCGTGGTGAAACTGGCCCGTAATGAACAATGTATCGCTTTATACCCATTAATGGCCCATTATTCTATTGGGCCATTTCCAGCTCGTGTTATCTTTCGGCCTTCTAAGGGCCCATTTATTCTTGGGCTGATTTGCAGCATTCGATTACTTACGGTCCGTTATTGGCCCGTTCCGGTTGTGGGCCAAATTCAGCCCGTGGTTAAAGTCGGCCCGGTTGTGACCCCTTAATCCGTTGGGCCATTAACGACCTGTTATGCCTGTCGATAGAATCAAGCCCGTTATACTCATCGGCCCATTAACGGCCCGTTATGGTCGGCCCATGAACGAATGATTCCCACTCTAGCCCGTTTACGGCCCATAATGCCGTCCATTATTGGCCCATGTTTGGCCAATCGATCATACGGCCCGTAGAAGGCCCATTGATTCTACGGCCCATAGAAGGCCCGTAGGAGGCCCATGGTCACTACAGCAGATAGCAGGACCATGGTGGCAACAGTCCGTATGTAGCCCATGGTTATTGTGGCCTAGTTATAAAAAATAGGTTATTGTGGGCACTCGAAAAACGCGGAAAAAGAACTGTAGTGACTACAAGCAAACAACTAAACAAGACAATAAGGAAATAAATAAGCAAGCAACTTACGCTAGGCTATTACGGCTATTACACATATTACATCCACTGGGCATCAAAGTTCACCACCAGTGCAAATATGGGGAACAAAGCAGCATATTACATACATTTGTTGTCAAAGTTGGCGACCAATGTAAATAAACGCTGCAGCAAAACAAGTCCAGCAGCGAAACTACTTCACAAGAGCTCAAGAAACAATATCCTAGGTATCCACCATACTGGCAAGACGCTTAGCAAGCTTATTAGCTTTCTCTTGTTTTTCGCTTAAATCCTCCAGCGCTTGTTGTTGCACCAAAAAGTATGCATCTGAATTCTGCAGTGACTTCCTCAGTCCTTCGGTTTCCTGTCGCAGCACATCTGATCGATGTCTTTCAACTTGAAGTTGAGACTCAAGAAGCCGAACTGATTCAGGCAGCGAGTTTGAAGAGCTGGTGCCAGCAGTAGTGGCCAGTAACTTGAACACTACATCAAGACAGGACTTTGGGGTTGTCTCACTGTCTTCAAGATAGTTTTTATCAGCTTTCTTGGAGACCAACAGGGATGTCTCACTATCTTGAACCTTATCTGCATTACTTCCTTTACCATTGCATAACGGGGTACTCTTCTCTAATATTTTGTCCACATTCTAGAAGAGAAACAAGCAGACACATCATAGGTTTACCATCTTGTATATGAAACTCATTTTGTTAAACCAGTTCAGTAGTAAGGTGGACAGGATAACAGCATGAAACAATCATATATCTATGTAGTATGGTCACTGTATGGTCTATATCATTCTAGTTTATGTTGCCAAATCAAGATAGAGACAGTTCAAATCATATCTGTTTAAGACAAAGCAGCATAGACAGAATATAAGTGTGGGAAACTACATAGCACTAACAACACTTGTAATGTGCATGGCATGAGAACATAACCGTTTATTCAATTGAAACTGAAATCAACATAGAGCAAGTTACAACAGCAAACACGTTAAAGAAACAGGTTTAAAACATACCTGTTGCACCATTGGAGTTTCAATTGCATCCTCCAAATTTGAAATTAGTTGGTATGAGTAAATACAGTGATGCAAGAGCAAAGGAGTGTGAACCATAGCTACGGAACCTGACCTAAGAACAATTCTTCTTCTGCTTTAAGCATTGACTTGGGGTTCGGAGTGGTGGTCCTCGTGCTTTGGGCACTTCAGTTGCCTTACAAACTGCTCGTGTTTGGGTGCTCTGTGGTGGAGACGGTGCTGTGTCAACTGGAACTGGGTTACTATCTGCTGGGGTTGGGGTTAGAAGGGGTGTAGCTGGTTCTCTGCCCAACTGGGTAGGGGTACAATCTGCGTGAGTCTGGGTTATGTGTGGTGGGGCTGGTTCTTGGGCAAGTACAACCGTGGTTCTATCTGCATCGACGGGTACCACGATCTTTTCTGAAGACCATGTTTTTACTCCCATAGATACTGCCATCACCCCCTCCAATTCAAATGGCTGATAAACAAGAAAAGTAATTGAATGTACAGACATTGTATGATAGACAGGTGCAATGGATAGTAGTGAAGAAAACAGGGCATGAAATAATTCACATTTATGTTGTCTAACCAAACAGGATAGCATGACATAATTTCACATATATGATGGCTAATTAAACAGGATAGCATGACACAATTTCACATATATGATGGCTAACTAAACAGGATAGAATGACATACTTCAAAATATGATGACTATGTAAATAGGATGACATGATATAACTATACGATGTGTCTATTAAAGTGGTTGGCATGCCATAATTCACATACATGATGTCGATGGAAACATGATGGCATGATATAATTCACGGATAGAATGACATAATTCAAAATATGATGACTATGTAAACAGGATGAGATGATATAACCATATTATGTCTTTAGAAAATGGGTTGGCATGCCATAATTCAGATACATGCTGTCTATGTAAAGATCATGGCATGATATAATTCAAATATATGATTTATATACTAAGCAAGTGAGTAGAGGGCAATCGCATATATGATGTGTCAACTAAGCATATGGCATTCAATATTGTGTATATGATGTAAAAACTAAGCATCTTAAGACAACGTATGCATGATATGAGAAATATAACCCTGCCAAGTTTGAGCATACACCTCATGGGGAAAATAGGACTGGTCATGTGTCTCTGAATCCTCCTCTGAGGAGCTATCTATAACCAGCAAGATATCTGCTTCAGCAGGTAGCATTGTTTGCTCTGAAGACCTTGTTTTCACTCCAGATTTGTCCATCACCAATTCAAATGGCTGATGCACAGGAAGAGTAGTTGAATATAGAAACATTGTCGACAAACGGAATACGTAATACAAAAAAAGGATGGCATGATATAATTCACATATATGACACTTGGCTAAACAGCATGGCATTGCATAATTCACATGCATAATGCCTTGCAACAAGATAGCATTGCATAATTCACATATATAATGTCTTGCAACAAGATGGCATTGCATAATTCACATATATGGTAATTAGACACTAAACAAGTGGCAGTCACACAAAGCATGTCTAAACTAAGCAAATGACATGCCAATGCAAGACACCATATGCACGATATGAGCAATATAACCTTGCCAAGTTAGAGCATGCACCTCGGGGGGGGGGGGAATAGGACTGGTCATCTGTCTCTGAATTCTCCTCTGAGGAGCTATTCGTAACCAGCAAGACATGCGCTTCGTCAGATAGCATTGTCTGCTCTAAAGACCTTGTTTTCACTCCAGATTTTTCCATGACCATGTCGAATGGCTGATGCACAGGAAGAGTAATTGAATGTACTAACATTGTTGACAAACTTAATACGTAATAAAAAAATGGCATGATATAATTCACATATAAGATGGCTGGCTAACCAGGATGGCATTGCAAAGTTCACTTATATGATGCCTGGCTAAACAAGATGGCGTTGCATGATTCACATATATGATCTAGAAACTAAACATATGGCATTCACACAATGCATGTCTAAACTAAGCAGATGACATATTTTATCTATAAAGTAAGCAATGCAAGGCACCATATGCATGATATGACCAACATCAGCATGCCAAGTTAGAGCAAAAGACCTCAGGGGGTAAATAGGAGTTGTTCGCTCCCTCTGAATCCCCCTCTGAACAGTCATCTTCCTCTTGATTACAGTCTGGAATGGGGGGAGGGGGTTGCTTTTGCGCCCACCATGGAATGACGTATGCATGAAATTTTATTGCCACGCAAGGCTCGTCTCTTTTGCTCTACATGTTCAGTACCATTGTGTACAATAACTGACATGCATAGGAATAAAACATAGTGAGATTATGTAAGGAGTGCATGCACAAATCCAGAGTGATGTTAGCAAACTGTGAATAGACCCAAAACCAATGATAGCAGGCAGATAATATCTTCAGTTAAAAAATACAGATACTGGCTCCTTTAATGTTTGTTTCCACCCAACATGAAACTCATGGTAGACAACCGAGATTAACCAGATAGTAGACAGATAGTATTGATTGTTGCCTGATACGTCTCCAACGTATCTATAATTTTTGATTGTTCCATGCTATTATATTATCTGTTTTGGACTTTTTATATGCATTAATATGCTATTTTATATGATTTTTGGGACTAACCTATTAACCTAGAGCCCAGTGTCAGTTTCTGTTTTTTCCTTGTTTTAGAGTTTTGCAGAAAATGAATACCAAACGGAGTCCAAACAGAATAAAACTTTCGCGATGATTTTTCTTGGACCAAAAGACACCTAGGAGACTTGGAGTGCAAGCCAGAAGAGCCGCGAGGTGGCCACAGGGGTGGAGGGCGCGCCCAGGGGGGTAGGGTGCGCCCCCCGACCTTGTGGGCCCCTCGAAGCCCCTATGACCTAGATCTTTCGCCTATATATACTCTTATACCCTAAAAACATCCAGGGGAGCAACAAAACCACTTTTCCACTGCCGCAACCTTCTGTACCCATGAGATCCCATCTTGGGGCCTTTTCCAGCATTCTGCCAGAGGGGGAATCGATCACGGAGGGCTTCTACATCAACACCATTGCCTCTCTGATGAAGTGTGAGTAGTTTATTTCAGACCTACGGGTCCATAGCTAGTAGCTAGATGGCTTCTTCTCTCTCTTTGATTCTCAATACAAAGTTCTCCTCAATGTTCTTGGAGATCTATTCGATGTAATACTCTTTTGCGGTGTGTTTGCCGAGATCCGATGAATTGTGGATTTATGATCAGCTTATCTATGAATATTATTTGAATCTTCTCTGAATTCTTATATGCATGATTTGATATATTTGCAAGTCTCTTCGAACTATCGATTTGGTTTGGCCAACTAGATTGGTTTTTCTTGCAATGGGAGAAGTGCTTAGCTTTGGGTTCAATCTTGCGGTGTCCTTTCCCAGTGACAGTAGGGGCAGCAAGGCACGTATTGTATTGTTGCCATCGAGGATAAAAAGATGGGGTTTTCATCATATTTCTTGAGTTTATCCCGCTACATCATGTCATCTTACTTAATGCGTTACTCTGTTCTTATGAACTTAATACTCTAGATGCAGGCAGGAGTCGGTCGATGTGTGGAGTAATAGTAGTAGATGCAGAATCATTTCGGTCTACTTGACACGGACGTGATGCCTATATTCATGATCATTGCCTTAGATATCGTCATAACTTTGCGCTTTTCTATCAATTGCTCGGCAGTAATTTGTTTACCCACCGTAATAATTTCTATCTTGAGAGAAGCCTCTAGTGAAACCTATGGCCCCGGGGTCTATTTTCCATCATATAAGTTTCCGATCTACAATTTCCGTTTCCTATTTCTTTTACTTTGCAATCTTTACTTTCCGTTCCATAAACCAAAAATACCAAAAATATTACTCTACTGTTTATCATCTCTATCAGATCTCACGTTGCAAATAACCGTTAAGGGATTGACAACCCCTTTATCACGTTGGGTGCAAGGTTGGTGTTTGTTTATGCAGGTATTCGGTGACTTGAGCGTTGTCTCCTACTGGATTGATACCTTGGTTCTCAAAAGCTGAGGGAAATACTTACTCTACTTTGCTGCATCACCCTTTCTTCTTCAAGGGAAAAACCAACGCAAGCTCAAGAAGTAGCAAGATGGATTTCTGGCGCCGTTGCCGGGGAGGTTTACGCCAAGTCAAGTCAAGATTTGATCTCCCGTCAACTTGCCGATTTCTGGCGCCGTTGCCGGGGAGATCTACGCCAAGCCAAGACATACCAAGTACCCATATTAAACTCTCATCCCTCGCATTACATTATTTGCCATTCGCATCTCGTTTTCCTCTCCCCCACTTCTAAAATGATTTTCGAAAAGATTTGCCTTTTTATTCGCCCTTCTACCTCCCTTCTTCGTCCCTCTTCCGTTCGTCTTCTTCGTCTGCCTCTTTCGTTTCTATGGCTAGTCTTTTTTCCCCTCCTTTGTCCCCTGATTTTGAAGTTCTTCACTTCAAACAAAGGCAAGGAGAAAATTTAAAAGATGCTTGGTATAGGATGATGGAATCCTATCGTAATTGCACTATAGAGGGAAATTTCAAGATTTTACTTCATAATTTTTATGTTGGGCTAAACATGTCCCATAGGCAACTCTTGGATTTCGCTGCTAAAGGGAATTTTGTTGAAATTGATCCCAGCACTGCGTATGAAATTATAGAGGGAATAGTAGGAATACTACCCCCACAAAAGGGACTACATCATACTCAAGAAGGGACGCAAGTTTTTGAGAAACTATGCGAAGTAACAAAAAATTTGCAAAAATCTCTTGAACCTCTCAAAAATGTTAGTGGAAACCTTCACCGCATGAATATGTTGATCACTCTTTGCAATAAGCGGTTGGATGCTCTAGATCTAAAAATTTCCGAATATGAAGGGAAACGCAAGGAACCTCCCGGATTCGAGCATAATTTCATTAAAAAGGTGAAATTCAAAGACGATAATACTTAGATCTATTCGTGTTTTTATGCCTAGCTACACTACTGGAATCAGCTTCTTTGCCGTCCGCCATGGCGGACGGCAAAGGCATGGATCACGGACGGCAAACATCTTTGCCGTCCGCTAGCAGACGGCAAACTGTCCGGATGAAAGCCTGCCAGCAAAGGCCTTCTTTGCCGTCCGCTTCTTAGAAACGGACGGCAAAGGATTACGCCGTCCGCCATCCGAGGCCAGCAGACGGCAAAGAAAGCTGACGGCAGTGCGGTGGCGTGAGAGCCGTTAGGGGGTTAACGGCGCTCTTTGCCGTCTGCCAGCGGACGGCAAAGAGCCCAGCTAGGCAGCACTGGGAAGCTGCCACGTGTCTAGATATGCCGTCCGCGAGCAGATGGCAAAGAGGCAGCTGGTCACTTTGCCGTCCGCCAGCAGACGGCAAAATGACCAAATAGGCAGCCAGTGTTCCCAGTTTGCACAGGTGACTGCCACGTGTTCTCTTTGCCGTCTGCTAGCGGACGGCAAAGCTCTTTGCCATCCACTAGCGAACGGCAAAGAGGCTATATATCCCCTGTTTTTATTTAAATCCCATTAATTAGACATGGTTTCAAACACAGATATACATGCATACATATCCAACAGCATGTCCAACAACATATTTCATCCAATCCAACAACATAGTTCAACAAAGTCCAACATATCCATATATACATAACCAGAAACAAGTTTCCAACAACATATCCATATAGACATACATATCCAAACAAGTTTTCATAAACAACAAGGAAGCACCACAAGAATAGTACACTCCATGAATCCAAGCTTCCTCATGTAAAGCAAATCTGCAAATTGGGAAAGATGAAAGTTAGAAGAAGAAGAAGAAGAAGAAGACTAGTTATAAGAAGAAGAAGAAGACTAGTTAGAAGAAGAAGAAGAAGAAGACTAGTTATAAGAAGAAGAAGAAGAAGACTAGTTAGAAGAAGAAGAAGAAGAAGACTAGTTAGAAGAAGAAGAAGATTTTTTTTTCTTCTCTTTCTTTTTCTCCTCTCCTCTTCTTTATCTTCTTCTTCTTCTAACTAAGGTAGGTAAAAATGTCATTTTATTGCTAAGCTAGGTAAAAATGCTAAGTGTAGGTCATTTTAGAGCTAAGGTAGGTAAATAGGTCATTTTGGAGCTTAGTAAGGTTATTATGTCATTTTTTATCTAACTTAGGTAATTATGCCATTTAGGAGGAAAATAAGCTAAGTATCCATTTGTAAAGCAAAACACTAGAGAAAACTTACCCTCATCACAACAAATGTGATGAAGATCGCAACTAAGGTAACAATTGATCCAACGGCATAATGATACCAAGCCTCATTATCAATGGCATATTTTCTAATCTTCTTAAGCTTCAGGCGCATTGCATCCATCTTCAAGCACATTGCATTCATCTTCAAGCGCATTGCATTCATCTTCATCTTGTGATCATCGATGGCATCGGCAACATACAACTCCAATGTCATCTTATCTTCTTCAATTCTTTTAATCTTTTCTTTCAAATACTCATTTTCTTTTTCAACTAAATTTAACTTCTCGACAAGAGGGTCCGTTTGAAATTCCGGTTCACATACCTCCTAGATTAAAATATCTCTATGTCAACTTGATGGCCATAATTTGCATAAATGCGAAATGCAACAAATAGTTATGAAAGAGAATTTACCACATCCGAATCATAAAGCGGGCGAGGGCCGACCGGGACGGAAATCAAGACCATGGCACTATGTATAAGAAACAATCATACAAAGTAAGAAAATTATAAATACCAACTATATAAATCATACAATCATACAAATAACTATATAAATCAAGTACAACATAAAAAATTGAATACCTAATAATCATTATCGGTAATGACGTGCTCGTCATCATCATTAATAAAAGCATCATCATCATCACTATCGGTAATGACATGCTCATCATCATCATTAATAAATGCATCATCATGTGGAAGGCCACCTTTACGTAATCGTTCAAGCATTGACAGGTCATCTGCAGCAGTAACTTCTTCTTCTTCCGGCTCTTCTTGTTCCAGCTCAGGGGTGAAGTCGGATTCACTATCGTTGTCTACTTCAATGTTCTAGGGTGGAGTAGAGCGGTTCTTGAAACGTTTTTTTGGAAAGACGTGTTTCTTGGAAGAATTCTCCTTCGTCATATGTGTCTTGGTTAATGTGAGGTTCATAATCCTTTTCATTGGGGGGAGGTGGTCTAACACGTGGCGGCACTTCATAAACGACGTCCCAACCACTAAGATTTGGATCACTTTGACAGGCCCACGGTAGATAGAAAACTTGGGTTGCCTGTTGAGCCGTAATATAGACATCGGGAACATCCAAATGGGTGCTTTGTTTGATTTCGACTAGCCCTATATGTTCATGAGTCCTTCTAGTCTCCCTCAGCTGGAATCAATAACATCTGAAGACTACGACGTTTGGTGGGTTTTCACCATAGAATTCAAGTTCATAAATTGCTTCAACTCTTCCATAATACTCGATACCTCCTTCGCCGATAGCAGAGACACAACAATTTGTAGACTTTCGGTCGGCCATAGATAGCTCTTTGTCATAGGTACGAAAGCGATACCCGTTGATGTCGTATTTGTCAAATGAACGGACCTTATAGTCAAAACCATTAGCTACTTGTCTCAATTCGGCATCCATAATCTCTGAATTAGCCTACAAGTTTAATACGAAAGGATTGTTGCATTAGTCGCAAATTAGCCAAAGAAAAAAAAGGGTCTAATGGAAATTACCGTTTTTTTGAACCAAGAGATGAAACCGGGAAATTCGGCTCCTTGTTTTGCCAGAAGCTCATACTCTTCGACGGAATCCTTTTGGATCACCGCTCCATACGAGAATATGGCGATGTATCGACTGCATAAAAAATCCAGGAATCAAAGAAGTTCAAAGGAATTAGAAGTTGTGAAACAATGTACCGAGATCTTACTCGATGTACGGCCGCACTTCTGTTAGGTTGTTGAAGAGATACAGCGAAATGGTCCGCCATTCTTCAACATCCAACCTTACTGGTTTCCAACCACCGGCTGGTGCGAGATTCCCTTTGAATAGGCTGAGGTTGGATTGACCCTTTTAAGGTTCGTCAGCATTGTACCGAGGCTTCGGATTATGCAAATGACGATTTTTGGCTTCGTAGTGTGCGGTCACGAAGTTTGCCGCCTCCTCAGTGATGAATGCCTCCGCCATCGATGCTTCTATTCTACGTTTATTTTTACATTTTGCTCGAAGCGTCTTCTGCATCCTCTCAGTTGAGTAGCACCAACGATTTTGTACGGGCCCCCCCAATCGTGCCTCGGTCGGGAGATGCAAAATCAAGTGTTGCATTGGATTAAAGAAGCTTGGCGAAAAGATCTTCTCTAACTTGCAGATCAACTCCGGCGCCAACTGTTCCATTTCTTCTAGGAGGCCAAGCGATAGTTCTTTCGCACAAAGAACATGGAAGAAATAGCTCAGCTCTGCCAATACTAGCCATTCATCCTCAGGGATGAAGCCACGCAACATCATCGACATTATCCGCTCAATCCATATGTGCCAATCATGACTTTTTAGACCAAATATTTTCAATTTTTGAAGACTCGCTCCCCTCTTTAGATTTGCTGCATACCCATCGGGGAACATCAACTGCATTTTCACCCACAAAATAATTTCCTTCATAGCTGGCCTTCCAAGATTGAACCATGCCTTTCGCTTCGTCCAGTTGATCCCCTTTCCTTTCGGTTCTTTCATGTTTTGTAACGGTCTATCACATAGCTCCTCTTGATCGACTCTAGCCTTAGGATTATCCTTTGATTTCCCCTCTATGCCGAACAATGTACCAAAAATGGCTTCGGCGATATTCTTTTCAGTGTGCATCACGTCGATGTTGTGTGGGCAAAGGAGGTCTTTGAAGTAAGGCAGATCCCAGAAGCATGTCTTGTGAGTCCAGGCGTGTTCCTTATTATACCCATTGAAATACACTGGACGCTCTGGATCTGGCTCGAGAGCGTTTAACTGATCTAGTGTCTATTGGCCTATCAATGCAGGTGGTGCAGAGTGTTTGACAACTCTACCTTTGATGAAGTTCTTCTTGTCTTTCCTGAACTTATGGCCAGGATGTAGAAACGGTCTATGCAAGTCGAAGAAACTATACTTGCGCCCCTGCCGTCAGCCAACGAAACTCAAGAGCTCCCTTGCATGTGGGGCACGGGAACCTTCCATGCACACACCAGCCAACGAATAGCACATACGCCGGCAAGTCATGCGTCGAGTACATGTACCAGGCACGCATTATGAAGTTCTGTTTGCTAAAGGCGTCGTATGTCTTGAACCCATTATCCCAAGCTTCTTGCAATTCGTCCTTAAGCGGCTGCATGTACACATTCATATTCTTCCCCGGATAGTTGGGCCCTGGAATTATCAACGTCAGGAAAATATTCTTTCGTTGCATAATCTGCCCGGGGGGGAGATTGAGTGGAATGACAAACACGGGCCAACAGTTGTATGGGGCTGCCATCTGACCAAACACACTGAACCCATCTGTGCTGACGGCGACTCGAGGATGCCTTGGATCTGCCATTTTTTCCTTATGTAATGCATCGAAGCGCTTCCACGCTTCACCATCCGATGTGTGCACCATCATCACATTCCCATCTGCATCTAGTTCGGTTCTTTTGCCCGTTTTGTGCCATGTCATCTGTCTGGCCGTCTCTTCGACCATGAAAAGACGTTGAAGTCTTGGTACGATTGGCATATACCGAAGAACATTAACGGGTATTTTGGTCTGCGTCTTATACCCATACCGTTGTCTACCACAACATACCTGGAAGAATTGCAAATGGGACAATAGTTCAAGTCCTCATACTGAAGCCTAAAATAAGACACAACCTTTCTCACAGGCATGTATCTTCTCATAGGGCATCTTAAGAGCACGGAGCATTTTGTTTGACTGGTACAGGTTTGGAGGTAGCACATGGCCTTTGGGTAGAAATCGTCCAAATAGTGTCATCATCGCGTCGTAGCATTCTCTGCCCAAGTTGAATTGAGCCTTCAAAGCCATTATTTGTGAGATGGCATCCAGCTGACAAAGCTCAGTGTGCTCGTGGAGAGGACGTTTTGAGGACTCCAACATTTCAGTGACGGCCTTTGCAGATTCCTCCATATCCTCGTCCGAGTCCCGAGCATCGTCAAAGTCTTGCACCATGTCTGCGGTCCCGGTACCATGCTCGTCGGTGCGACGACGAACCTCGGCTCTGGCACGTTGGGCAGACTCACCATGTAATGTCCAGACCGTGTAACCAGGCGTAAAACCAAACTTCTGCAGGTCTTTACTCATTTCAAGCTCGTCCCTCTTGTTATAGTTGTCGCAACGGGCACAAGGGCACCAGCTAAATTCCTAGCCATTTGCAAATGCGGCTCTAACAAACCCCTTGGTTTTTGTTAACCATTCCTCGGTCCAAACTTTCTGACAAGTGTAACTGGTGTACATCCATGCACGATCACTCATATTGACTTCCTACTGGACACACAAGAAATATATACATAATTAAGCATCGGATCCGGAGCTGAGCATATGGGAAAACGAACCCAATCTACACATACTCGGGCTGTCCATGGATAACGTTGGACAATTCGAAAGAATCAGGATTATAAATATGCAAATGCATGCATATTTATAGATGTAACCCTTTCGAACGGGAGACGCATAGTGGTTACGCATACTGATGATTGACACCTATAGCTAGCAAGTTTCATCGGCACGAACACCGGAACAGAGCAAATGAAGGGGGGAGGAGGAGATGTCATTTGTGCTCACCAACGAACGCAGGGGCGGAGCTCGTCGAACACTAGACCCTCGCAGCGACGAAATAACTGCACATTTAAATCCAAAGATGAGTAACATAGCAATTTTGTTTCTTCCGTCGACCTAACTAAATATTGACAACAGGACGAGCGGGTTAGGGGGTCCTTGGCGTCGATGGAACCCAAAATAGCAAGTATCATCGGTGCGAGATACATGTGGCGCTCGGCGTTGAACACTAGATCCACATTTCACAAGTGAAGCCGGCGCCCGGCGTCCCACAACAATAGTTCTGGTGGCCGATGACGGTCGAACACCATCGCGAATTTGTCTGGCAGCCTCTGCGATGAGGATTAAAGCCAAGTTTTGAAATTTCAAACAACCAAACCGACTTGAGTCAGTTTGGGTGTTTCAAGTTTCAACACTTGCCTTTTAATCGTCATCGCAGAGGCTGCCAGGCAAATTCGCGATGGTGTTTGACCGCCATCGACGCCGAGAACAATTGCTTTGGGACGCCGGACGTCGGCGTCACTTGTGGGACATGGATGTAGTGTTCGACACCGACGGCCACATGTATCTCGCACCAACGATACTTGCTATATAGGGTTCCATCGACACCGAGGAACCCCTAACCCACTCGTCCCCGGGCGCCCTCTTTTTCCCTTTCCTTCTTCTCTTCTTTTTCTTTTTCTTCTTCTTCTTCTTCTTCTTCTTCTTCTTCTTCTTCTTCTTCTCCTCCTCCTCTTCCTCCCTCCTCCTCCTCCTTCTACTCCTCTTCTTCTTCTAAACTAAAACTAAAATTAATCTAAAATAAAATAAACTAAAATAAACTAAAACTAAAACTAAACTGAAAATAAAACTAAACTAAAACTAAAACAGAAACTAAACTAGAAGAAACTAAAAAAACAAAACTAAAAAAAAGGAGGGAAGAACAAACCTGCAGGGGATCGCCGGTGGAGGGCGAGGTCGGCCGGTGGGGCGGGGCGGCGCAGGGCGGGGCCCGCTGGACTTTTGTCTTGCATCTGTTTCTGGGTTGCGTAGGTGCCGCGGTTGAGGTTCCCGTCCCCGGCGGGCTTGCCCGGCGCAGGCCTCTCCGCGACGGGACGCGGCGGGGGCGGCGGGGCGACGAGGCGACGGGGCGCGGCGGGTCGACGGGGCGCGGGGGCGGGAGGGCTGGACGGCGGTGGGGGCTGGGTCTGGGGGCGGGGCTGGCGGGCGGCGGCGGGGGAGGAGAGAGGCGGGCGCGCGGGAGGGAAACAGAGAAAGAGAGAGAGGGGGGAGACGGCTCGGCCCGTTAAGTGGGCCTTCTTTGTCGTCTGCTAGCAGACGGCAAAGAGGGCGGTCGTTTAGGGCTAGCCCACGTCTCCTCTTTGCCATCCGCTGGCGGACGGCAAAGAACCTGACCTAGCCACGCCGTGCCCCGTGGGGCCCACCTGGCCCTTTGCCATCTGCCTTCTAGCTCTTTGCCGTCAGCTGGCTGACGGCAAAGAAACAGCGGACGGCAAATAGACTTTTTGCCATCTGCACTTTCTTTGCCATCCACTTTGTGGAAGCGGATGGCTAAGAGGCTCTTTGCCGTCAGCTGGCGGACGGCAAAGAGGTGGCAGACGGCAAATTACCAGATTCCAGTAGTGCTAAGGGCGTTAAACAATATCGCTTGTTGGGAGGCAACCCAACTTTATTTTTTGTTTTTGATTTTTAGGTTCTGTTTTGCAATAAATATTTCATCTAGCCTCTGGTTAGATGTGGTTTTGTGTTTTAATTAGTATTTGTGCCAAGTAAGACCTTTGGGGTGGCTTACGGTGATAGTTGATTTGATCCTGCTGAAAAACAGAAACTTTTGCGTCCAGTCGCAGAATTGTTTAAATTCACTGGAGCGTGGAATAATTCTGAATTTTTTACACAAGATTGATATACGAATTGCCTTTGTTGTCCTAGTTTTTCATAACTTTGGATTTACATAAGTATTGGTTAGATGTGATTTTCTGTTTTAATTAGTATTTGTGCCAAGTAAGACCTTTGGGATGGCTTACGGTGATAGTTGATTTGATCCTGCTGAAAACAGAAACTTTTGTGTCTAGTCCCAGAATTGTTTAAAATCACTGGAGCGTGGAATAATTCTGAATTTTTTACACAAGATTGATATATGAATTGGCTCTGTTGTCCTAGCTTTTCATAACTTTGGATTTACATAAGTATTGGAACAATTCAGATCTTCGTAGACTGTTCTGTTTTTGACAGATTCTGTTTTTTATGTGTTGTTTGCTTATTTTGATGAATCTATGGCTAGTATCGGGGGGTATGAACCATGGAAAAGTTGGAATGCAGTAGATATTACACCAATATAAATAAAGAATGAGTTCACAATAGTACCAAAAGTGGTGATTTATTTTCTTATACTAACGGAGCTTATGAGAATTTCTATTGAGTTTTGTGTTGTGAAGTTTTCAAGTTTTGGGTAAGGATTTGATGGACTATGGAACAAGGAGTGGCAAGAGCCTAAGCTTGGGGATGCCCAAGGCACCCCAAGGTAATATTCAAGGATGTCAAAAAGCCTAAGCTTGGGGATGCCCCGGGAAGGCATCCCCTCTTTCGTCTTCGTCTATCGGTAACTTTACTTGAGGCTATATTTTTATTCACCACATGATATGTGTTTTGCTTGGAGCGTCTTGTATGATTTGAGTCTTTGCTTTTTAGTTTGCCACAATAATCCTTGCTGTACACACATTTTGAGAGAGACACGCATGAATCATGATTTATTAGAATGCTCTATGTGCTTCACTTATATCTTTTGAGCAAGGCAAATTTGCTCTAGTGCTTCACTTATATCTTTTTAGAGCATGGCAGTGGTTTTATTTTATAGAAATTGATGAACTCTCGCACTTCACTTATATTATTTTGAGAGTCTTTAAAACAGCATGGTAATTTGCTTTGGTTATAAATTTAGTCCTAATATGATAGGCATCCAAGAGGGATATAATAAAAACTTTCATATAAAGTGCATTGAATACTATGAGAAGTTTGATTCCTTATGATTGTTTTGAGATATGAAGATGGTGATATTAGAGTCATGCTAGTAAACAGTTGTGAATTTGAGAAATACTTCTGTTAAGGTTTGTGAGTCCCGTAGCATGCACGTACGGTGAACCATTATGTAACGAAGTTGGAGCATGAGATATTTTTTGATTGTCTTCCTTATGAGTGGCGGTCGGGGACGAGCGATGGTCTTTTCCTACCAATCTATCCCCCTAGGAGCATGCGCGTAGTACTTTGTTTCGATGACTAATAGATTTTTGCAATAAGTATGTGAGTTCTTTATGACTAATGTTGAGTCCATGGATTATACTTACTCTCACCTCTCCGCCATTGCTAGTCTCTCTTGTGCCGCGCAACTTTCACCGGTGCCATAAACCCACCATATACCTTCCTCAAAACAGCCACCATACCTACCTATTATGGCATTTCCATAGCCATTCTGAGATATATTGCCATGCAACTTTCCACCGTTTCGTTTATTATGACACGCTTCATCATTGTCATATTGCTATGCATTATCATGTAGTTGACATCGTATTTGTGGCAAAGCCACCGTTCATCATTTTTTATACATGTCGCTCTTGATTCATTGCACATCCTGGTACACCGCCGGAGGCATTCATATAGAGTCATATTTTGTTCTAAGTATCGAGTTGTAATTTTTTAGTTGTAAAGTAAATAAAAGTGTGATGATCTTCATTATTAGAGCATTGTCCCATGTGAGGAAATAAAAAATAAAAAAAGAAGAAGAGAAAAGGCCAAATAAAAAAAGGAGAAGGCCAAAAAATGAGAGAAAAAGAGAGAAGGGACAATGCTACTATCCTTTTTGCCACACTTGTGCTTCAAAGTAGCACCATGATCTTCATGATAGAGAGTCTCCTATGATATCACTTTCATATACTAGTGGGAATTTTTCATTATAGAACTTGGCTTGTATATTCCAACGATGGGCTTCCTCAAAACGCCCTAGGTCTTCATGAGCACACCCACTTAGTTTTCTTTTTGAGCTTTCATAAACTTATAGCTCTAGTGCATCCGTTGCATGGCAATCCCTACTCACTCACATTGATATCTATTAATGGGCATCTCCATAGCCCGTTGATACGCCTAGTTGATGTGAGACTATCTCCTCTTTTTTGTCTTCTCCACAACCACCGTCTATTCCACCTATAGTGCTATGTCCATGGCTCACGCTCATGTATTGCGTAAAAGTTGAAAAGGTTTGAGAACGTCAAAAGTATGAAACAATTGCTTGGCTTGTTATCGGGGTTGTGCATGATTTAAATATTTTGTGTGATGAAGATGGAGCATAGCCAGACCATATGATTTTGTAGGGATAAGCTTTCTTTGGCCATGTTATTTTGAGAAGACATAATTATTTTGTTAGTATGCTTGAAGTATTATTCTTTTTATATCAATATTAAACTTTTGTTTTGAATTTTACGGATCTGAACATTCATGCCACAATAAAGAGAATTACACGGATAAATATGTTAGGTAGCATTCCACATCAAAAATTCTGTTTTTATCATTTACCTACTCGAGGACGAGCAGGAATTAAGCTTGGGGATGCTTGAGACGTCTCCAACGTATCTATAATTTTTTATTGTTCCATGCTATTATATTATCTGTTTTGGATGTTTTATATGCATTAATATGCTATTTTATATGATTTTTGGGACTAACCTATTAACCTAGAGCCCAGTGCCAGTTTCTGTTTTTTCCTTGTTTTAGAGTTTTGTAGAAAAGGAATACCAAATGGAGTCCAAACGGAATAAAACTTTCGTGATGATTTTTTTTGGACCAGAAGACACCCAGGAGACTTGGAGTGCAAGTCAGAAGAGCCGTGAGGTGGCCACAAGGGTGAAGGGCGCGCCCAGGGGGGTAGGGCACGCCCCCCGACCTTGTGGGCCCCTCATAGCCCCTCTAACCTAGATCTTTTGCCTATATATACTCTTATACCCTAAAAACATCCAGGGGAGCAACAAAACCACTTTTCCACCACCGCAACCTTCTGTACCTGTGAGATCCCATCTTGGGGCCTTTTCCGGCGTTCTGCCGGAGGGGGAATCGATCACGGAGGGCTTCTACATCAACACCATTGCCTCTCCGATGAAGCGTGAGTAGTTTATTTCAGACCTACGGGTCCATAGCTAGTAGCTAGATGGATTCTTCTCTCTCTTTGATTCTCAATACAAAGTTCTCCTCGATGTTCTTGGAGATCTATTCGATGTAATACTCTTTTGAGGTGTGTTTGCCGAGATCCGATGAATTGTGGATTTATGATCAGCTTATCTATGAATATTATTTGAATCTTCTCTGAATTCTTATATGCATGATTTGATATCTTTGCAAGTCTCTTCAAACTATCGATTTGGTTTGGCCACTAGATTGGTTTTTCTTGCAATGGGAGAAGTGGTTAGCTTTGGGTTCAATCTTGCGGTGTCCTTTCCCAGTGACAGTAGGGGCAGCAAGGCACATATTGTATTGTTGCCATCGAGGATAAAAAGATGGGGTTTTCATCATATTGCTTGAGTTTATCCCGCTACATCATGTCATCTTACTTAATGCGTTACTCTGTTCTTATGAACTTAATACTCTAGATGCAGGCAGGAGTCGGTCGATGTGTGCAGTAATAGTAGTAGATGCAGAATCGTTTCGGTCTACTTGACATGGACGTGATGCCTATATTCATGATCATTGCCTTAGATATCGTCATAACTTTGCGCTTTTCTATCAATTGCTCGGCAGTAATTTGTTTACCCACCGTAATAATTTCTATCTTGAGAGAAGCCTCTAGTGAAACCTATGGCCCCCGGGTCTATTTTCCATCATATAAGTTTCCGATCTACAATTTCCGTTTCCTATTTATTTTACTTTGCAATCTTTACTTTCCGTTCCATAAACCAAAAATACCAAAAATATTACTTTACCGTTTATCATCTCTATCAGGTCTCACGTTGCAAATAACCGTTAAGGGATTGACAACCCCTTTATCGCGTTGGGTGCAAGGTTGGTGTTTGTTTGTGCAGGTATTCGGTGACTTGAGCGTTGTCTCCTACTGGATTGATACCTTGGTTCTCAAAAGCTGAGGGAAATACTTACTCTACTTTGCTGCATCACCCTTTCCTCTTCAAGGGAATAACCAATGCAAGCTCAAGAAGTAGCATTGCCCCAATATGTACCCCACAACCATTCAAAAACTCAAGTTTGAGCATTAGTTTGGACCTGACTCAAAGTCTAATCGGTGAACAAGATGATAAAGTAGCATGTCATCATATTAAGCGATGCATAACGTAAGTAGACACGAAAGTGTGTGACCTCTCTTGCGGACCCGTGTAGTCCTCAAGGTCATCTACTCAGTTGATGATGGTAATGCAGTTGTCGTGGCTGCCGGTGGCGGGGAAGAAGATCTGAGGCTGCGAAAGACAGTCTGGAGGGTGGATCCCTGCTGTGGTGAACCCTTTCATTGTTGGAGTAGCTGAGCTGGGGTGGACCACAGCGCAGTAGGAGCGGGACAAACCACACAAGGTTTTCTTTGACACATATCTGTAACAAAAGTAATTATGTAAGGGCTTGTTTGAATTGGAGGATTCTAACAATGCAGGGATAGAAAATACACAGGAATAGGATAGGAATGCACGTGCAAAACAGAGAATTAAAAACACAGGATTTCTGCCAATCTGGGTGTTTGGTTCACAAGAATTGGAAGATCACAGGAATGCAAAGAAGCATGGTGAAATTAAGTAAAACCACAAGAAAATGTACGGTTATAATGCTATTATGCTACTATGTCTTGGTCTTGTGCTTCATGAATAGGAATTTGAAAAGGAGGCCAAGTGAATATTAAAATTCCTATGGTTTTTCTTTCAAGGAGACACTAAAGGAACAAATCCTATAGTATTCCTTTGCTCCATTCCTTTGAACCAAATGCATGAATAGTAGTACCATAGGAAACTTTATAATTCCTATGTTTTTCCTTCACTTTTCCTTTCAAGCACTGGCAATTCTAGTAGGCAGGCTTGAACAGGGAAAAGCCTACACTCCAAAAATGTTTTTGTGCTACTTCTACTACTTTGGACCCAGGCCACTGCCCTACTAGCTCATCTCCCAGGCCCATCTACAAATGCACAGCTCAAACGCGCAGAGATAAATATTGATGGCCTTCGAGAGAGTCCATCACGGGTAGCTAAGTTGCCTGGTACTTCACTGCTTGTCATATAGTAGGAGAAACTAATCGTATTTCACATTACTATGCGTGTTCAGTGGACAGTATATATAACATGTAGAGTAAAAAAGTGATGCAACAAGTGTACAACCTCTTTGGCGAAGCCATGTCAATCTCAGCATCATTGGGTTGGTCGGTGAGGATGCTCCAGCTGATGTGGCTGTCGGAGGAGGGGAAGAAGATCTTAGGTGTCTCGAGATGGAGCCGAGGGTACTGCTCCGCTGTGATGGAGGGTTTCGTCGTGGGAGCAGCTCCGGTGAGCTGTACAATGGCGAGGCTGAAGTAGGACAAGAGAGACAACATTAACCTGAGTGGAATTCTAATAGCATCTCCAAAAGATGATGTAAAATACATAACCACAAAGTGCTAGATGTAAAATACATCAGCCGCTCATCTCTGAACTTAACTGTCGAAACTGAATTTAACTGTCGAAACTAAATTTACTGTCAAAACTGAATTTTGTTGTCGAAACTGAATTTTACTGTCGAAACTGAACGCACTAGTAGTAGAAAAACAGTAGCAGCAGCAGAAGCGCCCGGAGCAGCAGCGCATGCGAGAGCCGGGGCAGCTGGTCGTGTAGCAGCATCTCAGGTAGCAGCTGCAGGGGCTCGAGTGAGAGCAGGATCTGTTGCTCGTGCAGCAGCAGCGCGAGCAAGAGTAGAGTAGCAGGGCAAGCAAGAGCAAGAGCAGCAGCACGAGCAAGAGTAGAGCAGCAGCGCAAGCAAGAGCAAGAGCAAGAGCAGCAGCGCGAGCAAGAGCAAGAGCAGACCAGGCAGGGGACCGAGAGCAAGAGCAGAGCAGCAGCACGAGCGAGAGCTAAAGCAGCAGCATCTCCTACTGATGTGGACGTCGCCGCTGAGGGAGCAACACCGTAAAGGAAGCGTCCAGCGACGCCGCCGTAGATGGAGCCGCGCCATGGTGGCTCGGGACCGAGCGTCGGCATCACCGTGAGATCGAATCAAGAAGAAAATGCAGTGATTAGTGTAGAACCTCTTTGGTGGCACCGATTAGGCCTCAGCTTCTTCCGAGAAATCGGTGATGGTGTTGCTCTTCCGGTGGTGCAAGTGAAGATGACGCTGTGGGAATGGAGGTGGCGCGAAAGATGAGGCGAACATCGGGGCAGCTCTTTGGAGGTGGAGGACGGTGTGGCTGAACCGGCAGGACGACGAGATCGATGACGGATCCTCATCTGGTGCGGTGGATGAGGGACGTCGAGGTGTTGCTGTGGACGACATCGTCGGGGAAGAGGCTCCGGCTGGGTGGCAGACGGAGGAGGGTGTGGGGCTTCACGGGTTTTCGTGGCCTCGGTGTACGAATGGGGGGCGGAGGGGATGGGAGGGGGGAACCATGCCTTAGGGACGCGCTTGTCCGAAATGTGGGGTAAGTTACGAAAGTAACCCCACCGATTTGAGCTAGGCGGTTCTTTCGGTTCAGGGGTATCACGGGAATTTCGCATGTCGGGATTTCGCAGGAGGTGGGAGTTTTCACGCGCGTTGTAATTTTGGGATAGCAAGGTGCGGGTTGAGATGGAGGGAGTTTTCGGAGCACAACGAGACAAAGAGATATCTTAAAATTTCGGGGTAACAAGGCGCGGGTTGAAGTGGCGGGAGTTTCACAGCACGATAGACAGATATGCTAGCTTAATTTTTTTGCATAACAAGGCGCGACTTGAAATTTTGGGAGAACAAGCTTAACGTGCACAAAAAAACAAAACAAAAAAGACAATTTGCACCCCACTACAAAAAGCCATGTCCCGGTTTACTATATTACTAGAAATGCCATTCAAATACAACAACAAAAAACTAAAAAATCGGGACAACAAGCTTAACGTGTACAGTACCAAATCAATTTGCACTTCCCTCAACAATAAAAAAACAATTCATGCTGTCTAGCATATGGACTAAATTTGAGTACATTTTCCCTGTTTGAATGGGATTGTGCTCGGGTTAGTTATACAACCATCTAAATATAATCTTCACAACACATGACATGAATATAGGAGTAGTAAATTCCCATATAAATATGAACTACATGTACATATGATCTCGAATTCAAATATATGTATCCATTTTATGTTGAATTAAAATCATAGTAAATGTATGCTCTAGCTAGATGTTCGGAATCTAAACCATGTATGATACTATGTACAATGTGTTTAACACGCACAACACACACACACACACCATTTAGACTAGTAAGGTACACATGCATTGCACGCATGAGATTTGGCAACCAAATTATGAATAAATACCACACTATAGATGTAAGCTTTGAGTCATATATGCATGATGTAGATGTTCGTTTAATTCTTATAGTTCATCTCATTCAAAATCAATTTGTTTTTATAAAAAAGTTAATCTATTTTAAGATTCGTGGAATTGTGCGTTGTAAAGCATAAAGTAAAAAACAAATAATGGCAATTCATCTAGAAAAAAAATTGGGCAATTATGATACGGAAGACTCTAGAACAAAGGAGAAGTGCTTCTGTTTTGAGGTTTGTGCATTATGCTTAAGTTCAACCATGCAGTCTTCTAGATTGTACATGTGGCAGAATCTGGTGGAATGTAGATGATATCCAACGGCCAGTAGTGCTCGGATTTGCCATCTCTACACCGTCGGATTGGCTTCATCCAATGACCATCTTTCAAAGTTATTCACACACTATATAGGGGGATAGATATGTGATGCGAAAGCCACCCATCATCTCCAATTTGAATAGTGTGTCCATGCATGGATGCAATGTGGCCAAACGATGCCTGCCATCGGTATCTCAAATTCAAATCAGTCTGACCTCTTGTTCAATGTGTATACAGTATAGCATGCTCATTTCCAAACCACACCACACATATCTCAGTTATATTCATGCATGCATGGGTTTCAAACACCATGATCTCTTATTCAAATATTTGAATTCAACTTTACATTGATTATGACCGCACCTAGTCTTTTACACCCACACAGTCGTCTTCTCTTTATAGTTGTACCACTTTCTCTCGTGCATGCATGCACACACACTACCACTCAGCATTATCCATCGCACACACGCAATCTTTTTCTTCAGGTCGGTCTCCCATGCATGCACAGAAACACACCTCCCCCTCTTCATCACTTCGGACATTCTTTATCTCTCACATGCATGCGCAACGATCGATGTTCCTCTATGTGTGTATATACTCCCTCCTTTCCGGTTTATAGGGCTCATCTCAAAAAGTTTGTTTTTCCATTTTATAAGTCTCAATTCTACTACTTACCATCAAATGTTCAAATTTCAAGGTGTATTAGATCACTGCATGCAAGGATGAAGAAAAAACTCACCAATGCATGTAGAAGTTCTTGGTCATTAAGTGGTCATGCATGCATGTGGTGTAATTAATGCATCGGTATACACAAATTTTTGAGAAAAATGAGAGTACTAATTAAGTACTTTTGCAAACTACGGAATTAATTCCACCATTCATCACCTACCTTGGTTGAAGAGATTTTCAAATTAAGCCCTATAAACCAGAAAGGAGGGAGTATATGGCTAGGTCTTTCCCAGTTTTCCACACAAACCGATCGATCTATATATCTAGTCAGGTCTCACCCTCTTTCCCACGTACACATTGATCAATCTACCTCTCTATATAGGACTACATAGCTAATACACACACATTATCTATCCATCGTCTCCCTCTCATCATCCATGCCTTCTGCTTCATCTCTCAGACGCGCGCACAGTGGCGAAGACAGGGGGCAGCAAGGGCCTGGGCCCCCCTAACATCACTATATTGAGGCTAATATGAATGTGATCAATAGATTAATTGTTGGTAAAATGGTTTAAGTTGATGAATTGGCTCTCCCCATAAAGGATTAGCAATGCTTGGCCCTCTAGCTCATTTAATTTTTCATGGTTCCGCCACTGCGCTCAACCGCGCATGTTCTTGCCCCTCTCTTTAAATATCGATCTTGCACTTGTGCACTCCTTCACAGTCTCCCTCCACTTGGCCCCTCGCACCATCTACGCTCGTAGAACTCTTCCCTCTATCTATCTCTATCGATATCTCGCGGGTTTGACCCCTCCCTTCCCTTCTCGTATATCACCCCGACCCCATGCACATACATGTATGTATATAGGCCTCTCCTTCACACAAATTGCATTGACACGTATTCCCTCACCATATCTTAGTATCTCTCACACACACGGACTACATGTGCAAAAGAGAAGAGGTGCACACACGCACTCGTTCCCACATACAAACGCGCGGGTGCACGGTGGAGCACATTTGTACAAAAAATGAGCGTGTAGAAAGGCTTTAGATGATGTGCCACTAGTCTATATCTATACCTCTATATCTATATCTATATCTATATCTATACCCCTATATAGTGTGCGAATAACTTTGAAAGAAGGTCGTTGGATGAAGCCAATCCGACGGTGCAGAGATGGCAAATCCGAGCACTACTCGCCATTGGATATCATCTACATTCCACCAGATTCTGCCACATGTACAATCTAGAAGACTCCATGGTTGAACTTAAGCATAATGCACAAACCTCAAAACACAAGCACTTCTCCTTTGTTCTAGAATCTTCCGTATCATAATTGTCCAAACTTTTTTTCTAGATGAATTGTCATTATATCTACTCTTATAAAAAGCAGAGTTAGTGATGATGGTGTGCCTGCCATCCTGCAATATATGCCGTCTGATCTATATCTGACAGATAGGCGAAGGAAACTATGACAATTTACTCGCACTCCTCTCCACATTTGTAGATAAGGCCTTCCCTCGTTCATTCTTTTCTCCCACAAGATAAACTACTCATACAAATGCATCTTGATGTTCCGTGCAACGTATGGGCATCTTGCTAGTTTGTTTTTACTTTATGCTTTACAACGCACAATTCCATGAATCTTAAAATAGATTAACTTTTTTATAAAAACTAATTGATTTTGAATGAGATGAACTATAAGAATTAAACGAACGTCTACATCATGCATATATGACTCAAAGCTTACATGCTATAGTGTGGTATTTATTCATAATTTGGTTGCCAAATCTCATGCGTGCAATGCACGTGTACCTTACTAGTACTTCCAGTATGTGCAAAACACGTAAATTAGAATTCCAAATGGCACGCTACACAATGTCTCTCCATTTTTCAGTTAATATATTATGATTAAAATGATGTGGGGGCATCCATGAAGCCACGTGGCACATGTGGAGGCGTTGCCGCCACCTTGTGTGGATTGATCACAGTGACGTGCTACTGGTTCTAGAAGAATGTACTTGTCCTCTCTCACACACACTGGCAGTACGTGCACGAAGCGAAGATGTGCACGCACGCACTCATTCCCTCGCACGCACACGCGGGTATACGGTGGGACGCATTTTTGTATGAAGATCCACCCCATGTGATAATTTGACGCGTGTAAAGTCGTTCACTTAATTGATGGTTAATTAATGCAGCGCATGCAAATTGAGTGGACGTGCGGGAGAAAGTAGTTGAGAATGACATTACTACTCCACTGCGTGCATGCGAGTAGTTAAATCATGGGTTGCTACTTCCATTGATCTCCTTCGTATTTTGTGCCAATTTTTGACCATAATTTTAAGTAATATAATATTTATGCATGTCATAAAAAGTAATATCATCGAAAACTATGTTCAAATGAGATTCCAATGATATAATTTTTGGTTACATGCATTAAAATTTTCTTAGTTAAATTTTTGGTCAAAATTGGCACAAAATAAAAAGGGGGCCAATAAACCAGGACGCTGGCAGCATGATCAATTTTTGCCTGGGCTACTGTTGGTGGCCTTTGTATTTAAATATGGACGGAGTGGAGTAGTACTATCTTTATCTTAGCCTCGTAGGGCTCTCCCAGCGCCTACACTCGCCTCCCCGCCTCGCCCACCGGATCCCGCCATGGAGGATCCCGCCATGGATAATCCCTTAGATCCCAGGATCCCGCGGGCTGCCCTCTCACTGCGGCCCGCAGCACTGCCGCCTTTGATCGAAACCCACATGTGTTCCAGAGGGGATCCATTGCTCTGGAATCACAGATCGGTGGTGCCAGAGGACATGCCAGGGCTGCGTTTCAGGTGGTGGGCAGCAAAGGCAAATCGGATCGAGGAAGTATTGCATTGATTGGAGACAAGTTCGAAGGAGCTGCGCCTGCCAAAGCACAAGGTAGAGGCGCAAGTCGATCTCAGGGGAGAGATGCTGAGGGATGTCAGCATCGGGCAGCGTCGCATTGATTTCGAGCTGGGGCTACAGATCATATTCACGGAGTCGACTGCGGAGGAAAGAACGCGCATGCCTACGAGATGGGATGAGCAGCCGGTGGAACTCTTCAAATGGGAGGTAGGAGAAGCCAAATCGTGGAGCCAGCTGCGGCGGCGGCGCTGGGCATGCATCGTAGGCGAGGTGAGCTGCCCTCCTTCCCCGCCAGCGATGCAGTGACCTACTCGGTTGCTGCTGTAGTGAACTTGCGGCGCCATGGCAGTTTGCAACCGTGACAATCACTCCATCTATATGTATTGTATTCCTGTGAAAATACTTGGTCATTTGGAAAAATATGGCAATTGATTTATCACTAGTTTTTGAATGCTTGGTCGTGACAATCACCTGAAGCCACAACCACAAGTCTCCATCACGTAATACTTATGGTCGGTCGCACCAACATTCGGTCGATCGGACCAGCGTCTCACCGAAGGGACACACATCAGCTTGGTCTGACATGTACGACCAGTTACATCACTGACTTGTGCGACCGCATTTGAGCAGTAGTACTTGAAATTTGTGTTCTAGGAAACTCATCTAGAGCCGTTTCGGGCCTCGAAACCAAAACCATCAATTAATCTTTAGCTTGTTCCCATCACATTCCAAAGTAGTGTCAACCTTGAACGTGTTCCCACTATGCAGGTTTAGTACTAGTGCTAGTACTAGGTTATAAAAAGGGGAACTACCTAGCCAAAAATTACTCTACCTTCCTCCTCATAAGTCTTTCTTGTTCGTCCTTCCTTGCCATGGCCAGTGTGTAGAGCTCTAGGTCGAGAACTACTAGTAAGAAGGGAGAGGCAACCAAGGTCACGGAAAAAAAAGAGGGCTCACCGCCTCGCGGGGGGCTCGAAAGATCTCTCACGGGCAGGCAAGGGCTCCAAGGAGCGCCCTAGCCACGGAGGCGAACATGCCGAGCTGGCGGTGCTGGAGTCATTATCCCTCGACGACATGCCCGATCAGCTCAATAAGCAGAAGGAGTTGATCGACGGCTTGGTGGAGCTGCTGAAGGAGAGCCTCGATGACATGCCTACTGAGCTCAATAAGCAGGATGAGTTGACCACCGGCTTGGTGATGCTGCTGAAGAAGAGCATTGCCTCGGGTAAGAAGGTGACCGGTGAAATCCTGCAACTTCAGGAGGACAAGGCGAAGCTCCACCATGAGCTCGACCTATTGAAGGAGGAGAACGCCGGCTGGAAGAAGATGCCTGAGAAGGAGGAGAACACCCTCATCATGGAACAGAAGGAGGAGTTGGCGAAGCTCCGCATCGAGCACACGGCTGCTGTCAAGGTACGTAATGCGGCCGTGGAAGAGATGATGAACGCTCGTGTCAAGAAATCCCGCGTCATGGACAGAATGAAGAAGATGGCGGAGCAGACGAGCGAGGAGATGAAGGTCGTGGAGGCGATGAAGAAGCAGTTAGGACTCCGCGGCTATCTCTTCATGAAGTAGAGAGCAGCACCCCAGACTTATGTCTGCGTCTTCCATCTTTTTTGGGGGGGGGGGGGGGGGGTAATCTTCCTTCTTCTTTTGCTCTTGTGTTTCTTCTTTTGCTTCGGGTGTTTCGCTGCATGTGTCACGTTCACTGCGAGGCACGAATAGAACAATGCTAATGATGAGCGGCGCCGTGGGATCGATGACTAGCAAATTAGATCATTTTTATGGCCATATCGCACTGGGTTACCGTGTTTCGCGCTCCTCCGTCGTACTAGTACTCCAGTGGAAAACTTGAGTATACCGCACGGTTCTTTGCTCCTCCTCAGGTAGTCGGCAACATTTATACGAGCAGTCAAATCACAAGGCCCCACCTTCCAGCAGTATTGAGCCGTCAAATCACAAAGGCCCTCGCCTCTCGTGAAACCGACCAAGCGAGACTGCCCCGCCCTCTAGCCTTTTAAATGTACTTTTGTACAGTAGTAGTGTCGATGGATTGCGCCATGGAGCAAAACTAACAAGATGAAATTAAAGAAAAAAGGTGGTACATATAGAGAGCACTCGTCGCCAAATTATGAATATAGTACTATTAAAAAAGCTAGTACGTGCTTAGATGGGGTGCTAAAGTCTATTAAAGAAATTAGCATACCTATTTAATTCTTTGACAACTAAACTCCTTCATGCTTTGGGTTAACTTCTCTCATTTAAGTTTTTTTTAGAATTACATATCTCATTTAAGTGTTTTGCATATGTGGCATGCTTAGAGCGTGGTTAATAGTATAGCCAACTGCTGGCTATATGATGTTGGCCATATCATATATTATACGTATATAATGTGAAGAAACGAGTGGTAGTACTACCAACTAAAAGATGAACTGTAAGAAATACAAGTATGTACGTACTGAAGAGTTAAAGTAACGAGAAAGAACATAACATAGTTCTGCTGGGGGCTCAGCACAACACACCCCTAAAAGTTATGCACGCAAACCTAGATCACGGTGGGCTTCTTCTTCTCTTCCTCCTTTAGATTCTTCTCTTTTCCCAGGACTATGGTGTACTCAACATCTAGCCCTGTGACCCACTCATCACCATCTGACATTTTGAACATGCGTTTGAAGCGAGCAAGCCATCCTTTCACCGTCGCGGAAGAACGGGTGTAGATGACGTCGAACTCATCGCCGGTGATGGTTCTAACCTTGTACTCACCGCCGATCATGGAGATTTGGGACACCATGGATTTTGGAGGAGGGTTAGGATTAGTGGAACTGCTGTAATGTGAAAGGATGGACGACTAGTAGCGAACTGCTGTAATGTTAAAGGACGGCCGGGACGAGTAGGAGCGAACTGCTAGCGGTTTTCTAATTGTAAAAATGTTGAGTGGGCTGTCCGAACGACAGGGTAGTGGCTTGCCCGGTGGATAAATGGATTCATGCACAGTACTATGGGGGACCAATTAGATGCCATGTCTACTAGACCCACTTCGTAGGCCTGACAGTATAGCATCTGTGTGTTCACACGTCAAGCGTCGGGAAAATTACAGGTGATATGAAGCTTTCCATGCTCCCATGATACGGGCTTCCGAGAGCCCTTGGATCTGAGATCGAACGGTTGCATGGCGTGATTCTAGACCTATGGCTGAATATCCTATCCTGGAGGGTTATTCTGCAAATTTTCAGCAACTTAGCATGCGACTGTTCAATCTCAGATCCAAGGGCTGTCAGCAGGCCGTATCATGGTCGTGCCTAGCACGACCGTTGCCTCGCTCGCGCGGTCGCGCCCTTGGAGATTTCAGGCGGCTATAAATGTGCATTATTTTGCCTACTTCGCATGCATGAAACTACTTCCTCCATCTAGGTGTGTTACGCTATCTGATGTTGGCATGTCATACATAGTCATCACTTATAGTCACTCATACAACAAGGTTAGCTATAAGGTTGGCTAAAAGAGTATTTTTTTTACTTCTCTCTATCTCTTTCTTCGTAGTATTTATTGCATTTTCCAAGGAGTAAGTAGCTAGGGTGTTGCACAAGAGCCCACTCCCACCATTTGTCCCATGTCTCTCTCCTCGACATAATAAGCAAAAGTGCCATGTAAGCGGGCTATAAGCCCATTATTGTAGAGTACTTGGTCTTAGCACCTGTATACCATGGAGGGGGTCAGGGGAGACTCACCTCGGTCATAGCGCTGCAGTAATAATGATAATGGCAAGTCAAATCACAGGGCCCCACCTGTCAAGCAGTAACGAGCCATCAAATCACACAGCCCTACGTTTGCAGCAGTCTACTCCCTCATCTTCTCGCCTCTCTGTCGAACCGACTAGGCGGAACTGCCCTACCTACCGCGCGGGAAAAGCCCCGCCCTCGACTTTTAAATATAATTTTGTATCCATGGATTGCGCCATGGAGCAAAGCCTAAAGAAAACGGTGGTACACTTGTATACAGCACGCCCGTCGCTTCGCGTCGCACCCCAGAGGGTCGGTCGGTCTGGCATGCCGCTCACTGAATGGAATGCGCGTTGCGTTTGCACACACATGTGGGACCGCAATTGAGAACCGACCATAGGCACACCCCCCGTCCCTGCAAGTCGGCTGAGTTAATAGAAGAGAGAGACGAGTGATAGTACTGGAGCAGTGTTGTACACACGTCGGTGCCTGGACGATCCCTGCACGACACGGGAGATCAGTTGGTGCAGATTGTGTTGTACAGGGCTGTAGTTCCGATGAGAAATCTAAAAAAAGGTTTCTTGTCATCTCGCAATAATAGTTGTCATGTGCTTCGGATCACTACGAGGGTTAAACAGCGACAACTGCGTTCCTCCAAGGCGCTGGTCATTGGGGGCACATGCACTCGGCTGCCATCTAGGTCAAGCCGACTATGTTAATTAGGACATCTATCGATTGACCCCTTTTCTATGAGTTTATCTTTAATTTCATCTTTGATCCTTGTCTAGTTTGTCCGTCGGGATTCATGTTGTCTCCTTGGGGCAGTGAGGTTATGGTTTCTTGTCATGTGGCATTTTTTCGTGTTATATGTTAATCCGGTGCTTCAGATCAAAATGACGACAACTGAGCCTCCGGGGCACATGCATGAAGACTTCTCGACAGTCATTGACGAGGTCAAGCCCGCTCCGGTAGAAAAAAGAAAACTACTACACTATATAGGCAGGAGCCTCTGCGCTTGCTTGCTAGTGTTGCTCTCTTCACACTCTCTCGTCCTCTCCAGATCTAAACACGACAGCGGTGGCCACACTCTCTCTCTGCTCATCGCTGGTCATAGATCCTGGCGGATCCCCTCCGCCGGGGAAGGTGAGAAGGTGCAATGTTCACGCGGTCATCCTTGGCGACAACTCTTACCCACTGCCAGCGTGTCCCGATCAACGTGCCTTACCGTTCTCTCCCACGCAGCGCCGGCTAGGGAGGGCCTCCGACCCCTTCTTCCTCGCTGTCGTAGTGTGGGCAGATCCGGCCTCCCGCCACCGACCTAGCGACATCCCGGCGACCCTCAGGTATAACTTCCTTTGAAACCGGCCTTTCTCTACTGCCCCAGCTCCTCACGTCGCTGCATTTGTATCTTTTACTATTTCTCAGGCCCCCTCGTAGATAGGATCGATCGGCTGTTTGAAAGCCACCTAAATTTTTACTGTTAAGAGGTAAAACTACTTCATGCAGTCGAATCTAGTAGTACTACTTCATGCAGTCGAATCTAGTACTACTTGGTTCAAACAGGGAAGAAAGGGGATGGGGGTGGGGGAAGATTTGTTACCTGAATCTAGGACTTGGTCGAAAGAGGAAATAATGGGGGCGAAAAGTAGCAGAGACTTGCTATCCAACTAGTATCTTGGTCTAATAGGGAAATAAAGGGAAATGTAGTACAAACTCGATATAAACCAATCTATTGGTTGAAAAAGGAAAGAAAGTGGGGACTGGGGGACAAGTCAACAGAGTATGTCCAGCACTAGATTTGCTAGCCTCACACAGTATAAGGTGGCTATACCGAACAAAAATGGGACAACCCAGATATCCTATTTGGATGTTTGTTGCCCCGAGCCCCTCTTATGTAATACCACTGGTAAAATGTAGCAGTCCCACTGTTAAAGTAAGGACACGTTAAACCAATGTTGTTTTCAATGTAATGCCTCCAATAATATGAATCAATGGCACTGTTTTTCATGTCCTGCTAAATTTCCCATTAAGATAAGTTGCTTCTTTTTGTTAGAAATGCAACTGTCCTGGTCCGCCTACTCTCCCGTGCCCAAATACCAACTCTTTAGCAGCTGTTAATGTAATGTTGCTGGTAAAATGAAGCAATGGCACCATTAAAGTAATGTCGTATTTAATGGTTGTCATAGTTAATCCTAATGCCCACACTAATATCTAGCAATGTTGCTACTTTAGAAATTGCTATTGTCCTTGTAGGATCGCCATTCAGATAAGGAACATGCTTCTTTTCATTTGATGTATGTTTCATCACTTGTTAGTCACCCTCCTTTCCACCTTTTTGTGCAAACAGAGATATACATTTCACGCTTGATCTTAGTTGAACTGCACAAAATGATATCCAAATTATAGTTGAACATTCCATGAGCTTCACGACCAACCTTGATGTTGCTCAATTTTATTGCAACTAATGAAGAAGAAGCTGCTAGCTCATGGGACCAAGTACTTGCTAACTGCATGATGCAAACATTGCTTCATTTTAGGTGAACTGCACAAAAAGGTCCCATGAATTGAATCATCCATGTTAGTGACTGGTGTCATCCATTCTACAATGGCATTGACTGCAGATATGGTTCCCATCACGAGGTATGTTCATTTTTGGTCCGACCGTTTGCCAAAGATCCTGCATGTTGACTCTACTCTTGTGCTACTGTTTTGGCACTGCCATGATAAAACAGTAATGTTGTTATTTTGCACCTTAATCTAGTGGCACTATTAATTTGAGGCAATGTTTTGGCACCACTAGTCCACTGATTTTTTTTATATCAAAAGAGGGGGTTTCCTCCGATTTCATTAAAGAAACCCAACCATAGAGAACCATTATCCGACAACATCTCAGTGTAAACGGGCAGTTATGCAACTACTACTAGAACTGACTGAGTACTAGCAGGAGACAAGTTCGCCACATAAGCTAGGCAGGTAGGGGGACGCATCCCCAGCTCGACCAAGTTTGGATTACAACCCAAAAGCTAGCACAGAAACATCAGGGGGGAAGATAGGGACTGAAAGAGCCAGCTTCAGCATCCCAGTCTAAGCACCTCCAGCCTCCATCCTTGCAATGCACGGTACACCTCCCTTGCCACCTGCTCGACCCTAGTGCCACTGATAAAATGAAGTAAAAATACAGTTAAAATAGAGCTAGTGTCCTCTCGACCATTTCATTTCCAATGTAGATAAAGAAAGTGCTTCTCTTTGTTAGTATATGTTTCATCAACTAGTCCCATTGTTAATGTTTAAGTGTTTCTGCGAACTGGGGTGCTTAATTTTAGTTGATCTGCACAAAAATAGAGATCGGAATGTCTCAAGGCCCCTCCTTGTACTACCGTTGTACACTGATGTTCATCACTGGCAGAAGGTGTATCGGGGAGAATTGGGTCGATTTCCAGTATGAGGCATACCGTATGAGGCGTCGCAGGGCCCATCTCGCCCTCGCAGCATGGCATACTGTGATACTATCGCAATATTTTCCCATTAAGAAAATGAAGTTTCTTCTATTTATTAGTGTATGTTTCATCAACTAGTGCCACTATAATGTAATCACGCTTTTTCATTATCTGTGCAAACAGGGTTATTCAGCTGCATTTTGGTGGAACTGCACAAATGTACGGATGGAAACGGCATATATGCAGAGTGAGAGGTGCCAAGTACTCCTTCCGTCCCAAAATAAGTGACTCAACTTTGTACTAGCTTTAGTACAAAGTTAGTACAAACTTAAGTCACTTATTTTGGGACGGAGGGAGTAAAAATTACTGACACCAACCATGCTTCATCTAAGCATTGGCATCCACCACCGGTGGGATGGGTGCCGCTCTCTGTGGACGGATCTTTCTCGGTAGCAAATCCTCTAATCAAATACTAGTAGCTTATATTAGCACTTTTCTAGGGAGTACTCTTTACTGAAAGAAGCACCAATCGATTTTTATTTATTTGTACACATTGTCACAACTTTGTTTTTGGTCCAAAGCTATTTTAGGGTGATTGGCGTAGTACTCGAAGACTCGGAGTACTACCCACTACTTAACCATATGATTTTCATTAGCCGTCACACTGATTGTAAGCATGAGTAGATGGAAGATTAGGCTAGTGCGAAGCTTACCTTAAACCCTACCGCCACTGTTGAAACGAGGCGAGCGGCGAGGGAACCGTGGAGAACGGCGGGGAAGCAACGTCGCACCATCCGGCCTCCTCTTGCGGTGGGAGAACGAATACTCCTGTGGCTCCGGCTGGCACTGCACCCTCACGAACGGCACACCGTACTCGATCAATTTGTTATCCTCTAGATGACCCTCACGAACGAATACAGTACGTGGTCAAACTTTGACCCAAAATACGCAAAACAAAAAATACTTCCAAGACCAGTGCCGCTCCTCTCCTGTTAAACCGCCGCCGCTCCTCTCCTGTTCCAATCCAAATCCAGTGCCGCTCCTCTCCTCTTCCATTTCAAAACCACTGCTGCTCCTCTCCTGTTCCAATCCAAAACTAGTGCCGCTCTTCTCCTTTTCCATTTAAAAACCACCGCCGCTCCTCTCCTGTTCCAATCCAGAACTAGCACCGCTCCTCTCCTCTTCCATTTCAAAACCACCGCCGCTCCTCTCCCGTTCTAATCCAAAACCAGCGCTGCTCCTCTCCTCTTCCATTCAAAAACCACCGCCGGCGAGTGAAGATGTTGTGGAGAAGTAGATCGATGGAGGAGTACAATCGATATGTGTGGATCGCAGGCAGTGACCCTGTGAAGCTAGCTAGGATGTTGGAGATACAGTCTTGGTTTGACAACCCGGAGCAACTAGCGGGGACAGTGACAGCGATGACCAAATATCTGGAAAAGAGCAAAAAGGCGGCGATACTCCCGGAGGGAGTCGCGCGGGAGTACATAGAGCTGCTCCTCTGGGCCATGGAGCAAACAGATTCAACGGATCCGATCATGAGGCTGCAGTGGTGGGAGTATCGATCCAAGATGGAGCATCCACCCGAGATTGAAGGATCAAGCATCTACATGGTGCCGATTGTGAGGGTGCCATGGCAGAGCGAGCCGGTGGAGTCTTCGTCGACCGAACCCAACTGCAAGAGGAGAAAAATAGTTGGCACAACGACACTTCCCCGCCATCCTCTCCCTCGCCGTTCACCTCATCCCACGGGGCGGTTGTCTGCCGTCGAGGAATAGGAGGGGAATCCCCCCCCCAAATAGTCTGAGGAGGAGCTTAGGGTTGTCAGTATTTGCAAGTTGTGAATTGTGTTTTCTGTTGTGTATTTTTAGAGTACTTTCAGATATGAATGTCTTTTGAATTTCAGATTTGCAGTATTGAGCATATGAAGTATTTTATGAATTCTAGAGATCTATTTTTAGCACTTTAAAAAAATGTAGTTTCATATAAAAGTGCAGACAATGTGATTCTCAGAGAAGAAACTGCAAACTTCAGTTTCAGATAAGAAACTGCAAGTTTCAGAGGCAGAGCATTTATATTAACATGCCCTTTTCAAACAGGGATAACATCATGTTAGAAGTTTTATTCATGGTCGAAAATGGAACTACCAGCCAGTTAACATCATGATGATCAACATTCATGCATAGCACATCTTCATATGATGCACAGTAAAAAAGATATGCTATTTTCAAAATGCCCACACAATGTTGAGTGTGCGAAAGACAGAGAAACCGAGGGACAAAGTTTTGGCAAGTGTTGGAGGTGGTGTGCGTAGATGACAATGGGCACCCACATATCAGAGGCAGAGGCAAAAATTTGTGGATATTTTCACTGCATCAGGTGGAATCGAACCCGGGCGGAGCAGTGGTTGGGGAGTGGAACATGGCCACTTGCCTACTCCAGTACTTTCGCTAGAAATTAGGCACAACATCTACCACTACTGTAGCACGTCCTCTCTGGCTCTGGTGCGTTCTCGTCTGGGGCCTGGACGTCATCCTCCGCCTTTGTGCACTCGTCACGGCGCCGCTGTCTGCCGTTGTGGACATGCTCAACAACCGAGAGGAATCTAGAGAGGACTGTACGTGGAGAGGCGGACAGTCGGGACCCACCAGGTCCATGGCCGTACGCAAGCAAGTGCCTCAATGAAAAAAATATACTTCCTCCTAATGCTATACTGACGTTGGGGGCCACGGGTTTGTCAACGTAGTTACTAAAGGAGATAAATTTACAACGAAGCTAGTCATCGGGGAGCTGGCAGGTATCATTTATTATCAGTGGGCCAACAAGTATCAGCTGGGTTATGGGCTGCCCAGTCTAGGCTTTCTTTTTTAACATGTGCAACCCACTACATGCCGGTTTGTATTTTTTTAAGGGTCATCATGTATCGACCGGCCTATGGCCCTCCCATCCTAGGTTTTATTTTTTCTTAAACATCCGCTGGCCAACTTATGTTTTTTTTGAAGAAAATGCAGATGTCTGTTCTATTTTTCTATATAAGAGTAGGAACGCCAGCTCCAACTTATGTTTCCCTTCTAACTATATTATATATATTTATATTATTTTATATGTTATTATATATTATTGTTATTATCATCATATATTTAACAGATACTTAAATATATAAGAAAAAAGTATCCCACGTATTATGAACTTATAAAATAAATGTTTAACAATAAAATCTTGTGTTTTTTTACATTAAGGTCAACGAAAATCCAGGTGATTGTGTACAAAAGCTTGGTAAGATTTAAGGACCAATGTAAATAAAGCATTTATTATTTAAATATATTTATAACAAAATGCAGAGACCCTGTTTATTTTTTGATAACATTGCTGTGCCCAACCCAACATTATAATTAGAACCAGCCCAGCAAAATCGTGTATTTCGAGAAAGTGCAAATGGGCTGTAATTTTTTAGGAAAAAATAAATTGGCCGCATGAACGCTACATTATTTGTTCACCCAGCCCAGCAAATTCATGTTTTTCGAGAAAGTGCAAATGGGTTGTAGTTTTTTAGAAAAAAATAAATGGGCCGCATGGACGCTACATTATTTGTTCACCCAGCCCAGCAAATGGACTGTAATTCTAAAAAAATGGGTTGAATATGTGCGACATTTTGGAGGCTAAAATGTGGGCCAATAGGTCGAAGCCAACGCAAGGCGTTGTCAACTTAGTCAACAAATGATTCTAACATCGATAGCCGTTGGATTTACATCCAACGGCCGCCATTCATCTTCAATCTCTCGTCTTCTTCGTCCAGCGCCGCCGGGACCACCTGCTCTCGCCTCCGGCTGCTAGCAGCTCTGCTTAGCACGCTTCGCTGCGAAGCGCGACCCCACCGCCGGCCAAGCCATCCCTCCACCCGTCCACACCTCCTGTTATTCTCCGCCAACTGCAGAACCATGCCGCACCAGAACCAGTTAACCCTCGTACACCTCTTCGTCTGCGACTCCACTGCCGCGTCTTCCCATCACCGGCTCGTTGCCATCCAGGGCCTCGCCGTCGTCCACCGCCTTGGTGTGCTCGGTGCGGCGTGGTCAACGTGGTCAACAAACGAGAGTCATTGGAAGAGGACTGTACGTGGAGAGGCTAACAATGGGGACACACCAGGTCCATGGACGCACGCATGCAACCGCCTCCTTATTACGTGAAAATAAAATTATTCCTCCCCCTGAAAGCTGGGACCCACCATGAATATCTTCGCAAGGAAGGAAGTGCCTCCATATTCCTGCCCCTGACAGCTGGGACCCACCAACAACATCTTTGCATGCAAGGAAGTGCCTCCTTATTACAGGCAAAAAATATATGATTCCGCCCCTGACCGCTGGGACCCGCCAGCTATATATTCGCACGCAAGGAAGTGCCTCCTTGTCCTCCCTGATAGCTGGGACCCACCCGGTCAAAGCGTACGTAGCGTTGTCTGTGTGCATACCAGTCGATCGGTCTATCTACCACGATGAACCGTGGCCGAGTAAGGAGCGGTAGCAGTTCAGGCAGTCCCGTCTAAATCCTGTACACATACGACAACTACGCTGCAAAAAAGATAGCCACGTACGTACATACGGGCGTGGTCTTGAACGCGTACAGCGACGGCGTCCTATTCATCGGCAGCCAACCGGCTAGGTCAGAACGGAGGAAACAGCGTCGTGTTCATCAGGAGGCAACCGACTGGGTCGGAATACAGCCTATTCATCGGGAGCCAACCGGCTTGGACGGAACAGCCGAAACGAGGTCTGGCGTACCGCAGAACGGAGGAAATGACCTTCTATTCGACCGCCTACGGTCAAAACGGGGTCCTGTTCGTCGGGAAGGGTCTAGTGTACCGCACAACAAAGGAAACGGTCTTCTGTTCAAGTGCCTGCGGTCGAAATGGGGTGCTGTTGATCGGGAGGAGTGTGGCATACCGCAAAACGGAGGAAACGGACTTGTGTTGGAGCGCCTACGATCGAAATGGGGTCCTGTTCATGGGAGGGGTGTGGCATACCGCAAAATGGGACTCCACGGGGCTACTGTTCATCCACCGTCTACTGCCTCGCTCCAGCCTCCACGGGCTACTGTTCATCCACCATCGACTTCCTCCAGCCTCCACATGCTATTGTTCATCCACCACGGCTTCCTCCTGCCTCCACCAGCTACTGTTCATCCATGGGCTACTGTTCATCCAGCCTCCACCAGCTACTGTTCAACCAGCCCTCCACGGGGTCATGTTCATCCACCCCCACCTCCTCGATCGGGGTCCTGTTCATCCAGCGGCAACGGCCTCTACTACCACCGGGTCCTGTTCATCCAACCCCCAACAATGATTACTGTTCATCAAGAGGCAGTAGGTTCGATCGGCTTCAGTTAGCAGCAGTAGCGAAGGAATCGCCCTGGTTCAGTTAACAGCCAAGGGATCGATCGCTCGGGTTCAGTAACATAGCTAGTGCAATCGCTCGGGTTCAGTAAGCAAACGCCTCGCTCGGGTTCAGTTAGAGCCCAATGCCTCGCACACACGCCCGTACGTGTACGAGAGAAATGCGCAATCCTCCATGCATCGCTCGGCCCTGACCACCCACCGTAACCGGGAACTCCCCGATATTTTCCTCGCCCTCGGTTCTACCATGATTTTTTCCGTCATGGACGGCCCAAAGAATGTCATGGAGGTGCGTCCCTGGCCCGCCCAGGACGAAAAGCCCATTTTCTGTCATGATTTTTTGTCATAGAAGTAGGAGCCCACCACATCTATGATGATACGTGCTTTTGTCACAATTATCGTCATAGAAGTGTCATAAGCATGATAGAAAAAAAATCGTTCGGCCCAAAATGTCATGGATGTGTCTTTTTTTTTTGTGATGAGATCCATGACCTTGGACTTCTCATGTTGATCAATATGATGCAGCATGTTGATGGAGTGACCACGAATCATCCTCTCATCGCCTGACTTGGGCATCAAAGTATGCCTCATGATGGTGTTGGAGGTAGCAAGTCCTGCCAACAAATGATAAACTGAGCCAAGCTTGTGAGAGTCCTTGTACTTCTCAGGAATATCCGTGTACATGTTAGCCATGGAATTGTGGTCCATCTTTGACTTAGCATACACATCTATGTCATCCTCATGAGCCTCAGGCACACCAAGCAGAGTGGCCCACTCAAGCATGCTAGACTGATACTTGACCTCTTCGGTCATCCAAATTATCCTTCCATTTGGATAGAAGTGAGCTTTAGAGTAGAGTTGCATGATCATCTCATCATTCCATGCAGTCAACTTCTTCCCAATGAACTTGTCAACATCAATGGTCCTGAAATCCTCATGAACGTCGAGGAAGTTATCCTCATGCAGATCAATATACTTCTAGTCCACCCACCTCATGTCACTGACTATGGGCTTCTTGTCAAGCAACACAATCTCATAGAAAACTTGTTGTTCTTTGGTGTGGAAGCAATAGTCTATAGCAGTCCTCCTTATGATGGAGTAGGGATGAGACTCTCTCCATTTCCTCAGTCCTTTATCCTTCCTCCTAAGCAATTGGATGTGTGTCATTGTGTTCGCGCAATTTGGGTTTGAGCTTCATAAGCACTGGGGCATCTTCTTCTTCTTCCTCCTCTCTCTCAGGCATTGGGCCTTGTTCTTCTCAGCAACCGAGATGTTTCTGATAGTCTTCCCTTTTGGCTTGAAAGAAGTGGCAGTCTTCATAGCATCAGCCATGAGCTTTTGCTACTTGGCAGGAGGTGATTAGCAATGGCTCAGGCATGCCATCTCTCCTCATGGAGGTAGGCTTGAAGGTCACTTGAACTGACTCCTTCCTCACCCTCTTATTGCCTATTGCCTTGGCCATAGATTTGTTTGTAGCTGGCCTAGTGCTTGCAGTAGTGCCATATTCCTTTGCAAGCACTACTTTCTTCTTTTAGGTGAATTCTTCAGCAATGAAGTCCTCATCCTCATCATCAGTGTCCTTCTTCCTTAACCTTATGGCTACCTTGGGCAAGTCTGGAGAACTTCTTTCTCCTTCATGATAGCTCTCCTCAGGGCTAAAGCCTGCACTCAAATCAACATTGTGCTCCTCTGATCTATTCTGGCTATCACTGGCATCTGACATCTTGCAAGAAGACATGTGAAGTAGATGGGTATGGGCAGAATAGATGAGTCATCACAAAATGCAGCTGGTTTTTGAAAAATTTGAGTTCAAATTTGATTTTCAATTTTTCACAAAAGACATTTCAGATCCACCGAGTTGATCATTTCGATGATACCGAAGCACTCAACAGAAACTTGGCACACAGTTTTAGTCAGACCGATATGTGGCTCGGTCTCTCCGAGATGCTAGGGTTTCACAGAAACTTTATCTCGGTCTCACTGATCAGTACAACTCGGTAGCACCGAGACATACTAGTGCAATGGGCAAAGGCCAGATCGGTGACTCCGAAATTTTCAAATCGGTTGGTCCGACATGTATTCAACGGAAACTTAAACCTAAATTTTTGCTCGAATCTAAACTATGAAATTTGTATTTGGACTACAGATTTGCAATCTGTGGCAAGAATCTTGGCATAAACCCTAGTGCATTGAATCGGGAAAATAGAAGCACATGGGGGTCGGATTTTACCTTAACTTGGCGTAAATCCTCTACGGCGGCAACGGAGGGAGAGATTTCCGTTGACGGCGGCGGAATCCAACGACAAGGGTGTGCCGGACAGAATAACAACTGTCCAGAGACTGGTGCGATGGTAGTTGTGGGGTGCGGCGACAAAATGATTGAGAAAGTTTCAACCGTACGGGCACGCGGGATATATATACCCTTCAGCTGTCAGTGGCTTCGAGTGAAACGGATCGGTGGCACCGAGATGTGTAACTGCTAAGTATCACACATCGGTGACTCCGAGATGGTTCAGTTCAGTTGCACCGAGATGAAACTACAGATCAATCCAAATGGTTTCGGTGTGACCGAATGAGAGTGAGTTGGTCAGACCAAAAGACATTCAGAAGGTTGTGGAGTTCGGTCTTTGACAGATTGGTGACTCCGAGTGCACCTCACCCGGAGGGTCCGAAAAAGACTTGTTCAAATTTTGTGATGTGGCATGAAGAGAATTTGAGACAAGAAAGCATAGATAGCTAAAGAAGGTGCTTAGGATTTCTTGTCCATCCACTTGGGCAGAAAAATCAAGACAAACAAAACAACAAGTGGATGTCCGTGAATGATGAAAAATGCATTGCAACATGCTCACACAATAAAATAGCAAATGAAATATGTGTCAAACATGCACAACCAATTCTAGCATCTATCACACAATTGGCAATGACTAGGTCATCTATATATGAGTATATTGACTTAGGAGCCAAATGAGAACATTTGATCATAGGTCATACACATCGTTTAGGCACAAGTGGGGTTACCACTTTTACATAAAGCATTTATGTGTTCACACCATTAGAGTTGCTTTAGCTCAATTTTTAGAGCAAAGCTCCCCTTAGATGTGATATCCTCCCCCCCCCCCCAAAGAGGGATGAACTAACCTTGAGTTTTGTCGATGATGACTCCATGTAGATAGTGTAGGTGTGGATGCTCAGTGTTGATGTAGACCATCAAGAGTTGGGAGCAATCCTTGGAGTTTTGCACTTTCAATACCTACATGGGTTAGTCCCAAAAGGAACATACGAGGATATCCATAGACATAGAGTGAAATGCACATACAATGATGTCCATGAATGCATTGAATACCTTGTCCCTTGTCTTACCAACAAGAGGGTTTGTGACTCCATGAACTAGTGCTAAATGTTGAAGTTGGTTGCACGAGTCCCTGCCATGAATGAATATGAGTGAAGTTTGTTGGCGGAATCACCCTCAAGAACTCTCTAGTTCTTCTTCTTTGGGACTCACATCAATTTGATGGGAATCCTTGGAGTTGTGGTAGCACTTTATGAAGTAGAGCTTGATGAGGCCTTTTGGACCCATTTAACCAAAGCTTGAGGAGATTCTTCAAATGAGTCAATGTCTTCTTGAAGCTTGTCCTTGCCTTTTAGCTTGTGGTCTTGTGGTGGAAGATCATCTTGAGCTTGTGTTCCCTCAAAAGAATTGGGATGATACTTGTCTTGTTGAGGAACAAACTTCGTCTTCGGATATTGATCTTCTTCCCGCTCGACTCCATTGGCATTGAACTTCCATTCAAAACCAATACCTTGGTTCTTCCGGTGCCTTCCTTGCTTGTGCACAATTTCCTCAAATTGCTTACTTCTGGCGAGGCTCTTGTAGACACCTTTTTCTATAATTCCTTTCAGTAAATTGTTTTCTTGCTCAAGTGTAACTTGGCTAAGAGAGTCATTAGTGGAATCAATAGAACTACTAGAAGCAACAATATTGGATTTAGCATTATTATTGTTACTACTAGAAGTAGAACCTTTCTTAATCTTGTTACTAGCTTGAGTAGATTTAACTTGTGGTATAAAAGTAGACAAGACAAGACGTTTGGCAATGTGAGAAGAACTCTTCTTTTGAAGATCATCATTGATTGCTTTAAGAAGCTCATGTTCTTTCCTTAAATTTAGCTTCTCGAAGCGTAGCTTCTCATGGTTTTTTAGAAGCTCTCTATGATCTTCTTGAGTCATTTCATGAGCTAACTTAGGAGTGTTTAGTTCTTTAGTTAAACACTCAATCTCATTCTTAGCATTGTCACATGTTTCATCTTGACTATCATGATTACTAGCAAGTTCATTATAGCTCACATCTCTAGTTTTATCAACAAGCAAATCATCATCACCTAGCAAATCATCTTACTCACTATTGAAATTAAGATACTCAGGGTGTGATACCTTGGGGCCTTTAGCCATGAAGCATCTTCTAATTCCTTCATTTGGTGAATCAAATATGTCATGGGAGTTGGAGGATACTAGAGCAAGTCCGGCAACACCTTCATCTTGACTATAGTCGGAGTCGGAGTGATAACTTCTCTCGGAGTTGTTATCCGAGTCGGAGCCGGAGACCCATTCACCACCATGAGCTTGATTTCTTCTTCTAGAGTGGCTCTTGTTGACTTGTATTTCCCTTCCGATTCCTTGTTTCTTCAAGAAGGTCTTCGTTCATAACGATCATCTCTACTCCTCCTATCTCTATGAGGTGATTCGTCTCTTCTACTCTTCCTTCTAGGTGAGTCTTCTCTTTTTCTTGTGAGGTGACGTACAATCATTGGAGTAGTGTCCGGGTCCTCCACAATTGTAGCAATCACAATCATGACTTGATGATCTTTGCTCATATTGGCTTGAGTTAGAGCTTCTCTCTTTGTGTCTATTCTTGTAGAATTGTTGAAGTTATTCACCATTAGCCACAATTCCTCATTGGATACTAGCTTGTCACTTGAAGTTGTAGGAGCATCACTTGAAGCTTTGTATGCACCACTTAAGTTATTGTGGAGCTCCTCCTTGTCCTTGAGTGACATCTCATGAGCAACAATTCTTCCAACGACTTCCGTGGGCTTGAGATCTTTGTAATTGGGCATCATTTGGATCAATGTGCACATGGTATCATATTTTCCATCCAAGGCTGTAAGGATCATCTTCATGATGAATTTGTCGGTCATGTCTTCACTTCCTAAGCCGTCAATCTCATTTGTGATGAGATCAAGCCTAGAGCACATTTCGGCGACTCCTTCACCATCCTTCATCTTGAACTTGTCAATTTGACTTTGAAGCACATCCAACTTGGATTCCTTGACAGACTCGGTACCTTCGTGCATATCAACCAAAGTATCCCAAATCTCCTTTCATTCTCAAGGCGGCTAATACTGTTGAACTCCTCGGGGCATAAACCGTTAAAGAGAATGTCACATGCTTGAGCATTGTATTGCACCATATTCAATTCTTCTATGGTTGTTTCACGATCCGGTTCTTTACCATCCTCAAAGAATTCACCTTGCAAGCCAACACGAACAACCGCCCAAACGGCAAGGTTATAACCAAGAATATGCATTTTCATCTTATGCTTCCAACTAGCAAAGTTTGTACCATCAAAATATGGACTTCTGTGGTGGTTTCCCTTACTAGACACCATGCTCTCCTAGGTTGTGAAACCAATGCAATGGAGACCAAAGCTCTGATACCACTTGTAGGATCGAAAGTATGTATAGAGGGGGTGATTAGACTACTTGACCAAATAAAAACTTATCCTTTTCCCAATTTTAGTTGTAAGCAGGTTTTAGCAATCTAGCAAGTCTAGTATCACCCAACACATGCCATTCTAAGAGTATAGCAGCGGAAAGTAAAACATTGCACATGTAAGTAAAGGAGGGGTTTGGAGATTTCAAACGCAATGAAGACACAATGATTTTTGGCGTGGTTCTATCGTACGTCCACGTTGATGGAGACTTCAACCCATGGAGGGTAACAGTTGCACGAGTCCACGAAGGGCTCCACCCACGAAGGGTCCACGAAGAAGCAACCTTGTGTATTCCATCATAGCTTATGTCCATGAAGGACTAGCCTCACTCGGGTTGATCTTCACAAAGTAGGCGATCTCCTTGCCCTTAAAAACTCCTTGGTTCAACTCCACATGATCTTGGAGGTTCCCAAGTGACACCTAACCAATCTAGGAGACACCACTCTCCAAAAGGTAATAGATGTTGTGTTGGTGATGAACTTCTTGCTCTTGTGCTTCAAATGATTGTCTCCTCAACACTCAATCTCTCTCACATAGGTTTGGCTTGGGTAGGAAAAGGATTGGAGAGGTAAGCAACTTGAAGAGGCTAGAAACCAAGGTTCAAATGGTAGGAACAAAATCTCTTGATCTGAACACATGAGTAGGTGGTTCACTCTTAGAAAATGAATGGTGGAAGTTGAGTTTCGTTCTAATGGCTCTCTTAGAGAGTTAGTGGTAGTGGAGGGGTATAAATAGGCAGCACAAAAAAATCCAACAGTTACAAGTCTTTGACCCAACTCGGTGGCACCGATATGATAATCTTGGTGAGGCCGATTAGTGCAAACGACTTGATTGTTAGTCTTTTTGGTGAGACCGATTACACCAACTCGGTGGGACCGAAATGCAATGGCTAGGGCAACACCTCGTCTCAGTAATTCCGATTGGTTCATCTCGGTGATTCCAAAATGAAGCTACTTCATTACAGAAACTTGGTTAGGCCGTCTCGGTGGTACCGAGAACCATTTTAGTCAGACCAAATTGCTAGGGTTTTGGTTGTGGCAATGAAATGGTCATCTTGGTGGGTCCGGAGTAGGTAAAATTGGTGGGACCGAAATGATGATTTAGGGTTTTGGACAGATGTGTTTAGAGAAAGTGATTGAGGGTGTTGGAGCAGTATCACTGAGCACTTGAGCAACAACCTCATCAACAATACCTCATCCCCTTTTAATAGTATTGGCTTTCCCAAGGGACTCAATGTGTTCTTGGATCACTAAACCAAAATTATAGAGTCTTCGGGAAGCCAATTTTTGTTCCTTGACATTTTGAGGGGTCCACATCCATTTGTCCTTGCCATGACAATCATTGATCTTTTCTGAAATCTATCATCAATGTTCATTAGATCAATCACATATATGTTGTTATTAATTACCAAAACCACCCGGGGATTAGTTGCACTTTCACTTGACAAAATTTTACATAAGTACAAAAATATGGAGTAAGTTTCTATCACCTCACTAAATCGTACAAGAATGTTGAAAACTATTTTAAATATGTTCATAACAAGCGGGGTTCACAAGGTAGAATTAAAGAAAATTGGTGAGAGAAACATCGATGAGAAGCACAAGATGGAGTTCATAGGTTGGTTTGAAAATCATGTGAGGGAATTAAAAAAATGCATCCAATGAGGGCTAGACTTTCGTGTACAGGTGTGGTCTACCTGGAATGTCAATGGTTCTAGGTTTCGTACTGTGGATCTTGAAAAGAACCCAAAGACTCATAATTCTGACGTCATGATGAAGGTATGTATTGATGTAGCTAAACAAGAAACTGAACTATATAGGGTTTTTACGGAAGTTCTTGAGGTAGATTGCAGAATCAAGTTAGTATTTTTGTTTCAAAGTGATTGGTCTCAGCTTGGTACCAAAAAAGCATGAAGATGAAGTTAGATTGATTCTTTCAAAGCATAAATACGTCGCCTTTTGGTATAAGGAAGCCCCATTCATGTTGGCATCCCAGCTACCACATGTATTTAATTACTTGGAGGACACAAAGTATGGTGATCCATGGATGGTGGTTCTGCCTATCGGACAGAGTTCACATGACATTCTAGAAATGATAGAGATGAAGCGAGTGTAAGATCGAAAGTATGTCTAGAGGGCGGGTGATTAGACTACTTGACCAAATAAAAATCTATCCTTTTCCCAATTTTAGTTGTGGGCAGATTTTAGCAATTTGCACAAGTGAAGCAATCAACCTACACATGCAATTCTAAGAGTATAGCACTGGAATGTAAAACATTGCATATGAACGTAAAGGGAAGGGTTTGGAGAAGGCAAACACAATGGAGACACGGAGATTTTTGGCGTGGATCTGATAGGTGGTGCTATCGTACATCCACGTTGATGGAGACTCCAACCCACGAAGGGTAACGGATGCGCGAGTCCACAGAGGGCTCCAACCACGAAGGGTCCATGTCGGTGTACTAAGTATTGGGCCATTAGTACCCCGTACTTGTGCACGGGCAGTTGTAGCCATACTCGCGGCAAGGCTTGTCGGGGAATAGTTCGAGGTCGACTCAGGCCACCAAAGAAATCTTCAAGTCAAAGATCTGAGGATCGACAGATAAGAAGAGCTGGAATCCGAAGGCCAGTTTCCCCGGCAAGATCTTGCCGGGGTGGCCCGCGGAGCCCGGCAAGGTTCGGCGCCCGGCAAGGTTCAGCACCCGGCAAGATTTTGTTGCTGTGCCGCCGCTCTGGCACAGCAACAAACCCGACATTCTGGGTCCTTCTTTGGATGCGTGGCAACACGCCAGTGGAGGAGAGCTTAAGCGGTGCTGATGGGATGGCCCCTTTTTCCATCCCCAAGAAAGTGAGGACACCTAAATAGACACCTCACGGTGCATTAAATGCGTTCGTCCTAATCCGTCAGGGGTTAGGTATGATAACCCTGTTGCTACTTTACACCTCAATGTATGTACATTTCGCCACTCTGGTGACCCCTTGTGGATATAAAAGGAGGCCCAAGGGGACTGCTACGGGGAGGAAGATCTTCTGGCCCATTCTGCATGTGTAGCTGCTCTTTGAACGTACTGTTCACTATGAGCGCTCCTGGAGCCTGGGCTCAAGAACATCGATAATAAAACAAGGCAGGAGTAGGATTTTACGCTGATTAGCGGCCCGAACCTGGGTAAAATCGCCCCGCGTTGATCGTTGGTTCTGCTCTTTGCGCATACCTCTCCACCCGCCGAATCGTAAAGGGGTCCCTTAGGATCCCATAGGTGTCGTCATCAGAGGCGATTCACAGCTTGTCGTCAGGCAAGTTAATAAGAGTTATCAGAGTCCATTGATGCAAGCATACGTGGATGAAGTGAGAAAAATGGAAGAGCACTTTGACGGTCTGCAAATGGAGCACATCCCTCGTGCCGAGAACAGTGTTGCTGACGACCTGTCGAAGCGTGCTGCCCTCAAGTTGCCTGTGGAACCAGGAACTTTTGTGCTCCATTTGACTCAACCATCCGTGGCGCCATCAATGTGGCAAGAAAAGAGAAGAAAATTGAATTTTGGTCAGTACTTCCCGGCAGAGCTCCCGGGAGCCGCCAGCAAGGAAGTTGCCGGGATCAACGACATGCCTGCCGGGGAACAACAGGCTCCAGCAGGGGCTCAGGCCCTTGCCGTCGAGATAAATGTTCCCCTGGCAGAGGAGATGCCTTTAGTCCTAGCTGTCAAGCTCCAGGCTCCAGCATGGGCACAGCACATTGTCCATTTCCTTCAAACGGGAGAACTCCCGGAGGAACAGGAAGAAGCGGAAAGAGTAGCCCGTCGGTCTGTTATGTACAAGTTCGTCGATGACGTCCTGTACAGAAAGAGACCAAACGGTGTGAAATTGAAGTGCATTCCTCGGGAGGATGGACTAGAGCTGTTGGTAGAAATACATGGAGGCATATGCGGCTCTCACATAGGATCAAGAGCACTTGCCGGGAAAGCATTCCGGCAAGGTTTCTTTTGGCCCACCGCTCTCCAGGATGCAACTGCACTAGTAACTAAGTGTGAAGCGTGCCAGTTTCATTCGAAGAAATCGCATCAACCAGCTCAAGCTCTTCAGACAATCCCTCTCTCCTGGCCATTTTCGGTCTGGGGGCTCGACATACTGGGCCCTTTCCCCCGTGCTACCGAGGGCTTTGAGTAGTTGTACGTTGCTATCGACAAGTTCACAAAGTGGCCGGAGGTGGAAGCAGTGAGGAAGGTGACAGCACAATCAGCCGTCAAGTTCTTTAACGGGATAGTTTGCCGTTTCGGTGTGCCCAACAGGATCATCACCGACAACGGCACGCAATTCACAAGTCGCACCTTTATGCAGTATGTCCAAGACCTTGGTGGCAAAATTTGTTTTGCCTCTGTTGCTCACCCCAGAAGCAACGGCCAAGCGGAGAGGGCCAATGCTGAAGTGCTGCGCGGTCTCAGGACCAGAACCTTTGGCAGGCTGAAAAGTGCGGAAGACGCTGAATTGATGAGTTGCCGGCGGTTCTTTGGTCAATCAAAATGACACCAAATCGAGCCACCGGCCAGACACCCTTCGCTCTGGTCTCCGAAGCGGAAGCAATTCTCCCCACAGAACTCATGTACGGATCACCTCGAGTGCTCGCTTATGATGAGCTTAAGCAAGAGCAACTGCGGCAAGATGACGCTGTGCTCCTTGAGGAGAATCGTCTTCAGGCTGCTGTGCGAGCTGCACGCTACCAGCAAGCTTTGCGTCGCTACCATAGCCGCAAAGTTCATGCCCGAAGCCTTGAGGAAGGCGACCTTGTTCTTCGACGGATTCAGTCCGCCAAGAATTCAAACAAGTTGACGCCGAAGTGGGAAGGCCCTTATCGGGTAGTACGAGTCACCAGGCCTGGCGCTGTCCGCCTGGAGACCGAAGATGGCGTTCCAGTGAGTAATTCCTGGAATATCGAACATCTTCGCAAGTTCTACCCATAAGGCACGGTTGCCGGGGGCGCCCGGCAACCACCCTTTTGTACAAGTCTTGCCGGCAAGGCATATGATCCTTTGTACAAAGCCAGGCGCAGACCCTGAGCACAGATGAATAAATTTAAGTGTTGTACATTCCCTTATTGATTTCCATGTTCATATATATATGCATGTGTGTCTAAGATGTTGTATGGCACCTACTCCCGGTAAGTTCTAACGAACCGCCAAGGTTTCATATCTTTATTTTCTCTTCTTTCTTTTTCTTAAAAGACAGAAGGATTCCTCGCGTGCACATTTGCCAGGGGGGAAGGGAGATATGAGTACCAGTTGGCGACGTTCAGAATCGACGCTTGCCGGAGGAAGGACAGCGACAGAAAGCTAAGTTCTAAAACTTAGAACAAGTTTCCTTTATTGCAAAGTTATTTCCTTGAACGATTCCGACTTTTGTATGGAAAATCTGCACGCGAAGGAACCCTTGCTGTAATCGGTTGCGCCCTTATTTTGTTTCGAGTCCGCTCAATGATTTAAGTGGCTGCACTGAGAACGCCAAGGAGTCTTGCCGGCCGTTGCGCCTCCAGCAGGCTGCTGAAGTCCCGCACCCAGCGCTCGCGGCAGGTTCCGCGCCGGCAAGTTTTTCAGTAAGCGTAGGGTGAACTCCATACATAAAGGAATCAGACAAGGGAGATAGCATGCATGTACCCAAACATAAGCAAGTTATATTACATTAATAAGTTGCCGCAGTTCTAACTTAAGACTTAATTGCCTTTGGCATGGAATGACGACGGCAAGAAGAGGTGGAGCAGTTAATCTCTGCGCTGGCCTTCGATCCTTTTGATTGAATCCACCTTCTCGAGGATAGGCGCGACAAGCTCTTCAAGCGCCTCGAGATTTGCGTCCTTTGGCAGGTAGCCAAGCACATTGGAGAGGTCGATGCTAGGGTTGTTATGCGCCACCTTGATAAGTACCTTGCGGAGGACAACCCGGCAAAGCCGGCGGGACTCGTTGGCCAATTGAGTCGCCCGGTTAGACTGAAGCAACCTCAGGGCATCAATGATGCTCTCGAAGAACATCGTCAACCTGGCACTCGAAGATATCCTCTCCTCGGAAGAATACCTAAAGTTTGACAGGCCCATGGTTGACAGTTCTGCCGTGAGCTTCTCCGCAGCGTCGATGAGACGTCCAGTCCAGATCTCCACCCCCTTTTCGTAATCAATTTGGGCGGCGGCAGCGCTCTTGAGCAGGTTCCTCTCTCCCTGGAGATCTTTGAGCAGGGCCTTCTCACGAGCCCTGCCGGCCTCGAGAGACTTCTGCAACGTGGTCAGCTTCAATTCCAGAACGGCAATAGCGTCATTTACTGAGAAGAGCTGCTTGGTCTTGTTAGACATGGCAACTTGCATCTCCGCCAGGGTGTGGAGGGTTTTTTCCCTATCACCTTTGAGCGTTGAGAGCTGCTTGCCGTGCACTTCGAGATCCGCTTCCAGCTTCTTTACTTTGTCGCTCAGCTCATTCTTGGCGGCCTCTACAGCCTCGGCAGCATCGACGGCCTCCTTGAGCTTGCCGGCGTGATCTACAGTTAGAGCTTTGAGCGCCTCTTTGTGTTTCTGCTCCAGCTCCTGGGTCTGCCGCGCGACAAGCTTCTCGATATCTTCATCTTTGCTGCGAAGCTTGGCGGCGAGCGCCTGCTCACGTGCGGTGAGATCTTCCTTGTGAGCATCAAGCGCTACGCGATGCCCCGTTAGGAGAGCATCTTCAGCAGCAATTCTTTGCATAGCTTCATCTTGCGCCTTCTCCATGTCAGATTGTTTCAGGAGGATTTCTGTCCACTGTTGGCTCAGTTGTTCCCGGCCGGCAGTCAACTCCTGGAGGGCCTCGGCATACCAGACTTGCATTTGTTCGACGTGCCTCTGAAAATCTGCTTTGGCCGCCTCGACAACTGCCATTCTGGAATCCGCTTTCTCTTTCCGGGCGCGGTGGAGAGCTTGGAGCTTGCGGAAATTTTCACCCATGGCCTGAAGGAGCTGATCCTCTTCAGACTTGCCGCTGCTAGTGCTTGGATCATCAACAACCTCGAGCCCAGCAGCAGCGATGACTTCTTCATCGAAGACTTCCCCTTCCGTTGGTGCCCCAATGCTTGCCGTCCCCGGCAAGTTGACAAACAGGTTCTCGCCAACTTTGAGATATTTGCTGGATGAGGGGCCTTCATATGTTGATGGTTGATCCTCAACAACCGCTTCACCAGTAGCAGGGAGCTCCGTGGCCGGCGCAGTGCCTGGCGTTCCTGTGGCAGGAATGCCGTCAGTACGGTCACCAGCCTCCTTGCCGCCCTCTTAAGTAGGCTCCTTGGCGGGTTCCTCCTGTGCAGTCTTGGCGGCCTCCTCGGCAAAGGCACCGCCGGCTTCTACGGTGTTATCCGTGGCGGCCTCGCTGGCAGCGATCTTGTCGGCTTCGGCGGCAACATCCCTAGCGGTCTCCTCGATGACAGCGTCGATGTCCATGTCTTCCATCTCAGGGAGTTCTAAAGGACAAGGGGGAGAAACAGAATGAGATCAAGATCGAAGTTCAAGAAAACAAAATAAAGAGAGATAAAGGAAAGAATAGCAAGCACTCTGAGGAAACCAGTTACCTGCGTCGAGCTGTTGAGAGGTGGCCTCGCCCCTCCCGGCAACCTCGGTTGCCGGGGGAAGGTTGCCGGTGCCCATGCTTGCCGGCTCCTCCTCAATCAAGATAGGCTCGTCGGTAGGATCTCTTGCCGGGGACGCGCTTGTGGGCGGCGTGGTCGATGAAGGTGGCACGACGGGGGCGTCTTCCAATAATTCTCCCTATTGCCGTTCTTCTCCTGCAAGCCCAGAGATATCAGCGGCAAGAATAGAAACCTCAGCGCCCACCAGCGGAAAAAGAGTAGTGGACTTACGCTGGGGGCTGCGTTGAGGGCCGAGCTCCGGGCTGACGACGACAATTTCTGGCACGCTCGTGGAGCCTGCCGGGGGCTCGTCGCCCGTGGAAGTCTTTGTCCTCTTCGCCATCCTCTCCATCAAGGTTTCTGCATCACTGCAGAGACAATACAAGCAAGTCAATAAGATTGATCTAGGATTGGAAGATAAAGGTTGTGGCAAGGTACTCACTCTTCCTCTTCTCGCTCCGGACTAAAGCCGGAGATGTCGAAATCGACCTCCGTTGCAATGTCTGTGTGGGGAGGCGGAGGAGGGGTCCTAGGTCGCTTGGCTGTAGCAGGCGCCGGGGGTTGGCGTGTTTCCATCACCTCAGCTTCCGGTGCGGTAGTGCGAGACACCTCTGTCGCCTCAGCAGTTGTCGCTGATGTGGGTCTCGCACGCCGCGCAGGTTGCTGTCGAACCCCTTGCCGCGGCGCAGTCTTGCCGGCCACTTTCTTGCCGGGAGCCTTGCTGCTCGAGGAAGGTTGACTTGCCGGGATGCCAGATGCAGCCTTTCGAAGAACACGCTTTGTCTTCTTCGGGGCTGGGAGCTCTTCTTGCGGTTCTTCTTCAGCCATGTCTTCGTCAGACGAGCTCTCAGCGGCTGTGCTGCTCTGTTCCCCAGCAACTTTGTCCTTCCTGGCAGGTTTTACTTCCACCACTACCTCTGCATCACTGGTTTCCCATTCTGTGAAGCCGGCGCTGCCAGCCTCCGCGGCAAGATTTGCCTCCTCCACCCTAGTGGCGATGTATGCCACTTCTTTGTCGGTGGTGGCTCAGATGAAGTCTGCTTCTTCCCGGACGGCTCCCTCCGTCAAGTTATCAAAGAACTTTTGTGCTTCCTCCTCGGTTGGCTCGGCCCAAGTCGCGTCAAGACCATGGGCGTTGAACATCGGCATGAAGGCGATGATTGACCCCAGAGCAGAGTTGTTGCACAGTGGGACAATCCTTGCCGGCAACCGATGCTTGTCGTCGCGCTGGAACAGCTTTTGGCGGAGGGCACCAAGTTGCATAGCAGTCAAATTGTTGTTCAATCCAGGGCGCAGCCTCATGATGTCTGCTGCGTTCCGGTACTCCCAAGCTAGTCTTCCCCTGCTCTGTAGCGGGGCGATGCGGCGACGGAGGAAATCGAAGCCGATCATCTCCATAGTAAGCCCGACGGCTTTCAGGCGAAGGATCCTGGTGGTGGCGATTGTGAGCCTCTCGTCCTCCGCGGCAAGGCCGCTCCAATCGCTGCCTCGGACCGCCTTCTGTCGTCGAGGCAAACAGAACGGATGAGGATCTGCTTCCTTGATCCAGCACCACTCAGACCGCCATTCGTCCCACTTCTCCCGGTAAACTCCCTCTGGGTATATCTCCTTATTCCAAGCCCGTGGAATCCAGGCGATAGAACCAGAAAGGGCCTCCCCCTTTTGGATGCGAGGAATAAAATAATGACGAAAGAGGGCGGTATTGGGAACTACTCCGACAAAAATTTCGCAAAGATGAGCGAAGACAGACATACACATTACCGCGTTTGGCATGAAGTCAAGAAGGTGGAAGCCGTATGTGTACATAATGTCGTTGAAGAAGTCAGAAAATGGAGGGCAGAGCCCGCAATAGAAATATGCGGCGAAAAAGGGGTATCTGTCTGACCCACTCTTGGAGCAAGAACCTAGAATCACACGAGTGGCGGGGTGAGCCTGCGTCTCCCTCGCCCACATGCACTGGTACCGCCTCTTCAAAGCTTCCGCATCAAGTGACGGGGCGAAGACGGCATACTTCTTCCGCATCTTCACCAGTTCGCTCTCCGGAACATCGGCTTTCGCCTCCTTGCTCTTGCCTTTGCTGGCCCTGGGCGGCATGGCGACTGCAAGGGCGGAAGTCGGGGATGAAGCGGGCGTGGAGGCGACGGGCGGAAGAGGGAAAGCTTTGCTCTGAGCTCGAGGGAAGGAAAGCAATGGCGACGGCCAGATTGAGAAGAAAAGGGGGGGTAAATAGGCTTGTGCCTCTGCGGTTTCTCCTTTTTATGGGGAAGGAGTGGGGCCGCCTCTTTTACTCCCCAATGTGAATGCGCCTCTGCAGGCGCATTGCAGCTGCAGCTTTTGAGGCACGCTTCCCACGTCGCGCGTTCGACGCGCGTAGTGGGGGGCACAGTAAACGGGATATTTACGAGCAGTTAATCCCCTGCCACGTGTGCCCATGCACTGTTTGGGCCTAGCCCAACAACGCCTCGCACTCGTGTGTGGCCTAGGCCCGGGGGCTCCTGTTGGTGTACTAAGTATTGGGCCATTAGTACCCCGTACTTGTGCACTGGCAGTTGTAGCCATACTCGCGACAAGGCTTGTCGGGGAACAGTTCGAGGTCGACTCAGGCCACCAAAGAAATCTTCAAGTCAAAGATCTGAGGATTGACAGATAAGAAGAGTTGGAATACGAAGGCCAGTTTCCCTGGCAAGATCTTGCTGGGGTGGCCCGCGGAGCCGGGCAAGGTTCAGCGCCCGGCAAGGTTCAGCACCCGGCAAGATTTTGTTGCTGTGCCGCCGCTCTGGCACAGCAATAAACCCGACATTCTGGGTCCTTCTTTGGATGCGTGGCAACACGCTAGTGGAGGAGAGCTTAAGCGGTGCTGATGGGATGGCCCCTTTTTCCATCCCCAAGAAAGTGAGGACACCTAAACGGACACCTCACGGTGCATTAAATGCGTTCGTCCTAATCCGTAAGGGGTTAGGTATGATAACCCTGTAGCTACTTTACACCTCAATGTATGTACATTTCGCCACTGTGGTGACCCCTTGGTGATATAAAAGGAGGCCCAAGGCGACTGCTACGGGGAGGAAGATCTTCTGGCCCATTCTGCATGCGTAGCTGCTCTTTGAACATACTGTTCACTGTGAGCGCTCCTGGAGCCTGGGCTCAAGAACATCGATAATAAAACAAGGCAAGAGTAGGGTTTTACGCTGATTAGCGGCCCGAACCTGGGTAAAATCGCCCCGCGTCGATCGTTGGTTCTGCTCTTTGCGCATACCTCTCCCCCCGCCGAATCGTAAAGGGGTCCCTTAGGATCCCATAGGTGTCGTACGCCGACAGTCCATGAAGAAGCAACCTTGTCTATCCCACCATGGCCATCGCCCATGAAGGACTTGCCTCACTCGGGTAGATCTTCACTAAGTAGGCGATCTCCTTGCCCTTAGAAACTTCTTGGTTCAACTCCACATCACGACGGAGGCTCCCAAGCGACACCTAACCAATCTTGGAGACACCACTCTCCAAAAGGTAATATACGGTGTGTTGATGATGAACTCCTTGCTCTTGTGCTTCAAATGATAGTCTCCCCAACACTCAACTCTCTCTCATAGATTTGGCTATGGTGGAAGAAGGATTTGAGTGGAAAGCAACTTGGGGAAGGCTAGAAATCAAGGTTCAAATGGTAGGAATGGAATCTCTTGATCTCCACACATGAGTAGGTGGTTCTCTCTCAGAAAATGAATGGTGGAAGTGTAGGCACGTTCTGATGGCTCTCTCACAAATGGAGAAGGGGGTGGAGGGGTATATATAGCCTCCACACAAAATCCAACACTTACACACTTTTGACTCATCTCGATGGCACCGATCTGTTCAAAAATATGAACGTTAGGAATCTCGGTGGGACCGACTGGAACAACTCGGTGGGACCGATGTGCTAGGGCTTAGGGCAAACCTCGTCTCGGTGGCACCGATTACATCAACTCGGCGAGACCGAAGTGAAGCAATAAGGCAACAGAGAGTTGGCAAGCCATCTCGGTGAGACCGAAATAATTGCAATAAGTAACAGAGAGTTGGCAAGGCCATCTCGGTGAGACCGAGATCCGTATCGGTGTGACCGAATCGTTAGGGTTTCTGGCAGTGGCTATGTCAAATGAACTCGGTGGCTCCGGATGGAAAGAATCGATGGGGCCGAGTTGAGTTTAGGGTTTGGACATATTTGGATGGAGAAAGTGGCTGAGGGTTTTGGACCAATATCACTAAGCACTTTGAGCAAGTAGACCATTAAGCAACGCCTCATCCCCTTTTAATAGTATTGGCTTTCCTATGGACTCAATGTGATCTTGGATCACTAAAATAGAAATGAAGAGTCTTGAGCTTTTGCCAATCTTTGTCCTTTGCATTTTGAGGAGTCCACATCTCTAGTCCATGCCATGCCAATCATTGAACATCCTGAAATATTTATCTTGAATGGATATTAGTTCAATGAGCTATATGTTGTTATGAATTACCAAAACCACCTGGGGATTAGTTGCACTTTCAATCTCCCCCTTTTTGGTAATTGATGACAACATATAGATCAAAGCTTCGACAAATGATTAAATGAATAAAATACATCATCGCTTTGAGAAGTATGTGATAAGCAAGAGCTCCCCCTAAATTTGTGCATTATTAAAAAAATGTGTTTGAATGCAAATGCATAATCGATTAGGATCATGGGTCACTCTTCCATGTCACATACATCTTGATGGAGCGCACAAAATGATAAGAGTGAAATAACATGCAAGCATCACCAAAGACATAAGTAAATGATCATACACAAATAATTGTAGGGATAAGCATTAAGCACACATTAAGCAAAGTATGATCAATTACACAACCAAACATAGTATCTCACGAGCATTAAACGATCAAGTAGCACGGATCAAACGAACATAGTAGCAAAAACTCAATAAAAACCAAAGAGCAAAAGCGAGACACACACACTCTCTCTCTCTCTCGATTGAAGCCTATGATCTATACAATTTCTCCCCCTTTGGCAACAAGTACCAAAAAGATTGAAAAGGTATAGAGCTATGCGTCTCTCTAGGCATGATCCTATGGAGCTCCTAAAGGGGTCTTCTGGCTTGTGACTCCGGTGTGGGTAGATGGCATTGAGAGAACTGCTTCTGGAAATGCTTCTGCTGATGTCTGCTGAACAGGTGGTGTAAACACTGGAGGTGGCACTATAGCAGTAGTGGCAGGTGCAGAGTGAGTGGTCCTCGTGTTTGCAACTGGCACAGCTGAAGATCTGGCTACTCTGGGCATAGTCTGGAACCTGTCAGTGGTCTGTTTGTCATGTCCATCTCAGCATCATCTCTAAGCTTCTCCACAATCGACTGAATCTCTGTGACCTTGACGTCAAGATTGTATATCTTGTCCTCCACAATCCGCTCTAGGCTCTCCTAGTTCCTAGCTAAGTTGGCCAGACTTCACTCAATCCTCAGTGTTGCTTCCAGCAGATATGTCATCTGGTCCTAATTTGCCTTGAGATTTGCAATGGGTGTGTTGGGAGTTGTAGCTTCTTTTGCTGTTGCTGCTGCCTGAGCCTTCTCTTGAGCCTCAACTGATGTGGGGTGTGAGGCATCCATCACCACCACATTATCCTCGAACTCTGGCTGAAGAGGGAGGTGCTCACGATCAAGTAGATATGTGTCTGTACCAACTTTGGAGTTGATAAGCATCTGAATGTGTGGGGCATATCCACAAGACCTCTTCTGGTCAGCAGTTGTCCTCTTGACCGTCTCTACAATCAAACTCATAACTTTGAACTTCTGAGGTGGGGAGTCAAACAAGTGAAGCAAATTAATGGAGTGGCCACGGATCATCCTCTCATCTCCAGATTTGGGCAACAGAGTGTGCCTCAAAATGGTGTTGGTGGTGGCCAAACCAGCTAGCAGATGATTGACTGACCCAAGCTTGTGAGTTTCCAAATCATCATCAGGAATGGGCTTATATATATTAGCCATGGAATTGTGGTCCATTCTGGGCTTCCCATAAACATCAACATCATCTTCCTCTTCCTCAGGAGCATCAAGAAGTGCAGCCCACTCAGAGATTGATGACTGGTACTTGGAACCCTCAATCATCCATGCAATCCTCCCATCTGGATAGAAGTGTGCTGTGGAGTAGAATTGCATGATCATCTCATCATTCCACTTGGTGAGATTCTGACCAACAAATGCATCAACTTTGGCAAGTCTGAAACTCTCATGAACGTGCGAGAAATAATCTTCATTAGCATCAATGTATTTCCAGTCCACCCACTTCATGTCACTCACAATGGGCTTCTTATCAAGCAGAACTGTCTCATAGAAATCTTGTTGTTCTCTGGTGTAGGATCGAAAGTATGTCTAGAGGGGCGTGATTAGACTACTTGACCAAATAAAAATCTAACCTTTTCCCAATTTTAGTTGTGGGCAGATTTTAGCAATTAACACAAGTCAAGCAATCAACCTACACATGCAATTCTAAGAGTGTAGCAGCGGAAAGTAAAACATTACATATGAAGGTAAAGGAAAGAGTTTGGAGAGTGCAAACGCAATGAGGACACAAAGATTTTTGGCGTGGTTCCAATAGGTGGAGCTATCGTACATCCACGTTGATGGAGACTTCAACCCACGAAGGATAATGGTTGTGCGAGTCCACGGAGGGCTCCACCCACGAAGGGTCCACGAAGAAGCAACCTTATCTATCCCACCATGGCCATCGTCCATGAAGGACTTGCCTCACTCGGGTAGATCTTCACGAAGTAGGCAATCTCCTTGCCCTTACAAACTTCTTGGTTCAACTCCACAACTTGACGGAGGCTCCCAAGCGACACCTAACCAATCTAGGAGACACCACTCTCCAAAAGGTAACAAATGGTGTGTTGATGATGAACTCCTTGCTCTTGTGCTTCAAATGATAGTCTCCCCAACACTAAAATCTCTCTCACAGGTTTGGATATGGTGGAAAGATGATTTGAGTGGAAAGGAACTTGAGGAAGGCTAGAAATCAAGATTCTTGTGGTAGGATTGGAATATCTTGATCTCAACACATGAGTAGGTGGTTCTCTCTCAGAAAACATATGGTGGAAGTGTAGGCATGTTCTGATGGCTCTCTCATATATGGAGAAGGGGGTGGAGGGGTATATATAGCCTCCACACAAAATCCAACCGTTACACACATTTGACCCATCTCGGTGAGACCGAATAGCTAAACTCGGTGGGACCGATTAGTTCAAAATGAGAACGTTAGGAATCTCGGTGGGACCGAAGTGCTAGGGCTTAGGGCAAACCTCATCTCGGTGGTGCCGATTGCATCAACTCGGTGAGACCGAAGTGAAGCAATAAGGCAACAGAGAATTGGTCAAGCCATCTCGATGAGACCGATTGCAATTTTGGCGAGACCGAAATAATTGCAATAGATAACAGGGAGTTGGCAAGGCCATCTCGGTGAGACCGAGATCCGTATCGGTGTGACCGAACTATTAGGGTTTCTGGCTGTGGTATGTCATATGAACTCGGTGGCACCGGATAGAATGAATCGGTGGGGCCGAGTTGGAGTTTAGGGTTTTGACATATTTGGATGGAGAAAGTGGTTGAGGGTTTAGGAGCAATATTACTAAGCATTTGAGCAAGCAAGCCATTAAGCAACACCTCATCCCCTTTTAATAGTATTGGCTTTCCTATGGACTCAATGTGATCTTGGATCACCAAAACAAAAATGAAGAGTCTTGAGCTTAGCCAATATGTGTCCTTAGCATTTTGAGGGGTCCACATTTCTAATCCATGCCATGCCATTCATTGAACTTCCTGAAATATTCATCTTGAATGGATATTAGTTCAATGAGCTATATGTTGTTATGAATTACCAAAACCACCCGGGGATTAGTTGCACTTTCATCTGGTGTGGAAATGGGAGTCACAAGCAGTCCTCCTCCTAACTGAATAGGGATCCACTTTCCTCCACTCTCGCAGACCCTTGTCCTTCCTAAGCATCATGTTTTCTGCAACAGGGTGTGCATTGTCATGGTCTGGGATCTTGGGCTTGAGCTTCCTGAGCACTAGTGGCTCATCATCATCCCGAACCTCTGGTACTTGGGCCTTGTTCTTCTCAGCAGCTGGGATGTTTCTTGTAGACCTCTTGGGAGCTGAGACCTTGGGCTTGGTCTTGGGTTTGGAAGGAGCAGCAGCTGACTTCGTAGCATCAGACATCAATTTCTGTGTTTTGGCAGGAGGTGCTTCAGCTTCTGGTTCTTCCTCTTCCTCCTCCTCAAACATCATCATGGAGGGTCTGCCAATTACTCTAGCCACAGTCTACCTTACCCTCTCTTTCTTCTTGTTGTCATCACCTTCTGCACCACTTGGGTCCTCAAGTGTAAAAGCCATTGTCTCTTGTGGAGCTGAGGACTTGCGTGCCTTTGACATTGGGACTCTTCTTACAGCAGTCTTCTTCTTTTTCTGAGAAGTGGCCTCACTAGCCACAAAGTCCTCATCCTCACTGCCTGATGTTTTCTTCTTCTTTGTCCTGGTGGCAGCCTTAGGAAAATTTGGAGAGCTCCTAATGCCCTCATAGTAGCTCTCATTGGGAATAGAGCCTTCACTTAGATCAACATTTTGCTCTGACCGGTTCTGGCTGTTACTTACACTTTGGCATCTTGCAAAGATGACCCTGTGAATAGATGGGTATGGGCAGAGTAGATGAGTTATCACAAAAAGCAGATAGTTTTTCAAAAATTCGAGTCCAAACTTTAGTTTTAGTTTTCCACAGAAAGCATTTCGGAGCTACCGAGTTGATCATTTTGGTGACACCGAAGCACTCACAGAGCCTAAACACAAAATTTTGGTTGGACTGAGTTGTGGTTCGGTGGCTCCGAGATGCTAGGGTTTCACTGAAACTTTACTTTCAGTCTCATCGATCAGTACATTTCGGTGGAACCGAGTTGTACTTGTGCAATGGCCAGGGCCAATCGGTGGGACCGAAAATTTCATTTCGGTCGGTCCGAGATGAGTTCGGCGGAAACCTAACCCTAAAATCTTTCTCTGAATCTATTCTAATGAATTTTTTTGGTGGATAGATCAATCTCAAATGTGGCAAGATACTAGGCATTGTCCTTGTGCATTGAATCAGATGAATAGAAGCATGAGGAGATCTAATCTCACCCTAACTCAGTGACGATCCTCTACGGCGGCAACGGTGGAGTAGATTCCGTTGACGGTGGAGGATTCCTGCAGCGATGACGCACAGGAGACGATGGCGATGATCCGGAGACCAAGGGGCGGCAGCAATGGGGCGCAGGCTCGAAACGTTTGAAGAACTTTTCAACCGTACGGGCCACAAGATATATACCCATGTGCTGTCGGTGGTACAGGGTGGAACGAATCGGTGGGACCGAGTCGGTCTAATCGGTAGCACCGAGATGAAAACCTAGATCAATCTAATGCTTTCGATGTAACCGAGTTTGAGTGAATTGGTCTGACCAAAAAACAATAGAAGGTTTTGGAAGGGAGCCCTTGACGGATCGGTAGCTCCGAGTGCTCCTCACCCGGAGGGTCCGAAAAGAACTTGTTCAATTTTTGTGATATAGCATGAATAGAGTTTGATACAAGAAGAGCATAGATAGCTAGAGAAAGTTCTTAGACATTCTTGTACATCCACTTGGCCAATAAAAACCAAGACGATCAAAACAAAAAATGGATGTCCTCGAATGGAGAAAATATGCAACCAACATGCTCACACAATAAGATAGCAAATGAAACATGTGACAAAGCATGCACAAGCAATTCTAGCATCTATCAAGCAATTGGCGATGACTAGGTCATCTATATATGAGTATATTGACTTAGGAGTCAAATGAAAAAATTTGATCATAGGTCATACTCATCGTTTAAGCACAAGTGGGGTTACCACTTTTACATAAAGCATTAATGTGTTCACACCATTAGAGTTGCTTTAGCTCAATTTTAGAGCAAAGCTCCCCCTAGATGTGATATCCCCCCTAAGAGGGATGAACTAACCTTGGATTTTGTCGATGATGACTTCATGTAGATAGTGAAGATGTGGATGCTCAATGTTGATGTAGATCATTTGGAGCAATCCTGTGGAGTGTTGCACTTTCAATACCTACATGGGTTAGTCCCACAAGGAACATACAAGGATATGCATAGACATAGAGTGAATTACACATATGATGATGTCCGTGAAAGCATTAGGTTACCTTGTCCCTTGTCTTACTAACAAGAGGGTTTGTGACTCCATGAACTAGTGCAAGATATGAAAGTTGATTGCACAAGTCCTTGCCAGTATTAATATGAGTGAAGTATGTTGGTGGAGTCACCCTCAAGAACACTCTAGTTTTTCTTCTTTGGGACCCACATCAACTTGATGGGAATCCTTGGAGTTATAGTTGTACTTGATGAGGTAGAGCTTGACGTAGTCTTGGGAACCCACTTGACCATTGCTTTAGTGGCTTCTTCAAATGAGTCAATCTCTTATTGAAGCTTGTCCTTCCCTTTTAGCTTGTGGTCTTGTGGTGGAAGATCATATTGAGCTTGTGTTCCCTCAAAAGAAGTGGGGTCATACTTCTCTTGTTGAGGAACAAACTTCGTCTTGGGGTATTGATCTTCCTCCCGTTCAACTCCATTGGCATTGAACTTTCGTTCAAAACCAACACCTTGATTCTTCCAGTGCCTTCCTTGCTTGCGAACAATTTCCTCAAATTGCTTACTCCCGGCAAGGCTCTTGTAAACACCTTTCTCTATAATTTCCTTCTATAAGCTATTTTCTTGCTCAAGTGTAACTTGGCTAAGAGAATCATTAGTGGAATCAAGAGAACTACTAGAAGCAACAATATTGGATTTAGCATGATTATTGTTACTACTAGAAGAATGATCTTTCTTGCTCTTGTTGCTAGATTTTACTTGTGGCATATAGGTAGACAAGAGGAGACGTTTGGCAATGTAAGAAGAACTCTTCTTTCGAAGATCATCATTGATATCTTTTAGAAACGCATGCTCTTGCTCTAAATTTAGCTTCTTGAAGCGTAGCTTCTCATTAGTTCTTAGGAGCTCTCTATGATCCTCTTGAGTTGTTTCATGAGCCAACTTAAGAGTGTTTAGTTCTTTAGTTAGACGCTCAATCTCCTTCTTATCATTGTCATTGGTTTCATCTTTATTAGCATGATTACTAGCAAGTTCATTATAGTTTTCATCACTAGTTTTGTCAACAAGTAAATCATCATCACCTAGCAAATCATCTTCATCACTATCAAAATCAAGATACTCGGGGTGTGATACCTTGGGGTCTTTAGCCATGAAGCATCTTCCAATTCCTTCATTTGGTGAAACAAATATGTCGTAGGAGTTGGATGACACTAGTGCAAGACTGGCAACACCTTCATCTTGAGTATATTCGGAGTCGGAGCGATAGCTTCTCTCGGAGTAGTTGTCGGAGTCGGAACCGGATACCCATTCACCAATGTGAGCTTGATGTCTTTGTCTTGTGTAGCTCTTTGATGACTTACCCTTCCTTTCCGAATCCTTTCTTCTTCGAGAGGGTCTTCGTTCATAATGATCATCTCTACTCCTTCTCTCTCTTGGAGGTGATTCTACTTCTCCTTTTTGGTGAGTCTTCTCTTTTCTTGTAGGGAGCCATACACTCATTGGAGTAGTGTCCGGGTCTTCCACAATTGTAGCAATTACGATCACGACTAGAAGATCTTTTGTCATTGTAGGACCTTGACTTGGAGCTTCTCTCTTTGCTTCTACTCTTGAAGAATTTGTTGAAGTTCTTCACCATTAAGCTCAATTCTTCATTGGAGTTTTCACTTGATGTTGTAGGAGCATCACTTGAAGCTTTCTAAGCACCACTTGACTTGTTGTGGAGCTCTTCCTTATCCTTGAGTGACATCTCATGAGCAACAATTCTACCAATGACTTTTGTGGGCTTGAGATCTTTGTAATTGGGCATCATTTGGATCAATGTGCACATGGTATCATATTTTACATCCAAGTCTCTAAGGATCTTCTTGATGATGAATTTTTCGGTCATCTCTTCACTTCCTAAGCCGGCAAACTCATTTGTGATAAGAGCAAGCCTAGAGTACATTTCGGCGACTCCTTCACCATCCTTCATCTTGAACTTGTCAAGTTGACTTTGAAGCACATCCAACTTGGATTCCATGACGGACTCGGTGCCTTCGTGCATATCAACCAAAGTATCCCAAATCTCCTTTGCATTCTCAAGGCGGCTGATTTTGTTGAATTCTTCGGAGCACAATCCATTGAAGAGAATATCGCAAGCTTGAGCATTGCATTGCAACATCTTTAATTCTTCCGCGGTCGCTTCACGATCCAGTTCTTTACCATCTTCAAAGAATTCACCTTGCAAACCAATACGCACAATAGCCCAAACGGCGGGGTTATGATCAAGAATATGCATTTTCATCTTATGCTTCCAACTAGCAAAATTTGTACCATCAAAATAAGGACCTCTACGGTGATAGTTACCATCTCTAGATGCCACACTCTCCTAGGTTGTGAAACAAGGCTATGATCACCAAAGCTATGGAAATCAAGGCTAATGGAGACCAAAGCTCTGATACCACTTGTAGGATCGAAAATATGTCTAGAGGGGGGGTGATTAGACTACTTGACCAAATAAAAATCTATCTTTTTCCCAATTTTAGTTGTGGGAACATTTTAGCAATTAGCACAAGCCAAGCAATCAACCTACGCATGCAATTCTAAGAGTATAGCAGAGGAATGTAAAACATTGCATATGAAGGTAAAGAGAAGGGTTTGGAGAAGGCAAACGTAATGGGGACACGGAGATTTTTGGCATGGTTCTGATAGGTGGTGCTATCATACATCCACGTTGATGGAGACTTCAACCCATGAAGGGTAACGGCTGCGCGAGTCCACGGAGGGCTCCACCCATGAAGATCCACGAAGAAGCAACCTTGTCTATCCCACCATGGCCATCGCCCACGAAGGACTTGCCTCACTCGGGTAGATCTTCACGAACTAGGCGATCTCCTTGCCCTTACAAACTTCTTGGTTCAACTCCACATCACGACGGAGGCTCCCAAGCGACACCTAACCAATCTAGGAGACACCACTTTCCAAAAGGTAATAGACGGTGTGTTGATGATGAACTCCTTACTCTTATGCTTCAAATGATAGTCTCCCCAACACTCAACTCTCTCACACAGATTTGGCTATGGTGGAAGAAGGATTTGAGTGGAAAGTAACTTGGGGAAGGCTAGAAATGAAGGTTCAAATGGTAGGAATGGAATCTCTTGATCTCCACACATGAGTAGGTGGTTCTCTCTTAGAAAATGAAAGGTGGAAGTGTAGGCACGTTCTAATGGCTCTCTCACAAATGGAGAAGGGGGTGGAGGGGTATATATAGCCTCCACACAAAATCCAACACTTACACACTTTTGATTCATCTCGGTGGCACCGATTAGTTAAACTCGGTGGCACCAATCTGTTCAAAAATATGAACATTAGGAATCTCGGTGGGACCCACTGGAACAACTTGGTGGGACCGATGTGCTAGGGCTTAGGGCAAACCTCGTCTCAGTGGCACCGATGACATCAAATCGGTGAGACCGAAGTGAAGTAATAAGGCAGCAAAGAGTTGGCAAGCCATCTCGATGAGACCGATTGCAAATCTCGGTGAGACCGAAACAATTGCAACAAGTAACAGAGAGTTGGCAAGGCCATCTCGGTGAGACGGATATCCGTATCGGTGTCACCGAATCATTAGGGTTTTTGGCAGTGGCTATGTCAAATGAACTCGGTGGCTACGGATGGAAAGAATCGGTGGGGCCGAGTTGAGTTTAGGGTTTGGACATATTTGGATGGAGAAAGTGCCTGAGGGTTTTGGAGCAATATCACTAAGCACTTTGAGCAAGTAGACCATTAAGCAACACCTCATCCCCTTTTAATAGTATTGGCTTTCCTATGGACTCAATGTGATCTTGGATCACTAAAATAGAAATGAAGAGTCTTGAGCTTTTGCTAATCTTTGTCCTTAGCATTTTGAGGGGTCCACATCTCTAGTCCACGCCATGGCAATCATTGAACATCCTAAAATATTTATCTTGAATGGATATTAGTTCAATGAGCTATATGTTGTTATGAATTACCAAAACCACCTGGGGATTAGTTGCACTTTCATCGAGTCTAGATGCCTACCAGGAAGCCGACATTTCTTCATCACATCATATTGTTGTTGATGTTGAGGATGAAGAGGAGGAACATGATGCTTTCCAAAAGGACGAATATGACAAACGAGATGAAGAAGAAGGGGGTGAAGTTCATGCTCACGTTGTTGAAGAGATAAAGCATAAAGCTGCCAAATGACATTGGAGACATCAACATCAGCGATGATGAACGAGTTGATGAGGAAATACATCTAGATAATTATGATCATGATCTTGATTAAAATCTGTGTTATTGGCATCTTGCTTGGGTTGTTGAATTTGTTGATGTAATGTCTTATTAGGTGAGACTCATGTTGAAGATCACAGACATTTACGAATTTGCTATCATATATTTCTGAAAGTGATGTCACCTATTTCTGTAAGCTATCCAATTTATTTCTAGAAGGGTTTCCAAACATTTCTGAAAATAATCAAATATAGAGCATACACAAGTACACATCCACCTATGAATGATATTAAATTAAATCCCTTCCATCCTTGCTCTTAATAGCCTACTTTAAATTAACGTTCACTACTTACTCTCTTATTTCATACGAGCTATCTATTTGTCCCTATCGATCAGTGATTTATGTAGCATCAAGTTTTCATCAGCGAGCTTGTGGATCATGAACCTTGTTCTCCCCTTCCATTTTCCGTCGACCCACTTCAAATATCTACATGTTTCATACACCTACGACATGACAAAAATGAGAAGATGTCACGTAACAGATGAACAAATCGCATAGAAATTCATTTAGTTTAATTTCAAACCTCTTTTGGCAAACCAGAAACCTACGCCTGAAATCAAATCCACCCGTGCAAAGTCTACAAACTGGGATACATTGCTGCCCGCGAGTCTCTTTCTTCTCTATGCCATTGAACTCAGGACCGTGGTCGAACATCGGAATACTCCGGTTGAACATGGGGAGGATTTCAGTGTCCTGATAACATTGATTTGTAGATACAATCAACAAATGACGCACCACATTTTAGTGACGGGACTGGGTGGATTGATGAACCTATGTAGTTTTTTTCCTGTCAAAGAGCAGCTCTGATGTGATCTTCCATTCGCCAGGCACATCTTCGCAGCCCAAGTCGCTGCCGCCACCCGTTTTGACATGGCCACTTCCCTTGTCACCCACATCGACCCTCCTTCTTGCCTCAGAGCGCGAACATCTATTACCCATTCACGGCTAGGGTTTCGCTCGGAAAAAATGGGGAACACGGAAGATGGCAAGTTTACAATGTACTCCCTCCGTCCCATAATATAGGAGTGTTTTTGACACTACACTAGTATAAAAAACGCTCTTATATTATCGGACGTAGGGAGTACTAACCAAAGGTACCACTTATAAAGGCAGACCCGTACATTAAGTTCAGAATACGATAACACACTAGTTCAAAATAGTGAAACACATAAGTTCGACATTGATTAAAAGACATAAAACATAAACTGAACAATCTAGTTTTCTTCAATGCTCCTCCCCCTCCTTCAGTTTGAGTTGTTCCAGCTCAGCCTTCTTGATGCTCGCTGCAATGGCCTTCATCACTTTCTTATCCTTTGCTTGTAGCAGACCCTCTTGGATGTTGAGGATCCGCATCCATATGTCATAGCATACATATGCGTCCATGCATGTGTAGCTGATTCATGCCCAGCACAGTGACTCAACCCAGCGTTGGTGAAGGTTCTTATCAAAATTGTTCTTGTTGCAGCGGTAGTAGTCATCAATGATTGATCCCGAGAAGTCAAATTGTACGGGCAGGTTCATCTGAAATCTCAATGCAGTGGCTTCGGTGGTCGGGACATCAAAATAAATGTCAATGCGAGGCAGATGTGTTTTTATTATGTTTATATCTACTTGATGTTTTATTTTGAGTGGATAGAAATCCACCCTTGGTCGGAGGAAAATATTGGATGCTACTGTATGCCAGTCTCGAAAGACAAATAAGCTTCAAATCAGACATCGTGTAAGGGAATCTTCAAGGCGGACCCGCAAACCTCCCACAACCGTCAGGATCGTGCTGCCCGGATCGTGGAAGTCATCCAACGCCGACCTGTATCGGTCCGCGGGGCGGTCCGGACGCTATTTCTCCCGCAAATTGGAGACAAAGTGGGGGGAGGTTTGCGGGAGTCCGGACACCCGAAATGTAGGACTTTGACACCCCTGGCCCACCCAATGCCCCCTCCCGGTCCCATTTCCTTCCACCCCGCCCCTTCTCCCCCTTGCTTTGCATCCGCACCCTCCACCTCCGTCACCGCTGCTATTCGTCTCCGGCGGCCACAGAGGCACCCGGAGACAACCAGCACCGACGCGCCCGCTCGCCGTTCCAACGGAGCTTTCCACCTTGGAGCCGTTTGTACCCAGGTACACTCCGCCCCCTGTCGACGACCTCCATTGCGGACACCACGCCCGGCAGGTGTTCGGTCAAATGGCATTGAGCTTATTTTCAAATGATATGCCGTTTTTTAGAGTACGAAGGATGGTGAGCTACTCGACCATGGAGGATGAGTTGTTGTGCGATGCGTGGCTGTCCGTATCCGCGGATTTCATAGGCAGGAGTAGAGGGAGCCCTTATGAGAGCAAGTACATGAAAAGTTTCACGCACGAAAGCACATTGCGCGCTACGACATGTACATCATTCAACCATGCAAAAATGAGGTCGTTGTCGTATCGCTGACACACTATCCAGATCAATGTCATCAAGTTTTGCAACTTGATTAGTCAGCTCGAGGCAAGGTGGCCATTGCAAGCGGACATGGATGAGATCGTAAGTTTTAGGTCATCTTGCTTAACTTTTTGATTGATTCATTCCACTCAATGTTGGTCTACACATTATATGTGCCCCGCACACGCCGCCGTGGTGTACCACAGGACAGAGGGACGGCCATTTACGTGCACACACTGTTGGATGAAGCTGAAAGAGGGAGTTTGTGTGGAACGACATGATCCGTTCATGAAAAACTTGTTGGACATCCGGGATCTACTCAAATTAGAGACATTGTTGTACTAGACTTAATTTGCATGCTATGTATGGATGGTTTGTGCTCTTTTCTATCCGAATTTTGATGAATATCGGCGGTTTTGCATGAATTTTGTCCGGTTAGTTAAAATGCAGTTTGAAATGTATGCGGCTACGGTTGGATGACGTCTTTTCGCATCCGTGTCCGCGGACTGGTCCCCCTTTCCGTGGACGGATGCGAGAGGAAATTTGCGGGTTGCCGTTGGAGACACGTATCCATGGTAGCTGAGCAACTGGTGGGTGCTTAATTTTCCTTCATCATGTCAGCATTCAAATTTCAGAGACAGGGTCCTCAAGGATTCACATAGCTGAGCAACTAGGGCGTAGCTCTCTCAAAAAAAAAAAACTGGGGCGTAGTTAATTTCCCTTCCTCATGTCAGCATTTATATTTCAGACTCGTGAAACAAACATTCAGACGTGCACCAAACCTCTTCACCACATTTACGTTCTGAATTTTCTAAGAATGAGAAAGAGAAATGGCCAGCTCTCGGGTGCCAGCACACACTATATGTGCAAAGTAATTTAGTAATTGCATAAAAAGTAAGAAAAAACATTTTTTAATCAAATATGATCAAGTATTGTATTCGTATAAAAAGTTTGGCCAAGAAATGATTCTTGTTGACTTAGGACCAAATAGCGTCACTACATTACATGTTAAAAGAAATTGCTACCCATCGTGTAGTGTGATTAAATGTCATCAACTAGATGAAGGAATGATTCAAAATTTCAGATGACAGTGAATGGCCCCTTGTCATCACAGCCACCATGTGTGGACCATGGATCCCAAAATAATAGTAGCAGCGAGTTAATTTCCAAACTAACCATCAAAGTTGGAGTGCAGTATTTTTCTTTGTTGGGATGCAAATTACTCCCAAAATAATGCATATACAATCAGGTTATGGTTTAAGTTCATACTGAACAAAATAAAACCAGTCAGACATTCTTATATCAAAGTCTCATATTATCTGAAAACTCAATGAACTGAGATCAATTCTACAACTTCTAACTGAAAACAGAGTTTAATTAAAAGAAGTCACTTTTCCATTTTAATTCGCACCTTGATACTAGTTCATTTTGTACTGAAACATAAATTATTCTTTGGTTTCTCAACACAAACAGGACAGTTTGGTCATCAATCAATTATATTCCATGAGCAAAATTCAATGCCTCCCCTGCCAACACTTTTTAACACCCCCTTCTAAGAATACACACCTAAGCTTCAAACAGGTAACAAAAGAAACTGATGATGCAAACAGTCCACTCATAAAAAGTGGCGTTTGATACAAATTGTTCCTTCATGCATAGCCTTTGCCCAGGCAATTCAAGCAGCGCTGTACCCTGAAAATGTGAACAAATCAAGGAAAGAACGTCCATGGCAAAACTAATACTGGTAGCATCCAGCAGCAACCAGGAAGAAGCAAGCTACGTAAAAGAAGGCCAACCTGGTACCATCACAAGTAGGGCAGAGACACGAGTTAACGAACACCGGGTCGTAGAGCGGAGACCATTCGACCGTGGAGCTACCCCTGCACAGCCTGCACCCGTAGGTTCCCTTCCCCTCGCAGGCACCACACTGCATCGCGAATTTTCTCTGGTAACAGTGCAGATTGGATGCTATCGGAGTCAGAACAAAGGCATGGTAGCAGCGAAGGATTTGTGCTTTGGACTTTGGATGGGTTGGGGACTTGGGGGGCGTTACCTGGTTGGTAGCGGAGAGGAAGCGGAGGGAGCGGACGGCGGCGGTGGATGATGTGGAGAGGAGGAGGAAGCCGCCGCCAAGGTACGCCGCGACACGTCCCACGGCTTGGAGCTGCCGCCGGACGCGGGCGCCGCCGCCGGATTCCATGACCGAGCGTAGCGAATCGAGTCGAGCGGGGTGCGTTATCCGGCCTCACGTCCAGGTGCTTAGCCTTCCTTAGCCGCATAAAGCTGGGCCTCCACAGTACAAGGTCCAGCAAAGAGAAGCTCCAACAGATTACAAAGCTACTCAGTTTTTATTGCTTTGTCTCAAAAAAAAACTCAGTTTTTATTGCTAAAAAAAAGCTACTCAGTTTTTTTTTCAACTAAAAAAAAAGCTACTAAGTTTTTCTTCTAAAAAAAGCTACTTAGTTTTCCCCTCTAGTTAAGGATTCCTCTCCTATTGCTGACCTCATGTCGCCATTGAGTTTCCGCCTTCCATCACAATCCGGTCCTCACCATTGGAGAGCTTGGGCTAATCAAGGGGTGGTCTTGCACCACCGCCCGGCCGTGGCTCGATGGTGGTGGGGTTATGTATTCATGTTTTATTTTCTCCGCCTTACTAGTATACGTCGGGTTTTAGAGTTTAGTAACGACATCTAAGGATAAAGCATTTGCTTCAGGGACTGTGGGGCAGGAGGATCTAGATAGTATGGATAGATTTGGACTTCGTGAGGAAGATCTAGACGATGTGGTGTTTGAGGAGGAGGATCCGCCGCCGGCCAAGGATACAAGTTGGATGGTGATCTCCCAAGTCCATATGGAACATGATTTTTATCACTAATGATTCTTCAAAAATATGATATCAACATGGGACATTGGGAAGAAGTATGGATCAGGGTGAATGAGGACAATGTGTTTGTGTTCCAGTTCTCATGCCTAGGCGACTGGTAGAAGGTGGTGGAGGGATGACCATGGGTTTTCTGGGGCAAGAGTGTATTGATTGCACCACAAGATGGATTCACTAAGCCATTGCCAATTAATCTTCATATGTGGCGCATGTGGCTCTAGATACATGACCTTCCAAACGGCTGTGGGGGTTTGGTGAAGTCGCTAGCATCCAAGGTTGGTGAATATGTAGCAACAGAAGCTCCATCTATGACTTTATGGCAATGAAGTATCAAGATCGACGTTCACAAGCCTTTAAAAAATGCAGTATCTATAGTTCGGAAGGGTCAAATGTAGTTTTTTGTGGTGAAGTATGAAAGGCTCCCAGACTGGTGCGGGGGTTATGTGGTGCTGAGACATTACTCTTATAGAGGATGCTAGAGTACCCGCTTCATGGGAGTCTCCGCGGGCGAGGAGGCCCTTCGCGCCCTTCGTTTGGCGCTGGCCTCCCGCGGCTGTGTAGGAATGAAGTATGTCTACCAGAAGGGGGGGGGGTGGATGCGAGTTTTAAAATTTCTTCGGAAATCTCAAAACTCTCGTATAACCCAGCAGCGGAGCGAATGAAAATAAAGTACAGTGAGCGAATATAAACTACCGAATGGAAACTGATACAAGCATCGAAGCAAATCACATGATTGAGATAATATGAATGGAAAGTGGGGAAACAGATGACACCAGTGATGCTCGATGGCGACAGGTATTTGTTCGACCAGTTCGTCCTTCTGCACAAGGACTACTCTGGTTGGAGGGGTTGTGACTTAACACGGAAGATAAACTCTCTTCACCCTATTCTCCTCGACAATTGGTTCGTCAACCAATGCCGATCACTCATGGTAGATACTTGAGGTGATCTCCGAACCTTTACAGACTTCTTCTTCGAGAACCACAATCACTCTTGGCCTCTGAAGAAATTGACACCTAACGGTCTAGAGAGTTTGCAGCTCTCAAGAGTAATAGGCGGAGCGTACTGAACTTAGATTCGAGTGATGCTGAACCACTATCTAATTCTTCGCCTCTAGGGGTTTTATCTCGGTGGATTTTAAACTCAAATCACTCGAAGAGGGGGTTGCTCAACAATCTTCTCAGAATCAAACGGAGCAGCCACCGGACAAAGCCGGTGCGGGGTGGCTATAACCTTCCCTGGTGGGAAATGACCATTTTGGACACGCGGTCCAACCAATGGCCAACCGACATGTTCTCAACGGTTGGATTTCAAAGGGCAACGGTAACATTAATTGAGGAACAAGTAATGCTAACTCCTCGGTCTGAGACAAATCTCTCGCAGTGAAGAAGATCACAGTCTCTTGCTGGCAAGTATTTGCTCGGAACACAAAGAGATTTCTCTCACAACTTTTCATAGGTTTTGAGTTTAGCATTAGAGAATCATAGTTTCGAACTCTACACCCCCTCTTAATAGTACGGTAGTCCTGTGACTCAATAAAGAGAAGAGAAACAACGAAATAAATGCTATGTCTTTACTTCGTCTTCATTCTTCTCGGACGTAGTCGCTTCCTTCGAATAGGTACCGAACCAATTGCTTCACGGCAGCAATTTTTAAGTGGTCACTCTTGTCAATATAATCTTTGGTGATAACCTTCACTGCAACGCAGGGGATTATCTTCGTCGCCTCGTGATTCCAGGGATCTGTTACTCTGTGTGCACTAGCAAACACATAAGTCCCATATTGTTTATGTCAACAAACTCCAAAACAAAAGGAGGCAAATTATTGCACCAACAATCTCCCCCTTTTTGGACGATTGTTGACAAAACAGATAATCATCAAAGTGAAGATAGATAAGTGAAAAGTAATTCGAACAAGAGTGAATAAGTGTTACTTTGCTCGATGATGAAATAGACTCCCCCTAAATGTATGCAGGGATAAAGATATGAGGTTAATTCTCCTGCAAGTTTTGAAGTATACCGAGGAAATTTCAATCATTCGAGACAATTGATTCGCACTGATGAGATAGAATCCATCGAGATCGTAGTGCAATCATTCATAACTTTCGATAATAATTCCACCTGCAAAACAAAAGCTTCAAGAGGAATAGTGTAGTAGGCGGGGTTATTAACATTACAACACGGAAGTTTTACATCATAGGGCAGATAGTCTTTAAGGCATAAGTTTTAAACTCACACGAAACCAAACCAAAGGAACACAGAAGGCAAATCTATCGAAACTTGATGTAATTCTCCCCCTTTTGTCAACTAGTGTCAAAAAGGTGACGAATAACATGAGTGCAAAAGTGGTGAACTTGGCTCACTCGGCAGCATCTCCCGAAGAACTGTCAGAGGAGAGTTCTGCGTCGGAAGTGACGGGATCATCTTCGGCTTCAGCAGCAGTGGATTTCACTTCGGGATTGACAACTTGATGTTGAGAAGACGAAGGCATATTGGGGTCAGCCACTTGAGCAACACGCGAAAGCACATTTCCTTCAACAGGTTTCTTTGTCGGTGAGGTGGCTTCAGATTCTTCGATCAGCTTGCGAAGCTTAAGATGCAGAAGATCAGTAGTCGGCTCTCGAGTAGGTAGCGAAGAAGTTTTGCATCTTGAAATCCTTTAATAGAGAAGCCTTTGTCAATGTAATCTTAAAGCTCTTTGAGATGGACATTTAGGAGTTGTTTCTCGGTGAAGAACTTGCGAAGAATTTTCCAGAGCCGCTTCTTGTTCTCATCCGCAATTATATGCACTCTTTTTGTTTAGTTGTTGATTGCATTCAGCTCGGCGGCGAGGTGTTCTTTTTCTCTTCGATCCTCAGCAATATGTTGCAGCAGCAGTTGTTGTGTGCGCAAACTGACTTCAAGCTGCGATGGAGGTTGATGAGATATCGTTCGATCGCACTGAGGCAGACGTGGCCCATCGAATGTCTTGTGATAATCTTGAGGGCTTGACGCGGGCGATTTACCCAAAGAGATATCTTCCATGACTTGCAAGGTATCGCGAACTGGAGGTATGAAGCTTTTATGACTAACTTCCGCTAAATAGTCGGTGCACATGGCATGATCAACTACTTTCTGGATCCATGGTGCATAAACTTTGAGGCATTTCGGATGCTGAGCAGAATCCTTCAAGATGCGCAGAAACATATCTTCAACATCAAAGACATATCGCTCAGAGATTGCATAGATAGCATTTCGAAGAACGTCTAAGATGGTATTGTCTGTATTCATCCCGGCCAGAGGGCAAATGCTGTAAGTGAGCATGTGATATAAAGTCTGATTCTCGAAAGTTAAGTGCTCAGGCAGGGGAGGAACAGTGTAGTCACGAAACTTTTCTTCATCCATGGTGCACCGAAAGGTTTCATCAGAAATGATGTCAATGTTGTGCACTCGAATTTCATTGCTTCCATGCTCAAAGCGAGGGAAATGAAAGTGCGAGAGAAAATCAGCGGAGGTGCACTTGATGAGTTTGCCTTCGGTCATCCACTCCATGATCCATTTTGAACTATTAGATTCATCACCAGAGATGTACAAAGTGGCATAGAACTGAAGAATAATCTCTTTGTTCCAAGGATGTTCGAATGCAAACACATTGGTGAGGCAAAAATCTTCAAGATCTTGCAGCAATTGGTTGAAACAACCAATGTTCTTCATAGCTGGGATGTCTGGATATTCATGAGGGAATATCTTCTTGCTGTCATAGAGGACCCGAGAGTAATAGATAGCCTGTTCTTTGGTCCAGAAACGAGGCGATTCAGACGTGCGCGGCTTATCATACGGACTTTCTTGAAAGAATTGGGGATGCGTGTTCCGATTGAAAAGCGGACCATTGGCGCCAGCACCTACCGAGAACAAAGGCAGTGCTTCATGAGGATAAGGATATTTGAGTTCGTCTTCGACTGAAATCACTTCATCTCCAAATACAACAGAGTCCGTATGACGAGCAGAAACAGATTTATATGCGGACGGACCAGCATCTGAAATTCTGATCGCTGTGTCGATGGATAACTTGAGTGGTGATTGAACTGGTGGCACAACAGTGGGAGCTGCAGAGGCAGTAGGAAATGGAGTTGATTCTTTTACAGACGACACTGAAGATAAATCAGGCACTGGAGGTGGTTGAGATTGTTCTTCGGGAATCTGGTGTTGCTGAGCAGTGGGAGGAGCCAAAACATTTGGTGTTTCACGAGCGAGAGAAGCTTGAGGTTCGGAGTGAGGGATTTCACCTTCTTCAGAAACAACTTGCTGAGATGGAATATCAGCTCTAACTGGGGAGGCCACAGGCACTGGTTCAGTTGGCCTTGGCGAGGGAGGAGCATCTGTGAATTGAGTAGTGGGTTGCGAAGGAATAGCTGGCTCAGGAGATTTTTCTTTCTGAGGCTGAGCTTCTGAGCATTCAGGGGAATTTTCTGTCGGAGCAGGAGGAAGATTCTTCGCAGTTTTCTTTCGCCTCTTCTTTTGCTTTGCAGATTGATCAATATGGCCCTTGACAAGATCATCATAGCCAGTAACCTTAGGTTGATGCTCAAGACAGATCTTGCGAACAATATCATCTAGATCCGTGTGGAAACGCAACCTTCTGTTGCGAATAAGAGCCAAAGCTCGATTGACATCCTTGTAAGAGTCTTCAAGTTGCCTAATGACAAACTTGGAAGAAGTGGTTTTCATTCAACCATCCAAGTCATTAAGTTCAGCAGTGAGGGTGTTGATTTCAAGTGAGTCTTATCTCATGTATTGCACAACAGTTGTGGCCTATGAAATGACTTCAGGAGGGATTGGCAAAGATGCCACTTCACCATCGAATAGATTTTCCACAAACTTATCAAGCTGCTCCATGATGAACACATGATTATAGTAGTGAGGAGCATCAGTTGGAGCCGGTTGGGCAGTTGGAGTAGGTTGCATAGGAGCTTCCTCAGATGGAGGCATAGAAGCCAATGGCTGCATCAGTGTAGGGGAAAACTTAGTAGCCTTTTCCTTTGGAGCTGTATCTTGAGGAGCACTTGGCTCGGCAGTAGGTGTAACACCCCATGTCATTAGCCACAGTAATCACTTTTGATAATGATAAGTCAGCATGATTAACAGTGTCAAATCATCATTTGCATCATATTGCATTTCAACTCCTAACTCAAATTCAAATTAAATTAAAGTGGAAAATAAAAGTTGTTCCAAACACAGAAACTAAAATGTTCAATAAATAACAAATATTCCACAGACTATTCCAAAATTGTAACCAACATTTAATAAGTTAATTAAGTAACTCAAACATCCTCTAACAGTGGCTGAAAATAATATTTAATAACCTTTTATTTAATCTAAATTAAATATGAAATTATGTTTTGCCCAAACTAGTTTTTGGTGTTAGGATGTAATGCACTGTGATTTATGGACTAGGTCACACTTTTTACAAAATTCATTTAGGGCCCAAACAATTAGCAAAATAGAGTGAAAAAGAAACAGAAAAGAGAAAATAGAAAAAGGCCTAAAAGCTACTGTGCACTCGGGCCTGCTTGCTACAGCGCGGCCCAGCCCACCTGGCGCCGTCCCCTACCTCACAGCTCACCCGCGCGCTCGCTGTCGAACGCGCACGCGCGCGCGCACCGCCCCCCCCCCCCCCCTCGCCTCTGCTCGACAGCGCACGCTGCCGCCGCCGCGGACGCCTACAAGGACCCCCCCCCTCGACCCTGCGGATGAACCCTAGCGCCTCCTCCTTTCTCCCTCGCTCTCAACCACCTCACCCGAGCGCCACCATGATCGGCCACGCCTAAACCGCGCGGCCACCGCCACCTTTTCGCCTCGCCGACGTGCCCACACGCTTCCCCGACGACGACTACCTCCTCCCCACCTCTCAACCGAAGCTGGGAGCACCTGCTGCGGGCGCTACGAGCTCGCCCCCACCGCACGGGCTCCGGTGATCGCCACTTCGATTCGCGCCGCCCCGAGCTCCTCTGTTCTTCCCCGGGCCTTCTCTGCACCGCTGTCAGCACCTCGTCCTCCTTCCCCTCTCCCCGCGCGCTCTCCGTAGCCGTAGCCGCCGCCCCCGTTCTTGCCCGAACGCCGCTTCGCCCGAGCTCGTCGTCGGTGTGGCTCCGGCGACCAAATGGCTTCGGGCCCGCGCGCATTTTGCTCACCGTGCCGCGTAGGGCCTCCCCAGCGCTTCCCCTCGTCCATTTGCGCGCCGTATCGCCGTTCACCACCACACCCGAGTGCCACCGTCCGCCTCCGTCATCGCCGTCGCCGCTCCGGCGCGTCCCCGGCGTCGCCACTGCCCCCACTCGTTGCGGCCCACTGCCAGCTCTCGAACGCAACCAGAATCGCCCAAATCGGTGCACCACAGCTCGATCCCGAGCTCGCCGGATTCCTCGGCTGCGTCCGGCGCTCGCCGGCGCAGTTCCGGCGGCCGGCTCTGACCGGGCGCCCACGTGGCACCACGTGGGGCCGCCCCCGTGCCGCTGACTGTGGGCGATGTGGGGTCCGTTGACTAGTCAGCGCTGCTGACTGGGCAACCCGTGTCACTGACACGCGGGCCCCACCTGTTTAAAATGTTTTAAAATAAATAAAAACACTAATTAAGATGATAATTAACCTAATTAGTTAATTAGTTATATTAACAGACACTGACGGCTGGGCCCCACCTGCTAATTAGTTTAGTTAGATTAAATTAACCCTGCTTAGTTACCTCAGTCAATGACATGTGGGTCCCATTGGACCCACCTGTCAGGTTTGACACCGGTCAGCCCCTGTTGACCTGCTGACGTCACCCCTAGGTCATGCTGATGTCATCATTTACTATTCTGGATAATTCGAATTTAAATAATTAATTAAATTCAGAAAATGATTAAAACTTTAGAAAATCATATAAAATAATCCGTAACTCTGATGAAAATAATTTATATATGAAAGTTGCTCAGAATTTCGATACGAACCCGAATATGCCCTTCGTATTCCCATTAGATGACCCTAGGTAGATGAACATGGAACTTTTAGACCGATTTCAATAAATGAATAATGCCCAACTTTAATTAAATAAATCCGAATAAATTCCTAAATTAACTAAATTATTTAGTTAGGCAGTAGAACACCTCTGCATAGCATTTAGGCATGTCATACATATTGTTTGCATTTTTGCCGTGGATTTATTGTTTCTCTCCCCCTCCTCCTCTCTCGATAGACACCGAGACCGACGACGTTGCAGCCGGGTACGACTACGCTCCGGACGAGCAGCCCGTTGATGACCCCTCTCTCTTGCCAGAGCAACCAGGCAAGCCCCCCCCCCTTGAGCATCCAGATATCACCCATTTCATTTCTCCTGCTTGCATTAGATTTTGCTACTGTTAAATGTTTGCTCCTATTCTGATGCATAGCCTGCTTTCGTAACCTGTTCATTGTTACCTTACCTGCCTATGATAAACTGCTTAGTATAGGTTGGTAATGAACCATCAGTGACCCCACCACTTTACCCTTGATGCCTCTGCTTCATCATCGACTGCTCGATCAACGTGATCGACGACCAGAGACTGACACATTACTCCACCCCCTAGTTGTACGACTCTGCATAGTAACTATCGAGTGCTGAGGGTGATACCTCGTAACGCACTCCTGATGAATACTCTGCAGTGTAGCTGTTCGGTCGTGGTCATTGAGGGTGATTCCTCCTTCTCCACTTCCGATACGACTCTGTCGTGCAACCCCTCAGTGTGAACCTCGAGGGTGATGCCTCATACGTTCACCCTGATGATTCCGTTGAGTGGAATTCACCGAGGGTGATTCCTCGGGGTTTTCCCCCATTGACGTTACGACCACACGGATACTTTGACCTTTGTTACAGGCGGGTCGACCCTGATGGGTACCCGCAGGGGATCTATGATGTCGGGTGTGCCGGTAGGGCACTCGAGTGTGATATTGTGGCGGAGCTTCAGAAACTCTGATTGTCTCCGCGTGATACTAAATGAGCCTATTAGATTTGGGTGTGTGATCTGAGTGGGTCGACGTGCCCTATACGCACTACCACCACGCGGGATAATGGTTATGGGGCCCTCTGCGATGTATGTTTCTCCCGAAAGCTCGTCAAACGTCACGATTCACCGTGCGGGCTGATTGTCGGGATTGGGCTGGATACTTCACTGACGAGTTCAGTGTCGCGCCTGCACCCCGGCCAGTCTCGCAACGCGTAGGGTGCCCAGGGCGATGGCCCAAGACCTCTGGGTGCATAGGTTAGTCCGGCGTGCTGACCTCTCTGCTGAGCCTAGGTAGGGCGCTGCTTCGTGTTGATCTCCCGAGGCCGGGCATTACCCAGCAAGTGTGTTCGGCCAGAGGTGATCGAGCGTGTTGGGTAACAGTAGTGCACCCCTGCAGGTAAGAAATATCTATCGATAGCCGGTCCTACGGTAAAGGACGCTTAGTTTGTGTATCCCGATCTACTACTTGAACTGGATACTTGTTACTTAATTGAAGCTTCGGGATCACTTTCTCGCAGGGAGTCGAGGAAGGATCTCTGGGCTTGCTTCAACATGTTTGCTTAATAAAATGCTATTCTACTCTGTTCTATTGCTGCAAGATGATGGCTTCATGAAGATGCTAGTCTTCGATAGGATTAGGCCTCCTCTCTATTCTTGCATTTCTGCAGCCCAGTCCACATATACAGCTTTTGCCCTTGATAATGTTGCATATGTAGTGTAGATCCTTGCTTGCTGAGTACTTTGGATGAGTACTCACGGATGCTTTGTACTTCTTTTTCCCCATACCCCACTTTGATGATACATCAGACGATGGAGCCCCGGACACAGATGCCACCTCAGGAGCTTACTACCAGGAGGGTCCAGACGGTACTTACTACTGGATCGAGCCAACCGACCAGGAGTAGGTTCGAAGGTTCCCAGGCAGGAGGCCTTCGCCTTTCGATCTAGAGTCGTTGTTTGTGCTAGCCTTCTTAAGGCAAAACCTTGTCTAACTATGTCTGTACTCAGATATTATTTGTATGACTGACTTATGTATTCGGATCCTCGTGATCCCTGGCTTGTAATATTGTGGACCTCCGTTTATTTGTGTTTAGAGTTGTGTTGTGATATCTTCCCGTGAGTCCCTGATCTTGATCATACATGTTTGCGTGTATGATTATTGTACGATTGAGTAGGGGGCATCACAAGTTGGTATCAGAGCCAACTGCCTGTAGGAAGCCCCCTTCCAAATTCCTTGGTCGAAGTTGAGTCTAGACATCGAAAAACTAATTTACTAACTTGGCTGTGTGGCTTACGGGCCCACGTCACCAACTGGGTGGTATTAGGATCTTTTATTCCTCGTCTATACTCTAGGACTCTGATCTCTCTTCTATTCGGGTTAAATGAATTTACTAACGCTGACACTTAGGATCTCGTAAATCCCTTCTACCCGGAGAGCTGGATATCTGTGTTTACTTCCTTACCATTGATCTGATTAGTCTGATAATCATTTTCCTTTCCATTGTTTTGTTTAACCTTTTTCTCCGAGTTGTGTTAAACTTCTCATTGTCATTTGACAAACCTGAATTTCCTCTGTTTCAGATGGATCGTTTGTTTCCACCACGTCCTACGACACAGCTTGTGCTTCGCACTTGGGCTCGTGATGCCCCTGGGTTTCCAGCTGTCCTGATCGCCCTCCTGACCAGACTTGACTACCGCTGGTACCCCGAGTACATGGTCTACGAGGATTACCGTGAGTTCAACCAGGAGCAGTACCATGCTGATGTTCGTATCTATGATCAGCAAGATGACTCAGACACCGAGCTGCACCTTTTCCACGGTATCGGTGTGACGATTGAGATGGCAGTACATGATGCCGCCTACTCTGCTGTCGCACGTCTTCGAGGAGAGTTCAGCAGTATCTTGGATGACTCTGAGTTCCGGTACATTCCTTATGCCCCTGCTGGAGATGCTACTGGATACTACACAGCTATCTGTGCCTCGTACGAGCCTCGTCGCTACGACCCGCGTGTTCTGATTCAGTGCACTCAGGCTCTGGATCGCACTGTTCGGGCTCTTGCCGTCGAGTTGGTTGCCACTCGAGCACGTCTTTACGATGCTATGACGCAGTTGCTACCCGCTGTTCGTGCAGGGATACATCCGGAGCACATCCTTTACCCGCGTAGGACTCAGATGTATGCTGGTATTGATTGGCCTGCTGTTGGAGGTCACACACCTACACGTGGCCCTCTTCTTACAGCTCGAGACCGGGTTTTGCATCAGAGTGCACATGGAGTGCAGGATCCTACCGCGACGAACACTCGTCGTCCGCACTCGCAGATGCCCCATTTTAGTGGTTTTCCCCGACGTTGATGTAGCCTTTGCTATGTCTCGTTGTGTACTTCCTTACCGCGTGCCTGCGCGCCGCCTAGTATGTCTAGTTCTAAATTTGCGCCGTTATGCTGTCCGCATGTACCCGACTCTGTGTATGGATCTGTATGTCTTAATTAACTACTGTTATGTATCTGTTACACTACTTAATTGTTGTCGAGTTACATCATGCTTGTCGCTAATCAATCGCAATTGCTTTTACTAAACTACCCCCTGTTGATACTTAGCAGGATGGTTAGACCATGTGGTCGTGGTCGTGCCCCTGAACGCCCACCACCGCCAGACTATATGGCAGCTATGATGCAATAGTTCGAGCTCAACCGCCAGTTCATGACTGGAATCATGGCTCAGTTTCCGCACCAGAACAACCAAAACCAGAACCCTCCTTCAATAACACTGCCGGAATTTAAGCGACTTAATCCCACTCCGTTCCGCAACTCTGAGAATCCCCTGGATGCTGATGACTGGCTCCGCGGCATCACTCACGAGATGGAGTCTGCTAATGTCGCCCCTGCCAACTTTGTCACCTTCGCGTCCTTTTTCCTAAAGGGTCCCGCTGCCCAATGGTGGGACACCCACAAGCGTCCACTGCCTGTTGGAACACTCGTTACCTGGTATGAGTTCCAGGCTGCTTTTCGTGCCTGTTATATCCCTCAGGAAATTATGGACCGGATGAAGACCCAGTTCCGCAACCTCACTCAGGGCAACAAGACTGTCTAAGCTTATCAACGGGAATTTCTTGACCTCTCCCGCTATGCTGAAGAAGACATCGCCACAGATGCCCATAGACAAGAGAAGTTCCGTAATGGACTACACCCAGACCTCGAGCTTGCCCTTGCTGCTCAAGACTTCAACGACTTTTCTACTCTTGTGAACAAGGCTATACTGGTTGAGACCGCTCAGATGAAGCATAAGGACTCGCAAAAGCGCTATCGTGATGCTGGCTCATCTTTGGGCTCAGCACAGAAGCGTCGAGTCTGGATTCCCAACAACGTGTTCCGTCCAAATGCCCCTGTGCCAAAGAACAACTACGCTGCACCACGTCTGCCTCCTCCACCACCGAGGTAGCCAAGAGCTCAAGCTATTCAAAACAATGCTCCTCTTCGTCCTGAAGATGGTCTGTGCTTCAAGTGCCGCAAACCAGGTCACCTTGCTAAGGACTGTCGCCAGACTCAGAATCAGTTGGCTTTTCCTCGTACTGGCCGTGGCAATGGTCGTGGCAACAATCAGGCCTGCAACTATAATACTGGGTCTGCTGGACATGGTCGTGGACACGCTTACAACATTGATATTGAAGAAGTCCAGGGCCAACCTGCTACTATGATGGGTACCCTTCTTGTTAACTCAGTACCTGCTTCTGTTTTATTTGATTCAGGAGCATCACATTCATTCATCTCTGGAAAATTTGCATTCATGCATGGCATTCAATATGAGAAGATGCATACTCTGTTAGTCGTTAAAACTCCCGGAGGTCATTGTCATGCTGACGTGATAGCACCTGACGTTACCGTCAAAATTAAAGGGTTGGAATTCCTTGCCTCACCCATCGTCTTGAAGTCTTCCACCATAGAACTCATACTCGGAATGGATTGGCTGAAAGCTCACATTGCTTCGATCAATTGTGCCACTAAAGTTGTCCAACTTCTTCACCCCTCCGATGAGATAGTGAACTATACTGCCCGCATTACACGGGATGCTGAAGCTCAGATATATGTTATGAATGCTTTGAACACCTCACCTCTGGAAGGAATCGAGAATGTTCCTGTCGTTCGAGATTTTCCAGATGTTTTTCCAGAAGAACTTCCAGGAATACCCCCGGCTAGAGCTGTCGAGTTTGTCATTGACTTGAAGCCTGGCACTGTCCCTATTGCGAAGCATCCTTATACGATGCCTCTGCACCACCTTCTCGAGCTTAAGGAAGAAATCGACAAGTCACTTAAGAAAGGTTTCATCCGCCCCAGTTCCTCTGCTTGGGGAGCACCTTCACTCTTCGTTAGGAAGAAGGATGGAACTAACCGATTGGTTCAAGATTATCGGCCCATTAACCAAGCCACAATCGAGAATAAATACCCATTGCCCCGGATCAATGATCTTTATGATCAGCTTGCTGGATCCCCTGTCTTCTCGAAACTCAACTTAAGGTTGGGTTATCATCAGATCCGTGTTTGCGAAGAGGATATTCTGAAGACTGCCTTTGTTACTCGATATGGCTCTTATGAGTACACCGTTATGTCATTTGGCTTAACAAATGCTCCAGCAACCTTCTCCCGGTTGATGAACTATATCTTCATGGATTACCTCGACAAATTTGTCGTGGTTTATTTAGATGATATCCTTATATATTCCAAGAATGAAGAAGAACATGCCGAACATCTTTGGCTTGTATTGGAGAAGCTACGAGAACATCAGTTGTATGCTAAATTCTCCAAGTGTGAGTTCTGGTTATCTGAAGTGACCTACCTCGGTCATGTGATTTCCAAAGGTGGAATTGCTGTTAACCCGAAACGAGTTCAGGCTATTCTTGACTGGACTCCCCCGAAGAATGTCAAGCAAGTCAGAAGTTTTCTCGGACTCGCTAGTTATTGCCGTCGATTCATTGAGAACTTTTCCAAGATTGCAAAACCATTGACGAATCTGCTCCACAAAGGTGTTAAATTTGAGTGGACAGAAAAATGTCAAGAAAGCTTTCAGACACTAAAAGATAAGTTAACATCTGCCCCAGTGCTAGCACCCCCGGATTCCCAAAAGGATTTCGTGATATACTGTGATGCATCTCGTCAAGGATTAGGCTGTGTCCTAATGCAAGAGCGCAAAGTGATTGCTTATGCCTCTCGACAATTGCGTCCTCATGAAGAAAATTATCCAGTGCATGATCTTGAACTTTCTGCGGTTATTTATGCCCTGAAGCTATGGCGACATTACCTTCTCGGTAACCATTGCAAGATATACACGGATCATCAAAGTTTGAAGTATCTATATACTCAACCAGATCTGAACCTTCGTCAACAAAGATGGCTCGAAACAATTGCCGATTATGATATGAATATCTCATATACCCCTGGCAAAGCTAATGTAATGGCCGATGCTTTGAGTCACAAGACTTATTGCAGCAACCATATGGTTCAGGAAACGCAACCTCTTCTCCATGAAGAGCTTTGCAAATTGAACCTCCATATTGTTCCACAGGGTTATCTCAATACCCTGGTTGTTGAACCAGATTTAGAACACAACATTAAGACTATGCAACGGTATGACTCTGAAGTTGAAAGGATTAAGCGTTACCTCGAAAGGGAAAGCCGTCGGAATTCCATCTTGATAAGGATGGGATCCTATTCTTCCAACGCCGTCTCTTCGTACCCAAGTTCAAGGATGAGAGGGAACACGTTATGAAAGAAGCTCATGACACTCCTCTGTCTATTCATCCTGGTAGCACAAAGACGTACCGTGACATTTGTCAGAGATACTGGTGGCCTAATATGAAGCAAGACATTGCTCGTTATGTTTCTGAGTGTGACGTTTGCCGCCACATTAAAGCAGAACATCAAAGGCCTGCTGGAACTCTGCAACCCCTTGCAATTCCTGAATGGAAATGGGAAAAAGTCCAAATGGATTTCATTACTGGTTTTCCCAGATCTCAGAAGGGTCATGACGCTATTTTTGTCGTCATTGACCGATTCTCAAAGGTTGCTCACTTTCTGCTAGTTAAGGAGACAATCACTGCTAGTCAGTTAGCAGACTTGTATGTTTCCCGAATTGTGTCACTCCACGGTGTTCCCTTGGAGATCAGTTCTGATCGTGGCAGCCTCTTCACCTCCAGATTCTGGAATAGTTTTCAAGAAGCTATGGGAACTCACCTGTCATTCAGTACCGCTTTTCACCCTCAGTCTCAGGGTCAAGTCGAATGAGTTAATCAAGTGCTCGAAGATATGCTTCGAGCTTGCGTCATCTCCTTTGGTAAGAAGTGGGAGGAATCTCTCCCGTATGCCGAATTCTCTTACAACAACAGCTATCAAGCTAGTTTGAAGATGGCACCATTTGAAGTTCTATACGGACGTAAGTGTCGAACCCCTCTGAATTCGTCAGAAACTAGGGAACGTTCACTCGTCGGACCAGACATTATTCAACAAGCTGAAGAACAAGTCCGCATCATCCGTGAACATCTGAAAACTGCTCAGTCTCGTCAGAAGAGCAACTATGATCGAAAGCAACAGGAAATGGTCTATCAACCTGGCGAGCAAGCTTACCTTCGCGTCACCCCGTTGAAAGGCACTCATCGGTTCAGAATCAAAGGCAAGTTAGCTCCTCGCTACATTGGCCCGTTCCGTATTCTTGCCCGTCAAGGAGAAGTGGCATATCAATTGCAATTGCCGCCCAATCTTTCTCAAGTGCATGATGTCTTTCATGTATCCCAACTCCGTCGCTGCTTCAAGGATCCTATTCGAGCAGTGGATCACGAAATGCTTGAATTGCAGGAAGATATGTCTTATCCAGAATATCCCATCCGTATTCTTGATCAAGCTGAACGCCAGACTCGCCAAAAGTCAATTAAATTCCTCAAGGTTCAGTGGTCGAATCATTCTGAAGATGAAGCCACTTGGGAACGCGAGGATCGTCTTCGCGAAGAATACGCCGCTTTCTTTCAGTCTTCCTCTTAATTCTCGGGACGAGAATTCTTGATAGATGAGGAGAATTGTAACACCCCATGTCATTAGCCACAGTAATCACTTTTGATAATGACAAGTCAGCATAATAAACAGTGTCAAATCATCATTTGCATCATATTACATTTCAACTCGTAACTCAAATTCAAATTAAATTAAAGTGGAAAATAAAAGTTGTTCCAAACACAGAAACTAAAATGTTCAATAAATAACAAATATTCCAGAGACTATTCCAAAATTGTAACCAACATTTAATAAGTTAATTAAGTAACTCAAACATCCTCTAACAGTGGCTGAAAACAATATTTAATAACCATTTGTTTAATCTAAATTAAATATGAAATTATGTTTTGCCCAAACTAGTTTTTGGTGTTAGGATGTAATGCACTGTGATTTATGGACTAGGTCACACTTTTTACAAAATTCATTTAGGGCCCAAACAATTAGCAAAACAGAGTGAAAAAGAAATAGAAAAGAGAAAATAGAAAAAGGCCTAAAAGCTACTATGCACTCGGGCCTGCTTGCTACAGCGCGGTCCAGCCCACCTGGCGCCGTCCCCAACCTCACTGCTCACTCGCGCGCTCGCTGTCGAACGCGCAGGCGCGCGCACCGGCCCCCCTCGCCTCTGCTCGACAGCGCACGCTGCCGCCGCCGCGGACGCCTATAAGGACCCCTCTCGACCCCGCGGACGAACCCTAGCGCCTCCCCCCTTTCTCCCTCGCTCTCTCCAACCTCACCCGAGCGCCACCATGATCGGCCACGGCTAAACCGCGCGGCCACCTCCACCTTTTCGCCTCGCCGACGTGCCCACACGCTTCCCCGACGTCGACTACCTCCTCCCCACCACTCAACCAAAGCCGGGAGCACCTGTTGCGGGCGCTACGAGCTCGCCCCCACCGCACGGGCTCCGGTGATCGCCACTTCGATTCGCGCCGCCCCGAGCTCCTCTGTTCTTCCCCGGGCCTTCTCTGCACCGCTGTGAGCACCTCGTCCTCCTCCCCCTCTCCCCGCGTTCTCTCCGTAGCAGTAGCCGCCGCCCCCCTTCTTGCCCGAACGCCGCTCCGCCCGAGGTCGTCGCCGGTGTGGCTCCGGCGACCAAATGGCTTCGGGCCCACGCGCATTTTGCTCACCGTGCCGTGTAGGGCCTCCCCAGCGCTTCGCCTCGTCCATTTGCGCGCCGTATCGCTGTTCACCACCACACCCGAGTGCCACCGTCCGCCTCTGTCATTGCCGTCGCCGCTAAGGCGCGTCCCCGGCGTCGCCACCGCCCCCACTCGATGCAGCCCACTGCCAGCTCTCGAACGCAACCGGAATCGCCCGAATCGGTGCACCACAGCTCGATCCCGAGCTCGCCGGAGTCCTCGGCTGCGTCCGGCGCTCGCCGGCGTAGTTCCGGCGGCCGGCGCCGACCGGGCGCCCACGTGGCACCACGTGGGGCCGCCCCCGTGCCGCTGACTGTGGGCCTTGTGGGGTCCATTGACCAGTCAGCGCTGCTGACTGGGCAACCCGTGTCACTGACACGCGGGCCCCACCCGTTTAAAATGTTTTAAAATAAATAAAAACACTAATTAAGATGCTAATTAACCTAATTAGTTAATTACTTATATTAACAGACATTGACGGCTGGGCCCCACCTGCTAATTAGTTTAGTTAGATTAAATTAACCCTACTTAGTTACCTCAGTCAATGACATGTGGGTCCCACTAGAACCACCTGTCAGGTTTGACCCCGGTCAGCCCCTGTTGACCTGCTGACGTCGCCCCTAGGTCATGCTAACATCATCATTTACTATTCTGGATAATTTGAATTTAAATAATTAATTAAATTCAGAAAATGATTAAAACTTTAGAAAATCATATAAAATAATCCGTAACTCCGATGAAAATAATTTATATATGAAAGTTGCTCAGAATTTTGATACGAACCCGAATACGCCCTCCGTATTCCTGTCAGATGACCCTAGCTAGATGAACATGGAACTTTTAGACCGATTTCAATAAATGAATAGTGCCCAACTTTAATTAAATAAATCCGAATAAATTCCTAAATTAACTAAATCATTTAGTTAGGCAGTAGAACACCTCTGCATAGCATTTAGGCATGTCATACATATTGTTTGCATTTTTGCCGTGGATTTATTGTTTCTCTCCCCCTCCTCTCTCGATAGACGCCGAGACCGACGACGTTGCAGCCGGGTACGACTACGCTCCGGACGAGCAGCCCGTTGATGACCCCTCTCTCTTGCCAGAGCAACCAGGAAAGCCCCCCCCTCCTTGAGCATCCAGATATCGCCCATTCCATTTCTCCTGCTTGCATTAGATTTTGCTAGTGTTAAATGTTTGCTCCTATTCTGATGCATAGCCTGCTTTCGTAACCTGTTCATTGTTACCTTACCTGCCTATGATAAACTGCTTAGTATAGATTGGTAATGAACCATCAGTGACCCCACCACTTTACCCTTGATACCTCTGCTTCATCATCGACTACTCAATCAACGTGATCGACGACCAGAGACTGACACATTACTCCACCCCCCTAGTTGTACGACTCTGCATAGTAACTGTCGTGTGTCGAGGGTGATACCTCATAACGCACTCCTGATGAATACTCTGCAGTGTAGCTATTCGGTCGTGGTCATCGAGGGTGATTCCTCCTTCTCCACTTCCGATACAACTCTGTCGTGCAACCCCTCAGTGTGAACCTCGAGGGTGATGCCTCATACGTTCACCCTGATGATTCCGTCGAGTGGAATTCACCGAAGGTGATTCCTCGGGGTTTCCCCTACGACCACACGGATACTTTGACCTTTGTTACAGGCGGGTCGACCCTGATGGGTACCCGCAGGGGATCTATGATGTCGGGTGTGCCGGAAGGGCACTCGAGTGTGATATTGTGGAGGAGCTTCAGAAACTCTGATTGTCTCCGCGTGATACTAAATGAGCCTATTGGATTTGGGTGTGTGATCTGAGTGGGTCGACGTGCCCTATACGCACTACCACCACGCGGGATAATGGTTATGGGGCCCTCTGCGATGTACGTTTCTCCAGAAAGCTCGTCAGACGTCACGATTCACCGTGCGGGCTGATTGTCGGGATTGGGCTGGATACTTCACTGACGAGTTCAGTGTCGCGCCTGCACCCCGGCCAGTCTCGCAACGCGCAAGGTGCTCAGGGCGATGGCCCAAGACCTCTGGGTGCATAGGTTAGTCCGGCGTGCTGACCTCTCTGCTGAGCCTAGGTAGGGCGCTGCTTCGTGTTGATCTCCCGAGGCCGGGCATTACCCAGCAAGTGTGTCCGGCCAGAGGTGATCGAGCGTGTTGGGTAACAGTAGTGCACCCCTGCAGGGAAGAAATATCTATCGATAGCCAGTCCTACGGTAAAGGACGCTCAGTTTGTGTATCCCGATCTACTACTTGAACTGGATACTTGTTATTTAATTGAAGCTTCGGGATCGCTTTCTCGCAGGGAGTCGAGGAAGGATCTCTGGGCTTGCTTCAACATGTTTGCTTAATAAAATGCTATTCTACTCTCTTCTATTCCTGCAAGATGATGGCTTCGTGAAGATGCTAGTCTTCGATAGGATTAGGCCTCCTCTCTATTCTTGCATTTCTGCAGCCCAGTCCACATATACAGCTTTTCCCCTTGATAATGTTGCATATGTAGTGTAGATCCTTGCTTGCTGAGTACTTTGGATGAGTACTCACGGTTGCTTTGTACTTCTTTTTCCCCATACCCCACTTTGATGATACATCAGATGATGGAGCCTCGGACCCAGATGCCACCTCAGGAGCTTACTACCAGGAGGGTCCAGATGGTACTTACTACTGGATCGAGCCAGCCGACCAGGAGTAGGTTCGGAGGTTCCCAGGCAGGAGGCCTTCGCCTTTCGATCTAGAGTCGTTGTTTGTGCTAGCCTTCTTAAGGCAAAACCTTGTCTAACTATGTCTGTACTCAGATATTATTTGTATGACTGACTTATGTATTCGGATCCTCGTGATCCCTGGCTTGTAATATTGTGGACCTCCGTTTATTTGTGTTTAGAGTTGTGTTGTGATATCTTCCCGTGAGTCCCTGATCTTGATCGTACACGTTTGCGTGTATGATTAGTGTACGATTGAGTCAGGGGCGTCACAGTAGGGGCCTTGATTTTCTTCACAGCAGGCTTGGGAATGTGTTTGCCAGGCTTGGTAGTACTCATAGGAGCATCGACAACCAAATCCTTCAGATTGATTGCTTCTAGATGAGGTGTTGTATCCACATGTTGCTTCATGGTGACAGTGGTAGGTGAAGTTTTCCTCAGAATGATCTTCTTCGGTGGTGCTTTTGGAGCAATGGGGACTCGAAGATCAGGATGCACCGTTGAAGTGGTGATGTTTACTTGCTCGCTGAGAGTAGCAACAATTTCTTCCTTTGTAAGCGGAGGATCATCTTTATCTGAAGATTCATCAACAGATTCAGCCTTTCTCTTCTTCGATGCAGCAGTACTGGGATCATGCTTGCGCTTAGAACGGCCTTCAGATTTTCCTTCAGCCTTTTTCTTCTCTACGTCATCCTTGAGCAGACGACGATTTTCTTCTTCACGAGCCCTTTTTTTCAACCTTCTTGGCTCGCTTGAGGGCATTGTGCTGTCGCTTAGCAAGCTCATCTGGATAATTTTCGAGTGAGCGAAGGGAAGATTCATGAGCATTTGGAGGTGGCGGCGGCCTCTCTTGGGGATCATTTGGTCTGATGAGACCAATTTCTCAGCAGTCACCCCATGGTGGATGAAATGCGAAGTTCTGTGGAAACCGAGGATGAATCATTTCATAATTGAACCACTTGCGGACCCAGTGGTGTCGAATCCATTGCAAACGCTTGTCTCTTTCATGCTTTGTTTCTCCTGGAACAGTGTTATACTTATCATGTGATATAAATTCAGTTGTGTTTGTATATGGTTGCCTACCGCCCTTCTTTTTCTTTGGAGCATCTTCTGCTTGCTCTTCATCATTTTGCTCGGTTCTTTTTCTCTTGATGGTTGTTGGGCCTACCGTTGGGCCCTTTGCATTCGGTGCTTTAGACTCATCTGCTATACCCAATATAACATCTTCTCCATCATCCATACTCACTGGTCGAGCAGAGTCCTCAACTGACTACATGTTCTTGTGAATAGGAATAGATACGAGGGAAAATGGGGACAGGGTTACGAATGCTCACAATGAAGATTTTTTGAACGAAAATATTTTGAAGAAGAATTACATGCAGAATTTGGGAAATGTTTCGGATGAAAGAAATGAGTAGAACGAACTAGTAGGTTCGAAGAAAATACTAGTTAGCGTGCTAAGCTATCCATTCGTAAGAGACATAACACAAACCCTAGATCTGAAATTTTTCGTATGCGAGGGACAACTACAAACCATATCCGCACAAGTTGCCTAATCAGTAAGATCTAAGAATTTGTGGTAAAAACTGGTAATTTCAACTGTGGATGAACTCGAATGGGAAGAACAGAAGACCGAGTTCGCACTACACATACCCTAGCTTGGTGATGTGCAGCAGCTACGATAGTGCGGGGGGAGAGATGATCCGCGCCGGCGAGGAAGGACTCTGGCAACCACTTTCTAGTAGCAAAGCGGTGAAGGGATCGTCGGCATCGAGCTCTAGGAGGAGAAGTGTGATAGGGCATCAGAGGAGACGGTGGCGAACAAGAGAAGAAGTGAATGAGGAGCAGCGGCGATGCGGTATTTATATGCGAGAGGAAATAACCGCATCGAGTGAATCCGATCGAACGGCCATAGTCGAATGACTATTGCGATTCAACAGACGGGATAAGGTGGCAGTTGATGGATAGCATGTGGCAACCGTTATAAAAGATCATGGTCCTGACTTGGGAGGGAAACCCCGAATTTTGGACGACTTTCGCCAAAATGATTTAAGTTCGGCACGAACCTTTAACGTGGTCAAGGACACCAGATAAAGATTCGGTACCACATGAAATTGAGCATTCATAACGGAATAGCATAGACTAGAAGAGATAGAACAGAGGGAAAACAAGGTCCTAGGCATTTCACTTAGACAAAGAAACTCAAGCACCCGAAAGAAAAGCTATGAGTGAAATACATTCGGACTAAGATAAAATCCTTCAAACGAAATACAACATAACGAAAGAAAATTATGGTGGCGTTACCCACCGTATAAGAACTGTATGACCCCGAGCTTCACACAATTATCGTGGCACCCGGTTAGTCTAGTTCTTCGTTAATGTATTCACTCTCAGAAAGAAAATTTCACTTTGTCAAAATTTTCAAACTCTTCGAGTGTTATGCACCCATTCCTTCTAAGATGTGGAAGTGTTGGCACGGGTGCCGAGTCCAGCTTACTGCACGTTTGTGGAATCTAGGATATTTAGCTCACACCGTAACGCACAAAATCTTTTCTCATCGAGAGGCATGGTGAAGATATCAGCGAGATTGTCTTCGGTACTGACGTGATCAATAACAATATCTCCTCGAGCAACATGATCGCGAATGAAATGATGTCTGATGGCAATATGCGTGGTGCGAGAATGCTGCACAGGATTTTGTGCAATTTTGATCGCACTCTCATTGTCGCAATATAGAGGAATATTCTTGACCTTGATGCCATAATCCTTCAGAGTCTGCTTCATCCACAATAACTGAGTGCAACAAGCACCAACAACAATATATTTGGCCTCAGCCGTAGAGAGAGATACACAATTCTGCTTCCTTGACGACCAGCATACCAAAGATCTACCGAGGAAATGGCATGTCCCCGAAGTAGATTTCCTGACAACCAAGTCACCTGCGTAATCTGAGTCTGAATAGCCAACGAGATCAAACTGTGCTCCCTTAGGATACCATAAACCTAAGGTGGGGGGTGTGAGCCAAATATCTGAGAATACGCTTGACCGCTTGGTGATGCGATTCTTTTGGTGCAGCTTGATAGCGGGCACACATACGAGCACTCAACATAATGTCAGGTCTGGATGCACACAGGTAGAGCAAAGAACCAATCATCGAACAATAAGCTTTCTGATCGTAGTCCTTACCATACACATCTACGTCCAGCTTACCATTCGTGGGCATTGGAGTTTGTTAGCCCTTAAGTTTGCAATCTTGCATTTTGAACTTCTTCAGACAATCTCTTAGGTATTTCTCCTGAGATATGAAAATTCCATTGTCCTGTTGACGTATATGCAGTCCGAGAAAGAACTTAAGTTCACCCATCATAGACATTTGATATTTCTTGGACATCATTTTCCCGAACTCCAAGATGCAAGCATTGTTAGTACAAGAAAAAAATACCATCCACATAAATTTGACACATGAAAAGAACACCATCAATAGCACATGTGAATAGAGTGGAATCAGTGGATCCTGGCTTGAACCCTTTGTCGAGCAAAAACTTCTTCAGGGTGTCATACCAAGCTCGAGGGGCTTGCTTGAACCCATAAAGAGCTTTCTTCAACCTGAAAACTTTGTTAGGATACTGAGGGTGTTCAAAGCCAGGTGGCTGCTTAACATAGACTTCCTCATCAAGTTCACCATTAAGGAAAGCACTTTTCACATCCATTTGATAAAGCAGGATATCATTGTAATTGGCATAAGCAAGAAGAATATGAATTGCCTCTAGGCTAGCAACAGGAGAATATGTTTCATCGAAATCAATACCTTCTACCTGTGTATACCCTTGAGCGACAAGACGTGCTTTGTTTCTCACAACAATTCCATTTTCATCTTGCTTGTTCCGGAATATCCATTTTGTGCCAATGATATTGTGCTTCTTAGGATTCGGTTTGTCAACCAACTCCCACACATCATTTAGTTCAAATTGTACCAACACTTCTTGCATAGCATTCATCCAATCGGGATCATTCATGGCTTCTTCATACTTGGTAGGTTCTGCCAATGAGACAAAGGAGAAACTGCCACAGTAGTTAGTGATACGTCTCCAACGTGTCTATAATTTTTTCTTGTTCCATGCTGTTATATTATCAATCTTGGATGTTTTACAATCATTTTATAGCAACTTTATATCATTTTTTGGGACTAACCTATTGACATAGTGCCCAATGCCAGTTGCTGTTTTTTGCTTGTTTTTTACTTCGCAGAATATCAGTACCAAACGGAGTCCAAACGCAGCAAAACTTTTTGGAGATTTTTTTTGGACCAGAGGACACCTTGGGGATCAAGAAATCACCTGGGAGGAGGCCCGTGGGGCCCAAGATACACCAGGGCGTGCCCTGCTGTATCTTGGGGCCCACGGGGGTCTCCTGCATCGCCTCTTCACCCTATAAATTCCCAAAGATTCGAGAAACCCTAGGGGAGTCGAAGAAACAGAATTCCAGCTGCCGCAAGTTCCAGAACCAAGAGATCCAATCTAACACCATCACGGAGGGGTTCATCATCCACATTGGTGCCTCTCCGATGATGCGTGAGTAGTCCACCATAGACCTAAGGGTACGTAGGTAGTAGCTGGCTTCTTCTCTCTTTTTGCTTCTCAATACAATGGTCTCTTAGAGATCTATTTGATGTAAACCTTTTTGCGGTGTGTTTGTTGGGATCCGATGAACTTTGAGTTTATGATCAGATCTATATCCATGAATATTATTTGAGTTTTCTTTGATCTCTTATATGCATGATTATTTATAGCCTCGTATTTCTTCTTCGAATCTTTGGTTTAGTTAGGCCAACTAGATCGACTTTTCTTGCCATGGGAAGAGGTGCTTTGTGATGGGTTCGATCTTGTGGTGTCCTCTCCCAGTGACAGAAGGGGCAGCGAGGCACGCATGTATCGTTGCTATTAAGGATAACAAGATGCGGTCTATTCCTACATGAATAGATCTTGTCTACATCATGTCATCGTTCTTATTGCATTACTCCATTTCTCCATGAACTTAATACACTAGATGCATGTTGGATAGCGGTCGATGTGTGGAGTAATAGTAGTAGATGCAGGCAGGAGTCGGTCTACTAATCTTGGACGTGATGCCTATATATTGATCATTGCCTTGGATATCGTCATAATTATTCGATCTTCTATCAATTGCCCAACAGTAATTTGTTAACCCACCGTGTGCTATTTTCTCGAGAGAAGCCACTAGTGAAATCTACGGCCACCGGGTTTATCTTTTATCATATTGCTTTTCGATCTATTTTTTGCCGCATTTGTTTTCAGATCTATTATTCCAAAAACCCAAAAATACTTTGCTGCACTTTTTATTTGCATCTTTATTTCGCGTTTTATTCAGATCTATTTATCCAAACACATACAAAACAATCTATCTTTTTACTGAGGAGGGGTTGACAACCCCTCTTATGCGTTGGGTTGCAAGGATTTGTTCTTTGTGTGCAGGTACCGTTTACATAGCGTTGCTTGGTTCTCCTACTGGATTGATACCTTGGTTTCATAACTTAGGGAAATACCTACCGTAGATGTACTACATCATCCCTTCCTCTTTGGGGAAATACCGACACAATTTCAAGCCGCATCAAAAGGAATTTCTGGCGCCATTGCCGGGGAGGATCAAGTCAAGATAGTCTCCCGTCAACTTGCCAATTTATGGCGCCGGTGCCGGGGAGACATCATCAACATCTATCAGGTTCCTAATAATAAATCTCATCTCCTTACAATTTACATTATTTGTTTGCCTCTCGTTTTCATCTCCCCCACTTCACAAAAAGTTGCCTTTTTATTTGCCTTCTTTTTTGTTTGCCTTTTTTCTCGTTTGATCTTTTGTTTGCTTCTGTTACCATGTGTCTTCTATTTGCTTGCTAAAAATTTATTGATATGGATCCCCATCCACTTGCTAATCTTTTTAAAAGATCCAATCATGATGAACCAATTGCTAGTGAGTTGAGTGCACTAGATTATCTTTATGAAGTTTTGCTTGAGATCCGTGAATCTGAAAATTGTGATGAAGAAATTTATGAAGTGATTCATGATAGCTCCTTGCATGAAAATCATGATTGCAATGATTTTACTATAAATTCTATTAATATCAATTGTGCTAATAATATGCAAAACCCCAATCTTGGGGATGCTAATTTTTCTATGTCCACTACTTATTGCAATGATCATGATTGGGGTGATTCTTCTTATGATCTTGAAAATTTATTTAAGCCTCATGATGAATATGATATTGATAACAATGTTTGCAATAGTATTGAAAATGGGTTTGGAAGAGCGTCAACTTTAGGTAAAAATAATCCCACATATTTGGAGAGTGTTCAATCTTAAAAAATATTTGATGAAAGTGGGTTTGGAGAGGTCATGACTTTAGTTGATGTTAATCCCACTATCTTGGAAGATTATAAAACTTTTATGCATGTGGATCATGAAGAGAAATTTTTATATGATAGATATATTGTTGAATTTGATTATGATCCTACATGTAATTATTATGAGAGAGGAAAATATGGTTGTAGAAATTTCCATGTTACTAATTTACCTCTCGTTATGTTGAGATTGCTATTGTTTCTTTCTTCTTCCTTGCATATGCTATATATTTCTTGTCTTGATAATTTGTTTGCTTATAAAATCCCTTTGCATCGGAAGTATGTTAGACTTAAATGTGTTTGTCACATGTATTATGATGCTCTCTTTGTGTTTCAATTCTAGTCTTTCATGCGAGCATCATCAAAATTATCAATGCCTAGCTAAGAGGCTTTAAAAAAAGCGCTTGTTGGGAGGCAATCCATTGAATAAAATTTATTTTTGCCTTTTTCTTTCTGTTATTGAGTGTTTGAAAAATTATGCCTCTGTTATGATTGTGTTTTAATGTTTTAATTAGTATTTGTGCCAAGTAAATCCTTTGGGATAGCTTTGGTGATAGTTGATTTGATCCTGTTGACAAACAGAAACTTTTGTGTCCAGTAACAGAATTGTTTAAATTCACAAAAGAGACGAAAAAATGTGATTTTTTTAAACAATATTAATATACAAATTTCCTCGGTTGTCCCAATTTTTCAGAATTTTTGGAGTTACATAAATATGAGAACAATTCGCATCTTTACAGACTCTTCTGTTTTTGACAGATTCTGTTTTCTTTGCATTGTGTGCTTATTTTGATGAATCTATGGATTATATCGGGGGGTATAAGCCATGACAAAGTTAGAATACAGTAGATATAATGCAATAACAAAATTTGAATGGGTTTGCAACAGTACTTAAAGTAAAGATTGGTTTTCTTATACTAACGGATCTCACGAAGGTTTTGTTAAGTTTTGTGTGATTGAAGTTTTCAAGTTTTGGGTGAGATCATGATGGATGATGGAATAAGGAGTGTCAAGAGCCTAAGCTTGGGGATGCCCCATGGCACCCCAAGTTAATATTCAAATATAACCAAGCAACTAAGCTTGGGGATGCCCCGGAAGGCATCCCCTCTTTCTTCTAACGACCATCGGTATTTTACTTGGAACTATATTTTTATTCGTCACATATCATGAGTTTTGCTTGGAGCGTCTTGTATTATATGAGTCTTTGCTTGTTTTGCTTTTTAGTTTGTCACAAGTATCCTTTCTGGACACACCTATTTGAGAGAGCCAAAATTATGCTATGATTTGTTAGAATTGCTCTATATGCTTCACTTAAAATTTTTGAGCTATGGAATTGCCCTAGTGCTTCACTTATATCTTTTTGAGCACGGCATGCTTTAATATTTTTGAAGAAATACTCTCATGCTTCACTTAGACTAATTTGAGAGTTAGTAAATTTTTGAAGAATTTCTCTCATGCTTCACTTATATTATTTTGAGAGATGAAATTTTTATGCTCATGTTCTTCACTTAAATTTATTTGAGCTTTTCAAAAGCAATTGCAGTATATGAAACTAGTCCCAAAGTGATAGATATTCAAGAGGGATATAATAAAAACTTTCATGAAGATCATTGGACAAAATAAACTTGATTCTTTGTAATAGTTTTGAGATATGATGATAGTAATATATGAGTCATGTTGGTGAGTAATTATGCTTTAGTAAGAATATTGGTGTTAAGGTTTGTGATTCCCTATGCAAGCACGAAAGTCAATAGTTATGCAATGAAATTACATCCTACTTGTGGTGCATTATTCGGTATTAGTTATGCTTAATGCTCGCTTATGTGAATTTTTGTTTCTTGGTTGGTTGCTTCTCAATCATTTTGCTAGCCTCCACTTGTACTAAGTAGAAATACTACTTGTGCATCCAAACTCTTTAAACCTAGTTTTGCCATATTAGTCCACCATACCTACCTATATATGGTATTTCCGTGCCGTTCTAAGAAAATTTGTATGTGCCAACTCTAATTTTCAAAATGAATTTCCTTTTTGTGTGCCCGTACCGCTCATGAAGCGGCAGGGGGTGGCCCATATTTGCCATGCTAGATGTGTTATTCTCAAGATGAGTGTTTATTCACTTGTCATTGCACAAGAGTGTGGTGGTAATAGGGATGCCCAGTCCCGAAATGAATAAGAAATTTACTTCAAATAATAAATTCCTTGGAAAGTGTTGGTATGGACGGTACCCGTGGATACGGCTAGCCGTGGAGTGTGAAAGTATGTTGGAAAAAGGAATAAACTTTATTTTATGTTTGGGAACCGCCTATGATATACTCCGTCCGTTCCTTTATATAAGGTGTATTTGTTTTTTGATAAAATTCCACAATGTAAGGTGCATTTGTTCTAATTCCTCGTAATTCCGATCTTGGCCCTCCAGAAAAAGGAAAGTATCTCTCCCCTGATTGCATGTATCTCTCCTTGTAGAGAAAGAAAAGGAAACTATCTTTCTCTTGATTGTGTGTATCTCTTTCTTTCCTAGCCTAAATGATTTACTTGCCGCTAATCTACAAATTAGAGAAGGGTAATTTTGTCCTAACTAGTGCATAATTATGTGCCTTGGTCACCGTGCTGAAAATAATACACCTTAGATAAAGGAATGGAGGGAGTATCCAGCATGGAAAGTGTTGGGAATTACTCGGTTGTTTTCGTTGATGGGAAAAGCATGCCTCTCAAAATATTTGGATCTCTCAATTTAAGCTTTGAGCTCTGGCACCTCTACAAATCCCTACTTCCCTCTACGATGGGCCTATCTATTTACTTTATGCAATTTTTATTTCTATTTGAGTCTCCATCTTCTCTTATAAAGCACCAACTAGGGAGCACTATGATCATACTTGTGCATTGGATGTAGCTAATATTCGAGTGTGTTTCATGAATGGATCAATTATTGAGCATGATGGGCTAGGGATAACTTTCTTTAGTGTTGATATTTTGAAAGACATGGTTGCTTATTGATATGCTTGAGTATTGAAGTTATCATGTCAAATATAGACTATTGCTTTGAACCATCTAAAAGTCCAAATGTCCATGCTACAAAAGAAAAGAATATGTGATGAACATGTTAGGCAGCATTCCACATCAAAAATTCTATTTTTATCATTTACCTACTCGAAGGTGAGTAGGAATTAAGCTTGGGGATGCTGATACGTCTCCAACCTACCTATAATTTTTGCTTGTTCCATGCTGTTATATTATCAATCTTGGATGTTTTACAATCATTTTATAGCAACTTTATATCATTTTTCAGACTAACCTATTGACACAGTGCCCAGTGCCAGTTGCTGTTTTTTGCTTGTTTCTACTTTGTAGAATATCAGTACCAAACGGAGTCCAAACGCAGTGAAACTTTTTGGAGATTTTTTTGGACCAGAAGACACCTTGGGGAACAAGAAAGCACCTGGAAGGAGGCCCGTGGGGCCCAAGATACACAAGGGTGTGCCAGAGGCCCCTAGCGTGCCTTGATGTATCTTGGGGCCCACGGGGGTCTCCTGCACCACCTCTTTGCCCTATAAATTCCCAAATATTCCAGAAACCCTAGGGGAGTAGACGAAACACAATTCCAGCCCCCGCAAGTTCTAGAACCACGAGATCCAATCTAACACCATCACGGTGGGGTTCATCATCCTCATTGGTGCCTCTCCGATGATGCGTGAGTAGTCCACCATAGACCCAAGGGTTCGTAGGCAGTAGCTAGATGGCTTCTTCTCTCTTTTTGCTTCTCAATACAATGGTCTCTTGGAGATCTATTTGATGTAAACCTTTTTGCGGTGTGTTTGTTAGGATCCGATGAACTTTGAGTTTATGATCGGATCTATATCCATGAATATTATTTGAGTTTTCTTTGATCTCTTATATGCATGATTATTTATAGCCTCGTATTTCTTCTTCGTATCTTTGGTTTATTTAGGCCAACTAGATCGATTTTTCTTGCCATGGGAAGATGTGCTTTGTGATGGGTTCGATCTTGCGGTGTCCTCTCCCAGTGACAGAAGGGGCAGCGAGGCACGCATGTATCGTTGCTATTAAGGATAACAAGATGGGGTCTATTCCTACATGAATAGGTCTTGTCTACATCATGTCATCGTTCTTATTGCATTACTCCGTTTCTCCATGAACTTAATACACTAGATGCATGCTGGATAGCGGTCGATGTGTGGAGTAATAGTAGTAGATGCAGCCAGGAGTCGGTCTACTAATCTTGGACATGATGCCTATATATTGATCATTGCCTTGGATATCATCATAATTATTCGATCTTCTATCAATTTCCCAACAGTAATTTGTTTACCCACCATGTGCTATTTTCTCGAGAGAAGCCTAATATCCCACAAGTATAGGGGATCACAACAGTTTTCGAGGGTAGACTATTCAACCCAAATTTATAGATTCGACACAGGGGGAGCCAAAGAATATTTGTAAGTATTAGCAGCTAAGTTGTCAATTCAACCACACCTGGAGATTAATTATCTGCAGCAATATGACCAGTAGAAAAGTAATATGATAGTTTTGATAGCAGCAATAATAGTAACAGTAACAGTAACACTAATAGCAATGATTTTGTAGCAGTTGTAATAGTAACAACAGCAGTAGTAACTTAGCAAGAACAATATGTGGAAAATTCATAGGCATTGGATCGGTGAATTCGTTGGATGATATTCATCATAATAGTCATAACCTAGGGCGATACAGCACTAGCTCCAGTTCATAAATATAATGTAGGCATGCATTCCGTAAATAGTCATACGTGCTTATGGAAAGAACTTGCATGACATCTTTTGTCCTACCCTCCCGTGGCAGCGGGGTCCATAAGGAAACTAAGGGATATTAAGGCCTCCTTTTAATAGAGAACAAGAACAAAGCATTAGCACATAGTGAATACATGAACTCCTCAAACTACGGTCATCACCGAAAAGTATCCCGAATACTGTCACTCCGGGGTTTACGGATCATAACTCGTAATAGGTGACTATAACTTGCAAGATCGGATCTAGAACATGGATATAATGGTGATAACATAGACGGTTCAGATCTGAAAATCATGGCACCCGGGCCCAAAGTGACAAGCATTAAGCATGGCAAGTCATAGCAACATCAATCTCAGAACATAATGGATACTAGGGGTCAAGCCCTAACAAAACTAACTCGATTATATGATGAATCTCATCCAACTCCCTCACCGACCAGCGAGCCTACTAAGGAATGACTCACTCCCGGTGGGGAGCATCATGGAATTGGCGATGGAGAAGTGTTGGTGATGACGAAGATCGAAGATTCCCCTCTCCGGAGCCCCAAACAGGCTCCAGATCTGGCCTCCCGATGAAGAACAGGAGGTAGCGGCGGCTCCGTCTTGTGAAACGCGATAATTCTTTCTCCCTGATTTTTTTTCTCCGAAAATGTGATTTTATAGCGTCAGAGATAGGGTCTGCGGGGCCACCATGTGGGGACAACTGTGACGCCCCCGATTCAATCGTACACTAATCATACACGCAAACGTGTACGATCAAGATCAGGGACTCACGGGAAGATATGACAACACAACTCTAAAAGTAAAATAAGTCATACAAGCATCATAATACAAGCCAGGGGCCTCGAGGGCTCGAATACAAGTGCTCGATCATAGACGAGTCAGCGGAAGCAACAATATCTGAGTACAGACATAAGTTAAACAAGTTGCCATAAGATGGCTAGCACAAACTGGGATACAGATCGAAGAGGCGCAAGCCTCCTGCCTGGGATCCTCCTAAACTACTCCTGTCGTCGTCTGCGGCCTACACGTAGTAGTAGGCACCCTCGGTGTAGTAGGGGTCGTCGAAGGTGGCGTCTGGCTCCTGAACTCCAGCATCTGGTTGTGACAACCAGAAAGAAAAGAAAGGGGGAAAAGGGGGGAGCAAAGCAACCGTGAGTACTCATCCAAAGTACTCGCAAGCAAGGAGCTACACTACATATGCATGGGTATATGTGTAAAGGGCCATATCAGTGGACTGAACTGCAAAAAGCCAGAATAAGAGGGGGGATATCTAATCCTGTCGAAGACTACGCTTCTGGCAGCCTCCATCTTGCAGCATGTAGAAGAGAGTAGCAAGTGCAGCATCAAGTAACATCGCATAGCATAATCCTACCCGACGATCCTCTCCTCGTCGCCCTGTGAGAGAGCGATCACCGGGTTGTATCTGGCACTTGAAAGGGTGTGTTTTATTAAGTATCCGGTTCTAGTTGTCATAAGGTCGAGGTACAACTCCGGGTCGTCCTTTTACCGAGGGACACGGCTATTCGAATAGATAAACTTCCCTGTAGGGGTGCACCACATTACCCAACACGCTCGATCCCTTTGGCCGGGCACACTTTCCTGGGTCATACCCGGCCTCGGAAGGTCAACACGTCGCAGCCCTACCTAGGCCTAACAGAGAGGTCAGCACGCCGGTCTAAATCCTATGCGCGCAGGGGTCTGGGCCCATCGCCCATTGCACACCTGCATGTTGCGTGGGCGGCCGGAGAGCAGACCTAGCAACCTCCATTACAAAGGAAGTTGCGTTACGCGGTCGAACCCGGTGCACGCCGCTCAGTCGCTGACGTCTAGGAGGCTTCGGCTGATACCACGACGTCGAGTACCCATAACTGTTCCCGCGTGGTGGTTAGCGCGTATAGGCTCGTAGCCAGACTCAGATCAAATACCCAATCTCGTTAAGCGTGTTAATTGATATAACAGCGGACGCCGACCAGGGCCAGGCCCACCTGTCTCCTAGGTGGTCACAACCTGCCCTGTCGCTCCGCCACAAAGTAACACTCGGGGGCCGTCGGGAACCTAGGCCCACCTCTGCCTGGATGGAACCACCTGCCCCTTCAGCCCCCATCTCCGAACAGTAACATAGGTAATGTAAAAGTATATAGTATATGTACCCGTGATCACCTCCCGAAGTGATCACGGCCCAGTAGTATAGCATGGCAGACGGACAAGAGTGTAGGGCCACTGATGTATTTCTAGCAACCTATACTAAGCATTTAGGATTGCAGGTAAGGTATCAACAGTAGTAGCAAAGACAGGCTATGCAGCAGAATAGGATTAACCGAAAGCAGTAACATGCTACACTACTCTAATGCAAGCAGTAGAGAGAAGGAATAGGCGATATCGGGTTGATCAAGGGGGGGGGGGCTTGCCTGGAAGCTGTGTCGAGAGAGAAGGGTCGTTGACGTAGTAGTCGTTCACGGCAGCGTCGTCAGCGGTCTCAGCGTCTATCGAGAGAGAAAGAGGGGGTAGGAAATAGTAAATACAAAGCAAACAATGCTACACAAGTATGACATGACAATATGCAGTGCCGGGTGTGTTCTAACGTGGGGTTGCACGTTACCGAGAAAGGGGGATCCCATCCGGGAAAGTTTTCCCGGTTTCGGACATTTGTTAGACAGATGACCGGAGGGGGACGGTTGCATGTTCAGGTATTTAGAGGCATCACACGGATATGTGGGTTGCGTAACTGGGTTCGTCTCGTCGTTCTGAGCAACTTTCATGTACAAAGTATTTTCATCGGAGTTACGGATTATTTAATATGATTTTTTAAAGTTTTTATTAATTTCTGGAATTTAATTAATTATTTAAATTAACATTATCCGAAACAGTGTTATGCTGACGTCAGCATGACGTCAGCATGACATCAGCAGGCGTCCTGACACGTGGGTCCCACATGTCATAGACTGGTTAGGTTAATTAGGGTTAACTAATTAATTAACATTTAATTAAACTAATTAATTAAATTAGATTAATCTAAACAGGGTTTAATTAGTTTAACTAAATGATTAGGTTAATTAAACCAAATTAATTAGGTTAATTAATTCACTTAATTAATTAATTAATTAATTTTTATTTATTTATTTATTTATTATTTATTTATTTTTAAACGTTCCAGGGCGGGCCCCACGTGCCATAGGCACAGGGGCCTTTGCGGGTTAGCGGGCAGGAGGGCGACGGGCGCCTGGGCGGGCGCTGGCGCCGGGCGCTGGACCCGGGCGCGGGGCAGGTCTAGGTGGCGGCTGCGGCGGCCGGCGACGGCGCGCAGCGAGCAGCGGCGGCAGTCGCGGGCGGTGGTAGTGGCTGCGGGAGCCCAGCGGCAGCAGTGGCCGCAGCCAGCGGCGGAGCCTGCAGCGAGTGGGCACGAGAGTGGGGGGGGCGAGGGAGCAGAGCTCCGGTGCGGCCGTGGAGGGCGGAGGCGGCCAGCGGGCGAGCGGCAAGGCGAGCAGGGCAGGCGAGCGGGAGCGAGGCTAGGGGAGGCGCGGCGCGGGTGCAGCAGCGGGTTGCAGCGGGAGGCGGGCGTGCGCGATGGCGGCGCGTGCGCACAGAGGAGGAGAGGGAGGAAGAGGGAGGCAGGTGCGGTGCTCACGGCGGGGGTGTAGGGAAATGGCAGCGGGCGCGGGGTCGGCCGGTGAGGATGAGACTGGGACGGGGCGGCGCCGGTGTGGTCGACGGCGGCAGGGGCGGACCCGGGCGGCGAGGTGGTGCAGAGGACGGCGAGGAGCCGAGGACGGATCGGTCCGGCGAGGGCGGCTCATCGAGCGGCGACGCAAGGTGACGGCGCCGCGCGAGGGAGAGGAGGGCGAGGAGGCGACGGCGACGGCGATCCGGGGCGGTGTCGTCGGGGTCGGGGGCGTGGTCGCCTCGATCTCGATCTGGATCAAGGGAGTGCGGGGAGAGTGGGGGGGGAAGTGGGGATCGGGTGAGGGTTAGGGTTCGGAGAGGTGGCCTTGTAGGCCAGAGAGGAGGGCCGGCCGGTTGGCCCAGCGTGGGGGGGGGGGGCGGTTGTGTATTTTCTTTTTCTTTTATTTATTCTTATTTCCCTGTTTAGTAAAAAGTTAGGCCTCAAAATGATTTTTGTAGAACATGGCAATTGTTCCAATAAATACTAGGCATCCTCTACCACTGTCAAAAATTGGTTTGGAGTGAAATGGATCTCACACCACTTTTATAATAATTAAAATGCATTAATCCTAGCTATTTTGGTAAAGTTTGAGCGACCTAATTAATTTATTTATTGTGGGTTACAATTTTAGAATGGTCTCTGCAATATTTGCTATTTATTGAACATTTTAATTTCTATGTTGGATAACTTTTATTTTCCACTTTCATTTAAATTTGAATTTGAGTTAGGAGTTGAAATGCAATATCATGCTAATGATGATTATGCACTGTTAAACATGCTGACTTGTCATTATCAAAAGTGATTACTGTGGCTAATGACATGGGGTGTTACAACAACCCACCTGGGCACGCCAGGAGGGGGGCACCCCTGGTGGGTTGTGCTCCCCCAGGGACCCCCTCCGGTGGTTCTTGGCTCCATTAATTTTCTTTTATTGTATAAAAATTCTCCAAAAAATTTCGTTCCATTTTGAGAACTTTTATTTCTGCACAAAAACAACACCATGGTAGTTCTGCTGAAAACAGCGTCAGTCCAGGTTAGTTTCATTCAAATCATGCAAATTAGAGTCCAAAACAAGAGTAAAAGCGTTAGGAAAAGTAGATACGAGGGGGACGTATCAACTCCCCCAAGCTTAAACCTTTGCTTGTCCTCAAGCAATTCAGTTGATAAACTGAAAGTGAAAAAGAAAAACTTTTACGAACCCTTTTGCTCTTGTTTACATAAATAATCTTAAGTAGCACCCAGGTTTTCAGCAAATATTATGACTAACCATGTCGACAATAACTCTTAAAAATTGTATTAACTCATGTCAATGGCATAATCAACTAGCGAGCAATAATAAGATATCTCAAATGACAACACTTTGTCAAAACAACCATGGTATAATATGACAACAGTGGTATCTCGCTAGCCCTTTCTGAGACCGCAAAACATAAATGCAGAGCACCTCCAAAGTTCAAGCAGTGACTAAACATTGTAATTCATGGTAGAAAAGATCCAGTCATGATGCATTCAACATTAACTATACACAATGCATGAGGATGACAATAGTGCTCTCAGATCTGGCGCTTATTTGAGAAGGTGATGACTCAACATAAAAGTAAATAGATAGTCCCTTCGCAGAGGGAAGCAGGGATTTGCAGTGGTGCCAGAGCTCGAAGCTTTAAAACAGAGATAAATGAAATTTTGGGAAATGCACCCTTCCTATTTACTTCACGACCAAAAGTTATCAATATCTTCCATGCTAAACACAATAGTGGCGGTTCCCAAGCGATAAAAATAAAGGTTTACTCCCCCTCCACCAACAAACACATTCCACGGCTAGCCGAATCCACGGGTACCGTCCATACCTACATCAATCCTGGGGGAGTTTTGTTTAATTATTTGCAATTTTTTATTTCGAGACTGGGAATCCCTATTACCGCCCCTCTCGTGCAAGGATGAGTGAATAAACACTCATCATGAGAATAACCTGCTTAGCATGGAAGATACCCTGTCGCTCTATAAACAATCCAGGCACAAAAAAAACAGATGTTCATTTGAAGTTTTTGAGGTTGCACATGCAAATTTACTTGGAACGGCACGGTAATACCGCATATAGGTAGTTATGGTGGACTCATCTGGAATAACTTGGGTTTTAGGATTTTGATGCACAAGCAACATTTCCGCTTAGTACAGGCGAAGGCTAGCAAATAGGTTGAGAAGCGGCCAGCTAGAGAGCGAAAACGGTCATGAACATGCATTATGCATAATAAACATTGAATACTAGCATGAGTAGGATATGAACACCATGAACATAAATATCATAGAGGCTATGCTAGTTTTGATTCAACTACATGCGTGAACATGTGCCTAGTCAAGCCACTCGAAACATTCGGAGGAGGATACCATATCATCATACCACATCACAATCATTTTAATGCATGTTGACCTCCAAGATAAATCATTATCCACTCCTAGCTACTTAAGCATGGCATGAGAAACTATAATCTCTAATTGTCATTGCAAACATGTTTGATCATAATATGCCGAATCATGGATACTAGGTTAAACATATTTACAAAAACAGAACAACTTGAGTTCATACCTGTTTCTCTCTGCCACAGCCAGTTCATCAAATATCGTCATTATTGCCTTTCACTTGCATGACCGAATGATATGAAAATAATAATAGTGCAAGAGTGTCGTGGACTAAGCTGGAATATGCAAACATTTTATTCAAGAGGAGAAGACAAGGTTATATGGGCTCTTTGTTAGATCAATATCAATGCATATGAGAGCCACTCAACATTTTCATCGTGGTCTTCTCCTCAGTATGACTCAATAAAAAGAAAAGAATTTCAGAGAAACACACTGAAATATTTTTGGAGTTTTTAGTTTTTCTAGAAGAAAGCAAGTTAAAGAAAAAGGGAAAACAAAAACAAGATAAACTATTTACACGGGAGAACTCCCAACAAGCAAAAGAACAAGGAAATCTTTTTGGGTTTTCTTTTTGATACTACACCTAGCTAAACTAGAAAGAAAAACTGAAAAGAAGCAAGCAACATTTTTTGTGATTTTCTCAAAGTTTTTCAAACACACAAGAAGAAAGCGGGGAAATAAATCTAGCATGGATAATACAATGAAAAAGTGTGAACACCGACAACTGGAATAAAATGTGCGAACATGAATGTAATGTCGGTGGAAATACGTACTCCACCAAGCTTAGGCTTTTGGCCTAGCTTGGTAATCACCGTCTGCAGCCTGCGTAATAATCAGAGTGATAACTCATGGAGGCTCTTGGTGCAACCTCCTCAGCCCGCCGAGAAGCCACAACCTCTGCGTTGTGTGCGCAAGCCTCGCTCTCAAGAACATAATACCTTCCTTTGCTATGATAATAAAGAGAGCAGGCGCAGGCAAAAAGGTGTGCACAACTAAAACTTTATTGAACAACAAGTTATATGTATAATCAGTGATCTCGCCCTTAAGGAACTTATGGCACTTCATGGCCTCAAAGTCTAAGTACTGAGTAGGTAAGATGGGATCATTAGGCCAAAGTGATACACCAAACTCCTTTGCTAAACATGAAGCATAAATCCCACCATAAAAATATCCACTACTAGCGTTGTGTTGCAATCTATGTGCAACAATCGCTCCAAGGTTATAACATTTAACACTGGTGAGAGCAGTGTGTATGAGGCTCAAGTCAGGAGCACATAGTGTACTACAGTCTTGTTTGCCTACGATGCATTTTCCATTAAATAGTGCGAAGTATTGAATTGATGGGAAATGAATACTTTTTATTCTACCTTGTGTCACCCCTCTATTCTCACCGTAGCAAAGACTTGTCAAAAATGACTCATACTCAGACCTTGGTGGTTCATCCAACGAACCCCAAAATAGAATTTTACACACACCACTAAACGCGTCTAGAGGCATGGTAATTGGACAGTCATAAAGTTTAAACGAAACTCTAGACTCACGAGGATGAAATTTAAACTCTTTAGTAAATGATTCTGTGAGACTGAGATGCTAGTTGCACTTATCTTCAATGTAGGGACCAAGCTCGGCATTGTGAACATATTGCTCAAATTCTTCTTTAATACCTGCCATCATCATGAAATCGTCGCACGACCATAAGCAGGATTTGGTGGCGGCATCCCGTATTGAACTTGCACTTGGTTCAACATAAGACTGACGGGTTGAGCCACTACTAGAAGATGCCTCCGAGGACCTCCGCCTCGAAGAACTCCTTCCAAAGAGGTTCATCATATTTGCGTACAAATTTCTGGAAAAAAATTGGGTCACAAAATTTTTGTCAACAAAACTTCACAAGATTGATAGCAACTACTCATAGGAGTGCATAGAGGCCATATTAAGCATTCAAACTACTTAGAACTCTAAGAATTCAACATGCAAGCTCATCTACAACAGCACCAAGAGTAGCTAATTATTCAAAATATAAACCACTAAATCAAAAACTAATTGGAGCAATGGAGGGGTCACATACCAAGTAGCAATCCCCCAAAACAGTTTCGGAAACGGAGCTTCGAGCAAAGAGATCGAAATCCGCGAGTTTGAGAGCAAGAACACGAGAGAGAGAGAGCAATGGCAATTTTTTTCTGGAGGTAGGTGATGACATGGGCTAAAGAGATAAGTGAGGGGGGCCACGTGGGGACCACAACCCACCAGGGCGCGCTTGGAGCTGCTGGCGCGCCCAGGTGTGTTGTGCCCACATGGTGCACCCCCCTCTGATGTTATTTGCACTATAAATTCTTAAATATTCAGAAAAAAATATCGTATTAAATTTTCAGGACATTCTGAGAACTTTTATTTTTGGGTCATTTTTTTATTGCACGGAAATTCAGAAAACAGACAAAACATGGCATTTTATTTTATTTAACTAAGAAAAATAGAAAATAAAAGTTGGGAGTAGAAGGTTGTGCTTACTAAATTCATCAACTTCATACCTCTCAAAAATGATCCATTAATAAGGTTGATCAAGTCTTATTAACAACCACTTTCGATTAGCATGAAACCGAAGAACTTTCGTAAAACACTAAGTTACCTCAACGGGGATATGCATGTCCCCAACAATAAGCATTTCATATTTCTTTTTGGTAGTAGGTAGAGGTAGTTGAAAACTTCCAATAGTGAGTGTCGGAGCTTTTTCAATAACATTAATACCATTCACTTGGAATTGTTTCTTCGGAAAGTGCACCGTATGCTCATTACCATTGATATGAAAAGTGACCTTGCTTTTATTGCAATCAATAACAGCCCCTGCAGTATTCAAGAAGGGTCTACCAAGGATAATCGACATGTTGTCATCCTCGGGTATCTCAAGTATAACAAAGTCAGTTAAAATAGTAACATTTGCAACAACAACGGGCACATCCTCACAAATACCGATAGGTATGCCAGTTGATTTGTCAGCTATTTGCAAAGATATTTCAGTAGGTGTGAGTTTATTCAAATCAAGTCTTTTATATAAGGAGAAAGGCATAACACTAACACCAGCTCCTAAATCACACAAAGCGATTTTAACATAATTTCTTTTGATGGAGCAAGGTATAGTTGGTATTCCCGGATCTCCAAGTTTTTAGGTACTCCATCCTTAAAATAATAATTAGCAAGCATGGTGGAGATTTCAGCTTCAGGTATCTTTCTTTTATTAGAGATGATGTCTTTCATATATTTTGCATAATGGGCCATCTTTAAAATATTGGTCAAGCAAGTACGCAAAAAGACTGGCCTAAGCATTTCAGCAAAATGTTCAAATTCTTCATCATCCTTTTTCTTAGTTGATTTAGGTGGAAAGGGCATGGGTTTTTGAAACCATGGTTCTCTTTCTCTTCCATGTTTTCTAGCAACAAAGTCTCTTTTATCATATCTTTTATTTTTAGATTGTGGGTTATCAAGATCAACAGCCGGTTCTATTTCAACATCATTATCTGGTTGAGTGTCTTTATGAACATCATCATTATCTTTTTCATTATCACTAGATGAGTGTTCATTACCAGATTGAGTTTCAGCATCAGAAATAGAAACATCATTATTATCAGGAGGTTTTTCCATCTCAGGTTCACTAGAAGCATGCAAAGTCCTATAATTTTTCTTTTTCTTATTCTTTTTAGAAGGACTAGGTGTATTAGTGTTAATTCTTTGAGAGTCTTGTTCAATTCTTTTAGGGTGTCCCTCAGGATAAAGTGGTTCCCGAGTCATTCTACCTCCTCTAGTCATTACTCTAACTGCATGATCATTCATATTATTGTTCATTTCATCAAGCAGTTCTCTTTGAGATTTAGCAACTTGTTCTAACTGAGTATGAACCATAGAGGCATGTTTTCCTACACCTCTAACATCATTGGAGATTCTAAATAACAAGTCACTCAAGCGAGCAATCATATCAGAGTTGTATTTCAATTGTTTCATAACATTTTCATTGAAGTGATCTTGCTTTCTAATGTAATTGTCAAACTCATAAAGGCATTGACTAGGATGCATATTATGAGGATTGTCCCTTTCATCAAATTTCATTAAAGAATTTACCTCTACCACCTTTGGTGGTGGTGTATCAAGTCCATGTATCTCTTCAATAGGAGGTAAATTTTTAACATCCTCTGCTTTAATACCTTTTTCCTTCATAGATTTCTTTGCCTCTTGCATATCTTCCAGACTAAGATATAAGATACTCCTCATCTTTGGAGTGGGCTTAAGCGGTGGTTCAGGAAGAGTCCAATCATCATAATTTTTCAATATATTATTCAATAATTCCTCAGCTTGTCCAACAGTTCGTTCACTGAAAACACAACCAGCACAACTGTCTAGGAAGTCCCTAGAAGCATCGCTTAGTCCATTATAGAAGATATCAAGTATTTCATTTTTCTTGAGTGGATGATCAGGCAAAGCATTAAGCAATTGGAGAAGCCTCCCCCAAGCTTGTGGGAGACTCTCTTCTTCAATTTGCACAAAGTTAAATATTTCCTGTAAGGCAGCTTGTTTCTTATGAGCAGGAAAATATTTTTCAGAGAAGTAATAAATCATATCCTGGGGACTACGCACACAACCAGGAGCAAGAGTATTGTACCATATCTTCGCATCACCCTTTAATGAGAAGGGAAATAATTTGAGGATATAGTAGTAGCGAATCTTCTCATCATGAGCAAATAGGGTGGCTATATCATTTAATTTAGTAAGGTGTGACACAACAGTTTCAGTTTCATAACCATGGAAAGGATCAGATTCAACCAAAGTAATTAACTCTGGGTCGACAGATAATTCATAATCCTTATCATCAACAAAGATAGGTGAAGTAGCAAACTTAGGATCACATTTCATTCTAGCATTCAAAGATTTCTCTTTTAGTTTGCATAATAATTTCTTAAGATCATCTCTATCATTGCAAGCAAGAAAATCTCTAGCTGTCTCCTCATCCATAACATAACCTTCAGGTATCTTAGGCAATTCATATCTAGGGGAGCTAGGCCTAATAGGTGTTTCAAGATTTTCAGTTTCAAGTTCTTCATCAGCTTCAATAATTTCATCAGTTTCAGCATCCTCAATATCTTTATCTCTAGCAATTTGTTCATCAAGAAATTCACCTAGTGGCATATTATCATCAAGCAAGGTACTAGCATCATCATGAGTAGCATTCATAGCAGAAGTGGCATCATCAATAACTTGCGACATATCAGAATTAATAGCATGTGGTGGGGTTGCAAGTCTTCTCAAAATAGAAGGTGAATCAAGTGCAGAGTGTGATGGCAGTTCCTTACCTCCCCTCGTCTTAGAGGGAAAAATCTTAGTCTTGGTATCCTTCAGATTCTTCATAGTGATGAATTGATAATAATCCCAAGTGACTCAACAAATATAGCTATGCTCCTCGGCAACGGCTCTAGAAAAAGGTCTTGATAACCAACAAGTATAGGGGATCGCAACAGTTTTCGAGGGTAGAGTATTCAACCCAAATTTATAGATTCGACACAAGGGGAGCCAAAGAATATTTGTAAGTATTAGAAGCCGAGTTGTCAAGTCAACCACACCTGGAGATTAATTATCTGCCGCAATATGATCACTAGCAAAGTAATATGATAGTTTTGATAGCAGCAATAATAGTAACAGTAACGGTAACAGTGATAGCAATGATTTTGTAGCAGTTATAACAACAACAGTAGTAACTTAGCAAAAACAATATGTGGAAAATTCGTAGGCATTGGATCGATGAATTCGTTGGATGATATTCATCGTATAACAGTCATAACCTAGGGCGATACGACACTAGCTCCAGTTCATAAATATAATGTAGACATGCATTCCGTAAATAGTCATACGTGCTTATGAAAAGAACTTACATGACATCTTTTGTCCTACCCTCCCGTGGCTGTGGGGTCCATAAGGAAACTAAGGGATATTAAGGCCTCCTTTTAATAGAGAACCGGAACAAAGCATTAGCACATAGTGAATACATGAACTCCTCAAACTACGGTCATCACCGGAAAGTATCCCGAATACTGTCACTCCGGGGTTTACGGATCATAACACATAATAGGTGACTATAACTTGCAAGATCGGATCTAGAACATGGATACAATGGTGATAACATAGACGGTTCATATCTGAAATCATTGCACCCGGGCCCAAAGTGACAAGCATTAAGCATGGCAAAGTCATAGCAACATCAATCTCAGAACATAATGGATACTAGGGATCAAGCCCTAACAAAACTAACTCGATTACATGATGAATCTCATCCAACTCCCTCACCGACCAGCGAGCCTACAAAGGAATTACTCACTCTCGGTGGGGAGCATCATGGAATTGGCGATGGAGAAGGGTTGGTGATGACGAAGATCGAAGATTCCCCTCTCCGGAGCCCCAAATGGGCTCTAGATATGGCCTCCTGATGAAGAACAGGAGGTGGCGGCGGCTCCATCTCGTGAAATGAGATAATTCTTTCTCCCCAATTTTTTCTCTGAAAATGTGATTTTATAGCGTCGGAGATAGGGTCTGCGGGGCCACCAGGTGGGGACAACCCACCTGGGCGCGCCAGGAGGGGGGCGCCCTGGTGGGTTGTGCTTGTTGGAAATATGCCCTAGAGGCAATAATAAAATGGTTATTATTATATTTCCTTGTTCATGATAATTGTCTATTGTTCATGCTATAATTGTATTAACCGGAAACCGTAATACATGTGTGAATACATAGACCACAGCATGTCCCTAGTGAGCCTCTAGTTGACTAGCTCGTTGATCAATAGATGGTTGTGGTTTCTTGACCATGGACATTGGATGTCGTGGATAACGGGATCACATCATTAGGAGAATGATGTGATGGACAAGACCCAATCCTAAGCATAGCACAAAATCGTGTAGTTCGTTTGCTAGAGCTTTTCTAATGTCAAGTATCATTTCCTTAGACCATGAGATTGTGCAACTCCCGGATACCATAGGAATGCTTTGGGTGTATAAAACGTAACAACATAACTGGGTGACCATAAAGGTGCACTACAGGTATCTCTGAAAGTGTCTGTTGGGTTGGCACGAATCGAGACTGGGATTTGTCACTCCGTATGACGGAGAGGTATCTCTGGGCCCACTTGGTAATGCATCATCATAATGAGCTCAATGTGACTAAGGAGTGAGCCACGGGATCATGCGTTACGGAACGAGTAAAGAGGCTTGCCGGTAACGAGATTGAACAAGGTATAGGAATACCGACGATCGAATATCGGGCAAGTAACATACCGATGGACAAAGGGAATTGTATACGAGATTGATTGAATACCCGACATCGTGGTTCATCCGATGAGATCATCATGGAACATGTGGGAGCCAATATGGGTATCCAGATCCCGCTATTGGTTATTGGCCGGAGAGGTGTCTCGGTCATGTCTGCATGGTTCCCGAACCCGTAGGGTCTACACTTAAGGTTCCGTGACGCTAGAGTTGTTATGGGAAATTGTATGTGGTTACCGAAAGTTGTTCGGAGTCTCGGATGAGATCCCGGATGTCACGAGGAGTTTCGGAATGGTCCGGAGGTAAAGATTTATATATGGGAAGTCCTATTTTGGACACCGGAAAATGTTCGGGATTTTTCAGTATTGTACTGGGAAGGTTCTAGAAGGTTCCGGAGTGGGGCCCACCTGCATGGGGGGACCCACATGAACGTGGGTAGTGGGGGCAAGGCCCCACACCCCTGGTCAAGGCGCACCAAGATCCCCCCTTAGAAGGAATAAGATCATATCCCGAAGGGATAAGATCAAGATCCTTAAAAAGGGGGGATAACAATCGGTGGGGAAGGGAAAGGATGGGGTTTCTTTCCTCCCACCTTTGCCAACGCCCCAATGGACTTGGAGGGCAAGAAACCAGCCCCGTCCACCCCTATATATAGTGGGGAGGTGCATGGGAGCTGAAACCCTTGCCCCTGGCGCAGCCCTTCCCCCTCTTACTCCTCCTCCTCCATAGTGCTTAGCGAAGCTCTGCCGGAGAACCACGAGCTCCACCGCCACCACGCCATCATTCTGCCGGAGCTCTCCCTCAACTTCTCCTCTCCCCTTGCTGGATCAAGAATGAGGAGACATCCCCGGGCTGTACGTGTGTTGAACGCGGAGGCGCCGTCCGTTCGGCGCTTGAATCGGATCTTCCGCGATTTGAATCGCCGCGAGTACGACTCCATCAACCACGTTCTTGTAACGCTTCTGCTTAGCGATCTTCAAGGGTATGAAGATGCACTACCTCTCACTTGTTGCTAGCATCTCCTAGATTGATCTTGGTGACACGTAGGAATTTTTTGAATTATTACTACGTTCCCCAACAGTGGCATCATGAGCTAGGTCTATGCGTAGATTCTATGCACGAGTAGAACACAAGTAGTTGTGGGCGATGATTTGTTCAATTTGCTTACCGTTACTAGTCCTATCTTGATTCGGCGGCATTGTGGGATGAAGCGGCCCGGACCGACCTTACACGTACGCTTACGTGAGACAGGTTCCACCGACTGACATGCACTTGTTGCATAAGGTGGCTAGCGGGTGTTTGTCTCTCCCACTTTAGTCGGATCGGATTCAATGAAGAGGGTCCTTATGAAGTGTAAATAGCAATTGGCATATCACCGTTGTGGCTTTTGCGTAGGTAAGAAACGTTCTTTCTAGAAACCCATAGCAGCCACGTAAAACATGCAACCACAATTAGAGGACGTCTAACTTGTTTTTGCAGGGTATGCTATGTGATGTGATATGGCCAAAAGGATGTGATGAATTATATATGTGATGTATGAGATTGATCATGTTCTTGTAATAGGAATCACGACTTGCATGTCGATGAGTATGACAACCGGCAGGAGCCATAGGAGTTGTCTTAATTTATTGTATGACCTGCGTGTCAATGAAAACGCCATGTAATTACTTTACTTTATTGCTAACCGTTAGCCATAGTAGTAGAAGTAATAGTTGGAGAGACAACTTCATGAAGACACGATGATGTAGATCATGATGATGGAGATCATGGTGTCATGCCGGCGACGATGGTGATCATGCCGCGCCTCGAAGATGGAGATCAAAAGCGCAAGATGATATTGGCCATATCATGTCACTTTATGATTTGCATGTGATGTTTATCATGTTTACATCTTATTTGCTTAGAACGATGGTAGCATAAATAAGATGATCCCTCACTAAAAATTTCAAGAAATGTGTTCCCCCTAAGTGTGCACCGTTGCGAAGGTTCGTTGTTTCGAAGCACCACGTGATGATCGGGTGTGATAGATTCTAACGTTCGCATACAACGGGTGTAAGCCAGATTTACACATGCGAAACACTTAGGTTGACTTGACGAGACTAGCATGTACAGACATGGCCTTGGAACACGAGAGACCAAAAGGTCGAACATGAGTCGTATAGTAGATGCGATCAACATGGAGATGTTCACCGTTGATGACTAGTCCGTCTCACGTGATGATCGGACACGGCCTAGTCGATTCGGATCATGTATCACTTAGATGACTAGAGGGATGTCTATCTGAGTGGGAGTTCATTAAATAATTTGATCAGATGAACTTAATTATCATGAACTTAGTCTAAAATTGTCTTTACAATCTATCTTGTAGATCCAATGGCCCACGCAAATGTTACCCTCAACTTCAACGCATTCTTAGAGAAAACCAAGCTGAAAGATGATGGTAGCAACTATACGGACTGGGTCCATAACTTGAGGATCATCCTCATAGCTGCCAAGAAAGCATATGTCCTTGAAGCACCGCTAGGTGACGCACCCATTTTCCCAGCAACTCAAGACATTATGAATGCCTGGTAGTCGCGTAGTGATGATTACTCCCTGGTTCAGTGCGGCATGCTTTACAGCTTAGAACCGGGGCTCCAAAAGCGTTTTGAGCAACACAGAGCATATGAGATGTTCCAAGAGCTGAAAATGGTTTTCCAAGATCATGCCCGGGTCGAGAGATATGAAGTCTCCGACAAGTTCTACAGTTGTAAGATGGAGGAAAACAGCTCTGTCAGCGAGCATATACTCAAAATGTCTGGGTTGCACAACCACTTGTCTCAGCTGGGAGTTAATCTTCCAGATGACTCAGTCATTGACAGGATCCTCCAGTCGCTTCCACCTAGCTACAAGAGCTTTGTGATGAACTACAATATGCAAGGGATGGAGAAGTCCATTCCTGAGTGATATTCAATGCTGAAATCAGCGGAGGTGGAGATCAAAAAGGAACATGAAGTGTTGATGGTGAATAAGACCACTAGTTTCAAGAAAGGCAAGGGTAAGAAGAACTTCAAGAAGGACGGCAAGGGAGTTGCCGTGCCTGGTAAGTCAGTTGCCGGGAAGAAGCCAAAGAATGGACCCAAGCCTGAGACTAAGTGCTTTTATTGCAAGGGAAATGGTAACTAGAAGCGGAACTGCCCCAAGTACTTAGCGGATAAGAAGGCCGACAACGCCAAAGGTATGTATGATATACATGTTATTGATGTGTACCTTACCAACGCTTGTAGTAGCTCCTGGGTATTTGATACCGGTGCGGTTGCTCACATTTGTAACTCAAAACAGGAGCTACGGAATAAGCGGAGACTGGCGAAGGACGAGGTGACGATGCGCGTCGGGAATGGTTCCAAGGTCGATGTGATCGCCGTTGGCACACTACCTCTACATTTACCTTCGGGATTAGTTTTAAACCTCAATAATTGTTATTTAGTGCCAGCTTTGAGCATGAACATTGTATCTGGATCTCGTTTAATGCGAGATGGCTACTCATTTAAATCCGAGAATAATGGTTGTTCTATTTATATGAAAACCTTCATGTGCCTTAGGTGCAAATTTGGAATTATGATTCATGTCACGAATGTGACAAGGTGCACCAAAAACACGTAGATAAGAAACATTTGGTCTCTTGCCAGTGATAAGCTCATATGAAGTTTTCTTAAGGAACTGGTGAAGATAAACACGATTGATAACATGACAAGCAGTGTTAATAGCATCAGCCCAGAAGTGAATAGGAGTTTTATACTCACTGAGCATTGTTCTCGCCATTTCAATGAGAGTTCTCTTCTTTCGCCCAACAACTCCATTCTGTTGGGGAGTGTATGCAGCTGAGAATTCATGAGTAATACCATTCTCACCGAGAAAATCTTTGATATGAGTATTTTTTAACTTAGTACCATTGTCGCTTCTGACATGCTTAATTCGCACATCATATTCATTCTAGGCCATCTTGGCGAATCTTTTGAAGATATCTTGGGTGCAGGTTTTGTCTTCGATAAAGAATACCCAAGTATAATGAGAGAAATCATCAACAATAACAAGACCATAATGACTGCCACCGAAACTTGCATAATTTTGAGGTCTGAATAAATCCATATGAATAATTTCCAGAGGTCTTGTTGTGGTCATGACAATATTTGATGAATGATGCTTCTTGGCCAATTTACCAGCCTCACATGCAGCACAGAGATGATCCTTGTCGAATTTTACAGCAAGAATGCCATGGAGATGATTTTTCTTCACTAGAGTCTGCAATTTTCACATACCTGCATGACCAAGTCTTCGGTGCCACAGCCAACCTTCGGTTGCTTTTGCAAGCAAACAAGTTTGGACCGATGGACCCTTAGAGAAATCCAGAATATATAAATCACCCTTTCTATTTCCCTCAAAGATGAAGGAATTGTCAGAGGCCATAAAGACAATGCATTTGGATATGGAAAACAAAACCAGCATGCCTAGATCACAAAGCTTGCCAACTGACATAAGATTAAATCTGAGAGACTGAACAAGTAAAACTTCATCAATAGTCTTGTCTCTAGATATGTCAATTTTACCTAGCCCAATTACCTTTCCTTTGTTGTTGTCGCTGAAAGTAATGTACTTTAGAGATGAAGTAGTTAAGTTGGGGTCGACAAACAATGACTTGTCTCCAGTCATATGACTAGTGCATCCACTATCCATTATCCATTCGGTACACCCGGAGACATAGTCCTGCAGAGGAATTAGGCTTTCTTAACCACCCACATCTTTGCAGGTGGCTTCAAAACAAATGAGCAAGCAGGATATGATTTCTTTCGATAACCATAATTGTTACTTGAAGAAGTACGAGCATAATTGAAAGAATAGGCATTGAAATTCTTTCTAGACGAATGAGTATAGTGGTTGAATGAGGTACTCATATACTCATTCCGTCGAGCGAAATAACGAGCATTTTGGGCCTGCATGGTTAGCACTAGAGTAATAGGCAATGCATCGATACTTTTCTTTGGCACCCAGATAGCTTTCTTTGGGGGGCCATTCCTGCTGTTTGGTCCAACATAGCGAGCAACAGCCTCACCACATTGGTTTTTGAACAACTCATAGTTATCCAGAGAATCATCATAAGAGTATTCGGGGATAGGAGAATCATATCCCGAAAGCAAGGCTAGATCGAGCGTTTTGCTCTTGGCAGGCACCCACACAGTGCGAGGATATTGTTCAGGTTTCTAGTGGGTGCCATTTTCATTCAGTTTCCTTTCGAAATCGATACCTTCTTTCCTTGGATTTTTGTGAAGAATGGATTTCTTCAGAACATCACACTGGGTTTGATGCCCTTTGAGAGATTTGAACATTCTTGTCTGAATAGGATCCTTCAACCTAGCATTTTCATCAGACACAGAACCATTTTCCTCGACAGAGGGGTTAGCATTCACAGAAGATTCAACATTTGATTCAGTATTGCTACGTTCAAGGCATTTTAAGCAAGGTGGTATAACCACTTCAGGTTTCTCTTTGAGTTGTTGGGTGAGAAGAGAATTTTCTCGAATCAAATCCTCATGAGCCTCCCTCAGTGACTCGAGTTCCTGTTTCCTTTTCAAGTAATTATAGGTTAGTCTCTCATCATCAGTTGAGAGAAAATCATGACGAGTTGATAGTTCATCCATTCGTGACTTAAGAGCGGAATGCTCTTCGGTCAACGACTGATTTTTCTCCATCTCCTCAACCAACTACCCTTCAGATTTCCTGAGTGTTTTCTCAATTTTATCAAGAGAGTTTTGTTGAATATTAGCAATTTTCATCAGTTTAGCATGGTCATCCTCATTCGAAGAATATTGATCACTGGAGTGAACCTTGCGATGTTTGGAGGATTTCTTTTCTTTCGAAGCCTTGGCCATGAAGCAGTAGGCAGGAGTTTCATCGTCGCTTGAGTGTTTTTTGAAGAAACTTGATGCAGGGATGGAGGCACATGCTATCCCAGCCATGCCGGAATCAGAATCCTCATCGGATTCATCAACTTCTTCGGACTCAGATGATTCTTCTTCATCAGAATCCATCCCCTTGCCGATGTATGCCTTGGCCTTGTGAGAGGTATTCTTGCGGTTGGAGGAGGACTTGGAAGGGTTCCTTGAGGAAGATCTTGACGAAGACTTGGAGGTGGAGCTGTCCTTCTTCTTGAAGAAGTTCTTCGTTTTCTTCTCATCATCGGAATCATAGTTCTTGCTCTTGCTTTTACCTCGATAGTTTCCTGAATCATATCTTCCACTGGTACGGATTTCAGCTTCCCAGAGAGGGCAGTCCGAGATGAAATGTCCTGGCTTTTTGCACTTGAAGCAGGTGTAATCTCCAGTTGTTGATGAAGATTTTGAACCGCCAGAGTTGCTGGATCCTTTCTTCTGGAACAGGTTCTTCCTGTGGAGGCGCTGGAATCATTTCGTGATCAATGCGAGATCTTTGTTGATCCTTTCTGGGTTATCAGAAACTTCTTCGACATTTCCTTCGGAGGAAGAATCAGCCACAACCTTGAGAGCATTGCTTTTGCGATGAGTTGAACTATAGAGATCTCTCTTCTCTTCTTCATGTTCCTCGTGGGTGCTTAGCCTTTCCATGATATCAGCAGAGTCGAGATCTTTGAAGTCAGCATGTTCCCTAATCATCAGAACTAGTGTGCCGAATGAACTGTCAAGTGATCGGAGCAGTTTCTTCACAACTTCATGGTCAGTGATGTCTTTGGCTCCGAGACCTTGCAGCTCATTTGCGATGTCACTCAGACAATCAAAAGTTTGCTGACAGCTTTCATTTCCAATGCGCTTGAACAGATTGAATTTTGCCCGAAGGGTATCAATGCGAGCTTCCTTCTGGGTTGAAACACCCTTATTTATCTTCTCGAGAATGTCCCACAATTCCTTCGCAGTTTCACTCTAACGATAGCGAAGAAATTGAGCACGAGAGAGATGACCACCAATTTCATCGTTAGCTTGAGCATCCATCTGAATGAGTTTCTTCTCGGCCTCAGTGGGGGCCTGAGGTATTTCAACTATGAATCCTAACAGCACCACGTTCCACATGTCATCGTCAATGGCTCAGAGACGGATGTTCATCTTCTCCTTCCAGAAGGGATAGTCCGTCCCATCGAAGATGGGAATCTTGAGATGCGACTTGTAGCTCACTGAAGACATACTTAAACTCCAAGGTGGTTAGACCAAAATGAGCAGAGTCAAGGAGTACCTTGCTCTGATACCAATTGTAGGAACAAAGTATGTCTACCAGAAGGGGGAGGGGGTGAATGGGAGTTTTAAAATTTCTTCAAAAATCTCAAAACTCTCATAACCCAGCAGCGGAGCGATTGAAAATAAAGTACAGTGAGCGAATATAAACTACCGAATGGAAACTGATACAAGCATCAAAGCAAATCACATGGTTGAGATAATACGAATGGAAAGTGGGGAAACAGATGACACCAGTGATGCTCGATGGCGAGAGGGTATTTGTTCGACCAGTCCGTCCTTCTGCACAAGGACTACGTCTGGTTGGAGGGGTTGTGACTTAACACGGAAGATAAACTCTCTTCACCCTATTCCCCTTGACAATTGGTTCATCAACCAATGCCGATCACTCATGGTAGATACTTGAGGTGATCTCCGAACCTTTACAGACTTCTTCTTCGAGAACCACAATCACTCTTGGTCTTTGAACAAATTGACACCTAACCGTCTAGAGAGTTTGTAGCTCTCAAGAGTAATAGGTGGAGCGTACTGAACTTAGATTCGAGTGATGATGAACCACTATCTAAGTCTTCGGCTCTAGGGTTTTTCTCTCGGTGGATTTTAAACTCAAATCACTCGGAGAGGGGGTTGCTCAACAATCTTCTTAGAATCAAACGGAGCAAACACCAGACAAAGCCGGTGCGGGGTGGCTATTTATAGCCGCAACCTTCCCTAGTGGGAAATGACCATTATGGACACGCGGTCCAGCCAATGGCCAGCCGATACATTCTCAACAGTCGGTTTTCAAAGAGCAACGGTAACATTACTTAAGGAACAAGTAATACTAACTCCTCGGTGTGGGAAAAATCTCTCGCAGCGAAGAAGATCACGGTCTCTTGATGGCAAGTATTTGCTCGGAACACAAAGAGATTTCTCTCACAACTTTCATAGGATTTGGGTTTAGCATCAAAGGATCAAAGTTTCAAACGCTACACCCCTCTTAATAGTACGGTAGTCTTGTGACTCAATAAAGAGAAGAGAAACAACGAAATAAATGCTACGTCTTTACTTCGTCTTCATTCTTCTCGGACGCAGTCACTTCCTTTAGACAGGCATCATACCAATTGCTTCACGTCAGCAATTTTTAAGGGGCCACTCTTGTCAACAGAATCTTCGGTGATAACCTTCACTGCAACGCGGGGGATTATCTTTGTCATTTGAATCAAACTCCGCGTGATTCCGGGGACCTGTTACTCTGTGTGCACTAGCAAACACATAAGTCCCATACTGTTTATGTCAACAAACTCCAAAACATAAGGAGGTAAATTATTGCACCAACAGGCTGGCTCTGTGAGGATCTTTGTTGGGTAACGCAGTAGAAAACAAAAAAAGCTCTACGTACAAGCCCAAGACCTTTATGAAGACGCATCCAAGGTTTGATCTGATCATTACCGACTTGGAGTAGCAGCGGAAGAAGAGTTGGTGCAGATTCCCACAGCTATGATTTACAACCTCCCAACCACAAGAATTTTCTCCCTCGAACAAATATTAAAAGCACAATCTCTCCACCAGGTTGCATGCATATAGTTTCACTGATCTATCAGCGCTTTCTCGTCCAGAACTAATCGTCACGAAAGACTAGGAAGGGGTAGAGCAGCCTTGCGGTAGAACAAAAATATTTCATGGAGAAACTAGAGAGAGAAGGGGCAGATCATTCCATGCCGAGTGATGAGAACTTTAGTGTGTGAATGGTGGCTGCCCTCCTTCTCTATTTATAGGAGATGGATCATGGAAGGAGGCAGCCCCAAGCCCCCCCCCCCCCCGCCTAAAAAAAATTGCCCTCTCCCCCTTTAAAACTTGCCACACAAAACACAAAAAGGAGGCTACCCCCAGGGGGAGGGGTGATGACCCACAAGTATAGGGGATCAATCATAGTCCTTTCTACAAGTAAGAGTGTCGAACCCAATGAGGAGCAGAAGGAAATGACAAGCGGTTTTTAGCAAGGTATTTTCTGCAAGCACTAAAATTATCGGTAACAGATAGTTTGGTGATAAGATAATTCGTAACGGGTAACAAGTAATAAGTGTAGCAAAGGTGTAGCAAGGTGGCCCAATCCTTTTTATAGCAAAGGATAAGCCTGGATGAACTCTTATATAAAGCAAAGCACTCCTGAGGACACATGGGAATTATTGTCAACTTAGTTTTCATCATGCTTATATGATTCACGTTCGTTACTTTGATAATTTGATATGTGGGTGGACCGGTGCTTGGGTGCTGTCCTTACTTGGACAAGCCTCCCACTTATGATTAACCCCTCTCGCAAGCATCCACAACTATGAAAGAAGAATTAAGATAAATCTAACCATAGCATGAAACATGTGGATCCAAATCAGCCCCTTACGAAGCAATGCATAAACTAGGGTTTAAGCTTCTGTCACTCTAGCAACCCATCATCTACTTATTACTTCCAAATGCCTTCCCCTAGGCCCAAATCATGGTGAAGTGTCATGTAGTCAAAGTTCACATAACACCACTAGAGGAAAGACAACATACATCTCATAAAAATATCAAATTCACATGATTACTTATAACAAGACTTCTCCCATGTCCTCAGGAACAAAAGTAACTACTCACAAAGCATGCTCATGTTCAAGATCAGAGGGGTAATAAATATCATTAAGGATCTGAACATATGATCTTCCACCAAATAAACTAACTAGCATCAACTACAAGGAGTAATCAACACTACTAGCAACCCACATGTACCAATCTGAGGTTCTGAGACAAAGATTGAATACAAGAGATGAACTAGGGTTTGAGAGGAGATGGTGCCAGTGATGATGTTGATGAGGATTGGCCCTCCACTATTGCAGGATGCTGCTAACGCGACACTACGATTAGAGACCCTTCGACGAAACTGTGTGCAATGCATTAATCGCAAACGATGATGTAAAAAAACATCAGAAAAGATGCAAAAAGTTTGCGATGGCGGATACATCAAACACGGTTCAAAATTTAGTTGCGTGTGTGATGCAGGGCATATGGTTCAGTTCAGTCAACTATTTGCGATGAGGCAGAAGAACAGAAACGGGCAGCCAGATGAAGGTGTGTGCGATATATGGCATACGGTTCACTCGGATGAACTGTTTATGATTAGGCGGAACAAAAGAAATGGTCAGCCAGATCAAGGTGTGTGCGATAGGGGGCAAACAGTTCACTCGGATAAACTATTTGCGTTGAGCCAAGATAACAGAAACGGTTCAATTTAACAAGATGTGTGTGATACGCGGCAAACAGGTCTGTAATCAGAAATGTGTGCGAAGACCGATAATAACATAGACGATTGCTGCTAATAAGACGTGTGTGTTGTGTGTCGGGATTGCATACAGAACAACAACATATATATACACACACTTATAAGGACATGGTTGCATAACCAAATTAAACATCCAATTACATAGGTGGCTACTACACACATGACATTTGCACACACCAAAGTAAACTATTACATGCATAATTACATAGGTGGCTACTACACACATGACATTTCCACACACCAAAGTCAACTATATATTACATGCATAATTAACTAGGATAAACGATCATCTGATCACCATCTACTTCTTGGGACGCTTGCCGCTACTGCTCTGCTTGTGACTCGACCCGGCCTCGTCGATTTCGGTAACGAGGCAGTTCCTCATGTCAACGATCCGCCTATGCATCTCGTAGCATGTGTACACGCTCTTGGCCGCGAACCTGAGGTGAGGTTCATCCAGTTGCCGTGTCCAGGCCCCATGCCAGGATACGAGATTTGTTCTCTTGGCATCCTGCTTCATCTTTTCGTACTCGGGGTCGATGATGGAGAGGCGAGTTCAACCAGGGAGTCCTTCGTGCTGCCCCAGACCTTGTAGTGGTCACGAATTTCGACAAGGTTCTTGCAGGCCAAGCCCGTAACCTTGAGCACCTTTACATCATTGCAGGTTTCCACCATAGCGAACTTGTAGTGGTGCTGTTGACAAACCTAGCGAAACGGTCGCAAGGCTCTGTGGCCATGCAGTAGTGGAAGATGAGGACATGATTGCACATGCACAACTGGGCGACGACAACCTTCTGATCTTTGCCGGGATGACCATTGGTGTACTGGAGGTCGATGCCGACCACCTTGTACTTGTGTCGAGCAAGCAACTGCTTCACGGTGTTGATGTAGTCATCCACCATGGCCAGGTCTTTGGTGTACACCATCGAGAGACCCGTCTCCCTCGCGTGGGTCTCCACTTTATGCTCGCCAAACTCCATTGGAGCGCCGCTAGATATCCTCTATGTATGTGTCGTCGTGAGTGTGCTTGTTGTGTTGTGGGGTGAGATCGAGAGGTTGAAGAGACTAAGGTTATAATGGCCGCAGAAATTAATGGGGAAGCCGGACGGCCTGGAATATCTGCACCCCCGGATGGTAGTTCTAAATTGCAGCACGTAACTGCATCGTGGCGACGCGCGCGGCGCAACTGCATGCATATGGGGCCCCCAACATGATCGTGCGCAGGCCCCAACCGCTGGCAGAGCGCGCGCGCAGGGACGCGAGCAGAGCGCTCCACGGTCGCCTCAACGGCGAGCAACCATATATATGCATATAGCAGTTGAACATGCAAGGAAAAGCTATCCACAAGCCGAGCGCGTGGAGGTACGCGAGCAGAGCGCGCCGACGGACGCGAGTACAGTGCGGTGCCTAACGGCAAGCAGAGCGCGCTGCGGCGCCTAACGGTGAGCAGAGCGTGCCAAGGGACGCGAGCAGAGGCCGGCACAGTGATACGTGGAGAAATAAGACGAACTATGCGAGCGATGTCGGAGACATCAAGCACGAATCAGATTAGAGTTGCGTGTGCGATACGTGGCATACAGTTGATCCACCCGAGCTGTTTGTGAAGGAATAAGCCGTGTGTGTTGTGGGCAAACGCTTGCTGGTATACAACCATCTGTAATTGATGAATTCATGACCGACGGGTTCCCTAGTGTGGTCCGTGTGCGATGTGATATGCTCTGTCTACAGAACATCAACATATATACTTATAAGAACAGCATTACATAACCAAATTAAGCATACAATTACATAAGTGACTACATACATAACATTTCCACACACCAAAGTAAGCAATTACATGCATACTAAACTAGAAGAAATGAGCATCTAATCATCTACATCTTGTTGCGATGACGTTTGCCATTGCTCTGCTTCCGGCTGGATCCCTGGTCGTGAATGATTAATAAAATCTAAGTCTATTGCATATTAAGGTCAAAATAGTACTACCAATATACGAGTCTCATACAATGCCATTTCAACGATTGTACCACAAAAGCCCGAAATATTACAAGGTTCAAATTCCAGAGTTACATGGCTCAAATTCGAAGATTACAAGGTTCAAACTGATATTAGAAATGAAATTCAGCTCATTCAGCTGCAAACGCCCGTGCTGATCAGCTGAACATGGATATAAGAGAGGTTCAAACTAAAATTTACCAATAGTAAGGCCAGTTTTGAAACCACATCATTTCTGCAAAGGGATCAGCCACTGACAAGTCATGTATGGGGTTGACACAATGACTTCCAATTACTCTGTCATATGCAGTTCCAATACGAAGTTTAGCTTTTTTGGAGCCTCTTCTATTCTGCATGTGCTGCCGGCTCTGATCAACAAACCATTTATAATTTCTACGTAAATGCATGTTCAACCTCATTACCTTCAGCACCCTTGCTCTGGCAACAAAGAACCGGGCGAATATAATCTCCGGTAAGGTCCCTTGGTAGGAGTTCAAAGTAATTTTTGAGAGATGCAGATCTAGGCATTCGATGTGATTGTCGTTATATTGTATCACATTATCCACCACCGGACCTATTATTATCTGCAAAAGAAGAGAACGTGTTAGTGCCTACATGCAGTTTTGAACACTACTACAGGCCTATTTGGTTTGCAGGATTTGTAAAATGCACCAACGTGCCATCTTCGATCTGACATGATTAACATGGGCATTTGATTACAATCTAGAAAAATGTAGCCTTCTTCACAAGAGGTTGGAGTGGATGAAAAATTCCCTAAGAAAACTAGTACAGATGAATCCAAAGGAGAAATGCTTATGGATTGTAACCATATGAATCAAGCAACCAATATGGGGTGGGGGTGTATGTACTGAAATCCTCCAAAATTCCTTCAGAAATCGTAGTACATTGTCATTGTAAACTTAGGAAAAGGTGCCAAAAATTGAACTCCCTTATGGTTAACATTTAACAGGAAAGGAACATCACCTCAATATACAGCTTCTTCAGGCACGGAAAGCATCTCAGGAAACTGACAACTTGGTCCAGGTTGGGGCCGATAGGTTCTAGTGCCAAGACCTTCACTGTGCGCAGAATCTGGGTGGAGTTTTTCTGGATGACAGACGAACATACATCTTCAAAATTAAAAATAATGTTGATATTAAGAAGGAGAGGTAGAAGGCGACTGTTGTACCTGAAAGTAGGAGTATTTGACAGACGAGTAGCCCACCACTGTCAATTTCGGCGCAGAAATGACATTGATTCTTGTTGGACCTTGTTGATCAACTACAAGTAATCTCTCAAGTGAAGGTGTGTCCTCAATGAGCATATTGTGGTCCACCTTTTGTGATCTCGTTGCAGCACCAGCAACACACATAAATAGTCCGGAGAGTCCTGGAGGTGATGTGGAAGCTACTCGACCAATTCATCGCCTGAAGACGAAGGAACTCGAGTGCAATACAGCCGCGGAGCAGGCACTCCATGTCATCCTTTGGGATACAGACGGCAACGAACTCGAGGTGCTTCAGTCGTGGTAGAAAAAGAGCGGGCGCGTCATTAAGGGGGGGATGGCAGTTCATGAACTTGGCGAGGCGTAGCATGGGCGCGAAGCGGAGCGCGGACGTTGGTAGCGAGCGCATATGCCCATCATTAAAACTGAGCTCCTCGAGCTGATCTAGGGCGGGGGATCGGAACCACTCGTCAAGCTTGGCTCGGGCCTTGCCGTTGGAACGGAACTTGCCCGTGATAAGGCCTCTGATTGGGCCATGGTGACTGCCGAGGATTTGGGAGAACGCATCCAAGCTTTTGCGATAGCCATGGCAGAGCTCGTGGGCGTCGAGGAGGTCGAGAGGGGTGGAGAGCCATAGGGGGCGCCACCGCGGAGAAAGGGCGGTTGTCCTCGCCCCATATTTGATTGGGAGGAGGGATATGATGACTATCAACATATCATCGGGGAGGCTGCTGATGAAGTCTAGGCCTGCTGGAGTCGCTTGTGGTTCTTTCTCGACCCGCCTCTGCTTGTTGGCAGCCTCGTTCTCCACCTCGTCGGCGGTGACGGAAACCTCTGTCTCCATATTCACGCCGTGCTCCGGTGCTTCAGTAGCCCCGGCGTCGCCACTCCCTCCGATGGGGCACTTCGGCGGCATCCTCATACACTGACGGCTTTGAGGACTGACAGCGGTGTCGAGGATGCGGGCGGAAAGAGAGGATTGTGTGTGTGGCGAGGATGGGGGGTGCCGGCTTTGAGGACTGAGAGCGGCGTCGAGGATGCGGTTGGAGAGAGAGGATTGTGTGTGTGGCGAGGATGGGGGGAGGTGCGGCCGCTCGGGCATGCCATTAATACGGACCAATGGGAGCGAGGCGGGCAGCGGTCAAAGGCTGTCACGCTTCCCGATGAGCCTGCGCGGTGGACTTCTGGCATTCCTATACCATCATTTCACACAGCTACTCGCACACCTCCCAGTGACACTTCACAGTGAAAACGCCTCCCGTCAATTCACACGCCTGCATGCACGCCTCCCGGACTGCCTGCGCGGCGGATTGCTCGCATGTGTCTCATCAACTCACGCGTGCTCGCATGCCACACGGGGCGCGTGGCACATATTTTTTTTTTGTTTTTTGATGATTCATTCTGCCGCTTTACTGCTTAACCGAAGCATAGCACGGTCTAATGCACACGGTCCGAATAAATATTCCGTATGAGATATTGGTTGCCAGTTATTAACAATCTCCCGTTTGTAAGTAGATTGTATCAAAACTTGTCTCAAATTTGACAAAAAAAATACAATATCACAGTCTACTGGTGTCCATATATGACACCACGATAAGTTTCATGAATTTCAACTAAGTTTTGGATTTACTGAATTTTCAAAATCAATATTCTCAATGTTTTGAAATTTCTTTCATGGGGAAACATGCACCGAGGGACACACATGTTGACACCTGATTTTGGCACAATGCAGAATGCAATAGAGATGGCCTCAAATGACAAGACATTCTACATGAGAAACTTCACATTGCTGAGTGGAACTACTTTGATGTTTGGACCATAATCATTCGGCATCATATCAAAGACCAAAACTACACTTGGATTGTCATGTTTAGGTGTTCTGAGTGCTTTTTGGTCGATTACGCCTCCAAGAAAATCTCGGATGAAGGAATGCTCTACATGAGTTGTCTTCGTCTCGTCTAATCGGTTGATTTTCATATAAAAATTGTCTCAATCCGAGTTCGTATGTAAAAGTTAGAGCTATCTGAATGCAGCCCTGTCAAGAGGCAAAATATGGCGCGCCCCATCAGACACATGTCTGATGGGTGTCTGATGCAATGCGTGAGTAATTAGCCCTTCAAGATGGCCTCAAATCGAAAAACTTTCAACATAAAAGTTGTTCGTCTCATCGAAACGGTCAACTTTTCTTTTGGGCACATTTTCATCCGAGGTCGTTTACTGCCTCAAAAAACACCCGCAAGGTGCAGCCAGAAAACTTGCCGGGATGGAAACCTTGCCGGAGAAATCTTGCCGGGAACAGTAACCTTGCCGGGGTGAGAAAACTTGACGGGATGGAAACCTTGCCGGGGAAATCTTGCCAGGAACAGTAACCTTGTCGGGGTGAGAAAACTGCCAGGATGGAAACCTTGCCGGAGAAATCTTGCCGGGAACAGTAGAAACTGTCAAGGCCAATCCGACCAGATGCTAATGATGGGCTTAAATACTTATCTAGATGGCCTCGGATGAAAAAGTGTTCAACATGAAAGTTGTTCGTAACGTCGAAACGGTCAACTTTACTTTTCAAGTCATCATCATCCGACATAGTATACGACCTGTAGAGACGCTACAAGAGTCAGGCGGTCCAGTCAGCTACATGAACGAGTCCGACCCAAAATTAAAGATGATCCCGTGTAGTATTCAATATGGCCTTATTTGGGAAAGTGATCAACATACGGATTGTAGGCCTCGTCGAAACGCAAAAAATTGATATTTGGAACGTCTCCATCGGAAGTCATATGCAGATTCCACGGCCCACGCAAGGAAGACAGAAGATTGGACCAGATTCGGGATGGATCCGAGTGGGACCAGAACTAGGATTCTAGGACGTGAATTGATGTAATTTTCTTGTAAGGAAAGCCTAGATTGAATCCTTTGCTTGTACGGGAAGTCCAGCCACCTCTTATATATGTTGGGGGTGACGGCCGATTGAACGACACACAATCGAACAAATCAATAGACTACTTTTTATCTACGTTTTATCTCTCCATCGTTTTTCTTCCTCGTTCTTCGCTGTTCCTCGAGTTTGATAGCTGCAAATCCCGAGGCTCTAGGGGCGAGCTAATCGACCTAGGGCAGCCCATTGCCGCCGCGCGCCCTGACGGGGTCCCTCCCGGGCGTGTGGGGTTTCGGGTCTCCAAAAGCACCCGCCGACTGTCCTGCGTATCGCGCTGTCGGTCGGGTCTCCTTCGACGTGAGCTGCGGTGCATCACCCCCGGCGTCGAGGGTACACATGACGTGTTCGTGTGTCAACACACTTTTTGGCGACTCCGCTGGGGACGAAGATCAATCATCATCACCCACCATGTCCGATCTTCCCAAGCTATCTGAGGTAGACGCCGATAACATCATTAAGCCCAGTCTTGATGAGATATCGGCCGATCATCGCCAAGTCTATGAGGAGTACAAGAAGGCACACGAGGAGAAGGACTTGTAGGAATTCCTTGCAAAGTTCAAGAAGGATCGCCAAGGCAACATCACTCCGATTGAAGAAATCAAGTTCCCTCCTCTTCAAGCCGAGCAGGTTAAATCCTCTGTAAGTACTGCCTTTTCTCCTGAGCAGTGGGCTGAGATTGAGAGTCGTATTGCTGATGGTAACAATCTGGTTTATCAAACTTTCCTAGAAAATACTAATGCTCAGAAGAATATATCTCAATCATCTTGTGGTAATGGTGGTATAGCTGCTAATGTGCAAAACCCTAATCTGGCTTTACCTATTTCATCGGCGCCTCCCGTGCCGATGACTTATTATCCTACCCAAACCAATCAGATTGTGGCTGCACCCATTAATCCTATCATGAACATGCCAGGTTCGGTGGCAACGCCAAACCAAACCCTACCTACAGGTACAACCACTCGGCCACTACCGAACTATGGTTCGGCGTACATGCCACAATTCCTACCTACAGCTAGTAGTCATACTGCTCCTATGCCACTGCAACAAGCTTCATCGTCTACTACAGACGATGCTTTAGCTAATCTCAGAGAGGAGATGGCTAAGATGCTCCGAGAGAATTTTGGAGTTGAGTTGCCAAGGAACCGTATTTACCAAAAGCCATATCCAGAATACTTTGATGCCATTCAATGCCCTCCGGGATATAAAATTCCAGATTTTGTTAAGTTTAATGGAGAGGGTACAAAAACCACATGGGAGCATGTTAGTCAATACTTGGCACAATTAGGTGAAGCAGGCTCACTAAATGAATTGAAAGTGTGTTTATTTCCTTTATCATTAACTGGTACCGCATTTTCATGGTTTTCTTCTTTACCACATGGTTCCATTCGAGTTTGGTCGCAGCTAGAGCAGAAGTTTCATGATCACTTTTATAGCGGCGATAACGAGCTTAAGTTATCACATCTTACATCAGTTAGACAAAAGCATGATGAATCGGTCTCCGATTACGTCAAAAGATTTAGAGATACAAAAAACCGGTGCTATAGTTTGGTGATAACCGAGAGAGATTTGGCTGATCTTGTGCTTAGTGGTTTGAAAATTCCCATTAGAGAAAAGCTAGAGGGATATGAGTTTTTAAATGTCAACCAAGTCTTACAAAGGGCTTTGGCTCAAGAAAGCCGAAGCAAAGAGCTCAAAGAAGTGCATAGATATAAAGCTGATCGTCCTAAGATGAACATGGTTGAATATGATAGTGATCACTCGAAAGATGAGGGTGATATTTATGCTACTGAATTTGTTTGGCCATCTAAGGCCAAACCCTTCACTTGCAATGATCTGAAATCGATTCATAAGAATCGTGATGAAGAGATGAAGTTTACTTTTAACATTGCCAAGTGTGATAAAATATTTGATGCTTTGCTGCAAGCCAAAATTATTAGAATATCTCATACTTTACCGCCGTTTGAAGAGCTAAAACGGCGCGCTTATTGCAAGTATCATAATTCTTTTTCTCATTCTACTAACGATTGCAATGTTTTTCGACGACAGATACAATCGGCCATTAATGATGGACGATTGAACTTTTCTGAGATGCAAGTTGATAAACAGCCCTTTCCAATGAATACCATGGATTTGGAAGGGAAGAAGCTGCTCATTCGGCCGGAGGTAGCCGAATCTGCTAATAAAGCTAATGTCATTGTTGGTCAGCCCAGGAAAGATAAGGAGAGCGACAAGGTCTTGGGGAGACAAGTCGTGCTTGACAAGCAACCCGGTGGCAAGGAAATAATCAAGATCACCATCAAGAATCCTGCACTCGGGGGGCAACCGCAAGTGCAAGAAAATACTCGTGTTAAATTTGTTAAGCCCAAGAGTCCAGAGGTTGGCAAGTGGAAGACGAATGAAGCTAAAGTGCAGCGCAAGAAGATCAAGCCAACTTTTGATATGTTGTTGTCCAAATATGCCAGTCAAGCGGCCGGTTCTAGCTCTAACCGGTCATCAAATTTGAAGCGCTCAAGGTCACCTCCTCGGGAAGAATTTCAGCATCATACAAGGCCATATGGGTCGTGGGCACCGGGACCATGGATGCCGCCACCCCCCTATGCGCCATACTACATGGGAGACTTCAATGGAGGATGGTGGCAGCCCCCAATGGGCCCTTATGCTTTTCATCCGGGTTGGGCAGAACCAAGGAGGCCCGTTCATGAGAGACTTTTTTATCCCACACGAGGCCGTTTGAACAATGGTGTCAATCGGCGAATGCAAGATAATCAAAAAAGGGTTGGCAAGCAAGTGTGGCGTGCTAAATCACCAAGTGCAGAAATTTCAGAGCCCAGCAAGCAAAAGGAGGCGAATACTAGTGCTGAAACTATTATGATAGGCACTAAAGGATTGACAATCAAAGAGCCGATTATTGTTGAAAAACCGGCTGGTTCCAGTAAAGATGTGGCTGTTGTCCAGCAGGGTCCCATGGCTAATGATCATGAAGCTAGCACAAGCAAGGCCAAGTCGAGGGATCGAAAATATACTCAGCCTAAGTGGTGTCCTTCCGGTCTGACCAAGGCACAAAAAAGGAGACTGCAGCGCATGAGGAGTCAAGAGATGGCAGAACAGGAGGCCGAGAAGCAAAGAGATAAATTGTTCAAAGACATTCGGCCCATGGTACCCCCAAAACAAGTGTGGAGGCCAAAGCAAAAGGAAAACATAGCAGCTTCTGCATTGATCATAGCAACACCTACACCACCAACGGAGGACGATGCAGCTACTATTACATCGTCCACTTTGCCTGCTGCTTCCTCTTCCCTTGGAGATATTTCGGAGTCAGTGGACATGCTTGCGGAAGGAGATGAAATGCTTGATTATGAGTCTACACCGGTTCATGAAGGTATGGATATTAATATGGTGTATTACTTACCCGCTGAATTTCGTGCTATAGATGAAGAAGGGGAAGTGGCTCAACTAGATTTTGGTCCTAAAAATGCTGTATTCGAAAAGCCAAAATAACTGGTGACACACTTGAAGCCATTGTTCCTTAAAGGTCATATTAATGGATCGCCGGTGGCTAGAATGCTTGTTGACGGTGGTGCTGTGGTGAATCTTATGCCATATTCGGTTTTCAAAAAATTGGGGCTGCGTGATGAAGAGTTAATAAAGACCAACATGGTGCTTAATGGATTTGAAGGCAAAGAGAAAACTGAAGCCAAAGGTGTAATGTATGTGGAGCTTACGGTGGGAAGCAATACTTTGGCTACCGCATTCTTTATCGCCGAGGTGCAAGGTAACTACAATGTGATATTAGGCCGCGATTGGGTTCATGCAAACCAATGCGTGCCATCTACTATGCACCAGTTTTTAATTCAATGGGTTGATGATGAAGTAGAAGTCATTCATGCGGATAATTCGGCTTGTGTTGCTTTGGCCGATGCATCAGTGGATTGGCAACATCCCAATGCTACTTGCTTGACGGGGCGCGACTTATCAGAATTTGATTTTCTTAGCGCCACAAAAAGTGGTTTCGTGCCCGTTTCTTTAAAGCCGGTTGGTGGTAATCGGCTCCAAGGTATGATGTATTTAAATGGATTCTAACTCAGATTGGTTGCAAAAGCGTCTTGTTGAATATCGGTCCAATGAGAACGATATGTATGAGTCTATAGAGGAGTTAGATGATATGGATAAATTAGGACAAGGTTTTACGTCGGCCGATCCATTAGAAGAGATAGACATAGGAGATGGTTCAATTCCTAGGCCGACATTTGTAAACAAAAATTTAAGAGCCGATCATAAAGCTAAGTTGATCGAGCTATTGAAAGAATATGTTTGTTGCTTTGCATGGGAATATCATGAGATGCCAGGTTTAAACCCAGAGCTAGTGGAGCATCGGTTACCTATAAAGGCTGGTTTTAGACCGTACAAACAATCGGCCAGAAAGTTTAACCCAAAAACATATGACCGGATCAAGGAAGAGATCGGTCATTTGCTTAAAGCTAATTTTATTAGACCATGCAGGTATGCCGAGTGGATTTCTAACATTGTACCAGTAGAGAAGAAAGGCTCCGGCAAGTTGAGGGTGTGCATTGATTTCAGAGATTTGAATAGAGCTACACCTAAAGATGAGTATCCCATGCCAATAGCTGATATGCTTATTAATGATGCTTCTGGACATAAGGTCATTAGCTTTCTTGATGGTAATGCAGGGTATAACCAGATTTTTATGGCCGAAGAGGACATGTCCAAAACAGCTTTTCGATGTCCTGGTTTCCTTGGTTTATTTGAGTGGACAGTGATGACCTTTGGATTAAAGAATGCCGGTGCCACGTATCAAAGGGCTATGAATTTAATTTTTCATGATTTACTTGGTGTTATACTTGAGGTTTATATTGATGATATTGTTGTCAAATCGGATGCTTTCGAATCTCATCTAGCCGATTTGCGCTTAGCTTTTGAAAGAATGAAAAAATATGGACTGAAGATGAATCCTTTGAAGTGTGCATTTGGCGTGTCGGCTGGGAAGTTTTTGGATTTCATTATTCATGAAGATGGCATAGAGATTGATCCCAAAAAGATAGAGGCTATACAGAAAGTGGAGGCTCCAACATGCAAGAGAGATATGCAAAAGTTCCTTGGCAAGGTCAATTATTTGAGAAGGTTCATAGCTAATCTGTCAGGGAAAGTTGATGCATTTACTCCTATCCTTCGGTTAAAGAATGATGTTGATTTCACTTGGGGGGCAAAACAGCAAGAAGCATTTGATATGATCAAGAACTATTTGTGCACGCCTCCAGTGATGAAAGCGCCCAAGCATAGGGAACCCTTTAAGCTTTACATTGCAGCAGAAGAAGGTGTTATTGGTGCTGTTTTGACTCAAGAAACCGAAGGAAAAGAGCATGCTATTACATATTTGAGCAGGCGTTTATTGGACGCCGAGACAAGGTATACATTTATTGAAAAACTATGCCTATGCTTATATTATGCTTGCACAAAATTGAGACATTATTTGGTGCCGAGTGAATGCATAGTAGCTTGTCAAACTGATGTCATTAAATACATGTTGCATAGGCCAATTCTTAGTGGTAGAATTGGCAAGTGGTCTTATGCTTTGATTGAATATGATTTGGCTTATGAATCTCTAAAATCCATGAAAGGCCAAATCGTTGCTAATTTTATTGTTGAGCATCAGATTAATGACAAGCATGATGTTGATATAAACCTTGTCTCATTAGTACCATGGAGATTATATTTTGATGGTTCAGTTTGTAGCAGTGGCCAAGGTGTTGGTATTGTTTATATATCTCCTCATGGTGCTGTTTTTGAAGCCTCATGCCGCTTAGAATATTTTTGCACAAACAATCAAGCCGAATATGAGGCATTGTTATTCGGCCTGGAGATGTTGCTTGCCATAGGTGCTACACATATTGAGGCTTTTGGTGATTCGTTATTAGTAGTGCAACAAATATCCAAAGTCTTTCAATGTTTTGACGAATCACTTAATGTTTATCTTGATAAATGTCTAGATATAATTTCTACTTTGGATTATTTTAGCATTGCTCATATATCTAGACATGACAATTGGAGAGCAAATGAGTTGGCACAACAAGCATCCGGCTATCATGTTGATCATGGCATGTTTCATATTTCTCAGAAGCCGATGTCTTGTCTTCCAAATATGGGAGAGCCCGAACCAGAGCCCACTGATTCGGCCACTAACAAAAAATCTAGTGCAGGTGAAAATCATGACTGGAGGAAGCCCATTATGGATTACTTGCGCGATCCAAGTGAAAGGGTGGACAGGACTATTCGGCATATGGCTTTCAAATATACAATAAGAGATGGTGGTCTTTATCGCCGAACGATTGAATATGTTCTTTTAAAGAGCTTGGACGAGGACCAAGCAAGAGTTGCTATGGGAGAAGTACATGAAGGCATTTGTGGTACTCATCAGTCGGCTCCCAAGATGAAGTGGTTATTGCGACGTGCTGGATTTTATTGGCCGACTATGATCAATGATTGCTTCAGGTACTATAAAGGGTGTGAAGCTTGTCAAAAATTTGGTGATATTCAATTGGCTCCTGCTGCTATGTTACATCCTATTATCAAGCCGTGGCCTTTTAGAGGATGGGGTTTAGATTTCATTGGGCAAATATATCCATCTTCCTCGAAGGGGCATCGGTTCGTGTTGGTGGCAACCGATTATTTCACCAAGTGGTCTGAAGCAGTACCTCTCAAGAACATGACACATACGGAGGTAATTCAATTCATGACAGAGCACATTATTCATAGATTCGGTGTTCCTCAGACATTGACTACAGATCAAGGTTCGTCTTTCATGTCACATCAAGTTAGAGAATTTGCCGAATCATATAACATAAAGTTCCTCAATTCATCTCCGTATTATGCCCAAGCTAATGGACAAGCTGAGTCTAGCAATAAGATATTGATCAAGCTCATCAAAAAGAAGATTAAGGATAATCCAAGAAAATGGCATGAGTTATTGTCTGAAGCTTTATGGGCACATAGAATCTCAAGGCATGGTGCTACCAAGGTAACTCCATATGAGCTAGTATACGGTCAAGAGGCTGTTTTACCAGTGGAAGTGAATTTGAGTGCTTTGAGAATAGCCAAACAAAATGATTTATCGGCAGTAGACTTTTATAATTTGATGATGGATAACATTGATGAAGTTGCCGATAAACGTTTGGCTGCTTTGAAGGCCATAGAGAGGGACAAGCTGAGGGTAGCAAGAGCTTACAATAAAAAGGTCAAGTTGAAGAATTTTCAGGTTGGCAATCTTGTGTGGAAAGTGATTCTGCCGATTGGTTCTAGAGATAGAAAATTCGGGAAGTGGTCTCCAAACTGGGAAGGTCCTTTTAGGATTGCAAGGATAGTTCCTGCAAATTCATATTTGGTGGAATCCATGCAAGGAGTATTATTACCTCGAGCTCTCAATGGCAGATATCTAAAGAAGTACCACCCGAGTGTGTGGCAAGAAGCCTGATTAGGCAATGGCCGATACATGATTATCGCCCTTAGCATAAACACGGCCGATACATAATTATCGCCCTGAGAAATATAGATGATCGATGGAGTGTTGACATCGTCCTTAGAACAAGCATGGTGCAAATTATTTTTCGGCATGCAAGCTTTGCCCGAAAAACAGGGGGCATGTGTTGACACCTGATTTTGGCACAATGCAGAATGCAATAGAGATGGCCTCAAATGACAAGATATTCTACATGAGAAACTTCACATTGCTGAGTGGAACGACTTTGATGTTTGGACCATAATCATTCGGCATCATATCAAAGACCAAAACTACACTCGGATTGTCATGTTTAGGTGTTCTGAATGCTTTTTGGTCAATTACGCCTCCAAGACAATCTTGGATGAAGGAGTGCTCTACATGAGTTGTCTTCGTATCGTCGAATCGGTTGATTTTCATATAAAAATCATCTCAATCCGAGTTCGTATGTAAAAGTTAGAGCTATCTGAATACAGCCCTGTCAAGAGGCAAAATATGGCGCGCCCCATCAGACACATGTCTGATGGGTGTCTGATGCAATGCGTGAGTAATTAGCCCTTCAAGATTGCCTCAAATTGAAAAACGTTCAACATAAAAGTTGTTCATCTCGTCGAAACGGTCAACTTTTCTTTTGGGCATATTTTCATCTGAGGTCGTTTACTGCCTCAAAAAACACCCGCAAGGTGCAGCCAGAAAACTTGCCGGGATGGAAACCTTGCCGGAGAAATCTTGCCGGGAACAGTAACCTTGCCGGGGTGAGAAAACTTGACGGGATGGAAACCTTGCCGGGGAAATCTTGCCGGGAACAATAACCTTGTCGGGATGAGAAAACAGCCAGGATGGAAACCTTGCCGGAGAAATCTTGCCGGGAACAGTAGAAACTGTCAAGGCCAATCTGACCAGATGCTGAAGATGGGCTTAAATACTTATCTAGATGGCCTCGGATGAAAAAGTGTTCAACATGAAAGTTGTTCGTAACATCGAAACGGTCAACTTTTCTTTTGGAGTCATCATAATCTGACGTAGTATACGACCTGCAGAGACGCTACAAGAGTCAGGCGGTCCAGTCAGCTACATGAACGAGTCCGACCCAAAATTAAAGATGACCCCGTGGAGTATTCAAGATGGCCTTATTTGGGAAAGTGATCAACATACGGATTGTCGGCCTCGTCAAAACGCACAAAATTTATATTTGGACCGTCTCCATCGGAAGTCATATGCAGATTCCACAGCCCACACAAGGAAGACAGAAGATTGGACCAGATTCGGGATGGATCCGAGTGGGACCAGAACTAGGACTCTAGGACGTGAATTGATGTAATTTTCTTGTAAGGAAAGCCTAGATTGAATCATTTGCTTGTACGGGAAGTCCAGCCGCCTCTTATATATGTTGGGGGTGACGGCCGATTGAACGACACACAATCGAACAAATCAATAGACTACTTTTTATCTACGTTTTATCTCTCCATCGTTTTTCTTCCTCGTTCTTCGCTGTTCCTCGAGTTTGAGAGCTGCGAATCCCGAGGCTCTAGGGGCGAGCGATCAACCTAGGGCAGCCCATTGCCGCCGCCGCGCCCTGACGGGGTCCCTCCCGGGCGTGTGGGGTTTCGGGTCTCCAAAAGCACCCGCCGACTGTCCTGCGTATCGCGTTGTCGGTCGGGTCTCCTTCGACGTGAGCTGCGGTGCATCACCCCCGGCGTCGAGGGTACACGTGACGTGTTCGTGTGTCAACAACACATATGATTTTGCAATCCATTTTGGTGCACATGTAGCTCAAATTTGATTTTTGCACATTAAATCCCTAGGAAATCAATCAATGTATAAAACGGGTCGAATGATCTCTGTTTTTTTTAAACTTTAACACGACACTCCTTTGGTCACATGTTCACTACAAAAAAAGTTTGACATGCCTCAGAATGGAGGTGGTGGTGCGGGATGTGTGTGTGTGTGTGTGTGTGTGTCATAACCTCGCTCCATGTGGGGACATTCCGGTTCCCGAGGCAGGTGCCACATCAAAGTTGTGCATTGGTATTCAAACATCACGCAATACCATGCAGGTGGTGGTTGCCGTATAGGAACTCACTCGCGTGCGGCGCTTCCATCTGTGGGCCCGCGAGAGTTCGTCCTCCATCACTTTGACCCAACGAGAGAGAGAGAGAGGCACATTTGACGAACAAGGAGGATTAATTCTTTTAGGGATGTGTTAGGGTGGGAGTATATATATATATATATATATATATATATATATAGTACGTGTCGAAGGGGAGATGGGACCAACATATACTAGGTGTCACACATGAACCTCATTCTGTGTGGGGACTTTGCGGTTTTTGAGGCAAATGCCACATCAAAGGTTGTGCATTAGGTATTCAAAACATCACAACCACACACCTCTCCATATATATGTTTTGGCACACATGCAAGCGATGGTGGTTGTCCTGTGGCACTAACTCGCGTGGTTATTGGTGATGCTTCCATCTATCGGCCCGCTTGGTCCATCACTTTCACCGACAATGAGAGAGGTTAATTATTTTGACTTAGGAGGGGATTAATTTTTTGCTTGTCTCGCGATATAGGTGAGATTACATATATAATACCACATGTGTACACATGAATCCATCCCGCTGGATCCAGGGGGGGGGCGAGCACACGATACATCATGAACCTCTTGCTCTGTGTGGGGACCTATGCGATTTTGAGCACATGCACCACATCAATGTTGTGCATTAGGTATTAATTCAAGACATATGCATGCATCACGCACCTCCATAAATATGTTTGGGACACATGCATGCAATGGTTATCTTTGCACACTCTCACTCGCTTGGTTATATATGGGCGGCAAGCCTATATATATATATTTGTGGGACCGCATGGATGTCCATCATTTCGACCGACGACGAGAAAGGTTACCAGGGTGGATTCTTCTTCTTTGGTTCATGTTACCGTATAGTAGTAGGTCGATCATTCTAAGCCTAATTAAGTTTGAGCGCATGCATGCTACGCATCATGAACCCTCGATCAGTGTGGGAATTTATGGTTCCAAAGCATGGTGCCACATCAAATTTGTGCATTGCGTATTCAAACACCAGTACCACACACACCACTTCCATACATAATTGGGCCACATGCACAGAGTGGTTTTTGTCTTCAGATAGTACTCCCTCACGAGTTTATCGACGACAAGCTAGCCCATTTCGCGGGGCCGTGTGGACGTCCATCACTTTGACCAACAACGAGCGAGAGAGGTTGTACGATCAAGTTGAATTCTATTTGGTCCGTGTTACAGTACATCTTGGTGACATGCCCTCCCCCCGACACGTGTGTGTGTGTGTGGGGGGGGGGGGGTACTTCGCACTACCCGCAACCTCCGTGGGGTCGGGGAAGTCCGGTTATTTTGCGAGGCACACGCGCCATATCAAAGTTGTGAATGGTATAGTTAAATATGACACCACACCCTTTTCATACATATAGTATAGGGCCACCCACAGGTGGTTCGTATGTGGTCTCACCCATCTCCCGCCACAAGCACACATTTGTGGGTCGGGACAAGGTCCACCTTTGTCCGGAAGCGAAAGGGGAAGTTTGACCATATATATGATGGACTCCTATAGGTTTTGTGTTACAGTAGGGTGAGATTTCAAACCTAACTATCTGGGGGCATGCATTCGTAGCTAGGATTCCCTTACCACCGGCACGAAGTGGGGTTCGTAGGGGGTGGCAGACTAGCAATACTATGCGCTTTGTGCGACAGGTGCCACATCAAAGTTGTGCATTGTGTATTCGAACATCAAACCGCCCTTTTCATACATATATTTGGTCCACATGAAAGTGTGTTCGTGTTCTGACCCTTTCCTGCGTTATTCTTTTTGCCAAATTTATAAACAACACACGAGTTGGATGCAGAAACCGTCTGCGATTGGGTACACAACAGACACAGTTAGGTTAGACTACCCGTGTGCCATGCCCGTGCCCCTGCAGTCGCTCACATGAGCACAGTAGATTGAGCTCCACGAGGCTTGCCTCCTGCTCTCAAAAATATCTATTGCCTCATAACCTCAAAAATATCTACCTTTGTAGAGGGTTTTTCTGTTTGATAGCACACAATTCGTTTGTGTGGACCGTGTGCGATGTCTCTTACTCCCGCTCTGCTTCAATCAGTTGATCCAAATTTTCAGTAGCCCCAGATTTTTTTGAACTGGAGCCCCGGCATTTTACTCCCGCCTGCATCCCTCGCAATCTCAAAAATATCTGCTCGGCTGGAGTGGTTTTCTGTTTGATAGCACACGACTATTATGTTTTAACCGTGTGTGATGTTCGTTACTCCCGCCCCGCTTTGCTTCGATCCCTTGATCCAAATTTTCGGTAGCCCCGCCATTTTACTCACGCCTAGTAAAATTTTCAGTACCCGCGGCATTTCCTCAAACACCACCTTGGACCCCCTCCACACACACACCCCAAATCTCCCCCGCTCACACACATACACACCACCCCTCCCTCGCTCCAAACCTAGCTAAGGTCGCCGCTGGCGCCCCACCTCCATCGTCAACTGAAAGGATCGAGAAGAGGTGTCTAGAGGGGGGGGGTGATTAGACCCTCAACAAAGAAAAGTAGCAGTTTTTAATTTCTTCAAGTTAAGGTGGATTTTTAGCACAAGTTTAAACATTCACAATACATTTCAAGCAAGCATGGCAAGAGTATATGAGCAGCAGAAAGTAAAGCATGCAAGTTGCAAGAAAGTAAAGGGATGGGATTGGAGTGTGCAAATGCAATAGGAGACACGGAGATATTTGGCGTGGTTCCGATAGGTGGTGCTATCGTACATCCACGTTGATGGATACTTCAACCCACGAAGGGTAACGGTTGCGTGAGTCCACGGAGGGCTCCACCCATGAAGGGTCCACGAAGAAGCAACCTTGTCTATCCCACCATGGCCATCGCCCATGAAGGACTTGCCTCACTTGGGTAGATCTTCATGAAATAGGCGATCTCCTTGCCCTTACAAACTCCTTGGTTCAACTCCACAATCTTGACGGAGGCTCCCAAGTGACACCTAACCAATCTAGGAGACACCACTCTCCAAAAGGTAATAGATGGTGTGTTGATGATGAACTCCTTGCTCTTGTGCTTCAAATGATAGTCTCCCCAACACTCAACTCTCTCTTTCAGATTTGGCTATGGTGGAAAGATGATTTGAGTGGAAAGCAACTTGGGGAAGGCTAGAGATCAAGATTCTTGTTGTTGGATTGGAATGTCTTGGTCTCAACACATGAGTAGGTGGTTCTCTCTCAGAAAATGAGTAGTGGAAGTGTAGGCACGTTCTGATGGCTTTCTCACAAATGGAGAAGGGGGTGGAGGGGTATTTATAGCCTCCACACAAAATCTAACCGTTACACACAATTTACCAAACTCGGTGGGACCGAATAGTGAAACTCAGTGAGACCGACCTGGTTCAAAATGTGAACATTAGGCTTTTCGGTGGGACCGACAAGGTCAACTCAGTGAGACCGATGCGTTAGGGTTAGGGCGAAACCTCATCTCGGTGAGACCGATTGCATGAACTCGGTGAGACCGATTTCAGCAATAACCAAACAGAGACTTGGTCAAGCAAACTCGGTGGTACCGACTGCGTATCTCGGTGAGACCGAAGTAACTGCAATAGGTAACAGAGAGTTTGCAGGGCCATCTCGGTGAGACCGAGATCCCATCGGTGGGACCGAACTGATTAGGGTTTCTGGCAGTGGCTATGTCAAGTGAACTCGGTGGCGCCGGATGAATCAAATTGGTGGGGCCGAGTTTGACTTTAGGTTTAGGACATATTTGGAATGAGAAAGTGGTTGAGGGCTTTGGAGCATATCACTAAGCACTTTGAGCAAGTAGACCATTAAGCAACACCTCATCCCCTTTTAATAGTATTGGCTTTTCCTATGGACTCAATGTGATCTTGGATCACTAAAATGAAAATGAAGAGTCTTGGGCTTTTGCCAGTATGTGTCCTTAGCATCTTGAAGGAGTTCCACATCCTCCTATCCTGCCACTCCACTGTTGAACTCATCTGAAATATACTAGATGAAAATATTAGTCCAACAAGAGATATGTTGACATTAATTACCAAAATCACCCAGGGAGCACTTGTGCTTTCATCAACCTCTGCCGGTCTGCCCATGCAGTTTACCCACCGATATACATACCCTCGCCGCCCCGAGTTTCTTAGATGACGCATGCGAAACGCCCCCTTTCCCAGAGATCCCCATCCCCAGCCCCTCGTCCACTCCAGAGCGTCGCAGCCTAAGCCCGGCTACGCTTCCCGGGGAGCTCGAGGAGCAAATGGCCCAAAAGAGCTTTACCACGGCCTCTTCACCCGACGTCGGCGAGGTGGCCGCCGAGGAAGCTGACGATGATGACTGGACCTGGATTGCGCCTTTCAATTAGCGGGCTAGAGTATTCTGGCATGTCGCGGACACCGGCTACGACATCGAGGTCATCGACACCGACGGCTTGACACGGGTTATGTCACAGGTTAAGTTGCCCACCCCCAACCCTTCGGGTTCGACAATTGTCGATCTCATCGATGGCCCTGCCGCTTATCTCCTGCGGCTCGTTATGAACAATTTGCCATCCTTCATCGCCATGGAGACCCTTTTATCATTTCTGAAGGACATGTTCTGCGATGCTGGCTTGGGATCCTTAGCTGGCAAGTCAGACCTCATCGACGGCGACCACGAGGAGGAGCCAATCTGTGACAAGTGAGGAAACCCATGATTTGTTTTCTCGAACCCCTTTTGTAGTGAGAATCTGTCCAGTATTTATTGCTATATTTGGTTGTTTGCATTACGCCTTGTTTATTTCTACGGTTTATGGTTGTTCGGTTGTTTGTAGTTAGCATATGTCCAGTTTCAATTGCCATCTTTGGTTGTTCGTAGTATGCCTTGTTTATTTCAGCTATTAACAGTGTGATGTTCTATATGTGCTAGTATGAACTGTGCAGTTCAATTTCATCAATACCAAATTTAACAATAGCTCTATGAATGACTATATTTGGTTGCTGTTAAGCATGTTGTACTCCCTCCGAATCTTTTTAGTTCACATATAAGATTTGTCTAAAGTCAAGCCTCGTAAAGTTTGACCAACTTTATAGAACAAAATACCAACATTCACAATATGAAATAAATATCAGTACATGTGTCATGACTTAAATTTTCATATTGTACTCCCTCCGTCTGAAAAAGCTTGTCCCAAGCTTGTTCCTCAAATGGATGTATCTAGCACTAACTTGATGCTAGGTACATCCATTTGAGGGACAAGTTTTTTCAAACGGAGGGAGTATAACTTTAGCATGGTAGATGTTGATGTTTTTTCATATAAATAAGGTCAAACTTTATGAAGTTTGACTTTAGACAATTCTTATATGTAGAGTAAAAAGGACCGGAGGGAGTATTGAACACACCTTTCCATTTGATTTAACAATGGCACTGTTTGGATACTCTAACTTAGCTAGAGGTTAGAGTTAGTTTCTAGCTCATGATAGTTAAAAGGGAGAGAGAGAGATTGGTGGAATAGTTGATTGTATTGCTTGAGCCTCGTGGGCATATATATAGGAGTACATGGTCATCTTGGAGTACAAGTCAAGGTAGAATAAATCCTATGCTATCCTACGTTTCCTAAATAACAATGATACTAAACAATGACTAACCCTGAACTAACTCTAGCCAAAGAGGTGTTTGGATGACAGTGTTAGATTGACAATAAATGCACTAGGAGAACTAGTCCCAATCAGCACCTCTTGGGTGGGATAGTTGTTTTGGGTGGGTTTGACGCAACTAGCTGAAACTAGCCCTCTTGTTTGGTTACTTTAGGGCTATTTGAGCCCAAACTAGCTCAAACTAACTCTAACCCATGAATCCAAATAGGGCCAATAACTAGTGTACTTAGACCTGCACAATACAAGTTTGAATGACTATGTTTGCTTGTTTTTAAATATTAGGCCTGTTGCAGTTAATAACACACCTTTCCACTTCTTGTTTTTAAATATTAGGTTTTTAACAATTTGGTCTTGCACATGTAGGTCCTGCTGTCAGAGGTTTTGACCCACTGTTTGACCCTTTTTGCATATGTGGAAATGAGTTGTCCATGAATATCAGTCAAGTCAAGAAACTCAGAAAGATTGTTACGATAAAGAAATTAGCGACAAAAAACAAGATCTTTGTCTGCACAATGAAGAAGACATCAGTTCACTACGGGATGGTACTAACTGTTATACCTTGTCTTTTTAATTCCTTTGTGCCATTTCAAATCTAGAGAAGATATTTATGCATATCCTTGTTTTCAGGCCTTTCCAAAGCAGTTCACTGATGATTACCTCTCAAACCACCTGTATGGTCAAGAGGCGAGGAAGGTATTCATACAACACCCACGGTTCAATATTGAAGTGTTCCTGAAGAGGACGAAGGATGGACAGGCACTGGTCTAAAGTTGCAAAGACCTTCAACATCAATGAAGTATCAATATTCGCCTTCCGCTTCAGCAGTTTTCCAGATGAGATCCATCTGTCTATGTACCATCTATGATGCTAATTTCGAAAGGTTATAGATGTTGCATGTGAAACTTGGTGCTGGTGCAGTTGTGTAATGGGGTAGCTGAGTCCGAAGCTATATGATGTTGTACTCTGACGTATTTCAATTATGAAATCCTGCTTCCTTAATATGAAAATGAAATATATTGTGTGCTTAATATGAAATGTCAGTTAGATTAATAAATGGATTATTAATAATAGTGCAATTAGCCTGCTAATGGCCAGTTAGCCTACTAATTGAGTTTTTCTATTTCAAACGGTTATTGAGAAAACACCATGGGCGATGACCTCAGGCAACGCACACAATTTCTAGGAATAAAAATGTGTTGGATCAATGAACAATCACACACGACATCCTCTTGAAAACTGTTTGCGTTGGGCCACCTTGCGCAAATGTTTACCACATAAAAAGTGTGTGTGATGGATAGCCTTTGCCACACAGTTTCTTCTACGCACCGTGTGTGATGCATTCAATAACACAAATGATAAAATTGTTAATATCATGTGCAATGGCAACGCTATCACAAATGATTTAATGGGGAAAATTGTGTGTGATGTACCTGCGAACGGAAACGTTTTCCTTGGAGTGACTGTGTGGGATGTATATATGAACGGAAACGTACTTCTTAGATTAACTGTGTGGGATGTACATACTAACGGAAACGTATTCCTTGGATTGACTGTGTGGAATGTACATACGAATGGAAACGTTTAGCCGGGACTGACTATGTGGGATGTACTTACGACCGGAAATGATTTTGCCCGTATAATTGTATTTTTTTAGCACAACCATACGTATAACCGTATTTGATTGTTCGCCCGTCGCACATGACCTCATTTTGCCGAGCGTGTGTACTAGGAGGGCCTATCTCCGACGGTTTCTAGGTCGTGTGGGAAGGACCCCCCTATCGCAGTCACTCACTAGGCAACGGTTCAGAACGCCGTGGCGGAAAGGGGTTAAAAACCGTTTGTATAGCACCTCGCTGTACCAGTGCTCCCACGATGAGAGGATCGTTGGTGATGATGATGGCTTTGATTTCTCCCTCCCAGAGGAAAGTTTCCCTGGCAGAATCGCTTTGTCGGAGCCCTAGATTGCTTCTGCCCAAGTTCCGCCTCGAGACGGTGGCGCTTCGTCCCAAAAGCTTCTTCCTTATTTTTTCTAGGTCAAAACCCTCCATATAGCAGAAGATGGGGACCAGATGATGGCCAGGGGCCCACAAGCCCTGGGGGCGCGCCCTGGGGGGTAGGGCGGCCCCCCAGGCTTGTGGCTTCCTGGTAGGTCCCCTTTTGTTGTTTCTTCGCCCAATATTTTTTATATATTCCAAAATAATTCTCCGTAAAGTTTTAGGACATTTGGAGTTGTGCAGAATAGGTATCTCAGATTTGGTCCTTTCCGGTCCAGAATTCCAGCTGCCGGCATTCTCCCTCTTCATGTAAATCTTGCAAAATAAGGGATAAAAGGCATAAGTATTGTACCATAATGTGAAACAAAAGCCCATAATGCATAAATATCAACATAAAAGCATGATGCAAAAATGGACGTATCAGGGGGCATCCCATTAGGTGCCACTTGCCAAGGAGTGTTGCCCCCAAAGGGCCCCGCTTCCCATTGGTCGGCGCACCATGTGCCCCCCGGTGGTACGATGATTTGTCAAAAAAAGGCATCTACCTTTTTTTACAACCACCTTCTCCTTTATTCAATCATAATGGTAGTAGGTGCTAGGAAACATAGTAGAAAACAAAAAATCCGTGCCTACACACACCCAAGATCAATATGAAGATGCATAACGGGTTGAGATCATGATCGTTACCATCACCGAGTTGCAGTGGAAGAAGAATGTGTCGGTGTAGATTGTACTTGGAGTCCCTCGAACCATCGATGAACGATCCCATGAACCTCCCATGAACAGTCCCTCGAACCGAAGACTAAAAGCATGACTTCTCTTCTTGGTTGCAAGCGTGCAGCCTTCACGATGTGGCAGCGCTTCGCCGTCCAGAGCTAATTGTTGTCGGAGATTTAGAGGGAGGAGATTAGAACCACACAAGGCCTAATTATCGAGTGAACCTATGGTTATCTTGTGATGTTCCCTTTGCTTCACGATAATTCACAAAACCCGGGATGCATCGGTATCCTCCTGAGTCATCACTATGCTCAATACCGAAATCCTCGTTATATGTTTTATTCTTCTTTCTCGTTATTGTGGTCTGGCATCCTCGTGATGAAGTCACATGTGCCTGGCCATACATTGATTGATGTTGTCACACTGAGAGGGACCTAAGAATATGTCTCCATCGTCTGAGGAGCAAATCCCACTCTCGAGCTATCTAGTCCCTTATCAAACTTTTTGATGAACCCGTAAGTTGTCGCTATGATCACCGTGTTACAGGTGATGTTTGAGCAACCCCAAAGCCCACCGTACGGTAAGAAGTGACTACGATACTCTCATGGTCTAAGGGGTAAAATCACACGTTAACACTATGTGTTATTACAATTGATTGCAAATGGTATTAACTCAATCCATAACATACAAGATTGGGTCGATTCAATATGACCTGTAACATCCCAAAATTCTAAATTTTGAAATGTTATGTTAATTAAATAATTATGATTGTTTTGTTGTGATTGAGTGGAATTTGAAACTTTTGGATAAGGTGTTTAAATTTTAATAGAGGGAATAAAATGACTTTCCCAAATATGCTGGTAGGAGCTAGGGCTCTATCGGGTCTTGGGCGGAGATTGTACGGGAAGGAGGGAGGCTGGCGAGGACGAGATCGCGGCCGCCGGCGCGAGGGCGCCGTCTCGCGCGGGAGGAGAGCCGGCGGCGATGAGAGAGGAGGTGGCTAGGTTAGGGTTCCGGCTCCTCAGGGAGCCGGGCAATAGAATATGTCTTATTGCTTAATTCCAAACGGGTGTCTTACAACTGTTTATATAATCTCGCGGCTAATAAAAATAAGATAACTTGGGCTAAGCCCTTAACTAAATGTGCCCATTGGGCCTCCTCCGGCTATAAGTGACACCGGTCATAACATATGCATTTTGATTTTTGAATTTGACAACTCAATGACCACTGAGGGAAGATAATATGACATCTTGTTTTCAAACAGAGAGTTGAATGCATTTGATAGCTTGTGGAAAGTTTTCTTTTATATTATGGAAAAGTTGGATTTAACTAGGGTTTCAAAATCATTTCCATTTATTCAGAAATAAATAAAAGAGTTGGAGATAAAAGGACTTCTTCGAAATATTCAGAAATATATTGGAAACTGAGTTTTGGACTCATTGGGATTTATTGGAAATTTATATATAAAAAATGTTTTCAATATTTATTTTGCTTATTATAAAGGCCTATGAAAAGTAGTGCTTTTTTAAAGTTGTTATTTTTGCACAGAAAAAGGTTCATAATTTTCTATGTTTCATTTCATAAATTTTGGGATATAATTTTGTATTTTTTTAAAATACCATAGCTATTTTAAATAGGACTTATGCCACTAGTTTGATTTGGTTGTTTTGGAGTTTCATAGGTCTTTTATTTGGTTTATTTTTGGATCTTTTGAGTGATTGCTTATGTATGTTATTGTTTGATCACGATAGATAGATCGGAGTGTGACGAGTAGAACTATCACGATTATGAGTACGATGAATCTCCATCAACAGTACAAGGAAAGTTCACACTTTGATCATACTTTTATTACCTATGTTTTTACTATGCATTAGTTTCAGCCAATACATGCATGAGTAGGAATTGAGGTTGTGATTATGGTTGTAGTTCATTGAGGTAGGAACCCATGATCCTTGAAACACCCTGGGAATTATCGTTACTTGTTAAGTTTGATTTGCTTAGCCATGCCTTTGTAGATGGGGTGATATGTGTGATTCATACAAGTTGAGAGAGAAAATTAATAATTATGGGTTAACCTTAAGGTGGCAACAACTTAAAACAACTATGGGTGGAATGGTAGGGGCACCCTAGAGAAACCAGTGGCTTGCCCGGGCACCTGGAGAAACCAGTGCTTGCCCAGGGGATCCCGGAGTACCTGGAGAATAACCCTATGGAATGCCACCCAGGCTCGAAGAGATTGACGGATTCTCCATGACTAGAAGCTTACGTGTGCAGGGCTCTGGTTTGGTTTATCTTAGTTGTGACTCTGACTGGACCAGTGCTACAATATGTAGATGAACGGTCGGGTTGGATGGGCACTGGCAGTGGTGAAACTCTTGAAAGACCATGTTTCGGTCATCCTGTTCTCAAACACCAGGAAGTGCGAGGGACAAAAAGGAGGGATCGAATCTTGTGGGGAAAAGTGTGCAAACCTCTTCAGAGTGTCAAATTAATTAATTAGCCATGTCCCCAGTTACGGACAACTTGAGCGACTGGTATTGGATTATCTGGAGATCCCAACACTGTTACTTCTAAATGGTATGGGTTATTAATAACTTGGGTTTGGATTGAGTTGGAGGAACCAATATCAATCATGGCATAAACTTTGTAGAAATAATTTAATTAATTTGGTATAGGATAAAATCAGCTTTATGCAAAAAATTAACTTAGAGCATCCACCAGCCAGATTGCATTCAACATACTGACCTGCATGGCTGCAACATCTCATGTTGTAGAATTTACAGACGACGAGTTGTGACGCCCCCGTTTATAATTGTGCACTAATCATACACGCATCATGCATGATCACGAACGGTGACTCACGTCAATATCACAACACAACTCTACGACACAAGGGATGAACATAAATCTCATAAATTACAAACCAGGGTCACGAGGACCCGATTACATAAGTCATCAAAGCAAATATCATCTGAGTACAGACATAGTTAGACAAGTTTGCCTTAAGAAGGCTGGGTAGAACAATGATACTAGATCGAAAGGCAAGGCCTCCTTCCCGGGACCTCCGAACTACTCCTGGTCCTACATCTCCACATAGTAGCCAAGCTCGGGATCCTCTGGCTCCTGGGCTCCATCGTCTGATCGCAACATCCGGGAAGAAGAAAAGAGGTAGCAAAGCAACCATGAGTACTCATCCAAAGTACTCGCAAGACTTACATCATATCTATACTACATATGCATCGGTATCAAAGGAATGGGATATATCTGTGGACTATACTGTAGAAATGCCAGAATAAGGGGGAGAAGCTTATCCTATCGAAGACTACATCTTCTTCCAGCCATCATCTTGCTGCAGTAGAAGAGAGGAGTATATTTGTAATATTTAGTAACATGTATATATCAGTAACACCTAGAGATCCTTCCTCGACTACCCAGCAAGAAAGTGATCCTGGAGTAGTAAAACAGTTAAGTAATACAATAGTATCTGGTTCTAGTTGTAGTAGATCAGGATACAACTCCAAGTGTCTAGGTACCATAGACACGGCTATTAGAATACATTACTTACCTGCAGGGGTGCACCACATTACCCAACACACTCGATTAACTCTGGGCGTACACACTTTTTCTGGGTAATGCCCGGCCTCAGCTGATCAACATGTTTTAGTCCTACCTAGGCTCTCCAGAGAGGTCAACATGCCGGTATAAATCCTAAGCGCGAAGGGGACATGGGCCAATCACCCTAAGCACTCCTGCACGTTGCGTGCACGGCCAGGCCCAATCCTAGCATACCTCTTTATACAAAGCAGGCAGTTACGGATCACCCAGGCGCGTGCCGCTCAACTATGACGTCTGTAGAGCTTTCAGGAGAAATCATACAATGCCGAGGGTCCCATATACCATTATGCCGCATGGTGGTTAGTGCGTAAAGGCGTGTAGCCCAACTCATATCAAATACCCAAATCCGTTAGTGTATTATTAGTAACTCGCAGAGACGGCCAGGGCCGTCGCTCCGACTAGGTAACTCGCGGACCACGACCAGGGACCAGGCCCACCTCTCTCCTAGGGAGTCTCCATCTGCCCTGTTGTTTTGCCACATTATCTCTCACGGGTACCCTTGGGGCCAGCCCATCTTTATCATCGTAACAATCCGGGGTTCATGTCCATACCATCAAGGTGAAACCGGAGGAATCACCCTCGATAGGTTTACCTTGATATACTGCACGGCAGAGTCATCACCTGGAGTGAAATACCAGGAATCACCCTTAGTAGCTGATACATCCATTTTGCATCATGTTTTCCTACTGTTATTTATTATGTTTTTATGCATAATAATGCTTTTTGGAGTAATCCTAATGCCTTTTCTCTCATAATATGCATTTTTTACACAAAGAGGGAGAATACCGGCAGCTGGAATTCTGGACCTGAAAAAGCTACGTCAGAGTTACCTATTCTGCACATCTCCAAATGAGCTGAAAATTTACGGAGAATTATTTTGCAATATATAAAAAATATTGGAGCACTATTAGAGGAGGCCCACCAGGTGGGCACAACCCACTTGGACGCACCAGGCCCCCCAGGCGCTCCCTGGTGGGTTGTGCCCTCCTCGGCCCACCTTCGGTGCCCATCTTCTGGTATATAGGTCATTTGGACCTAGAAAAAATCAGAGGGGGATTTTCAGGACAAAGCGCCGCCGTCTTGAGGCGGAACTTGGGCAAGAGCACTTTTGCCCTCCGGTGGAGCGATTCCGCCGGGGGAACTTCCCTCCCAGAGGGGGAAATCATCGCCATCGTCATCACCAACAACTCTCCCATCTTTGGGAGGGCCATCTCCATCAACATCTTCAACATCACCATCTCCTCTCAAACCCTAGTTCATCTCTTGTGTTCAATCTTTGTACCGGAACCTTAGATTGGTACTTGTGGGTGACTAGTAGTGTTGATTACATCTCGTAGTTGATTACTGTATGGTTTATTTGGTGGAAGATTCTATGTTCAGATCCATTATGCTATTTAATACCCCTCTTATCTTGAGCATTGTTATCATTTGTGAGTAGTTACTTTTGTTCTTGAGGTCACAGGAGAAGTCACGTTGCAAGTAATCGTGTGAACTTGATATGTGTTCGATATTTTGATGATATGTATGTTATGATTCCCTTAGTGGTGTCATGTGAATGTCGACTACATGGCACTTCACCATATTTGGGCCTAAGGGAATGCATTGTGGAGTAGTTATTAGATGATGGGTTGCTAGAGTGACAGAAGCTTAAACCCTAGTTTATGCGCTACTTCGTAACGGACCGATTTGGATCGAAAAGTTTAATGTTATGGTTAGATTTTATCTTAATACTTTTCTCGCAGTTGCGGATGCTTGCGAGGGTGTTAATCATAAGTAGGAGGTTTGTTCAAGTAAGAACATCACCTAAGCATCGGTCCACCCACATATCAAATTATCAAAGTAGCGAACACGAACCAAACGAACGTGATGAAAGTGATATGATGAAATTCCCGTGTACCCTCAAGAACGCTTTGCTTATCATAAGAGACCGTTTCGGCCTGTCCTTTGTCACAAAAGGATTGGGCTACCTTTCTGCATATTATTTATCATTATCATTACTTGCTCGTTACAAATTATCTTGCTATCAAACTACCCGTTACCGACTATTTCAGTGCTTGCAGAAATTACCTTGCTGAAAACCACTTGTCATTTCCTTCTGCTCCTCGTTGGGTTCGACACTCTTAATTATCTAAAGGACTACGATTGATCCCCTATACTTGTGGGTCATCAAGGCTCTTTTCTGGTGCCTTTGCCGGGGAGTGAAGTGCTCTTGGTAACTGGAAATTGGTAAGGAAAAATTATTACTAAGTGCTGAAATTTATTGTCACTTGTTACTATGGAGAATCATCCTTTGCCGGGTTTGTTCGGGGTATCTTCACCTCGACCGGAAGCACAATTAGTTGCCCCTCAACCTACTGCACCTATTGAAAATATTGGTTATGAAATTCCATCTGGTATGATAGAACAACTGCTAGCTAATCCTTATGCAGGAGATGGAACCGAACATCCTGATATGCACTTGATATATGTGGATGAAATTTGTGGATTATTTAAGCTTGCAGGTTTATCCGGAGGTGAAGCTAAGAAGGTTTTCCCTTTATCTTTAAAGGGAAAAGCATTTACATGGTATAGGCTATGCGATGATATTGGATCTTGGAACAAGAATCTATTGAAATTGGAATTTCACCAGAAATTTTATCCTATGCATCTAGTTCATCGTGATCGGAATTATATATATAATTTTTGGCCTTATGAAGGAGAAAGTATTGCTCTAGCTTGGGGGAGGATTAAGTAAATGTTATATTCATGTCCCAATCATGAGCTCTCTAGAGAAATTATCATTCATAATTTTTATGCTCGGCTTTCTCGTGATGATCAATCCATGCTCGAGACTTCTTGTACTAGTTCTTTTATGAAGAAGACTATTGAATTCAGGTGGGATATTTTAGAAAGAATTAAACGCAACTCTGAAGATTGGGAACTCGATGAAGGTAAAGAGTCAGGTATTAAGCTTGAATTTGATTGTGTTAAATCTTTTATGAATACCGATGATTTTCACAAGTTTAGCACTAAATATGGACTTGACTCCGAGATAGTAGCCTCTTTTTGTGAATCATTTGCTACTCATGTTGATCTCCCCAAAGCGAAGTGGTTTAAATATCATCCCCCTATCAAAGAAGAAATTAAAGAACCTGACATAGCTAAAGATGAAACTATTATTTATAATGTTGATCCAGTTGTACCTACTGCTTATATTGAAAAACCACCTTTCCCTGTTAGGATAAAGGAACATGCTAAGGTTTCAACTGTGGTTCGCAAAAGTAATATTAGAGCACCTAAACTTGCTGAACAAATTAAAGTAGAACCTAGTGTTTCTATGGTTAAAGATCTCCTGGTAGAAAATATTGATGGGCATGTTATTTACTTCTGTGATGAAGCTGCTAGAATTGCCAAACCTGATGAAAAAGATAAATGTAGACCTGTTGTTGGCATGCCTGTTGTCAGTGTACTAAAGTTTGGGCCCTTTTGGTACCCCTTACTTGTGCACGAGCAGTTGCAGCCACGCCCGCGGCAAGGCCTGCCAGGGACAGCTGGGAGCAAATACGAGGCAACCAAGACGGCATCCGAGCTAGTAATCAGAGAGCAGAAGACAAGCTGAGCCCCCGACAAGATTCTTGCCAGGGTGATTTGTGAGCCCTGGCAAGCTCCTTGCTGGGATGGTTTGCGAAGCCTCAGCAAGACCACCACCCTTGAGGTTGAGAGCTCTGACACATCGACAATGTCAAGACCAAGATCAAGGGGCGCCTGCATGGTGGCATGTAGATCTTTGTGAAGAACAGAAGGCAAGTTCCCAGCAAGGCTCTTGTCGGGGACATTTGCGAGGCCACGGCAAGCCTCGCACACGGCAAGGCTCCTCGTCCCGCCATCACTCCAGTGCAGCAAGTAGCCTGCCAGCCAGGCAAGCACCTACGTGGTGGCATGAAGATCTTCGTGAAGATCCTGCCACCGCTCCAGCGCAGCGGCTAGCCAGTTAGCTTGGCATTTGCATGCCTCATCATCTTGGATGCGTGTCAAGACGGGGTGAGGCGGCAACGGATGGGACGGGCTCTGTTTCCGTCCCCGATAAAGTTAGGGACACATAAACAGCGCATTTAATGCGCTTGTCCTAAGACGCCAGTTAGAAGCATGTACACTGTAGCTGCTTTACACCTCCTGTATGCCTGTATGCCACTGTGGTAGCCCCTTGGTATAAAAGGAGGCCCAAGGCAATACAGGGGGACTTTTTGGACTTTCCGGCCCAGTTTGCATGCGTAGGAACTAGCCGAAGCTCAAGAACACTCAATACACTACAAGCAGGACTAGGGTTTTACGCTTCTCAGCGGCCTGAACCTGGGTAAAAATCCCTTGTGTTGATCGTTAGATCTGCTCTTTGCGCACTCCTCTTCCCTGCCAAACCGTAGGAGGGATCCACTCGATCCCATAGGTGTCATTTCCCCGACATCTTTGGCGCGCCAGGTAGGGGAATAGGTTGTGCAAACCTGATCTAGTTATTAGCGCATCAGTTTCTCGATCACCAGGGCTCCCAAGAAGAAGGCGATCGCGGCGATCGGTTCGTCTGCGGCCGATCTGCCCGTGCCAACACGGACGGGCAATGGGGTAGACGCTGGTGGCGGTGAAGATATCGAGCATCCACGATGCTCTGGCGACCGAAGCCAGGCGAGTGGCATCGTCCGCGGTCGCGACGACGACCCGCGCATGGCTGGATCCAAGGACGGAGTCGTGCTGCCTACGGGCGGCACGGGGACCTCCGAGGGTGGGAAGGCGACCTCCAAGACGCCCCCGCTGGCGCATGCGCCGCGGTCCCCCCAGGTCGTGCGCGACGAGCAATGCTACGACGTTGGTGACCCCGAGCGTCGCCACGGAAAGAGCCCTCAGCATCATTCTCGAGATGCACAAGGCCGGCATGTACGCCAAGATGCTGGTGGAAACAGCGCACGGCCGCGGAACCGTGACGGGGCTCCTTCTAACATGGTTAGAAGTCCGAGCACCTCCCGTTCTTTGCGCCTGTCGCTGCCACCTACACCAGCCAAAGCGTTGGCACGAGCACAGCTACTCCTGGATTTCCCTCCCGCTGCGGAGAAGCAAGAGGAATGGAGAGCTACTATTCATAGCCTCATCGGTCTCACCAATAGAGATGGGCCGCAGCAGGTGGAGCCTTCGCGGCGGCGGTCCACCGAGCCGGCGCGTGACGATGGCGGAAAGAACGGAGGCGCCGCGACCACGGTGCACTCCCCTCCACCACGACAGCAATGGTCGCCAGCTCGGCGGGTCGATGCTCGCGATGATGGGTCCACGACATCGTCCGATCCACGAGCTCGTCGCGACCAACGTCAAGTTCTTCGGGAACGGGTCAAAGAAGACACTCGAACCACCATCGAGCGGCGGCGGGAAGCGCGCCATCAATCCGATAGGCGTGCAGGGCCCACTGTGTACAAACCTGCGTCAGGGGATTCTGGTGACTTGCCTTACAAGGTAGGTTGCCCGGCTTTTACCCGTGAGCTGCGGCGGTTCCAGTGGCCCACTACCCGCACGTTCAAACCAGAGGTCCCGGAGAAATACGACGGCAAGACTCATCCGTCTGAGTTCCTGAGCATCTACACCATTGCAATGCAAGCTACCGGGGCTCAAGACGGCAAGGTGCTCGCCAACTACTTCCCGTTGGTGCTCAAGCCCAACGTTAGGTCGTGGTTGATGTACCTGCCAGTAGATTCCATCTCTTCTTGGTCAGATCTGTGCCACGAGTTTGTTGGCACCTTTACTGGAGGCCACCAAGCTCCTGGCCAGGCAAGTGACTTACATATCATCCCCCAGAAAGATGGCGAATGCTTGCGCAAATACATACAGAGGTTCAGCCGTGTGCAGTACAACATCCCAGATGTTCATCCTGCCGCTGTTATCAGCGCATTTCATCAGAATGTGCACAACCGCAAGATGCGTGAAGAGCTGGCGATGAACAATATTATGGATGTTGCCAAGCTTTATGTTTTGGCCGACAGATGTGCTCGGACTGAAGAAGGAAGGAAGTACCCCGGCGAAGATGTCGGCGCGGGAACTGACTCCGGAGACGAAGACGTCGTCGCCCCAGCAAAGAAGGGCCGACGGTGAAACAGGAAGCACAAGGGCAAGACCGTGCTTGCCATCGAGGAATCCGGCAACCCCGGCACCGCCAAGAAGGCCAAGGTTGATGACCCCGGCAAGGAGGTTGCCGGGTGCGCCACCTGCCAGGCCTTGGCGGCTGCTGACAAGCCAGAGAGCTTCGACAAGCAATATTGCAAGATCCATCGCACCAAGGGCCATGACCTCCAAAACTGCCGGCAAATCGAGCAGCTTGTGGAGAGGCAGAAAGCTGAGTACGAAAGGCGAGACAAGGAGAAGGGCCAGGATGGTGTTGAGGGGTCCGGCAAGAAGCATGGTGGCCGAGGAGGCCGCCGCGGCAAGGACAAGCAACAAGAGATGCCTGCTCGAGGCCGCGATACAAAGGAGGGGGATGATGACCACGAAGATGATGACGACTCCAGTGAGCATGAGTTTCAAAAAGCTACGGAGGCCATGTGCATTGATGGTGGCACCTCGTTACATTCTTCTCACCGCCAACTTAAACAGTGGGCGCGCGAGATTAATGCGACAGAGCCGTCGATCGATACCCAGAAGCCACTGAAATGGTCCCACATGCCTATCATTTTTTACGCCGAGGATCACCCTGATCGCACAACCACGGTTGGGTGTTTGCCATTGTTGGTTTCCCCAACAATTCGCAACCTCAAGGTGACAAAAATGCTAGCTGACGGTGGGGCCGGTCTGAACTTGATCTCGCCCAAGGTGATCAAGAGGTTACAAATTCCCGACGGAGATCTCGAAGAGACGGGCACGTTTCAAGGGATCAATCCTGGAAGAAGCCAGCCAAAGGGTAAGATCACACTATCAGTGACATTTGGTGGTGAGCTGAACTACAAGACAGAGAAGATCATTTTTGATATCGCCAAGATCCCGTTGCCGTATAACGGGATCCTTGGCCGTCCAGCACTGGCCAAGTTTATGGCGGCGTCGCATTATGCCTACAACACGTTGAAGATGCCCGGCCTGATGAGCATCATCACGGTTAACTACGACAAGAAAGACACGCTTATTTGCGCTAATCAACTCTACCGGGAGGCAGTTGTAGCACCTGCCGCTAAGGTACTTGCTCCTGCCATTGAAGCTCCCGGGGGGAAGAAGACCGGCAACACCTCTTGTGCCCACTTCGGCAAGCGCGCCTCCTCGGAGTGCTGCGTTCCTGTCGAGGACGTGCCAAAGAGCTCCACCGGCAAGAGCAAGAAATCCAAGGCAGCCCAACCAGAGACTAAAAAGGTGCCCATCAAGGAGGACGGCACGGGCGGAGCTTTCACTATAAGCTCCACCCTCGACAGCAAATAGGAAAGCGCGCTCATTGCCTTCCTGCGGGCGAATGTCGATGTGTTTGCATGGCAAGCATCTGACATCCCCGACGTTCCCAGGGAGGTGATTGAGCACCATCTTGCTGTCTATCCTCATGCGCGGGCCGTCAAGCAGAAGGTCAGGAAGCAAGCTTTGGAGCGGCAAGAGTTTATCATTGAAGAAATTAGGAAGTTGGAAGCGGCAGATTTGGTTAGAGGAGTGCTCCACCCAACGTGGTTGGCCAATCCGGTTGTGGTGCGCAAGGCGAATGGGAAGTGGAGGCTGTGCATTTATTATACAGACATCAATAAAGCCTATCCAAAGGATCCTTTCCCCTTGCCACGCATCGACCAGATCATGGACTCCACTGCCAGGTGCGACTTGCTGTCATTCCTTGACGCCTACTCAGGGTACCATCAAATCTTCATGACAAGGGAAGATGAAGAGAAGACCGCGTTTATCACCCCATGTGGTACGTATTGTTTTATACGAATGCCTTTCGAGTTGAAAAGCGCTGGTTCAACGTTTGCCATAGCAGTCCAGATCGGTTTTGAGCCCCAGCTACATAGAAATATGGAAGCTTATATGGATGACATAGTGGTCAAAACCAAGGACAAGGCGACACTAATACAAGATCTAGAAGAAACATTTGCAAATTTGCGCAAGATCAATCTTAAGCTCAATCCTGAGAAGTGTGTGTTTGGCGTCCCATCCGGCAAGCTTCTCGGGTTCTTTGTGTCTTAGCATGGGATCGAGGCGAACCCCGACAAGATCAAGGCGATTGCGCAGATTGAAGCACCAAGACTAGTTAAAGATGTACGTCGACTTGCTGGCTGTGTTGCTGCTTTGAGCAGGTTCATCTCCAAATCTGCTGAGAGCGCCCTGCCCTTTTTCAAGATCTTGAAAAAGGCAGGTCCAATGAAATGGACTCCGGAAGCGGAGGCAGTGCTCCAAGATTTGAAGAGGTACCTCTCCTCTATGCCAACACTAGTCACGCCTAAGCCACAAGAGCCGTTGTTGCTGTATCTAGCGGCAACGAATCAAGTGGTTAGTGCTGCGCTTGTGGCGCAGAGAGAAGTTGATGAAGAAGCAGCGGCAGTGGCAAGACCGTCGGATGACGAGCCGGAGCTCTCCCCGGCAGGGTCTGGTGCTGGCAAGGCAAGACACTCGGCAGGATCTGGTGCCGGCAAGGCAGGGCCCCCGGCAGAGTCTGGTGCCAGCAAGGCGGGATCTGCGCAAGCAAATGGAGTGACACAGAAGAAGAAGATGGTGCAGCACCCAGTTTATTTTGTCAGCTCCCTTTTGTAGGGGGCTAGATCAAGATACTCTGGTGTGCAGAAGTTCCTCTTCGGCCTTCTTATGGCCTCGAGGAAGCTGCGCCACTACTTTCAGGCACATGAGATCACCGTCATCACTCGCTTCCCGTTGCAACGGATCTTGCACAACCCAGATGCAACTGGAAGGATTGTGGAGTGGGCGTTGGAACTGTCAAGCTTTGGTCTCAGGTTTGAAAGCACTTCAATGATTCAGAGCAGAGCCTTGGTGGAATTCATTGCAGAATGGATCTCAACGCCCGACGAGGAAATTTAAGAGACCACTCTCCCCGGCAAGGAAACGAGTCGCGACTGGATTATGTACTTTGATGGGGCTTTCTCGCTGCAAGGCGCCGGTGCTGGTGTGCTACTTATTGCACCCACTAGAGAGCACCTCAAGTACGTGGTCTAGATGCACTTTCCCCGGGAGAGATCAACAAACAACACTGCAGATTATGAGGGACTGCTTGCCGGTCTCAGGATCGCGGCAGACCTTGGAATTACGAAGCTCATCGTCAGAGGTGATTCGCAGCTTGTTGTCAAGCAGGTTAACAAAGATTATCAGAGCCCGTTAATGGAAGCTTACGTAGATGAAGTGAGGAAGTTGGAGGAGCGTTTTGACGGTCTGCAAGCAGAGCATGTTCCTCGAGCAGAGAACAGCATTGCTGACGACCTGTCAAAACGTGCTGCCCTCAAGTTACCTATGGAACCAGGAACTTTTGTGCTCCAACTAACTCAGCCATCTGTTAAACCATCGATAGGACAGAATAAGCGAAGGAAGTTGAGCCCCGGCAACTACTTTCCCGCCGAGCTCCCAGGAGCCGCTGGCAAGGAAGTTGCCGGGGACAACGCCAAGCTTGCCGGGGGCGACGAGCTCTGGCAGGGCCTCAAGCCCTTGCCGTAGAGACAACTGCTCCCATGGCAGAAGACACACCTTTAGTCCTTGCCGTCGAGCCTCAAGCTCCAGCATGGGCACGACACATCGTTCAGTTCCTCCAAACAGGGGAGCTCCCCGAGGAACAGGAAGTGGCGGAGAAAGTAGCCCGTCGGTCTAACATGTACCAGTTTGTGGACGATGTCTTGTACAGAAAAAGACCGAACGACGTGAAATTGAAGTGCATTCCTCAGGAGGAAGGACTGGAGCTGTTGGCAGAGATACATGGAGGCATATGTGGCTCTCACATAGGATCAAGAGCTCTTGCCGGCAAGGCATTCCGGCAAGGTTTCTTTTGGCCCACTGCCCTCCAGGATGCAACTGCACTAGTAACTGAGTGTGAAGCATGCCAGTTCCATTCGAAGAAACTTCATCAGCCAGCCCAAGCTCTTCAGACGATCCCTCTTTCCTGGCCATTTTCAGTCTGGGGGCTCGACATATTGGGCCCCTTTCCCCGTGCTGTCAGGGGCTTTGAGTACTTGTACGTCGCAATCGACAAGTTCACAAAGTGGCCAGAAGTGGAAGCAGTGAGAAAGGTGACAGCACAGTCAGCCGTCAAGTTCTTCAAAGGATTAGTTTGCTGTTTTGGTGTGCCAAACAGAGTCATCACCGACAACGGCACACAGTTCACGAGCCGCACCTTCATGCAGTATATCCAAGACCTTGGCCGCAAAATCTGTTTTGCTTCTGTTGCCTATCCAAGAAGCAACGGCTAGGCAGAAAGGGCAAATGCTGAGGTGCTGCGAGGTCTCAAGACGAGAACTTTCGACAGGCTGCACAAGTGCGGAAGGCGCTGGATTGATGAGTTGCCGGCGGTCCTTTGATCAATCAGGACGACACCAAATCGAGCCACTGGCCAGACACCTTTCTCCCTGGTATATGGGGCGGAAGCAGTTCTCCCCATAGAACTCATATACGGGTCACCTCGAGTGCTCGCTTATGATGAGCTTGAGCAAGAGCAGTTGCAGCAAGATGATGCTACGCTCCTTGAGGAAGATCGTCTTCAGGCTGCTGTGCGAGCCGCGCGCTACTAGCAAGCCTTGCGCCGCTACCACAGCCGCAAGGTTCATGCCCGAAGCCTTGAGGAAGGCGACCTTGTTCTTTGGCGCGTTCAGTCTGCCAAGAATTCCAACAAGTTGACGCCAAAGTGGGAAGGCCCTTATCGGGTAATACGAGTCACCAGGCCCGGCGCAGTTCGCATGGAGACCGAAGATGGCATTCCAGTGAGCAACTCCTGGAATATCGAACATCTTCGCAAGTTTTACCCATGAAGCGCGGTTGCCGGGACCCCCGGCAACCCCCTTTTGTACTAGCCTTGCCGGAAAGGCATATAACCCTATGTACAAATCCAGGCGCAGACCCTGTGCGCAGTTGAATAAGTTTAAGTATGTACAGTTCTTGTTGATTTCCATGTTTATCTATATGCATGCCTGTCCAGGATATTGTACTACGTTTGTTTCCAGCAAGTACTGATGAACTGCCAAGGTTCCATGTTCCTATTTTCTCTTCTTTCTTTTTTCTCAAAGGACAGAAGGTTCCCTTGCATACAAGTTTGCCCGGGGGGATAGAGAGTGTGGGCGCCAGCAGGCGACGTTCGAAGTGGCATCTTACGGGAAAGAGTACAACAGCAAAAAAGCTAAGTTGTGAAACCTTGAGTGATTTTCTTTTAAATATGAGGTTATTTTCCTCGAACGATTTCCATTCTTGTATGGAAAACCTGCACGCGAAGGAACTTTGTCAGGATTGGTTATGCCTTTGCTCTGTTTCGTCTCCGCTCAACAGTTCAAGTGGCTGCGCTAAGAACGGCAAGGTATCTTGCCGGCAGCGACACCCCCAGCAGGCTGCTAAGGATCCGTTCCTCAAAGTGCTCGCGGCAAAGGTGCGCGCACCGGCAAGTTTTTCCCAGTAAAGTGTAGGGTGTATGCCATACAAAGAGAGATCAGATGAGAAAGATAGCATGCATTCAATCCAAAACACAGCAAGTTATATTACATCAATGGTTGCCGCAGTTCTAACTTAAGATAAACTATCTTGGGCACGAGTTCATAGCAGCAAGGAGAAGCGAAGCGGCTAGTCCCGGCGCTGGCCTTCCACCCTCTTGACTTGGTCAACCATGTCGACGATGGGCGCAACGAGCTGTTCAAGTGCCTTGCAGTCTGCATCCTCCGGCAAGCTGTCAAGCACGTTGGTGAGGTTGAGGCCAGGGTTCCTGTACGCCACCTTGGTGAGCACCTTGAGAAGGACGCCCCGGCAAAGCTTGCGGGATTCATTGGCCAGCTGGGTTGCTCGTCTAGAGTGGAGCAGCTTCAGGGCATCAAGGACAGCCTCGAAGAACATGGTCAGTCTGGCGCTCATAGTTACCCTCTCCTTGTGGGAATACCTGAAAGTCGAAAGGCCCATGGTGGACAGTTGTGTTGTGAGCCTCTCTGCGACATCGACAAGGCGCTCAGTCCAGATCTTCACGCCTTTCTCATAGTCATTATAGGTGGCGGCGGCGCTCTCAAGCAGTTGCTTCTCCTCCTGGAGGTCCTTAGCCAGGGTCTTCTCATGAGCCCTGCTGCTCTCAAGGGACTCCTTCAGCGTGGTCAGCTTCAACTCCAGATCAGCAATGGATTCAGTGGCAGAGGAGAGTTTCTGGGTCATTTCGGATATGGCAGTTTGCATCTCCGCCAAGTCATAGAGAGTTTTATCTCTGTTGTCTTTGAGCGTCGAGATCTCCTTGCCGTGCTTCTCCAGATCTGCCTCCAGTTTCTCCACCTTGCCGGCCAGCTCGTTCTTGGCGGCCTCTACAGCTTCGGCGGCATCGACGGCTTCTTTCAGCTTGCCGGCGTGGTCCAGGACCAGAGCGTCAAGCGCTTTCTTGTGCTCCTGCTCCAGCCCTTGGGCCCGCTGCGCGACAAGCTTCTCGATCTCCTCATCCTTGCCGTGGAGCTTGGTGGCAAGTGCCCCCTCGCGAGCGACAAGGTCTTCTTCCTGAGCATCGAGCAGGATGCGGTGCTCCCTTAGTTGGGCGTCTTCCTTGGCGGCCTCTTGAGCGGCCTCCTCCTGTGCCTTCTCAATATCGGATTGCTTCAGAAGGAGCTCGTCCCAACGCTGGCCTAGCTGCTCTTGGCCAGTCCTCGACACGCTTTTGGAATTCTGCCTTTGCCGCGTCGACAACCGCTGCCCTGGAGTCCAGTTTCTCCTTACGGGCATGGTGGAGCGCTTGGAGCTTCTGGAAGTTGTCCTCATGGCCTGGAGGAGCTGGTCTTCTTTGGATCTGCTACTACTGGCGCTCGGCTCGTTGACAACCTTGAGCCCGGCAGCGGTGATGACTTCTTCGTTGAAAGCCTCCCCCTCGATTGGCGCTCCGATGCTTGCCATCCCCGGGATGCTGACGAACAGATTGTCGCCAATCTTCAGGTATCTACTTGAGGGGGGGGGGCTTCGGATGTCGACGGTTGGTCCTCGACCACCGTCTCCCCGGCAACTGGTGGCTCCGGGACCGATGCAGCGCCAGGCGCTCCTGCGGCAGGAATGCCGTCAGTTCGGTCGCCGGTCTCCTTGGCGGCCTCCCCGGCAGACCCCTTGGCGGCCTCTTCATGCGCGTCCTTGGCGGCCTCGTCGGCAGCGACTTTGGCGGCTTCGGCGGCAGCATCCTTGGCGGTCTCCTCGATGGTGGCATCAACATCCATTTGATCCACCAAGGGAAGGTCTGAAAGCCAAGGAGGAGAAACAAGATGAAACCAAGATTGAAGTCCAAAGCAGAAAAAGAAGAGAGAAAGATCATGCTGGAAGGGTGACAAGTGCCCGAAAGCAAGTGGCATACCTGTGACGAGCACCTGGGAGGTGGTTCCTTCCCCGGCAACATTCGTTGCTGGTATGGGATTGCCGGCACCCGTGCTTGCCGGCCCTTCCTCCACACGAATCGGCTCATCGGTGGGAGCCCTTGCCGGGGATCCATCCCTGGGCGGTGTGGTTGACGGAGGCGGCATGTCAGGGTCGGCTCTCAGTAGCTCTCCTTGTTGCTATTCTTCTCCTGCAAATCCGGCAAGATCATCAGCAAAGATACACACCCCAACACCCGCCAGCGGGAAATGAGTAACGGACTCACGCTGGGGGCTGAGTCGGGGGTTGCGTCGTGGGCTGGGATTCGGGCTGATCGTGACCATCTCCGGCACACCTGAGGTGCTTGCTGGGGGCTCGTCGCCCGTCGAGGTCTTGGCTTTATTCGCCATCCTCTGCACCAATGTTTCCGTGTCTCTGCGGGACAGGCCAAAATAAGATCAAAACAGGGACTCAGGAGATGAAGAAAGTAGTAAGACACTTACTCATCTTCTTCTTCTGGCCTCTTCGCCCTCCTCGGGCTGAAGGAGGAAAGGTCGAAGTCGGCCTCCCGTATAGTGTCCGTGCGAGGGGGGGGGGGGGAAGAAGGGGACCTGGGCCGCTTGTCCGTGGCAGAGGCGGCGGTTGCTTTTTCCTTTGCTGCCACGGTCATGCGCCTCGTCTGGCGCACAGGTTGCTGCTGGACCTCTTGCCACTGCGCAGCCTTGCCGGCCACCCCCTTGACGGGGACCTCTTCGCGTGAGGAGGCTTGCAGGACTGGCTCGACAGAGCCAACCTGCCAGAGGACACGTTTCTTCTTCCTCGGGACTGGGGGCTCCTCGTGCGGCTCCTCTTCAGCTGCCTCTTCAGCCGTCTCCTCGGTTGTCCCCTCGGCAGAAGGGACCCCGGCAGCGGTGCCGCTGTGTTCCCCGGTAGGCTCCCCCCGCTCAGCAAGATCCTCCTCTGCGCTGGCTTCGTCTTCCACAAAGCCAACATTGTCGGCCTCCTCGGCAAGGGCTACCTCTTCCGCCCTACTGGCAATATACGCCACCTCCTCATCGGTGGTGGGGCGGATGAGCTACGTTTCTTCCCGGATGGCCCTCTCCGACAAGTTGTCAAAGAACTCTTGCACCCGCTCCGCATCTGGCTCGGCCCAGGTCTGATCAAGGCCATGGGCATTGAACACCGGCATCATGGCGATGATTGAGGTCAGGGCGGAGTTATTGCACAAACAGATCATGCCCGCTGGCAACTTGAGCGGCTTGTCGGCCTTTTTGGTCTTGTCGGCCTTGTCGGTCTTGTCGGCCTTGAGGTGGAACAGCTTGTGGTAGAGAGCCGCATGCTGCATGACCGTCAAGTTGTTGTTCAGGCCGGGGCGCAGCCTCATGATGTCTGCCGCATTCCGGTATTCCCAAGCTGGCCTCCCCTTGTTCTGTAGAGGGGCGATGCGGCGGCGGAGGAAGTCGGCCCCAATCTTCTCGATTGTGAGCCCGGCAGCCTTGAGGCGATGGATCCTGGTTGTTGCAAAGGTGAGCTTCCCGTCTTGAGGGTCGAGGTCGCCCCAATTGCCGCCACGGACTAGTTTCGCCTGCCGGGGCATACAAAACGGCTGCGGGTCCTTCTCCACGATCCAGCACCACTTGCCCCGCCATTCGTCCCACTTTTCCTTGTGGGTCCCATCTGGGTACGTCTTCTTGGCCAATACCCTTGGGATCCAGGTGACGCAGCCGGAAAGGGCCCCTCCGGGCTGGATGCGGGGAATGAAATAATGGCGAAAGAGGGCCGTGTTGGGGACCACCCCGGCGAATTTCTCACAGAGGTGGGCGAAGGCGGCCATACATGCCACAACATTCGGCGTGAAATCCAAGATGTGGAAGCCGAATGTGTACATGATGTCATTGAAGAAATCTGAAAATGGGGGACAGAGCCCGCAGTAGAAGTAATCGACGAAGAAAGGGAATTTATCTAGGGCAGGCTCGGCGCAAGAAGCTAGGATGATGCGGGTAGCAGGATGCCCCGTCGTCGCTCTCCCCCACATACACAGATACCACTCCTTCAGAGCGCGCGCATCGAGCGTCGGAGCGAAGACGACGTTCTCCTTCCGCATCTTCACCAACTCATTCTCCGGCACCTCTTCCCCCTCGCTCGCCTTGGACGCTCCCTTGCCCTTGCTCGCTTTGGGCGCCATAAAAAACTGGAGAGGAGCGGGAGGTCGAGGATGGTGGGAACGCAAGGGGGTGGTGGATGGATGAGGAAGCTCTGGTTTGGGCTCAAGGAGGAAGATGACGGAGGTTCCTAGATTAGAAAGGGCGAAGGAGGTAAATGAGCAGTGCCTCTGCGGATTCCTCTTTTTATGGGGAAGGCGCGAGGCTGCCTCTTTACTATCCAATGTGAAGGCGTTTTCGCAGGCGTGCTGCTGCTGCGACCGTTCCGCGCGCGCACCCCACGTTGCGCACACAATGCCGATCATGGGGAAGCGCGTCAGACGAGATGATTACAGCAGTTAACCCCTGCCATGTGTGCCCGCGCACTGTTTGGGCCTAGCCCAACAACGCGTCGCGCCCGCGTGTGTGGCCTAGGCCCGGGGGCTCCTGTTGGTGTGCTAAAGTTTGGGCCCTTTTGGTACCCCTTACTTGTGCACGGGCAGTTGCAGCCACGCCCGCGGCAAGGCCTGCCAGGGATAGCTGGGAGCAAATACAAGGCAACTAAGATGGCATCCGAACCAGTAATCAGAGAGCAGAAGACAAGCTGAGCCCCGGAAAGATTCTTGCCGGGGTGATTTGTGAGCCCCGGCAAGCTCCTTGCCGGGATGGTTTGCGAAGCCTCAGCAAGACCACCACCCTTGAGGTTGAGAGCTCTGACACATCGACAATGTCAAGACCAAGATCCAGGGGCACCTGCATGGTGGCATGCAGATCTTTGTGAAGAACAGAAGGCAACTTCCCAGGAAGGCTCTTGCCGGGGACATTTGCGAGGCCACAGCAAGGCTCGCACATGGCAAGGCTCCTCGTCCTGCCACCGCTCCAGCGCAGCAACTAGCCTGCCAGCCAGGCAAGCACCTACGTGGTGGCATGCAGATCTTCGTGAAGATCCTGCCACCGCTCCAGCGTAGCGGCTAGCCAGTTAGCTTGGCATTTGCATGCCTCGTCATCTTGGGTGCGTGTCAAGACGGGGTGAGGCGGCGACGGACGGGACGGGCTCTGTTTCCGTCCCCGATAAAGTTAGGGATACGTAAACATCGCATTTAATGCGCTTGTCCTAAGACGCCAGTGATAAGCATGTACACTGTAGCTACTTTACACCTCCTGTATGCCTGTACGCCACTGTGGTAGCCCCTTGGTATAAAAGGAGGCCCAAGGCAATATAGGAGGGGACTTTTTGGACTTTCCGACCCAGTTTGCATGCGTAGCAACTAGCCGAAGCTCAAGAACACTCAATACACTACAAGCAGGACTAGGGTTTTACGCTTCTCAGCGGCTCGAACCTGCGTAAAAATCCCTTGTGTTGATCGTTAGATCTGCTCTTTGCGCACTCCTCTTCCCTGCCAAACCGTAGGAGGGATCCACTCAATCCCGTAGGTGTCGTTTCCCCGACACCTGTTGTCTCAGTTAAGATAGGAGATCATTGTTATCATGGTTTATGTGACTTACGTGCTAGCGTGTGTGCTATTCCTTTTACCTTATACCAAGAAATTATGAATGACATAGCACCCGCTGAAATAGAAGACATAGATGTCACTATTAAACTTGCTAATAGAGACACCATCCCACCACTAGGGATTGTTAGAGATGTTGAAGTCTTGTGTGGGAAAATAAAATACCCTACTGATTTTCTAGTTCTTGGTTCCGCACAAGATGACTTCTGTCCCATTATCTTTGGTAGACCTTTCTTGAACACTGTCAATGCTACTATAGATTGTCATAAACAAACTGTCAGTGTTATCTTTGGTGATGAGTCTCATGAATTTAATTTTTCCAAGTTTAATAGACAACCTCATAAGCAAGAATTACCTAGTAAAGATGAAATAATTGGTCTTGCTTCTATTGCCGTGCCTCCTACTGATACACTAGAACAATATTTGCTAGACCATGAAAATGATATGCATATGCATGAAAGAAATGAGATAGATAAAATTTTCTTTGAACAACGAAATCTACTCAAACACAATTTGCCTATTAAAACTCCAGGAGGTCCTCCTCCACCTAAAGGTGATCCTGTTTTTGAATTAAAACAAGCCCGACACTTTGAAATATGCTTATCTCGATGAGAAAAAGATATATCCTGTTATTATTAGTGCTAACCTTTCAGAACATGAAGAAGAAAGATTATTGAAAATTCTGAAGAAGCACCGTGCTGCTATTGGATATACTCTTGATGATCTTAAGGGCATTAGTCCCACTCTCTGTTAGCACAGGATTAATATGGAACCTGATGTTAAACCCGTTGTTGATCATCAACAACGTTTGAATCCTAAGATGAAGGAAGTGGCAAGAACTGAAATATTAAAGCTTCTGGAAGCAGGTATAATCTATCCCATAGCTGATAGTAGATGGGTAAGTCTCATTCATTGTGTCCCTAAGGAGGGAGGTATTACCGTTGTTCCTAATGATAAAAATGAACTTATTCCACAAAGAATTGTCACTGGCTATAGAATGGTAATTGATATTAGAAAATTAAATAAAGGAACTAGATAAGACCATTACCCTTTGCCTTTTATTGATCAAATGTTAGAAAGACTATCTAAGCACACACACTTTTGTTTTCTTCATGGATATTCTGGTTTTTCTCAAATACCTGTTTCACAACCAGATCAAGAGAAAACCACCTTTACTTGCCCATTTGGAACTTATGCTTATAGACGTATGCCTTTTGGTTTATGCAATGTACCTGCTACTTTTCAAAGATGCATGACTACTATATTCTCTGATTTTTGTGAAAAGATTGTTGAGGTTTTCATGGATGATTTTTCTGTTTATGGAACTTCTTTTGATGATTGCTTGAGCAACCTTGATCGAGTTTTGCAGAGATGTAAGCAAACTAATCTTGTCTTGAATTGGGAGAAGTGTCACTTTATGGTTAATGAAGGTATTGTCTTGGGGCATAAAATTTCTGAACGAGGTATTGAGGTGGACCAAGCTAAAGTTGATGCAATTGAGAAAATGCCATGTCCTAAAGATATTAAAGGTATTCGTAGTTTCCTTGGTCATGCTGGTTTCGATAGGAGGCTTATTAAAGACTTCTCTAAAATTTCTAGGCCTCTTACGAATCTTTTACAAAAGTATGTTTCATTTGTTTTTGATGATGACTATGTAGAAGCCTTTGAAACACTTAAGAAAGCTTTAACTTCTGCACCTATTGTTCAACCACCTGATTGGAATTTGCCTTTTGAAATTATGTGTGATGCTAGTGATTATGCTGTTGGTGCTGTTCTAGGACAAAGAGTTGATAAGAAATTAAATGTTATTCATTATGCTAGCAAAACTCTAGACAGTGCCCAAAGAAATTATGCTACCACTGAAAAAGAATTTTTAGCAGTTGTGTTTGCTTGTGACAAATTTGGATCTTACATTGTTGATTCCAAAGTAATTGTTCACACCGATCATCCTGCTATTAATTATCTTATGGAAAAGAAAGATGCTAAACCTAGACTCATTAGGTGGGTTCTCTTGCTACAAGAATTTGATTTACATATTACTGATAGAAAAGGAGCTGAGAACCCCGTAGATGATAATTTATCTGGGTTAGAAAATATCCTTAATGACCCACTACCTATTGATGATAGCTTTCCTGATGAACAACTAGCTGCAATAAATGTTTCTCATAATACCCCTTGGTATGCTGATTATGCTAATTATATTCACTACTGCAGGATGGTCCAAACACAACAATCGAATCAGAGACCCTTCGATGAAACTGTGTGTGATGCATCAATCACAAACGGTGATGTAATAAAACCGTCAAAAAAGATGCAAAACATTTGCAATGGCGGCAACATCAAACAAGGTTCATATTGGAGTTGCGTGTGCGATGAGTGGCAAACGGTTAATCCAGAAGAACTATTTGCGATGATGCAGAACAACAGAAACGGCCAGCCAGATGAGGGTGCGTGCGATATACGGCATACAGTTCACTAGGATGAACTGTTTGTGATTAGGCAACACAATAGAAATGGTTCAACTGAACAAGATGTGTGTGATACGCAGCAAACAGGTCTGTAATCAGAAATGTGTGCGAAGACCAATAATGACACACAGGATTGCTGCTAATAAGCCATGTGATTTGCTCTGTCTATAGAAGAATAACATATATGTATATATATATAACTGAAATAAACATCCAATTACAGAAGTGACTATACAGATCATTCGCACACACCTCAATAAACAATTGCATGCATTCTAAACTAGGAGAAACGATCGTCTAGTCATCTACTTCTTGTGACGCTCCTGTCACTGCTCTGTGGATCAATCCCTCGTCTGAGGCAGGAAGAAGACACTCCCTCATGTCAATGATCCGCATGTACATCTCATAGCTTGTGTACGCGTCCTTGGCCGCGTACTTGACGTGTTGTTCATCCAGTCTCTCATGCCAGACACTGTGCCAGGCTTTCTTGTCCTTCTTGCTCTCATCCTTCATCTTCATGTAGTAGGGGTCGATGATGGCCGAGGCGAGGTCAACCAGGGAGTTCTGTTTGTTGTTGTCGCTGCCCCAGACCTTGTAGTGGTCCTGGATGTTGACAAGATTCTGGCATTTCAAGCCCGAAACCTTGAGCGCTTTTAGATCATTGGTGGTGTCCACCATAGCGAAACTGTAGTCGGAGCTGTTGATAAACCTGGAGGAACGCTCGCAAGGCCTTGTGGCCAGGTGGTAGTGGTAGACGAGAATGTCATGTCGCACGCACAACTGGGCGACGGCAACCTTCTGATCGTGCCCGGCATGATCGATGGTGTACTCGAGGTCAAAGCCGACCACTTGGTACTTGTCCTTGGCAAGCAACTGCTCCATAGTTTGGATGGAGCTCTCCACCGAGACCGGCTCATTCATGTACACCACCGAGACGGCCTTCGCCCTCGCGTGGGTGTCCACTATATGATGCGTGGTGAACTGCCCGCCATTGTCGTCGTCGGCCGCTGGGAGCGCCATTGGAACCGCTGGATGTCCTCTCTGTATGTTGCGTCATGGGTGTGCTTATTGTGTCGTGTGGCGTGAGAGATGAAGGTAAATGGCCGGAGGAATAAATGGGGGCCGGGCGGCCTGGATTCTCGGCGCGTCCGCATGGCAGTTTTTGCAGCGGGTAACTGCATCGTCGCGCCGCGCCCGGCGCAATCGCATGCACACGAACGTGCGTGATCATGTGCCGGCCCCAAACACTGGCAGCGCGTGTGGAGGGATGAGGGCAGAGCACCCGGAGGGAGGCGAGAGCAGAGCGCGCGTGGTGGGACACGAGCAGAGCGCGCCGCGGCCGCCTCAACCACAAGCAACAACATGCATAGAGCAGTTGAACACGCAGGAAATGGTCGTCTACAAGCCGGCCGACAGTTGTGTCGCTGCGTAGAGAGCGGCCGTGTGCTACTACCGCCGTCTTGGTCTATTAGTCCCCTTTATATTCTGTGCCATATTTTGACCTTAAATTTAACCAAGAAAATGTTAATGCATGTTACAAAAATTATATCATTGGAAACTATGTTCAAATACGAATCCAACATTATAATCTCTGGCGACATGCATTCATATTTTATTAGTTAAATCTATAGTCAAAATTTGGCACAAAAATACATAGACGACTTATAAACCAAGACGCGAGTAGTAGGTAATTTAATCGCAAACATTTTTATTTTATTAACCATATGTGTACATGTCCTTTCGTCCTCCTCTCACATGTCTTGTCACCCCGCTACCACAGATGGCTTAGAGCGCAAGCTTGAGCAGCGCGCGGGGGTGTTCTTTTGGCCAAACGGTGGTGAGCCCGTTCCCGCGCAACCGTGTAGATTCCCGCGCAAGCTTCTCGCCCGAGTCGGTGAAATCTCCCAAAACCTCAATGCTTACCGGCCTGCTATATAAACCCTCACGGTCCGCGAGTCCTGCGTCGCATTTTCCCCTCCCTCCCTATAGCTTATCTCGTCTCCTTCTCCCACAATCGTCAATGGCACCAGTCCATCATAGTCGCTCAGCCACTCCGTCGTCATCAGAGGACAGCTCCAGCTGGGAGGCTACACCGCGGCGGCGGTGCAGTCCCCAGCGTAGTGTAGTGCGCGTGGCATCCCTGTTTGGGTGTGCGCGGAACACCCACCACACGCTCCGCCGCCGCTGCCCGTTGGCAGCTGTTGCCGGCTGCTGTTGCCGCCACCCCACCATCTACCGCCATGGCCGCCACACCACCGTCAAAAGCCAGGGCCATCGCCCGCTCCACCGCCGCGGCCCGAAGGCAGGAGGTGGCTGTCGTGGCCGCCACCCCACTGCCGGCCACCGTGGCCATCACCCGCTCCGCCGCCGTGGCCCGAAGACGGGAGGTGGTGGTCGTGGCCGCCACCCCATCGTCGGCCGCCATGGCCACCAGCCCACCGTCGACCGCCGGGGTCATCACCCACTCCGCCACCGCCGCCCGAAGGCGGGAGGCAGAGGTGGAGGCCCGCACATGCGTCAGCGACCTTGCGCGCTACACCGAGTTCCTGTGGGAGGAGGAGGAGCGCCTCGTCGAGCATACAAAGAGCCTTACCACCGCTGTGGCCGCAGCACACACCGCCGCAGAGGCGAGGAATCAGGAGATCTACGAGGAGAACCACTGCTTCAAGAGGGGTCATCTGGAGCGGCAGAGGGCGTTCGAGGTGAGCGTTGCTGAAGGTGCGGCAGCGGCAGGCACCGTATTGCAGTTGTCGAGCTCGTCGGTAGGCTCCTTCTCCTCTGCCTCTTACTGAGCGTGCTCGGCAGAGGAGAGGCTGCCAGAAGTAGTACAAAGCCCCTTCGTAGTAGTAGTATTTTGGGGCTATTTTGTTCAGTTCATCTGGCTATAGATGTGGTGAAACTGTACAATGTACTTAAAATTAGCTAGTATACATAGTTGAACTAGCTATTTCAGTATGTGGTTGGCAACAATTGGGGAAAAGTTTGGTCGGTTCAGCTGTCGAGTTGAACTGTTTGTATAAAGAACGACTGCTTAATCTATGAATGAAATCTATGCTTAATTACTGAATTTTAGTTGCAAAAATTAGATAGTGCTAGTGATTTTTAGCTGCATATTTTGACAAATCGCAGTGTTACAAGGTTGACAAATGGCAATATTACTAGATCAACAAATGTCGATCTTTCCAGTTTGACAAATGGCAATATACCCAATATGACAGATGCAAATCTTACCAAATTGTCTGTACGTGGTTGCACACGGGTCATCCAAAACAACCATTTGCGTTGAAGGGATGTACAAATCCTGCTCAGCACATTTTCTCTTGGCTTAGCACCGAAGTCTGGCTTTGCATACCATATTCAATCTGAACCATTTGCGTTGAAGAGATGCACAAATCCTGCACTGTGAATTTTCCCTTGACTTACGGGGGAAGACCATAGCTCTCACTTTGCATACGGGCGTTCTATCTAAAACGTTTGCAATCAAGAGCTGCACAAATCCTGCTCGGCACATTTTCCCTTGGCTTCCTGGGGAAGCTGTCGGTTTGCATACGGGTATTCTAACTAAAACGTTTGCGATGAGTGTTTTATATTTAAAAACCATTGACGTTTTTTTCAAAAGAAAATCGTTTGATAAGTCTGTACATTAAGAGAGAAAAATGCAAGTTCGTTCAAACCATATCTTTCATTCAGTCACACTGCGAATTTATATTCATATGATCGAGATACAGTATTAAACCCAAAAAAACTATTTCCGGCAGCGGCGGAGGCGGCGTGCCGCGCCGGCGTTGTCGTTGTCGTCCTCCGGAACGTCGTTGTTGAAGTCTTCAAGGCAGCATAGAATGTTCTTCACTTAGAAATCAAACATCATGTCGTCGAGCGATCGATGGGCGGGGCGCGGGAGGACGACAACTGGCGGCGCTGCAAGGTAGCGGTCGATGGCGGCGTCCCATGCTACTGAGGGGGGCGCGTGCACGGGTACAGGTGCGGCGGGTGCAGGCAAACGCACGGGGACTGGCGCCACAGTGGGTGGAGGGGCGCGCACGGGCATGGGCATGGGCACGGGCGCTGGCGCTGGAATGTACACGAGCTCGCGCGGGTCCGTGAAGACCTCGCTGACACCCGCGGCCTCCAGCTCTGCGATAGTGCTCGGCGACCAGCCCGTCAATGCTACGGGGATGGTCGCTGGCGCGGGCGCAGGGATGGGAGCTGGGACGGGCACGGGGGCAGCAACCGCCGCGGCCAGCTCGTTCAGAGCCATGTCCATGAGGCCCCATTCCTCCTTATTTTCTATCTCCTCCGGCTCGAAGTCGACTTCACCAAACTTGAAGACTAGTGGCAGATGATCCTTCTGCTCCATGGCGTTGGTGGAGGTCTGCGGGAGGGAGGGGAATGGGAGCCGAACAGTAAGGCCGCCCGTATTAAACACCGGCTTGGGCGCCATTAATGGAGAGGATGCGAGCAAGGCAGGCGGCCATGGAAGTCAAAGGGCTCGCTTCCTAGTGAGCCTGCGCAGCATACATCTCACACACTTTCCGGTAAGCTTGCGCATTGGAGGACAGCTTGCACGCCTCTCGGTCAGCCTGCGCACCGGACTGCGCTCGCATGCCTCCCGTTCAGTCAAGCAGCTGTCCGCACGACACCTCCTGTAGCCATTAAAAGACAGACACATGGCGTCACGTGAATGGTTAACAGAACGCACACGATTTAAATTATACAAACGTTTGAGATGTTAAAGTGGCAGCTATTTTTTCAAAATGCCTTTGTTGTCGGTTATTCGAGTGCGCCTTCTCTCAAAATGGACACGAAAAATACCACAGCATGTCGGGTGCCATTCCATGATAGCATGCCAAGTTTCATGAATTTCAGACGAGTTTTGGATTTACTAGAATTTACAAACAAAGTATCTCAATGTTTTGCCGATAATCAACAGTACCCTGGTGTTTGAAATTCATTCCCATTTCTTGCATGGGACCTAAGCATGCACCAAAGGACACACATTTCATATGTCAACCCATTTTTCTGCACTGGAGCATGTGCATGTAGTTCAAATTTGAATTATGCACATAAAATGCCTAGAAAACCCAGTTAATGTATAAAAATGTCCAAGCGAACCCCGAAAAATCCCAAAAATTGACACAATACTCCTGTCTTTCTATGTTGATACTAGAAAAATTTTGAAAGCAAGAAGAGGCAACATATATCATTTCGTCCCCAAGGGTGGCACGTTCTCTACCGAAACCATCAGGCTTGTTGCGAGAAGCTCTGGTTTGCGAGAACCTTATACTCGAACCTGCCCCAAATGGGACAAATTTTTTACCACAGCATGCTGATGCTGCTCCATGATAGCATGTCAAGTTTCATGAACTTCAGACGAGTTTAGGATTTACTAGAATTTAAAAACCATCTATCTCAATGTTTGCGGCCTAGCGACGGTGGCAAGGTGTTTGACATTCATTCCCATTTCTTGCATGGGACCTAAGCATGCAGCCAAGGACACAGATTTGATTTTTCAAACAATTTACATGCACTGGAGCATGTGCCTGTAGTTCAATTTTGAATTATGCACATAAATGCATAGAAAACTCAGTTAATCTTTAAAAATGTCCAAACGAACCCCCAAAAATTCCTGAAATTAACACAACACTCATGTTGTTCTATGTTGACACTAGAAAAAAAATGAAATCAAGAAGAGGCAACGGATATCGTTTCGTCCAGAAAGGTGAAACGTTCCCTACTGTAACCATGAGGCTTGTTGTGAGAAGCTCTGGTTGGTGAGAAGCCTATAACCCAACCTGCTCCAAATGGAACAATATTTTTACCACGGTATGTTGATGCCGTTCCATGCTAGCATGTCAAGTTTCATAAATTTCAGACGCGTTTTCGATTTACTAGAATTTAAAAACCATGTATCTCAATGTTAGCGGCCGAGCGACGGTGGCAAGGTGTTTGACATTCATCCTCATTTCTTGCATGGGACTTAAGCATGCAACCAAGGACACACATTTCAATTTTGAACCCATTTATATGCACAGGAGCATGTGCATGTAGTTCAAATTTGAATTATGCACATAAATGCATAGAAAACTCAGTTAATGTATAAAAGTGTCCAAGCAAACCCCGAAAAATCCCAAAAATTGACACAACACTCCTGTTGTTCTATGTTGACACGAGAAAAATTTTGAAAGTAAGAAGAGGTAATAGACATCGTTTCGTCCCCCAAGTTGGCACGTTCCCTACCGAAACCATCAGGCTTGTTGTGAGAGAAGCTCTGGTTTGCGAGAAGTTTATACCCAAACCTGCCCCAAATGGGACAATATTTTTACCACGGCATGTCGATGCCGTTCCATGATATCATGTCAAGTTTCATGAATTTCAGACGAGTTTTCAAATTACTAGAATTTTAAAACCATGTATCTCAATGTTAGCAGCCGAGCGACAGTGTCAAGGTGTTTGACATTCATTCTCATCCCGGCGGTCTTCATGATGAGGAGGGAGTAGTTCACCCTCGGGGCTGAGGGTATGTACTAGTAGCTATGTGTTTGATCTCTCTCTCTCTCTCTCGTGTTCTTGATTTGGCACAATCTTGATGTATCATGAGCTTTGTTATTATAGTTGGATCATATGGTGTTCTTCCCCCTCTACCTTCTTGTGATGAATTGAGTCTTGCTCTTTGAGGTTTTGTTATGTTGGATTGAGTATTGGATTTGAGAACACTTGATGTATATCTTACGATGGGATATCTGTGGTGACAATGGGATGTTCTATTGATTTAATTGATGTATGTTTTGGCACTCAACTCGCGGATTCCCGAGGTGACATTGGGGTAATCTATGCATAGGGGTTGATGCATGTTTTCGTCCTACGTTCTCCGATAGAAACTTTGGAGTGATTCTTTGTTGCACGTTGAGGGATTGTTATGTGATCCGATTATGTTATCATTGTTGAGAGAATTTGCACTAGTGAAAGTATGAACCCTAGGCCTTGTTTTCAAGCATTGCAAATACCGTTTTTTCTCACTTTTTTTACTAGTTACCTTGCTGTTTTTATATTTTCAGATTACAAAAAACTATATCTACTATCCATATTACACTTGTATCACTATCTCTTCGCTGAACTAGTGCACCTATACAATTTACCATTGTACTGGGTGTGTTGGGGACACAAGAGACTCTTTGCTATTTGGTTGCAGGGTTGTTTGAGAGAGACCATCTTCATCCTACGCCTCCCATGGATTGATAAACCTTAGGTTATCCACTTGAGGGAAAATTGCTACTGTCCTACAAAACTCTGCCCTTGGAGGCCCAACACGAGTCTACAAGAAGAAGGTTGCATAGTAGACATCAGGCAGCAGGCGAGCGGCAAGGCGAGGCCACGCGCAGGCGGGCGCGGGCGGCTGTGGGCGCTAGGCAAGGCAGGGGCATGGCGAGCAGCGGCGGCCAACATCATCAGATTGAAGGGGAAAACAGGGGGAGATGGAGGAGGAGCTCTCAAGGAGGTTGTAGGCGAGCACGAGGAGGCCGGGGGTGGCCCGGAGTAGCGGCAAACAGCAATGGCGGACAGCAGACGGAGACGAAGGAGACCGGTCGATGGCGATGGTGTGGTGCGATTCCAGCAAAAACGATCCTCGTAGTCGATGTAGATGGATGCAACGCAACTCCTGGACACCCAATCATGGCTCGGAGAAGCTCCTGGCTGCCAAGACGACGACGACGCGATGATGGTAGCTTCGGGCGACAAAGAAATCGAAGGGGGTGCCCCTTTGCAGTAAGATGTTGGAATTATGTCTGCCCAAATAGAGACAATCCACTTTCCATCCTTGAAGCCATGGAGGATATGAAAGATAAAATTAGGGTTCCTTTCTTCATGGAAATTATTGTACTTGCTGCTTGGGCTATCTTGATATCCAGGAACAATCTAATATTCAATCAGATTCAACCATCATTTTAGGGATGAAGAAGAATATATCTGGATGAAGTCCATTGGCTTAGACACAGAATCAAGAAGAAATATGCTACTGCTTTTAATGCCTGGTTCGACAATTTGTTGTAATCCTTTAGTCTTTTTCTTTTTTCTTCTTCCTTTCTCTTTCCTTTCTTTTCTCCTTTGATTAGATTCTTAGCTCTTTTGTAGTAGTCCTTTTCATAGTGTCTCTTCTTTTTTCCTTTTGGCTTAGCTCAAGCCAGGATACTGTGTTTTGCTTTAATTATTAATATAAAAATTGCAGTGGGGCATTGCCCTACTGTGTACAGTCAAAAAAAGAAATCGAAGGGGGCAAGCGATGGAGGGGCAGAATGGTTGATCTAGGGTTCAGAGGGGGGGGGGAGGTCGGGGTGGCCGTATCCTTGCGGGGGCATCGCCGGATGGTCGCCGCGTGGCCATCCACAGCATGGACGCCGCACGCGCGTCCAGCGCGCCCCCTGTGAACAGGAGATTAAGGATGGAAGTTGTGATGGGCTGGGCCTCTGTTCATACTGGCCAAAGTGCATCGTAGCACTTTCCTATTTTCTTTTTCTATCGAACATTTTGTCTCAATTTTTCTATTTAGTTTACATAGCAAATGAATTTTGCTTGGACTCAAACTTTGCACGTAATTACTATGCAATATTCTGGAGCATCTCTCAAAGTTTCACGGCAGTTGGAAATGTTTAAGAATTTGTTTATTTTTGAATGGCTAATATAAGTGTTGTTGGTCCACTTAAAATGTTGTTGGGGGCAATTTCAAAATCTAAATGAAGTTTGTGTTATTTTTACAATTGCTTGGGGAATTTATGACATATTTTAAACACTTATGTTTTGCTGTTTGGATAACTAGTCAATGTGTCCGTGCAATGCACGTTAATTTGGAAGTATATTAAGTGCATGCGGATATTAAGTAGGATATTATTTGCGTGTTATTATGTGATTAGCACTATATTTGGCATGAAATTAACTGCACGCTAAACGTGTTGAGTGCTCGACATTGAAGCAGTCTAGGTCGTTGGATTGACATGATTTGATGGCTGAGATTAATATGATCTGCCCCTTTGGGTCTTTTTATATTGGTATAGATTAATATTTTTGACTTTATTTTTTTTACTTGCATTATAAATTGGAATTTGAATATGTGAGTTGGATTAACTCTCAATTGAAATTTAAATATGATGATCATGATGACATGGCACATTATTTTTGTTAATGACATGACAATAATCTGGGGATGTCACAACTCTCCACTCAAAGAAATCTCGTCCCGAGATTTAAAAGGTCGAGCAAGGGGAAAAAGGCCTGGCTACGAATCTTACGAGTCTTCTGGTCCTGGTTGCCCTTCTCGAAGAGGTCAGTCCACTACTTTCAAGTCTTCAGTTCTCTGCATCGATGCACCGTGATGAAGTTGTCATCCTTCCTTCAGAATCTTCATCGTACTTACGAATAGGGTAAGAGCAAAAACTCTATAAGGACGGATTTCACATAGTCGAGTATCGGACGGTTGACTCAGGGGAAGAGGCATAAAAATATCTCTCGAACTTTGGAACACAGGAATCATAACGAGAGTGACTGAAGAAGACATGTATAGTTTCTTCTGAGTAGGCAAACATGTAATGCCTAAGCAGGATGAAAGAAAGGTTTAGAGTGTGGAGGAACGAATCTTGCGTATGATACCGGAATGGATCACAAGGAAAGTGGCTTGCGAAAAACACTTACGAAGCCAAGTGCAAATGTAACTTCAAATACAAGGATCACATATTCATTTATGTGAAACTTCATAATCAATGAGATATTCCGTAAGGAATTCTAAAGAATGACATGCACAAGGTAGAATGATAATCGATTCCATGGTTAACTGGAAGATTTTGTCGCAAGTGATACAGAAGGGCGCATATTGCACGAGTATGTATTTGGGACTTGAGTATTCGTGAATAATTAGAATGATCAAAATCAAAGTGATCAACATCCATACCACCATGATGAATAAGAAGGGTGGTGGCATCATGTGTGATCATGATACAAGGTTCGTCAGAGAACAGTTTGTCAGCTATGCTGGAAACAACATCAGTACCAATGGCGGGGAACGAAGAGAACTAGTTTCCTGCTCGTTGAAACAAGGAGGACCAAAAGGCAAAGTTCACATCCACCGGTTTACCGGAATGTTAACAACAATATTAAAAGGGTCTTCCTGACAGAGTTGTATACTGGGGTGTTTACATAAGCATGAAATTATAACTACTTAGATCATATAATTATAAGAAAGGCTAAACACACCAATGGAAAGGAAAATGTGATTATTGGCTTAATCGGACAATGGAAAGGAAAATATGTTTACTCATAAGTATTATGAGCATATCCTTCCCAAGGACAAGAAGAGCATGATATACATGACTGAACAACAAGTACATATCCATTTGGATAATGGGGCAAAGAATTCCATGGTGTTTACCCATAAAACGGGGTTTGGATAATTGATCAAGAAACATTTAGCATTGCACTTGCAATGTTCCTTTTGACAATCGGAATACCTCAGTCATGCTTCGGGGTAGCAATGATGTGGTGTTAAAGTAAAGATTAAGTTTGAAGATCACAAGAGGTACAAAGGAACAATTTCAAGAATAGCAAGGAACTCAAGGTATAACCAAAACATGACCAAGTCAATGTTGGTACGAAGTCAAGGATGTTGTCGATGATAACACAAATCATGGAGGGTCAAGGACAACATTTCTCATCATGAATTCAATTGACTTCTCGAAAGAAGTCAAAATGTTGATGATGATCACGACGCATTTTGTCGTGAGGTTTCATGAAGATGTAATCGATTAGTAAGATGATCAAAGCAGATGGAATGGTGAAGCTAAAGGTCAAAGGGAATACAAATATGGCGTGAGCTTGGAATCAATCTTGTTGTTTAAGCAAAACGATATGATGATGAAAGTTGGACACAGGCTTAGCTCATTGTTAGAAAAATGCACCGGGAAGAAGGATGTAACATCCCCAGTGGTTAGCTGCAGTGAACTTCCTCTAACTATGCCAAGTCATCATTATTAAGTTACCAATAGTCATTAAGGTCCAAAACCCATTCCAATTCAAATTTCAAATAGCGAAGAAAAATAAAACCTCTTCAAATAATTAAACAAAAGTGTTCATGTCATTGCAACTAATCCCTAACTATTTATAATAAGGAAAGCAACATGACCAAAATTCCTTAAGTGACCCTAGCATCGGTAAAACCAATCCAACAACATTTAACTGCGACAAAATAATATAAACATAATTTTATAAGGTTGCTATGGCCTTGAAACTTTGTGTGCATCACCATAGCACTGCAGTGTACACCAAGTTACATATTTTAGAGAAGTCGTATAGTGTCAAAAGGAATTACAAAACAAAGACAAAATATGAAACAGAGAAAGAAAATAAAAATGTGCTAGAACTAATGTGTGGCTGGGCTTCAAAGTCCACAGTATCCGGCCCAGTCTCCACCGCATCATCCCTAACCCCTCATCATGGACATCCAACGTCCGTCCATGGCGCGGATGGTGTTGGGGATATAACCCCGCGGTGTAACCCACCCAGGAGGGGCCGGGTTACACTGTTGGCGACTCAGAGATAAAGTCCAAGTAGGCCCAAGAGGCCAGATGGAGAACCCAGAGGGCAACTTACGCGGTGAGCCGCCAGAGGCCCAAGCCCAGAAGATGGTGCGAGACCCGACGCTTGAAAGTCGCCCGACGATGACTTGTCCAGAAAAGCAAGGTGATTTAGAACCCAGATCGGTCATGTTGTGTGATCCAACTTGGACTCTTGTAAGCCCAGGGCCTCGACCTGTGTATATAAAGGCGAGACTCTGTGGCGAGTTAACTCAAGTAACAATCAATCGATAGCTAGGTCAAGCGATTCCGCTCCCTTGTAATCGATACCCAATTAATACAACACAAAGAAGGACATAGGCTTTTACCTCGTTGAGAGGGGCCGAACCTGGGTAAACTCGTGTCCTTTGTCCCGTTCAACCCCTTCAAGCTAACCTACATTGCGATGGCTCCACACCTAAGTCCTTTCACAAGGGCATCTACCATGACAAAACCACGACAGTTGGCGCCCACCGTGGGGCCAGTGCACGGTGGTTTCGAGTTCTTGAAGAGCTCTTTCCCAGGGATCGAGGGATACGCCGTTGGCAGGATGACTAAGAGTCGCCGCGACAAGCTCTACATCGACGACGCTGGCTGGGGCCCTGAGGCCGAATAAATCGAGTACGGGTACTGGGTCCCCTTCGGCGGGATTCACGTCTTCATCGGCAAGATTGGTGGATCAGAGCCTGAGCCAGACATCTGCACCGACATCGTTGAGCCGGGTCGGCGTGCGTGACCCGCGAGGGTTCAACCTGGCCGAAAGCGTGTCTTCGTTGGATTTGCGCATGGCATGGACCTTGCAGAGGATTCTGTGTCCGGAGGAGAGACTCTCATCTATTCAGGTGATGATTCCTTGACCGGAGAGACGGAGTCAATCTACCAGCTTCAAGACAGCGGGCTTGGGGGCTATTCCAATGGTGACAGTATTCCGGATTCCTATGAGCCGCCGTATCGAGCTGCTATCTTTATGGATGGTACAGGGCCGGCTCTCAACTCATCAACAGTGACGGCTATGATGTCTGGATCAATTGCTGCTACGACAGCTGGGGCTAGTGGCTCAGCTCGACCGCTGGCTCAAATTTTGTCTGAACTTTTGGGCACTTTGACAACTCTGTTAACAACAGAGGTTACTACGGCGAATCAGGCACATCATAATGCAGAGGTTGCAAAGGTGCGAGATGAGGTGGCCAAGGCTCAGGAGGAGCTTAATGCAAAGAACGCTAGGATGGCAACGGAACGAGCTCTGATGGACGCCGAGTCACAACGTATAAGGGCGGAGGATTTTTGTCTGTGCCTGGATTAGAATGCATCTAATGCTGTTCTTCGAAGGAGGTACCAAACCCGCCTGCCTTTGCAGTATGAGGCGCGGAACCTTTTTAACATGCCTGGTACAGGGCCAAGTAACCCGCCAGGTACAACCCGGGCGGCTGAAGTCCTAGGGAGCGGGGCGGCGGCTCAGCCTCGATTACCAGACCCGCCCCGCAGGGATCAGACCCCGCCTTGACAGTTTTCAACACCATTTGGCCATTATTCTAACCCGGTGGATAACATGATAGCGGCGGCTACCCGGCTCAATGCAATCCCTATTACGGATGAGACGCCCTTCGCAGCTGAGGCACGGAATGCAATTGAGCTTTTACAGACAGCGGTCGCACAGCAAGAGAAGTTTACATATAGTCGTGACAGGGTGCACTCGACCCCGCTCCCAAGCCACAGTTACAGTCGGCGCATTGAGTCGCCGGCGGTTTCCAGTAGTGAACGACGTCGTCGACTGAGTCAGGATAACCCGCCCTGTTGGAATAACCCGCCCCTCACTCATGCTCAGGCGATTGTGGATGATGCCAGAGCTCGCCGAGAGGCGGAGGCGGCAGCGGCGGCTCAACTGGGGGCTTATCAGCAGCCTCCAGTGACGCGTTCGATGTCAATAGGGGCTGATGTAATTTCTAGGTCTGTTGGGGTGCCTTGTTTAGTCCCAGCCTTACGTAATGAACGTTTGCCTAAGGATTTCAAGTGTTCTCGTAAGGTGGCTAACTATACAGCTGATCTCCCCCCTGAGGCCTGGATTGAGAGTTATGAGTTAGCCATGGAGATGCTGGATGTCAATGATGCTGTATGTGCTAAATATTTTACTATGATGTTGGATGGGCCATCTCGGACCTGGTTAAAAGGATTGCCTGCTAATTCCATCAGTTCATGGGCAGAGTTGAAAGCACAATTCATTCAAAACTTTAAATGAACGTGCAAGCAGCCTCTGATGATTATCGATCTTGATAATTGTGTGCAGCGTGAGGATGAATCAGCCCATCATTGGGTCTGGCGGGTATTTGCTATTATTCACTCATCGGATAGTATTGCGGCGAGTCAGGCGGTTCTAGTTTTGGAGAAGAACTATCACTTTACCCCCCCCCCCCCTAAGCAGAAGCTTGGGTGACTTAAACGTCATTGTAATGACATGGGTGAGCTTATGGCGGCTCTCATCAAATATGCCGACTCTGATACCACCAAGGATCCTGGATCTAATGATGAGAAATCCATCAAGGGCAAGAAGAATGGTAATGGTAAAGGTCAGCAGCAGAATGTGGCAACGCATAATGGTAATAACCAGGGCCATGGTGGTAAGCGCAGACACCCCGAGGGCGGGTCAAATCTCGTAGCTAACACCAACACTGGATATTAAAACCAGCGCCGTAATGGTAATGGTAAGCCGTCCTTTGGAGGGAAAAACTTTAATATTGAGGCAATGATGAATGAACCTTGCCCAAAACACAGTCTGCCTGATAAGCTGGCGACTCATGCCTGGAAGGAATGTTTTATCATGCGAGAGTACATGAATTACAATTTTAACCAAAATCATGGTAACAATAATGGTCCGCCTGACGGGTCAGGATCAGGTTCACAGGGGCCCGACTTTTGGGGTGGCGGTTCAAATTCTGGTTATCAAGGCCAGGGCAGTCAGGGTGGTCACAACCAATAGTCTGGTTAGGGTAACCAGCAACAAGGTAATCAATCAGGATATCAGAGTAATCCAAAGCAGCTCAATGGTGGCCAGTATCATGTTTTCACTACAAGTCTTTGCAAGCGAGACCAGAAAGTTCATAAGCGCGTGGTAAATACTATTGAGCCGGCGGTGCCTCAGTACTTACGGTGGTCAGAGTATCTAACCACATGGAGTCGGGAGCATCACCCGCCCCGGGTTGAGAATCCGGGTCATCTGGCATTGGTGGTAGCCCCTCGGGTCGGGGGTTATAAATTCACTAAAGTACTCATGGATGGTGGCAGCAGCATCAACATCTTGTATTATGAGACCTTTCGCTGGATGAACTTAACTGACAAGGATCTTAAGCCGTCTTCTACAGTTTTCCATGGCATGGTGCCTGGTAAGTCGGTGTATCCTGTCGGAAAGATTGCCCTGGAGGTTGCCTTTGGTAATGACTATGACTACAGAGCAGAAATGCTATGGTTTGAAGTAGTCAAGATCAAGAGTTCGTATCATGCTCTCTTTGGGCGGCCAGCTTATGCCAAATTCATGGCTCGGCCTTGTTATGTCTATTTACAGCTTAAGATGCCAGGGCATAAGGGCATAATTACAGGCCATGGTGATTGGAAAATCGCTCTGGAAGGTGAGGAAGGAGATGTGGCTTATGCAGAGTCGACTTATGCTATTGAGGAGCTTAAATTTTATAAGGATAATGTTGACCCAACTGATATGACCCCTTTGAAGAAGCCCACCACTGAGCAAGACCCTTTGTTGAAGTTTAAGTCAGCTAATGATACTAAGCAGGTTGATTTTGTCCCTGGCGACTCATCTCAGCAGTTCACAGTGGGGGCTAATATGGATCCTAAATAGGAAAGCGCGCTCATTGAGTTCATCCGTGAGAATCGGGACATCTTCGCATGGAAACCTTCTGACATGCTGGGTGTATCGAGAGAATTCACTGAGCACACTCTTAATGTGGATCCTAAGTTTAAGCCGGTTAAGCAATTCCTTCGTCGTTTTAATGAAGAGCGACGTAAGGCTATTGGAGAGGAGGTAGCCCGGCTCTTAGCAGTTGGGTTTATTGTGGAAGTCTTTCACCCTGAGTGGTTGGCTAACCCTGTGCTTATACTAAAAAAGAATGTCACATGGCGTATGTGTGTTGACTACACAAATCTTAACAAGGCTTGTCCAGCTGATTCGTTTGCTCTCCCTCGTATCGACCAGATTATTGATGCCACAGCAGGTTGTGAGAGTTTATGTTTCCTGGATGCTTATTCTGGTTATCATCAGATCAAGATGGCAGTTAAGGACCAAGAGAAGACGTCTTTTATCACCCCTTTTGGAGCCTTCTGCTATGTTTCTATGCCTTTTGGGCTTAAAAGTGCTCAGGCGACTTAGCAATGTTGTGTTTAGAATTGCTTTCACAGTCAGATTGGGCGCAATAAGCATGCTTATGTGGATGATATTGTGGTCAAGTCTAGAAAGAAGGAGACTCTCCTAGATGGCCTGAAGGAGACTTTTGACAATCTTCGGGTCTATAAAATGATGCTTAACCCGGCCAAGTGTGTCTTTGGTGTGCCTGCAGGTAAACTGTTGGGGTTTCTGGTTTCAGAACGAGCTATTGAAGCTAACCCGGAGAAGATTAAGGCCATCACTTCACTTGCTAAACCGGCGTGTGTCAATGACGTCCAGCGCCTGGCGGGTCGTATCGCGGCTTTGACCCAGTTTATAAGTCGCCTGGGAGAGAAGGCAATTCCTTTATACCAGATGATGAAAAAGACAGATCACTTTGTCTGGAGTGATGCGGCTAATGAGGCATTTGAGGCACTCAAAAAATAGCTAGCTGAGTTGCCCGTCCTTGCGGCTCCCATTGAGGAAGAGCCTTTGCTCCTGTATGTGGCGGCTAATAGCAAGGCTGTCAGTGTGGTAGTTGTTGTGGAGCGCAAGGAGGCGGGTAAGGAGTACCCGGTTCAGCGGCCGACTTATTATGTCAGTGAGGTGTTGATTCAGTCCAAGCAATGATATCCACATTGGCAGAAACTGGTATATGGGGTGTTCATGGAGAGTCGCAAACTGAAGCATTATTTTCTTGGTCATCCTATTACTATGGTCAGCTCTGCTCCCTTAGGAGACATTATTCAAAACAGGGAGGCCGCAGGCTGGGTTGCTAAGTGGGCGGTCGAACTTGGACCTCATGGTTTGAAATATTTGCCAACAACGGCCATCAAGTCTCATGCTCTGGTGGATTTCATCAATGATTGGACAGAGTTGCAGACACCTGAGGAAAAACCTGACAACACATATTGGACAATTCACTTTGATGGGTCCAGACAGTTGGAAGGCTCGGGGGCTGGAGTTATTTTGACTTCCCCATGAGGTGAAAAAATTTGTTATGTTTTAATGCTAATGTTTCCTTGTACTAACAATGCAGCTGAATATGAGGCTTTACTCCACGGCCTTCGTATGGCCAAAGAGATGAATTTAAGCCGGGTCAGGTGTCTGGGCGACTCAGACCTTGTGGCTCAGCAAGTCTCAGGCACGTGGGATTCCAAAGACCCGTTCATGGCGGCTTATCGCCGGGCGGTTGACAATATTGCTGGCCACTTCAAGGTTATCAGGTGGATCACCTTGATCGACGGAAGAAAGAGCCGGCTGATGCCTTAAGCCGGCTTGGATCCCAACGTAAGCCGGTGCCTCCTAATGTGTTTCTTGATGTATTGCACAATCCCTTGGTCAAGTTGCCATCCGAAGAAGACATTGCTGTCCCTGACTCGGAGGCGTAGTTGGTGGGGGCTCTCCATGCTATTCCTGATTGGAAGCTTCCCTACTTGGCCTATATGACCCGGGGAGGGTTACCTGAGGATGAAACTTTGGCAAGGCAAATAACCAGGAGGTCTAAGTCTATGACTATCATCAACGACGAGTTACACCGATGCAGTGTGACAGGCACGTTCCAACGTTGTGTTTCTCCTAAAGAGGGCCGTGAGATCTTACGAGAGATTCATGAAGCTGATTGTGGTCATCATGCCGGCTCTAAGTCTTTAGTGGCTAAAGCTTTTCGTCACGGGTTTTACTGGTTGACAGCTCATGCTGATGCAGAGGATATCATTAGCAAGTGCGACGGGTGTCAAAAATTTGCAAGACAGGCTCATGTGCCGGCTCAAGAATTACGTATGATTCCAATAACTTGGCCGTTTGCAGTTTGGGGGCTTGATATGGTTGGACTATTCAAGAGGTCTAAGGATAAAAAGACCCACCTTTTGGTGGAGGTTGACAAGTTTACCAAGTGGGTTGAGGCGGAGCCAGTTAGCAATTGTGAGGCAACTACAACTGTTCAGTTTGTTAGAAAACTGATTTTCCATTTTGGTTACCCTCATAGTATCATCACTGATAATGGCACTAATCTTTCTAAGGGTGCTATGAAGGAGTTCTGTCAAAGAGAGCATATTCGTCTTGACGTTTCTTCAATGGTTCATCCACAGTCTAATGGTCAGGCAAAGCGAGCTAATCAAGAAATTTTGAGAGGCATCAAGCCCCGGCTCATGGTTCCTTTGAAGCGAACACCGGGTTGTTGGGTTGAGGAGTTACCTTCAGTACTTTGGAGTATTAATACAACCCCCAACAGCTCAATAGGCTATACACCTTTCTTTATGGTTTATGGTGCAGAGGCGGTTCTCCCAAGTGACATCCGTCATGACTCGCCTAGAGTGGCAGCTTATGTTGAAGCTGATAATGAGACGACACGTCAGAACACACTTGATGCTTTGGATGAAGAGCGTGACCTTGCGGCGGCTCGTTCAGTGATGTATCAGTAAGATCTACGTCGCTATCATAGCCGTAGAGTTCGAAGCCAAACCTTTCAAGAGGGCGACTTAGTGCTCCGTTTGATTCAAGATCACACAGGGATGCATAAACTTTCTCCTCCTTGGGAAGGGCCTTTTGTGATCAGCAAAAATCTCAATAACGGGTCTTACTACCTCATTGATATACGAGAGCACAATGATTCACGTAAGTCGGAAGAGGAGACCCGCCGGCCATGGAATATTGCTCATCTTCGGCCTTACTACACTTGTGCCACAGCTCTTACCTTGTACATACATTTGACAATGTATATATCTTTTATGATCAATATAATAAAGCCGGCATCCCTGAAATTCAGGGCCTCTGTCGTTTCATTTCAGTGCATCTGAGTCTTTGTTATTTGATCATAAGGTCACTTGGGGGCTTCCAACCCACCGGGTTTAGCTTTCATACCCTCTTGACCGGCCTGAGTTGCCACATTATGAGTTACACCTACCTATTTGCAACTTGCTACTCCGTCAGGTGACCCGCCGAACTCTTAACAGTCAATCTTTTTTAAGACCCTGAACTTGTTAAGGTTAAAATGGTGGCTTGTGTCACGTGAGAGCCGGCTTACAGTGAGCTAGGATAACTCAACGGCTATGCAGCCTTGAAAGTAAAAGGCCTGTGAGCCAACTTTTTTGGTCGTGTCTTGAAAGCCGGCCTAACAAATATTTGAGATTTTCTGTATATCTCTCTTTTGGATTTTTTGGATGATTTTATCTCAAGGCTTTTTCTTTTTATGCAAATTTTGATTACCTGGGTCATGAGGCTCTGGATTATGTTGCTCATGTTTGAGTATTTCGGGTTGTCACCCGCCCTGGCTTTTGACTTTAAGTCGCTAGTATGTTTTGGCTTGAATAGCCGTGATTATGATTTTCTTCAGTAGTCATATAAGGCTACCTGTCTTTGGGTTGTCACCCGCCCTAGCTTTTGACTTTAAGTCACCAGCACATATGTTGATTGGTCTTCTGAAGGATATGCAAGACTGTAGGCGAAAGCAAGAGTCATGGTACGGCGCATATATATGATCACATCAGGCATGGAATAAAGTTTAGCTGCCGGATCAAAAGTTGAGATCAACATGCACGAAGGCATGACAGGGCGGATCATTGTTTTACGCTACCCTATTACAAGGCTTCAAATTTAGCCCAAAAGATTTTGAGTCAAGTGTTTTTGCGGAGCTGCACTCCTATAACCCGGCTTCAGAGCCGTCCGGCTTATAATCACCCTCGCTCAGTTCTCTTCTTGGCGCTTTGAAGATTGCAGGTCATCCTGCGCCGACTCTTCCTTATGGACCATCTGGAGGTCAGCCGATGTCCAGTCGATGCCGGTTAAGGCCTCGAAGGTGGCTTCATCATTAAGAATAATGGAATGATCAACATCAGGGGCGAAGATATGCATACGCCTTGGAGGAATAAGGTCCATGACATCATGAGAAGGCAGCTTAATCTTGTTGTTGTTATCATCATAAGCCGGCATGTATTTGTTCAGATTCAGCTCTTCTATGAGTTTGCATGCCACGGGTTGCATCCCCCTGACGCATTGATTGAAGTCTTTTTCTTCAAAGCTTGACCCGTCATCTTTGAACTCTAGGCATCTAGTCGCTATTTCCTCCAGGTCAATTTCTGACTGCCACGCTTTGGCCCGGCCTAGAGCAACAACAGCTCCTGCGCGGGCAGCTAAGAATTTGTGTTCTTCAATTTGAGCCGATGCAGTTGAGAATTGCTCCAACATAGTCTTGATATGGGTCAGAGGCTTTTTGCTGCCTGACAAAGCTACCAGGCTACGTAGTGTTCCAGCGTATAGTTGTTCAGTCAGGGAGTAGACCGCCTTCAGTTTTAGCTGCATGTTCTGACCAAGGCTGGCGCTTCTGGAGCCTGTTCAATTTTTGCACAAAAGTCGCCAGGTGAATTATAGATTATATTTATGAATCGCCAGGCGGGTTAAAGAAGTATCAAAGAAGATGATGAGTTGCATATGAATCTTACCAAAGATGGCAGCTGACATTTGAGTGATATGTTGCTTTAAGCCGGTTAACTCTTCAGTTACCGGCTTAAGCTCAGCCTCAGCATCTTCTGCTCTTTTTAGCAGCGCAGCCTTGTCAGTCTCCCAGGTGGTTCTCTTAGCATCAAAACCCGCCTTGATTTTCTCAATTTCCTCCAGTGAAGATTTCAGCTTTGACTCGGCCTTGGAAGTTTCAGCTTGTTGCAGCTCAATATTCTTCTTTAACTCGCCAAGATGCGACTCTTTCATGTTCAACTCCTCCTGTAATACAATATTGAAGCAATGGTTACCATACAAGGAGCAACTTTTAGTGATACAATTATGTTAAGTCCCAAGCACATTGCAAGCAATATACTTGGCACTTGGAGGCTAATGTAGGTCATTACAATTTTTGATTGAGGCCCGGCTCATCTTGTCAGCTTAAGCCGGTCCTTGGGGGTTACATGTTTGATTCTATTAAGGTCATTAAGACCCGGCTCATCTTGTCAGCTTAAGCCGACCCTTGGGGGCTACATGTTTGATTCTATTAAGGTCATCAAGACCCGGCTTATCTTATCAGTTTAAGCCGACCCTTGGGGAATACATATTTGGTTTTATAAAGACAATAAAGACCCGGCTCGTCTTTTCAAGACAAGCCGGCCCTTGGGGGCTACACTTTGGAAAATTTACAAGTCTAAATCATATTCAGCATTTTTCCTATACTTCAGACTTGGGGGCTAGTATGGACATATGTATATGCACAAGGCTAAAGAGAGGTTGGATATTTTCATACCTCATACTTCTGCTTCATCAACTGGACTAACCCAGCCTCCATATCCCGGCTTGTGTTCAGGCGGTTCAAATAGCCCGCGGACAGATCACCTGCACTATAAGATGAGTAAGCTTCCAAGTCCAGCTTAGCTTTGCCTTTCTCCAATGAAGGCATTTCTTCCTTGGCTGAATGCTTGGCTAGGACTCTGGAAGCCTCAGGCGGCTTAAAAGCTGACCCGGTAACAGTAATGTCATCAATGTCAGTAGCAGGGCTCTTGTGTGTGGACTTGGCAGGACTGGGCGGCTTAGGGCTCGGTGGGTCATGACTGGCAGCCGGGTTAATTTCAGTATCCATTTGCTCGAGAACCATAGCATCAAAGGATGATGGTGGGTCATTGATAGGTTCTTCAGGGTCTTGAATGAGGGCTTCAGAAATTTCTGCCGTCTGCTTCTCTGGTTCAGCAGTTTTGGGATCCTTTGAAGACCCGCCCACCTTTTGCTTCTTACCTGCCTTGGCAACACCTCTGCGACAAGGATACAAAGTCCATAAGTATATCACTACAAGTCATTTATGAACAAATGAAGATACTTACCCCTGGGAAATTTTGAAAGTAGGCATTTGAGTCCCCGTAGAGTCGCCAGATGATGGAGGCATCCCCTGATAATTTGAGTCGGAAGGATTAAGAGGTTGACGAATGAGACCAGCCTTTGGAAAGGAAAGAGTCGGGCTATGAGGCACCTCATTTCGACGCTTTCGAGGAGCTGGGGTGTTGGGTATGTCAGACAGGAGATCTTCAGTGCCATCACTCCGGGTCTTACGCCTTAATTCATGTTGTTGTTTCTTCAAAAGAAAGTTGGGATCCAAATAAGCAAGAGGGTGAGAAAACCTTACTTTTCGGGTGACTCGCCGAGTTTTCTTTTTTGGCAAGCGTTCCGAGTCAGAGGAAATTATAGTTACCTCTGCTGCGTCTGCATGGCTGGTCTCTGCCTCTTCCTGAGAGGAATCAGCGTCAATAAGTTGCATGAAAAGAAAGCCAAGGGAATCAAGTTCTACCTCCGACTCATCATCAAGATGGAGCAGCTCTTCAGCTGAGGGTTTCTTGCGACGACTTGGGCCATGAGTTTTTGTTTTGGGCTTCTTGGCTGGGGCGGCGGCTTGAAGTTTCTTTCTCCAGAAAGGAGAGTCGGCCTATATACATGTGAGCAAACAGTTGAAATAAGGTAAAAATTAAAGAGATGAGTAAACAGGATGATGTTTGGTCTGATTGCTTACAGGAGGAGCCGAGTTAAGTGTGTAGAAAAGATTCAATCCCACTTTGCTGCAGTTTTCCAAAGATTCGCCGAGCAGCGTCTTGACCATCTCATTGATCTCTTTATCAGTCAGACGAGCTTGATTGTAGCGCTGCGAGTCTTTGGAGTCACCGGTGTACTGGCACATTAAGCTGCTGCGCCGGCTCAATGGAAAAATCCTCTAGGCGACCCAGCAGCGGACTAGATCAACTCTGGTTAGGCCATTGGCGAGCAAGGCCCTTATCTTTAAATGTGGCAGCAAAGGGGGCGCGCTCGGCAGCAGTTAAACGACCTGGAAGCTGGCCGGTGGTGGTGAGCCAGTAGGAACGGAAACCTGACAAGGGGTTCTCTCCAGCTGGGGAGGTGTCTCTATAGTAGAACCAGGTAAAATTCCAGTCCTTGGGATGACTGGGCAGGGCGGCTGAAGGAAAGACTATGTCTCTTCGTCTTTGGATGGAAACACCTCTGAGTTCAAGACTAGGCCCATCTGACATCTCAGTTTGACAGTTGATATAAAAATAGTCTCTGAATAGATTGACAGAGGGTTCTTCCCCAAGATACACTTCGCAGAACACTTGGAAGTTGCATATGTTGGAAACAGAGTTGGGGCCAATGTCTTGTGGATGAAGATTGTAGTAGTTCAGATTGTCCCGGAAGAATTTTGAGCCAGGCGGTGAGAAGCCACGGAGTAGATGGTCCGTGAAAACCAGAACTTCACCCTCTTGGGGCTGAGGGGGGCATTCGGAGCCTGGAACCCGCCAGTGGATGACCTCTTTGGTAGGCAAAACCCCCATGGTCACAAAATCATTGAGTGTGCTCTTGGTGACTTTGGAGACGATCCAGTCACAGGAGGTGGGGGTCTTAGTCATGATTGGTGAGTTAAAAATTATAGCCTAAGAATAAAAATATGGTGGGTCAATATTACGATGGTAAGCCGCCTAAATGGTTACAATGACAATTTAGTAGCTACAGACAGGTTATGGATATAAGGTTAATCATTATTATGGAGCATGGAGAAATCATAAGTCGCCCTTGTGAGGGGATAACGCAACTCTCAGGTTGATTGACATATGGCGGGTCAAGTTGTGGCAGTTTAAACCGGTAGATGCTGGCAGGTTACAAGTTTATTGATAAGCCGGCCAGGTGCTGGCGGGTTATAAGTTCATGATTAAGATCAGTCAGGTGCTGGCAAATTACAAAGTTACCATTATAAGCCGCCCAAACAAATTATAGCGGGTCAACTGTCTATGGTTCAAGGTTGTTGAAATTTTGCTAAGTATTGGGTAAACAAGTTTTGCAGGTCGCAGCTACAATTACGGATCTATGGCAGTTTGAAAAAGAAGCATAATTTTTGGCCTAGAGTGCGGTAGTGGAAGAACTACACAAGCTATATATCAATTATGAATAGGAGGAGATCTATCCAGATGCAAGATAAGGGCTAAAACTGCTACCGCCCCACATCTACCTAGTTTTTGGATTGAACTACGTTCTCTAAGCAGAAGGAGGATGAACTTGGAAGAACCACGATGAACAGGCTGATGAACTACTATGACCTAATGCGGATCTGAAGCTGAAAAAGAGGAATACCTGATGGAGCTAAAGAAGAGCGGGGGTGCACTGCAGTTATCTGGTTCGGTCAGGTTGATGCAGCGGCCTTTGTCGGAGTCGCTGGTGAAGAACGGTTGGAGCAGCGGAGCTCTTGTGGGGCAAAGGTCGCGAGGAGGAAGAAGAAGTGGAGGCGAAGGGGGTAAAAGTGAAAAAGGAACCCCCCGTGCCTATTTATAAGGAAAAATCGGTGAACAGTAAAATGGCATGCATGGAAATCGAGGGGACATCATGATTATCTTAACAATGGAGACGCCTCGATTCTCGGGTGGCTAGTTAATGTGAAAAGATCCGTTGTGATGTCATCAGTTCTTTTTGGATTTACTTCACATGATGTCATCGCGGGTTATAAGGATTCGTTCAAAGTTAAGCATTGGAAGGAGTCTAAGGGAAATTCGCCAACCGGAGAATGAAGATTGACATGAACAAGTTCAAATCAATCTAGGGCCTAATGTTGGGGATATAACCCCGCGGTGTGACCCGCCCAAGATGGGCCGGGTTACACTGTTGGTGACTCAGAGATAAATTCCAAGTAGGCCCAAGAGGCCAGATGGAGAACTCGAAGGGCAACTTACGCGGTGAGCCGTCAGAGGCCCAAGCCCAGAAGATGGTGCGAGACCCGGCGCTTGTAAGCCGCCCGACGATGACTTGTCCAGAAAGGCAAGGTGATTTAGAACCCAGATCGGTCACGTTGTGTGATCCGACTTGGACTCTTGTAAGCCCAGGGCCTCGACCTGTGTATATAAAGGCGAGACCCTGCGGCGGGTTAACTCAAGTAACAATCAATCGATATCTAGGTCAAGCGATTGCGCTCCCTTGTAATTGATACCCAATTAATACAACACAAAGCAGGACATAGGCTTTTACCTCGTTGAGAGGGGTCAAACCTGGGTAAACTCGTGTCCTTTGTCCCGTTCAACCCCTTCAAGCTAACCTACGTTGCGATAGCTCCACACCTAAGTCCTTTCGCAAGGGCATCTGCCGTGACAAAACCACGATAGATGGCGTGCTGTCGGCCATCCCGCGGTCGAGGGGATGGATAAAGGCGAGCCCTCGACGCTCTCTCTCTCTCTCGCCCCAAACCATAACATCCCTTTTATTTCCCTCTTGCGCCCCCTGCCTCTCTTGCTCGACGCCTGAGAGTAGCCATCGTCGCATTGTCGTCGTCACCACTTACCGGAGCCTCCCCAAGCTTCACGATGGTTTCCACGAGCTCCGCATCCCTCTTATACTTCGACTACACCGAAGGGCTTGAGCTGGACACCTCTACATCGCCGGGATCGAGCGCTTTTTCCTCTTCGATCACCGGGCGCCTCTTCGTCGAATAGACCGTCGCTCCTGCTCCTAAACTCCCAACGGGCCTCCGTGCGCCTACTAGGTGAGCTCCGCCGTGGATCCCCTTTCTTCGTTGCTCAATCCGCTACTGCTTGTTGTTGTCGGTGGTGTTGCTCTAGCCACCGCGGTTGGGCTCACCGCGTCGATGCCGTCCGGCCGCGCCCGAGTCCCGTACTCCGCTGCATTCGGGCAGCTCCAGCCGCGCGCCTCACCTCGCTTGCCTGCGCCTACACCCGCCCACGTGCGCCCCCACCGGCTTTGCCCTGCGCCTCTCCTCCCACGCCCACTCGCCCGCTTCCATGGCCCAGCCTCGCGTGGCCGTGCCCGTCGCGAGCCCCTAGCCGCTCTGGTCCGCGCCCACCTTCGCCTGGTTGCACCCGTGCATGCCCGTGCCCCACTGATGCTCGCTGAGGCCGCCCTAGCCGGAGCTTCGCCTCTGCTGCACGCCTTGCCACGCCCCACAACAGCCCGCGCCTGCTCGCGCAAGTGCACCACCGTGCCTGGCCGCAGTCGCCTCTGCCCGCCGTGGCCTACTGCTCGCCCGCCCCCGGCGGCACCCTGCCGCTTCCCCCAATGCCACGCCTCCCTGGCCATGGATGTGCGCCTCTGCCGCACGCGCGTGCACAACCATGCCATGGATGGCTTGTGCCACTGCCACAGGGGGCCAGGCATTTTAATTAGGGTCTACCACAAATTAGTGCTAACCCCCATCACTAACGGTCACAGACAGGTGGACCCTACCATCAAAACACCTAGTTAATTAATTTAACCAACTAAATTACTTTAGCTATCAGAGTATCACATGTGGGATCGTTCTGCTAATTAATCATTAAATTAAAATCTACCCTATGACATGTTGGCCCCTTTGACCCTGTTGACTGGTCAACATTTAGACAGTCAACATTGACCATACTGCTGACTCAGCCACACAGGCCCCACCTGTCAGCCTCTAGCACATATTGTTGTATACACTTTCTGTGTACACATAGCAATTTATATTTAATTTATTTTTTAATTAATATTAATCAAGAAATCCTTAAAATCATTTAAACTTTAGAAAATCATATAAAATAATCCGTAACTCGGATGAAAATAATTTGTATATGATAGTTGCTCAGAAAAATATGACGAATCCGAATATGCACTCCGTTCATTTGTCACATGCCCCTAGCATAGCGAACATGGAACCTTCCCCTATCTTTCATTTGTCTGATAAATGCCTAGAGCCAGGAAAATATTCCCGGATATTTCCCCGCTCCGTCTGTAACGCATAGCACTGCGTTAGGTCACCCCTACTACATCATACTGTCATGTCTTGCTCTCTATTGCATTTGTATGCCTGTTATTTGTGTTTCTTCCCCCTCCTTCTCCGGTAGACCCCGAGACCGCTGTTGATCTGATGATCAACTACTTCACTGTCGAGGGTCCGTATCTGTCTGGAGAGCTTCCAGGCAAGCAAAAGCCCCCCTTGATCATTTCAATATCACCCATCGCATTCTCTCTCATGCTTGCATTAGATTTTGCTACTGTAATTGATTGCTCCTATTCTAATGGATAGCCTGCTTTTGTAACCTGCTTTGTACCTTACCTGCTTATCCTAAACTGCTTAGTATAGGTTGGTTAGTGATCCATCAGTGACCCCTCACCTTGTCCCCGTTGCCCCCGCTTCATGATCGATGGCTCGATCAATGTGATCGACGTCCTGAGCCCGACACATCACCTCACACCCCCTTAGTTGTATGACACTACGGGGTTACTATCGAGTGCCGTGGGTGATACCTCGTAACGCACTCCTGATGATAACCCTGTAGTGTAGCTAATCGGTCCTGGTCTGTCGAGGGTGATTCCTCCTTCACCACTCCCGATACGACTCTGTCGTGCAACACCTCAAATGTGAACCATCGAGGGTGATTCCTCCTTAGTTCACCTTGATGGTTACATCTAGTGGAACCCATCGAGGGTGATTCCTCGGATACCCCTTTGGTGTTATGGACACATGGTTACTTTGACTTTACCACAGAACCATGTTAAAGACGGGTCAGCCCCGAGGGGTACCCGCGATAGTTACTATTACTGCAGGAATGGAGGGACAAGCGGTACCACCCCGGTAGAGGTGGACCTAAGTTCCCGACAGTCTCTTGCGAGTCGGGTTGACCATGAGGGTACCTGCGATTTGATGTGAAGTCGGGTGGACCTGGAGGGTACCCCACAAGATTTCTATGTGGCACGGCCGGGCATTCCATGCCCTTGCCGTAAGTCCACGAGACGGGGCGACGGGGTCACATGACCGTGAGTCTCTGCTCATCACTGCGCGCTCCCAAGACACTAATGAGATTGGGTATTTGATCTGAGTAGGCCTCTGGTCTTTTCGCACTGACCACCACGCAGGAATAAGTATGGGCACTTTGCGACGTATGTATCAGCCGAAAGCTCTTCGGACATCAGTGATTGAGCGGCACCCGCCCGGGTGATCCGCGTAAGCACCTGCTTTGTTATAGAGGTAGCCAAGACTGATCTTGGCCATCCATGCAACATGCAGGAGTGCAATGGGCGATGGTCCCAAGACCCCTACGCACTTAGGGTGTAGACCGGTGTGTTGGCCTCTCTATTGAGCCTAGGTAGGACTGCGGTGTGTTGATCGGCCGAGGCCGATCATGACTTGATGGTGTGTCCGACCGGAGTTGATCAAGAGTGTTGGGTAAGTTGGTGCACCCCTGCAGGGAATTTTATCTATTCGAATAGCCGTGTCCATGGTAACAGGACGACTTGGAGTTGTATCCCGATCTATACAATTAGAACTGATTACTGGAGATGATAAATGGATATGATGGCTCCGGGATGGCTTTCTCATAGGGAGTTGATAAAGGATCTCTGGCCGCTAATGTTACAACATACTTTTAAATATAATATGCTATTATGTACTCTTCTAGATGCTGCAAGATGCTAGTCTTCGATATGCTAGGCCTTTCCCTCTATTCTGGCTTTTCAGCAGTTCAGTCCACAGATACAGCCCATTCCTTTGATACCGATGCATACTTAGCATAGTTCTGATGTAAGTGGTTCGAATACTTTGGATGAGTACTCACGTTTGCTTTGCTACCTCCTTTTCCCCCTTACCCAATTATTGCGATCAAATGACGGATCCCAGGAGCGAGACGCCACCACCGACGACTACTACTACTACCCCGAGGGTGCCTACTACTACTTGGAGACCGCCAATGACCAGGAGTAGTTAGGAGGCTCCCAGGGAGGAGGCCTTGCCTTTTCGATCGTTGATGTTTGTGCTAGCCTTCTTAAGGAAGACTTGTTTAACTTACTCAGGTATTGTTGCTTCCACTGACTCTTGTGTATTCGAGCCCTCGAGGCCCCTGGCTTGTAATATAAAGCTTGTATGACTTTAATTTGTGTCTAGAGTGGTGTTGTGATATCTTCCCGTGAGTCCCTGATCTTGACCGTACACATTTGCATGTATGATTTGTGTATGATTGAATCAGGGGCGTCACAAAGGACCAGGTAGCACAGTCAAAATTAGCATGATAATGATGTAGTCGATCAGGCTAGGAATGAAATGATGGGAGTATTAAACTTCCCATCAACAAAACTTAATAGGGGTATTGAATTGTACTATGGATTCGATTCAATTATAAGTGTTCTTGGTTGAAAAAGAACACATAAGCCATGGAAAAATTGAATCAGTGAGAAGAAATACTTGATGAAGACTCATAAGAAATAATGAAATTCCATGATATTCTCGAGATACCAGAGGGTAGTACTCGAAGGTAGATCAGAATAAAGGTTGAAGTGGGGTGTATTGATCTGCAGAAGACAAGTGCTTTAACTTGTCTGAGAAATGGAATCAAAGGAGAACAACGTGATCGGGGCCACGATTGCAAAGGACCAAATCACATATACAAAATGACTTTATATAAGAAGTGGATGGTTATTTTTACGAGAATCTTCCATGATAAGATCTACATCGTGTCCATGGGCATGAACATAAAGGTTCAAGGTCGACTCCCACTTCTTCAATGCATAACATTTCAGTCACTTCTTGTCTTCGAAGAAGTTATAGTGTTGAAAATTTGTCTGACGAAGCGCTAGTAGAGTATAACCCGCATAATTTTTAGGTTCAAACAGATTAGGGAAGGCATAGGTTCAGCCCATCGGGGCATCTTAGGAACGTATACCATGAACTTCAGGAGTAATTTATACAAGCTTGACAGCACAACACGGTTGACAAAAGCAGAGGATACAGTTTATCAAAGGCATTATGTATCAGGGGAAGAACTCAAAGGTTATTGAATATGAAGGACACTGTTGGATAATAATCCGACAAAGGATCTGGCAGTCCACAAAGGGTCTGATGTGAGTATCGGTACTCACCCAAAAGAATGCAAGCACATCGGTTTATAGAAACATCTAAATAATTCAAAGCTTAATTACAAAGGAATTATGATTTCCAAAACGGGGGATCAGAAGCAGATGCTCTGATCAAAGATGAGTAAGTTGAATAGACTTAGAGGCAGCGCCAATCAAAACTTGATTGCTCAAGAACCAATTCATATCCGGAATGACATCTGAGCCGGAAGGATAATTTCCAGGGAACTACTAATGATTGTGTGCATTCACACACATGTTGAATCAATAGGGTAAGAATGACAATCGCAAAGGATTTCAATGCAGATTGTTAGACATATGGAGTTAACCACAAGGGCAGGCATGTATGAAGAATCTCAAAAGCAGAAGGCTGCAGAGGATTCTCGGAGGATTGGATAGCATTTCGAAGTATTTTGTGAAACATATGAACAACTGAGGATGAACGAATCCCCGATAAATGTGAGGAATTATTTGTAGGTGTATTCATGCGGAAAGGAGCTGCAAGGCAGTAGGCACAACGGATTCTCAGAATATTGCTACTTGTGAGTTGCGTTGGGATTTCCTCGAAGAGGAGAGGATGATGCAGTACAGTAGAGATAAGTATTTCCCTCAGTTAATAACCAAGGTTATCAATCCAGTAGGAGAACCACGCAACACCTTGTTAGTAGTACCCGCACATAAGATAACAAATCCTTGCACCCTACGCGAACAAGGGGTTGTCAATCCCTTGGCGGTTACTTGCAAGATTAAATTGTATGGTGATAGATAGATAGATAGATAGATAGATCGCATAAAATATAAATAAAATAAATAAAGAAAAATTGCAGCAAGGTATTTTTGGATTTTATTATATGATAGAAGTCGACCCCGGGGCCAGAGTTTTCACTAGAGGCTTCTCTCGAGAAAATAGCATACGGTGGGTAGACAAATTACTCTTGGGCAATTGATAGAAAAGCGAATAATCATGACGATATCCAAGGCAATGATGATGTATATAGGCATCATGTCAGAGACAAGTAGACCGACTCCTGTCTGCATCTACTACTATTACTCCACACATCGACCGCTATCCAGCATGCACCTAGAGTATTAATTTCATAAAGAATGGAGTAACGCCTTAAGCAAGATGACATGATGTAGACAAAGTAAACTCATGCATGAATAAAAAACCCATCTTTTTACCCTTAATAGCAACAATACATACGTGTCATGTCCCCTTCTGTCACTGGGATTGAGAACTGCAAGATCGAACCCATTACAAAGCACCTCTCTCATTGCAAGATAAATCAATCTAGTTGGCCAAACCAAATCAATAGATCGGAGAGAAATACGAAGCTATAACAATCTTGAATAAAAGAGTTCAGAGAAAACTCAAATAATATTCATGGATAATCTGATCATAAACTCACAATTCATCGGATCCCAAGAAACACATCGCAAAAAGTGATTACATCAAATAGAACTCCAAGAAGATCAAGGAGAACATTGTATTGAAGAACATCGAGAGAGAAGAAGCCATCTAGATACTAACTATGCACCCGTAGGTCTGTGGTAAACTACTCACGCATCATCAAAAGGGCAGCAAGGTTGATGTTGAGCCCCGCCGTGATTGATTCCCCCTCCGGCAGAGGCCTCCAGATGGCATCTCACGAGAACAGAAACTTGTGGTGGCGGAAAAAGTATTTCGGGTGGCTCTCTGATCTGAGGGGAATATTTGAGAATTTATAGTGGCAAAATTAGATCAAGACGTGCCACGAGGGGCCCACAAGCCTGTGGGGTGCCCCCTGGGGCGCGCCTCACGGGCTTGTCGCTCCCTCATGAGTTTTCTGGTCTTCTCCCGAACCTTCTAGGGTCTCTTCTGGTCCAGAAAAAATTGTTCCAAATTTTTTCTTTGTTTGGACTCTGTTTGATATTGATTTCCTGAAAAGTCAAAAATAGGCACAAAAAAACAACAACTGGCACTAGGCACTAAGTTAATAGGTTAATCCAAAAAAATGATATAAAGTTTCTTGTAAATGAATATAAAACATCCAGGATTGATACTATAATAGCATGGAACAATAAAAAATTATAGATACGTTGGAGACGTATCAAATACTGAAGAGTATTTTAGGGTTTATGTTGTAATAACAAAAGCAACTAGGAATTAATGTATGAATGGCAGGTGTATGTAGTTATCCTTAGGGGTTTGATAGTGGAAGGGAATTGCAAAAGCTATGAGCACAAGTTCTCGGGAGAACATCAAAGAGTATCTTCGGAGTCTTCTGGTAAATCAAGAGAGTATCAGCAACAAATGGATCTCTGGATCAAAGTCATCGCATGAACCTAGAGTTAGATTTAGCAAAATCTTTAACCCGAAGAGAAGAGAAATCAGAATCCCAGAGTAAAGGAGCGAAATAAAAGATCCTAATCCCATCCATTGGTGATGTGGACCCGTAAGCCACACAACACAATTAGTAGTTTAGAAAATAGTCTTTCAAGACTAGACTCAACTTCAACCAAGGAGTTTGGAAGGGGGTTCATACAGGCAGTCGGCTCTAATACTAACTTCTGACGCCTTGCCGATAGATTGAATCTGCGTTGGTATTTCCCCAAGAGGAAGGGATGATGCAGCACAGCTACGGTAAGTATTTCCCTCAGTTATGAAACCAAGGTTATCAATCCAGTAGGAGAACCAAGCAACACAATGTAAACAGTACCTGCACACAAAGAACAAATACTTGCAACCCAACACGTAAGAGGGGTTGTCAATCCCTCCATGGTAAAAAGATAGATTAAATTGTATGAGATTGGATAAATAGATCTAGCGAAAACACAAAATAAAATTAAGAAAAGTGCAGCAAGGTATTTTTGGGTTTTTGGAATAATAGATCTGAAAACAATATGATAAAAGATAGACCCGGGGGCCGTAGATTTCACTAGTGGCTTCTCTAGAGAAAATAGCATATGGTGGGTAAACAAATAACTGTTGGGCAATTGATAGAAGAACAAATAATTATGACGATATCCAAGGCAATGATCATGTATATAGGCATCACGTCCAAGATTAGTAGACCGACTCCTACCTGCATCTATTACTATTACTCCACACAATGACCGCTATCCAACATGCATCTAGTGTATTAAGTTCATGGAGAAATGGAGTAATGCAATAAGAATGGTGAAAAGATGTAGACAAGATCTATTCATGTAGGAATAGACCCCATCTTTTTATCCTTAATAGCAACGATACATGTGTGCCTCACTACCCCTTCTGTCATTGGGTGAGAACACCGCAAGACCGAACCCATCACAAAGCACCTCTTCCCATTGCAAGAAAAATCAATCTAGTTGGCAAAACCAAACCAAAGTTTCAGAGAAGAAATACGAGGCTATAACAATCATGCATATAAGAGATCAAAGAAAACTCAAATAATATTCATAGATAGATCTGATCATAAACTCGCACTTCATCGGATCCCAACAAACACACTGCAAAAAGTCATTACATCAAATAGATCTCCAAGAACATTGAGGAGAACATTGTATTAAGAATCAAAAAGAGAGAAGAAGCCATCTAGCTACTGCCTACGGACCCATAGGTCTATGGTGAACTACTCACACATCATCGGAGGAGCACCAATGAGGATGATGAACCCCTCCGTGATCGTGTTCCCCTCCGGCAAAGTGCCGGAATAGGGCTCTAGATTGGATCTCATGGTTCTGGAACTTGCGGCGGCTGGAATTGTGTTTCGACGACTCCCCTAGGGTTTCTGGAATATCTAAGTATTTATAGAGCTGAGAGGCGGTGGAGGAGATCTCCATGGGCCCCACCACCCATCAGGGCGAGCTAGGGGAGTCTGCCGTGCCTAGGTGGGTGGTGGGCCCCATGGGCCTCCCCTCGTGCACTTTCTTGGCTCCCAAGTTGTCTTCTGGGCTGAAAAAAATCTCCAAAAAGTTTTGCTGCATTTGGACTCCGTTTGTTATGGATATTCTGTGAAGTAAAAAACAAGCAAAAAACAACAACTGGCACTGGGCACTATGTCAATAGGTTAGTCCCAAAAAATAATATAAGGTTGCTATAAAATGAATGTAAAACATCCAAGAATGATAATATAACAGCATGGAACAATAAAAAATTATAGATACGTTGGAGACGTATCACGCCCCTATTTGTAATCGTGCACTAATCATACACGCATCATGCACGATCACGAACGGTGACTCATGTAAATATCACAACACACCTCTACGACACAAAGGATAAACATAAATCTCATAAATTACAAACCAGGGTCATGAGGACCAGATTACATAAGTCATCAAAGCAAATAGCATATGAGTACAGACATAGTTAGACAAGTTTGCCTAAAGGAGGCTGAGCAAAACAATGACACTAGATCGAAAGGCAAGGCCTCCTGCCTAAGACCTTCGAAGTATGTAACACCCTGCATTTTGTCCATTTTCTTTTTCTTTTAATTTTAGTCTGGATTTTCTTTTTTGTGGCTTAGTAGTCTTGCAACCTGGAGGGATCACCCTTGATTCCTCTTCCCAAGTGGCTTGCCAACCTCAAAACCCTCACGATACCTTGTCATTTCCATCTTGGACCAACCCCAATATTCTTTTTCTTGGGAATATTCCTTTTTCTACTAAAGGAATAACCCTGTTGTTCTGGGTTGTGAAGCAACCCACATTTCCATCATTCCCAAAATTCCCAAATAATTCTCATAAATTTTTTGGGTCAGATCTTCCACAGATATGTCAAATCCTTCCTTGCCATGTTCAAAAATATTTCACAAATATTCCTTTTCTGATTCTGCCTTATCTGTCAGATTGAGAAGCAACTACCCTTTATATTTGCTTGCTTGCTCTCAAACTTTTTGTGCACTCTCTCCAATCCATATAATTGCCTCATGCCAAAATTCAACTTTATTTGGATATTAAATCTCCCTTGGCAAATTTCCAAAGTTTCTGGTCAACTGGAATCTTTGTGAAGAAAGTGCTAGCTAGGAGTATCCAAATGAGTTGAAATTTTTCAAGCATGTTAATATGCTCAAATCATAACTTTCCACCAAGTTTCAACCCTATCCAATCAACTATGTGAGCACAGCCTCAAATCTTGGTTTCTGGTCAGATTTTCACATTGTGAAGCAACTATATTTTATATTGCTTCATAATTGCTAAAAAATTACCAGAGCATTCTTCTACCTATATTAACTATCTCCACAAAATTTGGGCTCATTTTATCTTCCCAATAATTCCCTGGAATTTTTCTAAGATTCTGGTCAGAAAGGATAGCTGTGAAGTACCATTTTGGCTTATCCAATTGGTATGAAATTTTTACAGCATCATCACCTGTCCAAATCATCATCCTGTGCCCATTTTCAGCCTAAGTTAACACTTGAGGTGAGTGCCACTTCAGGATTGGCATTTCTGGCTAGTAAGCTCATTTGAACAGCAAGTGTTATCTACACTCATCCATCTGGGCTGAAACTTGGCCACAAGACTCATCTTAACATGTGATCACACTATGCCAAAGATCAGAGCCAATCACTAGACGAGTCATCCTCACCAAGTAACAAACACCTTGCTGTTCTGGATAGAACCTGCTTGCTGTGGTCACCTCAAGTCTCTCTGTGCCTATCTGTTTCCTCCTTGAACTCTTCCTATGAGTGACTGATCGAGTTGACATGATGGAGTTGACCAGAACACGTGGCAACGTCGCGACCACGTGGTGACCGCCGCCCTGGCATGACATGGACACGAGCTGCGTGACTTCTTGCTCGGGCCCCTCCTCTGATCGTCGTATCCGCGCGTATCATCATCTCCAACAGCTCCCCCTCGTCGTCGCCTTCCTCCCTAGATAAGCTTCCCCCTCTCCTGTCCCCTCCCACGCGGTGTAGCCGCCGCGCCCATGCCCTGTCTTCTCTGCTTCTCTCTGGTCCAGTCAACCGGAGCGCTCCCGAGCTCTCTCGACCTCGCCTGAACCTTCTCCGCCCCTCTGTGATCTCCCTCGAAGCCTCTCTCCCCCTCCAGGCGAGCTCCCGAAGCTCCGGGACGCCGGCGTACGTGTTGCCGCGGCAATGCTCGGCCTCCCTCGCCTCTCGCCTATTTATAGCCGTGCCCCGAGCCTCCCGAGATCACCAGCAGCCTCACCCTCCTCCTCTGACCCACCCCGACTCCTCCAACCATCTCCGGAGCTTCCCCCTGCTCGCCACGGCCACCACGGCCATCACGGCCGCCGCTCAAATTCGAGCAGCCCGGGCACTCCCCTCGCCCCTAGTCCCTCCTAGGCGACTCCCCTTTGCCCCGCGAGCCGCCCCACCCCCCTAGTCTTCTCGCCGGAGCCGGCATGGCCACGCGCCCAAGTCCGGCCACCACATCTGTTCCTTGCCGCGGGAGCCCAAGCCACCTCCGCTCCACTCCTCCTCACCGTCCGTGTCAGGCCAGGATGGACGCGGCACTCCATCGCGGTCCCGTCGGTGCCTTCCCCTTGGCCAGAGATGGCCGGAGTCGCCGGGCCAGCGCCGGCAAGCGCGCGCCCCTCCTCTGCTCCACGAACGAGCGGGCGGTTGAAGACGACCGCGAGCCAAGCGGGCCCCGCATCGCCCGACCCCACCCGTCAGCCGCAAGCCAAGTCAACGCCCCGGGCCCGCGCTGTTTAAGTGGAGGCGCATTCTCCAAAATACGCTTTCCACTTAAGGAAGCGTACTCGGGCTCTGCTTCGGGAAAGATTACGTTTTCTGCTTTGGGAAACGTATTTTCCCAGAAGGCGCTTTCGGTCTAACCATCCAGGGACTTGTGTGTGAATATTCTTTTTACAGATTAGCCCTTGAGTTTCAGCAGCTCATAACTTTTCATCTGAGACTCCGATCGAGGTGAATCCAACGCCCACGTCTTCGTCTCGTCGAGCCCGACGTGTTGGTATCATTTTCACTATGTGGTCCCACTGTGAAAATGACCATTTTTCCCTTGTCCGTAAACAGCCCCCTCCGAGAAGAGAACTGTTTTCGGCAATCGTTTCCGCGGACCCTCCGCACTTCTTCCCGATGATTCCTTCATCCCTAGGCAAGCCACAACTCTCATCTGCATCATCGCATTGCAATATCATAGTTTAACTATTTACTTCAACAACAAATATGAGTTATTTGTGTAATGAATTGGATTATACAAAACTTGAGTAAATTTTCGGATAGGTGACTACCATGTTGAATACCGGATTATTAGTGACTAGTAGCTTACCCACTTGTTGATACTATGATGTTGAGATCACTGTCTACGATTATTCTGGAATTCATCCGGTGGTCATGGAGATGAGTAATAGCAGTGGCTTAAGTATACTGGTTGTCGGAATGTCAGCCATGACAGAAATATTATTCGGGGATTAGATATTTCATGGTTGACCTTGAGTCACCTGTCCGGACTTATCCGTGCAGCCACATTTACCGGCATGGGACGGCCTGACTTGGTCTGATCACATGCTCTTTCACCGGTACCGCCCGACAGGGAAGGTTATGCGTGCGCGCTACCCTGGCCCGGTAGGCGGCGATAACCTTGTGAGCCCAGTTGAGTTATTTGGATCCAGGTCCCCGTTTGGGACAGTTTAGTTTAGCCACGACGGTGGCAGGTGTCACGAGGTGACACAGGGGCCACCCAGGGCAGGACTCCGGGGGAGTATGAATGCCGGTGGTACGATGGGAGAGTCACGGGTCAGGTGGGTTTCGTTGGAGCAATGCTGGTCCACCCGAATGGGATCACGAGGTCAGTGCTCCATAGTGTGGGTAAAGTGCGCAACCTCTGCAGAGTGTAAAATCTATTCGAATAGCCGTGTCCACGGAATTGGACAGTCCATCCAGACCTCTTTAGGTGGTCAACCATGGTAGTAGTGATAATGATGGAGAACTCATCATAAGATCAGAAGTACTCAGTGGATCGTGAGTACTCTGAGGGTTGTGAGACAACCCGGAAGAGGGTAAGTTGTCAGACTTGTTGTGCAGATAGAATCAGGTATTTAATATGTTAGCCACGGGATGGCTATGAGATGAGTGGTCGGATGACCACATGATTGGGATTGGACTTGGCTCAGGTTCGGATTGGATCCTGAGATTATTTGGAGTACAAATTAAATATGATTTACCCTACTGCATTTACTTAAGTAGTTATCTTGCTGGATAACCCTGCTTGTTAATCTTGACTGCTATGATGTTGTCTTGCCTTAATGCTAATGTTTGGTGTGAGCTTGCGAGTACATTCAAAGTACTCACCTGGCGTGTCATGCCAGTTTGCAAGTCATGCCGTGACTGTTGCTTGTCGAGGATCCCAAGTTTGCGACCTAGGATACGCGTTCTAGCCAGAGTCCCTGCGGAGTGGAGTCCATCACCGTTGTCGCTGTTCTGCTGCCGAGAGAGTTTCTCCGCTGTTAGCATAGAGCTACCCTAGGCAGGCGTAGTGTCACCGTGCCGGTGTAACCCATGTACCCTTTGTAACCATATTCATTGTAATAAAGAGCTGATTTGTTCTATGCCAACAGTGCCGTATTCCAGAAGACTTGTCCTTGGGCTGGAATACGGGGCGTTCCGGTTTACTCTGAGCCGGGGTGCCACAAGAAGTTGGTATTAGAGCAGGTCTGGCTATAGGACGCGCGGTCTAGGTGCGAGCGTTAGTAACCGGTAGTATAGGATCCAGTTGGTTGCGGCACTTGTCTGTTGCATTTGTTTGTGCATAGCATGCATATAGACTAGATATCTTGTCACTAACGATGGATCTGGTGAGTGTAGGTGGCATCAGTTTCGATTCCCTACCTGCGCTCTCCAGTTTGCATATTTGTTCCTTGGTGTGGTGTTATCTTCGTCTCAGCGGAGTGATGCCAAGGAGCTTGGTGGTGTCGATCCCTTGTCGGATTGATGCACCGGTACCACACCAATATATTCTCATCAGCCACCCCTATCATTTCGGCGATAGACAAGTTCTATCCCGGATCGTGCCATTCCACTAGCCGCTTCGGCAACCCTTACTGATCCTTGTTATCAGAAAAGGGCAATGCCTGCAAGCCTTTCTCTCCACCACTATATCATTCCGCCACCTATTCTTTGGACGTGTACGGTTTTCTTTCGTACGCTTGATGATGATGTGGTCGTAACTTCTGTGTTTCGACCCCCGATCACCAAGTTCGTCCTCGCCACCGGTTCCTTCCGTGTTAAGATCGTATTTGGTGTAGCCTTGTTTACACCAATTTTCTTCCACACATTGATTCACTTTCGTGCACATCGCCATAGCATGTTAGACTGTAATACCGGAGTTCTTGCGAGATTTGTGTGCTTAAGTAGGAATGCATATTATTGCTATGAATAGCTGAAGAATGTGATATTGCTTGTGTGTGTGATCTTGCTGCTTTGTGTGCTTTTGTTTAGTCATTTCTTTCATTTTTTTTATTTGGGCCCTTGGTGTTACCTTGTTTTCCCCTTATGGAAGTTGCTCACCGACCCTGAACCCAAAGAGTAAGTGAAGAGACAGTCATTTGGAAGCTCAGCTCAGCAATATGAAATTTTCAGCAGACTGTGTTATACCGGGAATATCAGGCCTGAATACAAATGATATCTTGGCTGGATTGATTATCAGCATCAAATATACCTCAATGTGCAATCTTCACAGCAGCAATGATCGCGTTAGCAAGAAGGCAAATTGAGTACATGATCCACAATACGTTCCGTGCCAAAGGTATGATTCATATACAAGGTTCGAGTCTGCTATGAGTATGATTTGAAACCTGCTATATTTCAAAAACAAGCCAGCATGTGCTATGAACTTAGTGTTCAGCAAGAAGGATAGTCGAACATTGTTTTTCCTACATCAAGTAACCGACAGCAGTAATAGCAAGGAATATATATATATCTGCGCTCAGTCCGCATATGGCAAAAAGAAAGCTTCGGGTGTAAGCAACCCAATTTTTCCCTACAAGCTACCTGAGAAGCGTACGATGCAAGGATGCCTGTGTCTTCCTCGATACAACACATGGACATCTTCTCATGCAGCATATGACAATGCATCCCCAGGGTCAGATCCGCAACAGTTGGTCCGAAGGCAAAAATCAATCAAGACACAAGCATGCCTCGGGAATCAAGTGGCCAGCTACACATGTTTCCATAAATATGGTGGACATGCTGCCAAGGTCATATGGTTTACTCATACAATGATGCCAGCCCGGTAAGGATCTGACTATTGCATGAGCTATGTAAGAAGAAGAGAACGCCAGTTATACACTTCGGTGTGATGACCAACAACCTATGGAGTAAGCCGACCATCTGATATATGCCTTATAGCATTGCTCTATGTTATTCTGGTATGTTAAAATTATTATGCTCATACCTGTATGCATAGTAGTAAGCTGTATGGGACGCGGATGAACCCTTGCCCGTCTTTCTTTGGTGACGGCACCACGCCTGTGTTCTGAGCTGTTTTCGGCAGTCCGGGGTGGATCCCGATTTTTTTTATTTCTCTTGTCAGCAACTGGCCCGTGTTCCGAGCTGCTTTTCGGCTGTCTCGGGCAGCTGTTGAATTTCTCTCCGTAGCAGTGACCCTATGCTCTGAGCTGTTTTTTGGCCGTCTTAGGGAGCTGCTACTTTCTTCTTATCAACACCGTCTCATGCTCTGAGCTGCTTTTCAGCCGTCTTGAGTCGAGGTTGAGTTACTCTAGTGATGTCCCAGATCTGAGTTGTAAAGACCGTTCTGGTGGCTACTGGTTTATTTGCCGGTTTTATCCAAGGGTTCAAACGGTCGTTACCCTACAGTTACAACTTGTAAAGTAATATGCCTGCCAGAATATTGTACCTGACAACACCTATGGTCACCTGAAGAATCAAGAGCATATCAGGCCAAGTTCTGTTAGCAAAGGATCCAGACAAAGAGAACCATGATGAAAAAGCAAGGTTGTCCAAACAGGTGTGGTATGGTAATGGTACAAATACTCCGGACAGACTGGCTCGGTACCAGTCACCATGGGTACACATCCATGGGGTCTATTCTATTTGCAAGGACCCCATATCGATACAACCCGCTCAGCCAACCAGGTATGCTCAAAATTGTCAGAAGAGGGCAACCAAGCTGGTCAGGTCAGTCGAAAGATTGACTCAGCAGTTCAACTTCAGCAACAGTATTAAAGCATTACACTGCCTACCATCCATATAGAGATGCCGACAGACTGAGTAATCCGGGGGATGAACAACAGTCTCGAAGCATGTGTCCTCACAGATGGGAATCAGTTAAAGACTAGCCTGCCGTGAACAAGACTCTACTGCCAGGACCACTGTAAGTCAAGTCTATGGATAATATCACAATAAGACCGTACACCTTTATGCTGGTCACGACAGGTGACAGCCAAATATTTGGTAGGAACCTTATAACCAAGATAGTAAAGATACCCAAGATGATCTGGCAATCCGTGCGAGAAGCCAGATTCCGCCAGGAGAACGGTACGATTCACAGTACTATTTTGAGCCTGGAGGAGACACAACCATTTGAAGTCACCCAATGCAATGAGTAAAAGATTTTGTGACCACCTGTTCACAACTCAGTGAACGGTCGTTCGTATTGGACCTCGTCACGACACGTCCATGAGGAACCACCCTCAGACTTACAAGCAGGGCACATGGTTTGGTCAAGATAATTTATTGCCTCAGACAGGATAACAGACATAAAAGGATTGGAGCCAGAGTAACATATGAGGTAAGATTTGCCAGAGAAAGGATCCAGTGAAGCAAACCACCCCGAAGCAAGGCAGTCAGTCATATGAAGGTCAGTGGGAACATTATACAAAGGCAAAAAGGAAACCCGAGTTGGAAACGGTTTCCACAAGTGGAAATGTTCACGTTTGATCTCTGAGCAACCAAATCTCGAGGACGAGATTTCTTTAAGGGGGGTAGGTTTGTAACACCCTGGATTTTGCCCATTTTCTTTTTCTTTAATTTTAGTCTGGATTTTCTTTTTTGTGGCTTAGTAGTCTTGCAACCTGGAGGGATCACCCTTGATTCCTCTTCCCAAGTGGCTTGCCAACCTCAAAACCCTCACGATACCTTGTCATTTCCATCTTGGACCAACCCCAATATTCTTTTTCTTGGGAATATTCCTTTTTCTACTAAAGGAATAACCCTGTTGTTCTGGGTTGTGAAGCAACCCACATTTACATCATTCCAAAAATTCCCAAATAATTCTCATAAATTTTTTGGGTCAGATCTTCCACAGATATGTCAAATCCTTCCTTGCCATGTTCAAAAATATTTCACAAATATTCCTTTTCTGATTCTGCCTTATCTGTCAGATTGAGAAGCAAGTACCCTTTATATTTGCTTTCTTGCTCTCAAACTTTTTGTGGACTCTCTCCTATCCATATAATTGCCTCATGCCAAAATTCAACTTTATTTGGATATTAAATCTCCCTTGGCAAATTTCCAAAGTTTCTGGTCAACTGGAATCTTTGTGAAGAAAGTGCTAGCTAGGAGTATCCAAATAAGTTGAAATTTTTCAAGCATGTTAATATGCTCAAATAATAACTTTCCACCAAGTTTCAACCCTATCCAATCAACTATGTGAGCACAGCCTCAAATCTTGGTTTCTGGTCAGATTTTCACATTGTGAAGCAACTATATTTTATATTGCTCCATAATTGCTGAAAATTTACCAGAGCATTCTTCTACCTATATTAACTATCTCCACAAAATTTGGGCTCATTTTATCTTCCTAATAATTCCCTGGAATTTTTCTAAGATTCTGGTCAGAAAGGATAGCTGTGAAGGAAGTACCATTTTGGCTTATCCAATTGGTATGAAAATTTTACAGCATCATCACCTGTCCAAATCATCATCCTGTGCCCATTTTCAGCCTAAGGTAACACTTGAGGTGAGTGCCACTTCAGGATTGGCATTTCTGGCCAGTAAGCTCATTTGAACAGCAAGTGTTATCTACACTCTTCCATATGGGCTGAAACTTGGCCACAAGACTCATCTTAACATGTGATCACACTATGCCAAAGGTCAGAGCCAATCACTAGACGAGTCTTCCTCACCAAGTAACAAACACCTTGCCGTTCTGGATAGAACCTCCTTGTTGTGGTCACCTCAAGTCTCGCTGTGCCTGTCTCTTTCCTCCTTGACCTCTTCCTACGAGTGACTGATCGAGTTGACATGATTGAGTTGACCAGAACACGTGGCAACGTCGCGACCACGCGGTGACCGCCGCCTTGGCATGACATGCACGCGAGCTGCGCGACTTCTTGCTCGGGCCCCTCCTTTGATCGTCGTATCCGCGCATATCATCATGTCCAACAGCTCCCCCTCATCGTCGCCTTCCTCCCTAGATAAGCTTCCCCCTCTCCCGTCCCCTCCCTCGCGGTGTAGCCGCCACGCCCGTGCCCTTTCTTCTCTGCTTCTCTCTGGTCCAGTCAACCGGAGCCCTCCCGAGCTCTCTCGACCTCGCCTAAACTCTCTCCGCCCCTCCGTGATCTCCCTAGAAGCCTCTCCCCCCCTCCAGGCGAGCTCCCGAAGCTCCGGGACGCTGGCGTACGTGTCGCCGCGGTAATGCTCGGCCTCCCTCGCCACTCGCCTATTTATAGCCGTGCCCCGAGCCTCCCGAGCTCACCAGCAGCCTCACCCTCCTCCTCTGACCCACCCCGACTCCTCCAACCGTCTCCGGAGTTTCCTCCTGCTCGCCATGGCCACCACGGCCATCACCGGCCGCCTCTCAAGTTCGAGCAGCCCGGGCACTCCCCTCTCCCCTAGTCCCTCCTAGGCGACTCCCCTTTACCCCGCGAGCCGCCCCACCCCCCTAGTCTTCTCGCCGGAGCCGGCATGGCCACGAGCCCCAGGTCCGGCCGCCACCTCTGTTCCTTGCCGCGGGAGCCCAAGCCACCTCCGCTCCACTCCTCGCCGTTCGTGTCAGGCCAGGATGGACGCGGCACTCCGTCGCGGTCCCGCCGGTGCCTTCCCCTTGACCAGAGATGGCCGGAGTTGCCGGGCCGGCGCCGGCGAGCGCGCGCCCCTCCTCTGCTCCACGGATGAGCGGGCGGTTGAAGACGACCGCGAGCCAAGCGGGCCCCGCATCGCCCGACCCCACCCGTCAGCCGCAGGACAAGTCAAAGCCCCGGGCCCACGCTGTTTAAGTGGAGGCGCATTCTCCAAAATACGCTTTCCTCTTAAGGAAGCGTACTCAGTCTCTGCTTCAGGAAAGATTACGTTTTCTGCTTTGGGAAACGTATTTTCGCAGAAGGCGCTTTTGGTCTAACCGTCGAGGGACTTGTCTGTGAATATTCTTTTTACAGATTAGCCCCTGAGTTTCAGCAGCCCATAACTTTTCATCTGAGACTCCGATCGCGGTGAATCCAACGCCCACGTCTTCGTCTCGACGAGCCCGTCGTGTTGGTATCATTTTCACTATGTGGTCCCACTATGAAAATGACCATTTTGCCCTTGTCCGTAAACAGCCCCCTCTGAGAAGAGAACTATTTCCGGCAATCATTTCCGCGGACCCTCCACACTTCTTCCCGATGATTCCTTCATCCCCAGGCAAGCCACAACTCTCATTTGCATCATCGCATTGCAATATCATAGTTTAACTATTTACTTCAACAACAAATATGAGTTATTTGTGTAATGAATTGGATTATACAAAACTTGAGTAAATTTTCGGATAGGTGACTACCATGTTGAATACCGGATTATTAGTGACTAGTAGCTTACCCACTTGTTGATACTATGATGTTGAGATCACTGTCTACGATTATTCTAGAATTCATCCGGTGGTCATGGAGATGAGTAATAGCAGTGGCTTAAGTATACTGGTTGTCGGATTGTCAGCCATGACAGAAATATTATTCGGGGATTAGATATTTCATGGTTGACCTTGAGTCACCTGTCTGGACTTATCCGTGCAGCCACATTTGCCGGTATGGGACGGCCTTGACTTGGTCTGATCGCGTGCTCTTTCACCGGTACCGCCCGACAGGGAAGGTTATGCGTGTGCGCTACCCTGGCTCGGTAGGCGGCGATAACCTTGTGAGCCCAGTTGAGTTATTTGGATCCAGGTCACCGTTTGGGACAGTTTAGTTTAGCCACGATGGTGGCAGGTGTCACGAGGTGACACAGGGACCACCCAGGGCAGGACTCCGGGGGAGTATGAATGCCGGTGGTACGATGGGAGAGTCACGGGTCAGGCGGGTTTCGTTGGAGCAATGCTGGTCCACCCGAATGGGATCACGAGGTCAGTGCTCCATAGTGTGGGTAAAGTGCGCAATCTCTGCAGAGTGTAAAATCTATTCGAATAGCCGTGTCCACGGAATTGGACAGTCCGTCTAGACCTCTTTAGGTGGTCAACCATGGTAGTAGTGATAATGATGGAGAACTCGTCATAAGATCAGAAGTACTTAGGGGATCGTGAGTATTCTGAGGGTTGTGAGACAACCCGGAAGAGAGTAAGTTGTCAGACTTGTTGTGCAGATAGAATCAGGTATTTAATATGTTAGCCACGGGATGGCTATGAGATGAGTGGTCGGATGACCACATGATTGGGATTGGACTTGGCTCAGGTTCGGATTGGATCCTGAGATTATTCGGAGTACAAATTAAATATGCTTTACCCTACTGCATTTACTTAAGTAGTTATCTTGCTGGATAACCCTGCTTGTTAATCTTGACTGCTATGATGTTGTCTTGCCTTAATGCTGATGTTTGCTGTGAGCTTGCGAGTAAATTCAAAGTACTCACCTGGCGTGTCATGCCAGTTTGCAGGTCATGCCGTGACTGCTTGCTTGTCGAGGATCCCGAGTTTGCGACCTATGACACGCGTTCTAGCCAGAGTCCCTGCGGAGTGGAGTCCATCACCGTTGTCGCTGTTCCGCTGTCGAGAGAGTTTCTCCGCTGTTAGCATAGAGCTACCCTGGGCAGGCGTAGTGTCGCCGTGCCAATGCAACCCATGTACCCTTTGTAACCATATTCATTGTAATAAAGAGCTGATTTGTTCTATGCCAACAGTGTCGTATTCCAGAAGACTTGTCCTTGGGCTGGAATACGGGGCGTTCCAGTTTACTCTGAGCCGGGGTGCCACAAAGTATTCCTGGTCATAGATCTCCACATAGTAGCCAAGCTCGGGATCCTCTGGCTCCTGGGCTCCATCGTCTGATCGCAACATCCGAGAAGAAGAAAAAAGGTAGCAAAGCAACCTTGAGTACTCATCCAAAGTACTCGCAAGACTTACATCAGATCTATACTACATATGCATCGGTATCAAAGGAATGGGATATATATGTGGACTATACTGTAGAAATGCCAGAATAACGGGGAGAAGCTTATCCTATCGAAGACTACATCTTCTTGCAACCATCATCTTGCAGCAGTAGAAGAGAGGAGCATATATATAATATTCAGTAAAATATATATATCAGCAACACCCAGAGATCCTTCCTCGACTAGCCAGTGAGAAAGTGATCCCAGAGTAGTAGTACACTTAAGTAATACAATAATATCCGGTTCTAGTCGTAGTAGATCAGGATATAACTCCAAGTGTCCTGTTACCATGGACAAGGCTGATACGTCTCCAATGTATCTATAATTTATGAAGTATTCATGCCATGTTTACAATAATTTTATATGGTTTTGGTATGGTTTGAATGGAACTAACCCGGACTAACACTGTTTTCAGTAGAACTACCGTGGTGTTGTTTTTTGTGCAAAAATAAAAGTTCTCGAAATGGGCCGAAACTTTTTGATGATTTTTTTTGGAACAAAAGAGACCCCCGAAGTTTCATGGGAGGACTAGTAGAGCCACAAGGACCCCACTCACCACCTGGGTGCGCCCAGGGGGGTGGTCATGCCTAGGTGGTGAGTGGGCCCATCTTAGCTCCTTTTCGCGTGATTCCAACTCTGAAAATTCTTATAAATACCAAATCCCCCAAAAGTTAACCTAGAACTTTGACTCCGCGCCGCAATCATCTGTACCAAAGAGATCTCATCTGGAGCCGTGTTCTAGCACCCTGCCAGAGGGGGAAATCATTACCGGAGGCGATCTTCATCATCCTGGTGGTCTCCATGACGAGGAGGGAGTAGTTCACCCTCGGGGTTGAGGGTATGTACCAGTAGCTATGTGTTTGATCTCTCTCTCTCTCTCTCTTGTGTTCTTAATTTGGCACGATCTTGATGTACCGTGAGCTTTGTTAATAGTTGGATCATATGGTGTTTCTCCCTCTCTATCTTGTTGTGATGAATTGAGTTTTTACCTTTGAGGTTTCACTATTATCAGATTGAATACTTTTTGGATTTGACAACACTTGATGTATGTCTTGCATGTGGATACCCGTGGTGACAATTGGGTGTTCTATTGATTCACTTGATATATGTTTCGGCAATCAACTTGCGGATTCCCGCGGTGACATTGGGGTAATCTAGGCATAGGGGTTGATGCACGTTTTTGTCCTACTTTCTCCGGTAGAAACCTTGGGGCACTCTTTGAAGTTCTTTGTGTTGGATTGAATATTATGAATCTGAAGTTGTTTGATGCATATCGAATAATCAACTCATGGATACTTGTGGTGACATTGGAGTATCTAGGTGACATTAGAGTTGGTTGATGCGTATCATATGGTGTTATTTTAGTATGAACTCTAGGGTTGTTTGTGACACTTATAGGGATGGCTCACTAGATTGATCGGAAAGGATAACTTTGAGGTGGTTTCGTACACTACAACAATTTCATCTTATGTTCTGTGCTAGATAAGAACTTTGGAGTGACTCTTTGTCTCACGTTGAGGGATTGTTATATGATTCAATTATGTTAGCACTTTTGAGAGATTGCACTAGTGAAACTATGAAACATAGGCCTTGTTTCCAAGCATTGCAATATGTTTGTGCTCCATTTTATCACTTGCTACCTTGCTGTTTTTATATTTTTAGATTAAAAAAACCTATATCTACTATCCATACTACACTTGTATGACCATCTCTTCGCCGAACTAATGGACCTATACAATTTGCCATTGTATTGGGTGTATTGGGGACACAAGAGATTTCTTGTATTTGGTTGCAGGGTTGTTTGAGAGAGACCATCTTCATCCCACGCCTCCCACGGATTGATAAACCTTAGGTCATCCACTTGAGGGAAAATTGATACTGTCCTACAAAACTCTACGCTTGGAGGCCCAACACGAGTCTACAAGAATAAGTTGTGTAGTAGACATCAAGCTCTTTTCTGGCGCCATTGCCAGGGAGGTGAGTGCTTGAAGGTACATCTTTAGATCTTGCAATTGAATCTTTTAGTTTCTTGTTTTTATCACTAGTTTGGTTTATAAAAGAAAACTACAAAAACAATGGAATTGAGGTTGCCTCATATTATTCATCTTTATATGTCTTTCTTGAAAATGATGGATCATAAAATTGTGCTCAATTGTTAGAAGAAGAATTCAATAAAATGTTTGGCATAAAATCCATGAATGATAAGCCTGATTGCAATGTTGCTGGTATGAATTCTTTGAATATCCATGATGTTAATGATATGTGAAGCCATAAGCTTGGGGATGCTATGTTTGATGAATATGATCTTTTTAGGCCCGCAAGTTTTGATGAGCAAATTTATTATGATGATAGCATGCCTCCTATTTATGATGATTATAATGATGAAAGTGGGTTTGGAAGAGTGTCAACTCTAGGAAGTAATGATCCCACTATTTTGGACAGTGTTGAATCTTATTGTAATAATTATGGATGTTGATTTGGAGAGGTTATGACTTTATTTAGTGATTAATCCACTATTTTGGAAGAGGTTTCAATTGATTATGACAACAAAGTTGCTATATATGATGATTATGGTGATGACATGTATGCTATGAAGAGTAATGATAACCATGAGACTTTTCATCATGATTTTAATGTTCAATTTGATTATGTCAATCAATTATCTCATGATAGTTATTTTGTTGAGTTTGCTCCCACTACTATTGATGAGAATAAATTTGCTTATGTGGAGAGTAATAAAAATTCTATGCTTATGCATCATGAAATAATGCTTTATGTGATAGCTATACTGTTGAATTCATTCATGATGCTACTGAAAATTACTATGAGATAGGAACATATGCTTTTACATATCTCAATAATATCAAGTTCCCTCTCTTTATGTTGAAAGTTTTGAAGTATTGCTTGTTTTTCCTTCCTATGCTAGTTGATTCTTGCTACCATAAATTGTTTACTCACAAAATACCTATGCATAGGAAGTGCGTTAGGCTTAAATGTGATTGTCATATGATTCATGATGCTCCCGTTATGTTTCAATTCTTTACTATTATGTGAGCATCATTGAAATCATCATGCCTAACTAAAAAGGCATTAAAGAAAAGCGCTTGTTGGAGACAACCCAATATCTACCCCTACTATTTTTGTGTGTTCACATGATTAAGCTACTGTATTAATAATGTTTTATAGCTTTTGTTTCAATAAAGTACCAAGTAAAGACTTTGGGATAGTGTGGATGACAGTTGACTTGATTCTGTGCAAAGACAGAAACTTTTGTGCCAAGTTCTGGAATTACCATAATTCACTTGGATGCGATAAAATTCTGAATTTTTTACAAATAATCGATATACAAATTGCCTGTGCTGTCCTAATTTTTCAGAATTTTTGGAGTTGCAGAAGTATGGTCTTTGTTCAGATCATTACGGATTGTTCTGTTTTTGACAGATTCTGTTTTCAATGCATAGTTTGCTTGTTTTATAGTTTCTATCGCTTATATTGGTCAATATAAATTGTAAAAATTATAGGGTACAATAGGCGTTGTTTGATAACAATTATGAATCTTGTCTTCACAGTACCAAAGTGAATGATTTGCTCTTTATCATACTAACTCATCTCACGAAGTTCCGTTAAGTTTTGTGTGATTAAAGTTTTCAAGTTTTGGGTGACATATTGATATGAAGAGAATAAGGAGTGGCAATACCCTAAGCTTGGGGATGCCCAAGGCACCCAAGGTAATATTCAAGGAAGACCCAAGCAACTAAGCTTGGTGATGCCATGGATGGTGTCCCCTCTTTCGTCTCCAACATTATCGTAACCTCACTTGGAGCTATATTTTTATTCATCACATGATATGAGTTTTGCTCGGAGCGTCATTTTATTTTGTTGGGATTTGCTTTCTGTTATTTAGAATAATGTTTTGTATCTTTTATTTTAATAAAAGTGTAAAGTATAGCCTTTAACATGCTTATTTTGCAAGTCTATATGTTGCTATATGAAAACAGAAAGTTTTATATTATTGTCTGAATTCTTGAGAAAAGTAAGAACGTGATAAAATCTTGAAATTTTTACACAGTAAGCTATGATAAAATGTTCTATAGTTTGGTAAATTTTCAAAAAATTTGGAGTTAAAGAAGTATGAATCTTATTCTATCCTTTACAGATTGTTATGTTTAGATAGATTGCTGTTATGTTTGCATTGTTTGCATATGCTTGCTCATTTAATGATTCTATTTGAGGATAGGAGTATTAAATATGTAGAGGCATTTAGTATGAAATTTTAAATTATAATTTTAGTGATTTGTTATAGTAGAGAATGATAAGGTTTTGCATTGATTTATACTAACTTATCTCACGAGTTCTTGTTGAGTTTGTGTGGATGAAGTTTTTGAGATTTAGGGAAACCGTGATATGAGAGGAATTAAGGACACACAAAAGCTCAAGCTTGGGGATGCCCAAGGCATCCCAAGATAATATTCCAAGAAGTCTCAAGCATCTAAGCTTGGGGATGCCTCGGTAGGCATCCCACTTTTCTTCATCAACAACTATCGGTTAGTATTGGTTGAGCCTAAGTTTTTGCTTCTTCGCATGAGATGTGATACTCTTGGAATGTCATTTTATTTTGTTTTATTTTCTGTTTGAATAAAATACTTAAAATCTAAAAAAATTAAATGAGAGAGAGAGTCCTCACATAGCTACTTAATTGTTTAACTACTCATTTGATCTTCACTTATATCTTTTTCGAGTAGTTTGTCATTTACTCTTGTTCTTCACTTATATCCTAATTGTAAATTATTGAATGAATTGAATATCATAAAGTTGAAATTATATGTGCTTCATATACTTGTATCATGCCTAGTAGTAGTTTCACATTGGGTTTAGAAACTAAAATTTATTGAAGTTTGACAATCACAATATTGGTCATACTAGCAATTCATGAAAGAGAATTTCACATACAAATATATTATCTTGGAAATCTTTTATGATTGTGAATAGCCATTAATTATTTTCAGCCTTGAGCAAATTAGTTGAAGTTGGACAAGGAAGGCAACGTAATGAGTTATGTTTGGCAATATTTGCATCGAAGTTATATTGTTATGGATCCTCCAACGTGTGGTGCTTGTTTAGAATCTTTTACTAGCCAAAATTTCTATACTAAGCGAGAATACTGCTTGTGCATCCAAAATCCTTAAGCCAAGTTTCTTCCCTGAGTGTCCACCATACCTACCTAAATACGGTATTACCCTGCGGTTCCAAGTAAATTTGCATATGCCTTCTCTAATCTTCAAATAAACATCTATTTTGTGTGCCCGTACCGCTCATGAAGCGGCTGGGGTGGTCAGTATCTTCCATGCTAAGCGGGTTATTCTCACGATGGGTGTTTATTCACTTGTGATTGCACGAGAGAGGCTGGTAATTGGGATGCCCAGTCCCATGAACAAAATGAAAAATAATGAAACAAACTCCCCCAAAAAGTTGACTGTATGGAGGGCACCCGAGGATTTGGCTAGCCATGGCTTGTGTTTGAATGGTCGAGGGGGGGGGATAAAGTTTACCTTTCCGCTTGGGAACTGCCTATAATGTGTTTAGCATGGAAGATTGAGAACTCTCGATCGTGACATTGATAGGAAAGGCATGTCTCTCAAAATGTATTCATCTCTATTTTAAGCAATGAGCTCTGGCACCTCCGCAAATCCATGCTTCCCTCTGCGAAGGGCTTATCTTTTATTTTTTCTATTAATTTTATTTTTGTTGAGTGAATGGCTTATTCCAACCTATTATTTAGTTGGCAAGCATCATGTGGTGGGGAAAGATCCAGACACATATGGCCATTCAAATATATTTGATCATGAATTATTACTGTTGACGATTATCTCTATGATAAATGAGTTGGGAGGCAAAACATTAAGCCTCTATCTTTCTCTGTGTTTGATGGATGCTATTTGTTCTAAAAATATGCTTTGAGTACTAGCAATCATCAAAGACTATATGATAATTGAGTATGTGGAGCTCTTAGTTAGACTTTGTTGAAACTAATATGCATTGAAATTGTTTGGTGACTAATAGCATAGGTTGTCAAGTTTCAAGAGAATGCATTGTTTGAACCATAACATGTGAATTGATTACTACTTTGTCATGATGAGTTTTATGAGAAAGAGTTGTTGTTATAATGCTAGGAAAAGTGATTGAATTTATCATTGATCAAACTTATACACTATGCTAGCATTCACATTCATAAATTATTTCTTTTATCATTTACCTACTCAAGGATGAGCAGGACTTAAGCTTGGGGATGCTGATACGTCTCCAACGTATCTATAATTTATGAAGTATTCATGCCATGTTTACAACAATTTTATATGGTTTTGGTATGATTTTAATGGAACTAACCCGGACTGACGTTGTTTTCAGCAGAACTACCGTGGTGTTGTTTTTTGTGCAGAAATAAAAGGTCTTGGAATGGGCTAATACTTTTTGATGATTTTTTTGGAACAAAAGAGACCCCGAAGCTTAGTGGGAGAACCAGAAGAGCCACGAGGGCCCCACTCACCACCTGGGCACGCCCAGGGGGTGGCCGTGCCCTAGTGGTGAGTGGGCCCATCTTCGCTCCTTTTTCGCGTGATTCCAACTCTGAAAATTCTTATAAATACCAAGCCCCCCGAAAGTTAACCTAAAACTTTGAATCCGCCATCGCAAACCTTTGTACCAAAGAGATCCCATCTGGAGCCCTGTTCTAGCACCCTGCCGGCGGGGGAAATCATCAGCGGAGGCGATCTTCATCATCCCGGCGGTCTCCATGACGAGGAGGTAGTAGTTCACCCTCGGGGCTGAGGGTATGTACCAGTAGCTATGTGTTTGATCTCTTTCTCTCTCGTGTCCTTGATTTGGCACGGTCTTGATGTACCGTGAGCTATGTTAATATAGTTGGATCATATGGTGTTTCTCCCTCTCTATCTTATTGTGATGAATTGAGTTTTTACCTCTGAAGTTTCACTATTATCGGATTGAATACTATTTGTATTTGAGAACACTTGATGTATGTCTTGCATGTGGATACCCGTGGTGACAATGGGGTGTTCTATTGATTCACTTGATATATGTTTTGGCAATCAACTTGCGGATTCCCGTGGTGACATTGGGCTAATTTAGGCATAGGGGTTGATGCACGTTTTCGTCCTACTTTCTTCGGTAGAAACCTTGGGGCACTCTTTGAAGTTCTTTGTGTTGGATTGAATATTATGAATCTGAAGTTGTTTGATGCATATCGAATAATCAACTCACGGATACTTGTGGTGACATTGGAGTATCTAGGTGATATTAGAGTTGGTTGATGCGTATCATATGGTGTTATTTTAGTATGAACTCTAGGGTTTTTTGTGACACATATATCACTACTGCAGGATGCCGCTAATGCGACACTACAATCAGAGACCCTTCGACGAACTATGTGTGATACATTAATCGCAAACGGTGATGTAAAAAACCGTCAAAAAAGATGCAAAATGTTTGCGATGGCGGATACATCAAACACGGTTCAGATTTTAGTTGCGTGTGCATTGTGGGGCATACGGTTCAGTTCAATGAAATGTTTGTGATGAGGCAGAACAACATAAACGGGCAGCCAGATGAAGGCATGTGCGATATACGGCATATAGTTCACTCCGATAAACTGTTTGTGATGAGGCGGAACAATAGAAATGGGCAGCCAGATGAAGGTGTGTGCGATATATGACATACAGTTCACTCGGATGAACTGTTTGTGATTAGGCAACACAAAAGAAACGGTCAGCCCGATCAAGGTGTGTGTGATATACGGCATACGGTTCACTCGGATGAACTGTTTTTGATTAGGCAATGCAACAGAAACGGTTCAGCCAGATCAAGGTGTGTGCAATGGAGGGCATACACTTCATTCTGATAAACTGTTTGTGTTGAGCTAAGAGAACAGAAACGTTTGACATAAACAAGATGTGTGTGATACGCGGCAAACATCCAATTACATAGGTGGCTAGTACACACATGACATTTCCACACACCAAAGTAAACTATTACATGCATAATTAACTAGGATAAATGATCATCTGATCATCATCTACTTCTTGTGACGCTTGCCGCCACTACTCTACTAGGATAAACGGAACAATATTCTTTACTATGAATTGTGTGCTCTGTTGGGCACACAAGTATATGGATCACAGCCTTGGGCGAGCAATGTGCCCGCACGCGTCGTGCTAGCTTGATGTTCCTTCTATGCTAAGTTTCCATTAATTGATGGCATTTTATGAACACGCCACCGTTTCCTGCCATTTCCTCACCAGTTTCCCGCCGTCACCCAGCGATATTGCGCATAAACCTAGGTGGCGCATGACACACAGAGGCAACAAGCGTAGCCTATAGCACATCCACCTTTTCCAAGTGTGCCAACCCACCAAAGCGCCGCCTCTACCATCAACCTCCTCGACGAGGAAAACGAGAAGGCGCCACGGCCCATCGAGGCCGAGGCGCTCCCCGGCAACATGATGGACAATGCTGTGATGCGCATCATCGCCAGGGTTGAGCAGACCCTTGGTGCATGGCGCTTCAGCACCGCGGATCAAGATAGGCATGTCAGCGCCGAGAGGCTACAGCTCGCCGCACAACATGATCGATGGCATGCCGCAGAGCAAGCTAGGCGTGTCCGCGCTGATAGGCTGTGGCTCGCCCCATAGTGAGACCGTTGGAGCGCCACAGAGCGAGAGGCGTGGCGCGCCGCACAGCAAGAGCGGATCCATCGGCGCTTGCCTGCTATCGATAGGGCATCGCAGCTGAGTACACATCCCGTCAGACCTCCCATTCCTCGCCAGGTGTGGGCAGAGGCCGTCTGCGCTGTACTTGCACTAGAGGCCAGCCGCGATGTACTTGCACCGGATGCCCGCCGCGCTGTTCGCATGGGTCATGCCATTCGCCTTGTCTGCGGCCCGCTCGATGCCAATGCGCTGGTCGCTAGGCTCGATAGCCTCCTTGGCCCAGGTGTCCACCTGGGTGCAGTAGAGGAACATGGCCATCGCATCCATGAGCTAGTGATCTCCGATGAAATAGCCAACTTGGAGCTCGAGATCGCGCTCCAGATGTACCGCGAGCGTGTCGATCGCTTGGACGAATGCCCGCACGAGTTCAGGCAGAGCTAAGAGCTACCGTAGGCAAGGGCTGCTGGTCATGGTCTCATGGACGTGTTTTATTTTGTTGAGTCATTTCGACGTGGATCGCTATGTATTCACAACAATCATAATATTGCTCTGTTTCAATGTGTGTACTCTGTTTTCAGTTCTTATATGTTCTGTTTCAATGTGTGTGTATATGCTTTCCATTCTGTATATGTGGATGATAACAGCTAGATACAAATTGGTATACGAAAACAGATAGAAAATGGAATTCCTAATATATATTAATTGTTCATTAGTTCATCACATAATATATATAATATCATCACATATACGTGATGATACTTAACTACTAGGTACAATGCATAAAATTGAAAACGAACAATACTAAAACTAATAATCCCTCCTAGGGGCAGTATTCCGGCAGCCCCTCGCCAGCAGCTCCCTGGTGCGCGGCGTCTTCCCAGCGCGGAGGCAGTACTCTGCCTCCTCCGCCTCGCAGTGCTTGACGTACTGATCTGCCTCTTTCTGGCGGACGAGCACAAACAATTTTGCCATTTCGGTGGGTGCCCACCGGAGCTCCTCGTCGGTGGCACGCTGGAGCTTATCGGCCCACCTCCACGCAGTGATGAGGCGCCTAGAGCCTTTGACCTTCCTCGCGAAGTACCCGTCTTCATACACCTCCTCCGCACGATGACGCGCCCGCCCCCAAAGCTCCACTCCCTTCTTTTTCCAGGCGGCATCACGGGCTTCACAGGCTGCCCGGTACCTGGCTTCCTCCTCCGCCATCTCCTTCTTGAGTGCCACTTGCCTGGCTTTCTCAGACGGCGGTAGTGACTTCCACAAACAAAGATTGTACTGGCCCCAAAACCACTCCAAAGTTGGGGGGTCCGATGCAACCTCGTTCGGCGGCGCGTAGGGGTCCTCCTCCTCGCTGCTCTTCGACTGAGTGTCCTCGAGGGGCGGTGCCTCGTCATCGGCACGTCGGCTGATCGGCGGCGCCATGGCAGATATTTGACAGAGAGAGAGAGAGAGAGAGAGAGAGGGGAGGATGTAGATGAGAATGCAGGCGGGACAACATGAGCAAGGTAGTATTTATTGGCGACCGGAATCTAGATCGACGGGAACAGTACACATGCTGGTCGCCGGAATTTACGAGTAATGTAGTTTGAATTACACACGATTCCCGCAGCAAAAGCCTTGTGTGAAGTTAATAGCTGACGCTTTCCAATAAAGAACGGTGTCTGATTAATAACCCGCGCCACTCACCTTCCAAACCTCGAGGTGCGAAATAGAGTGCCAATCATGTGGGGCCCGGTTGTCTTGCCAGATCTTTACATTTTCTTTTTTGAACACCAGATATTTGCATCATCTGATAATTTTTTATTTTTTGGAATTTAAATGCCATGGCACTCCATGCATGTGTCCAAGCCGTGCTACCAATATATTTGAAAATTCGTTCCAATTTACTGCACATGGAATTAACTCGCACACAAGTACACAATTTTTTTTCAAACCGTTATGGTTAGCCGCTGCATGTAGATGTAGTTCAAATTTGGATTACGGTCATTAAATGGCTAGAAGATCACTTAAATGTCTTAAAAAGGTTAAATGACCCCTGAAATTTTCCAAATTTTGACATGACAGTTGTATTAGTGCACGTTAACTGTAGAAATTTTTTGAAGCCCATAAGAGGAAGCTATCTTTGATTCGTCATCAAATATGCATTGTTCCCTCTCAAAACCACGAGCCTTCTAGTGAGTTGCTCCAGTTTGTGAGGGGTGTGTGTCCAAACTTTCGTCAAACAGGCCAAATATTTTACCACATCATCTTGGTGGCATGACATTACATCAACCAAGGTTTCATGTGTTTCTGATCATTTTTTAATTTTTTGGAATTTAAATGGCATGGCACTCCATGCATGTGTCCAAGCCGTGACACCAATATGTTTGAAAATTCCTTCCAATTTACTGCACATGGAATTAACTCGCACACAAGTACACAAAAATATGATTTTTCAAACCGTTATGGTTAGCTGTTGCATGTAGATGTAGTTCAAATTTGAATTACGGTCATTAAATGGCTAGAAAATCACTTAAATGTCTTTAAAAGGTCAAACGACCCCGAATTTTTTCAAATTTTCAAATGACAGTTGTATTAGTGCATGTTAAATGTTGAAAAAAAATTGAAGGCCATGAGAGGAAGCTATCTCCTGTTCGTCATCAAACATGCATTGTTCCCTCTTGGAACCACGAGCCATCTAGTGAGTTGCTCCAGTTTGTGAGCGGTGTGTGTCCAAACTTTTGTCAAACAGGCCAATTTTTTTACCACATCATCTTGGTGGCATGACATTACGTTAAGCAAGGTTTCACGTTTTTCTGATCATTTTTAATTTTTTGGAATTTAAATGCCATGGCACTCCATGCATGTGTCCAGGCCGTGACACCAATATGTTTGAAAATTCCTTCTAATTTACTGCACATGGAATTAACTCGCACACAAGTACACAAATATGATTTTTCAAACCGTTATGATTAGCCGTTGCACATAGATGTAGTTCAAGTTTGAATTACGGTCATTAAATGGTTAGAAAATCACTTAAATGTCTTTAAAAGGTCAAATGGCCCCTAGATTTTTCCAAATTTTCAAATGGCAGTTGTATTAGTGCAAGTTAAGTGTAGAAAATTTTTGAAGGCCGTAAGAGGAAGCTATCGCCCGTTCGTCATCAAACATCCATTGTTCCCTCTCGGAACCACGAGCCTTCTAGTGAGTTGCTCCGGTTTGTGAGGGGTGTGTGTCCAAACTTTCGTCAAACATGCCAAAAAATTTACCACATAATCTTGGGGGCATGACATTACATCAAGCAAGGTTTTATATGTTTCTGATCTATTTTTTTATTTTTTTGGAATTTAAATGCCATGGCACTACATGCATGTGTCCAGGCCGTGAGACCAATATGTTTGAAAATTCCTTCCAATTTACTGCATATGGAATTAACTCGCACACAAGTACACAAATATGATTTTTCAAACCGTTATGGTTAGCTGTTGCATCTAGATGTACTTCAAAGTTGAATTACGGTCATTAAATGGCTAGAAAATCTCTTAAATGTCTTTAAAAGGCCAAATGACCCCTGTATTTTCCCAAATTTTCAAATGACAGTTGTATTAGTGCATGTTAACTGTAGAAATTTTTTGAAGGCCGTAAGAGGAAGCTATCGCCCGTTCGTCATCAAACATGCATTGTTTCCTCTCGGAACCACGAGCCTTCTTGTGAGTTGCTCCGGTTTGTGAGGGGTGTGTGTCCAAACTTTCGTCAAACATGCCAAAATTTTCACCACATCATCTTGGTGGCATGACATTACATCAAACAAGGTTACATGTGTTTCTGATCTTTTTTTATTTTTTTGGAATTTAAATGCCATGGCACTCCATGCTTTGTGTCATAGCCGTGAGACCAATATGTTTGAAAATCCCTTCCAATTTACTGCACATGGAATTAACTCGCACACAAGTACACAAATATGACTTTTTAAACTGTTATGGTTAGCTGTTGCATGTACATGTAGTTCAAATTTGAATTACGGTCATTAAATGGCTAGAAAATCACTTAAATGTCTTAAAAGGTCAAATGACCCCTGAAATTTTCCAAATTTTGACATGACAGTTGTATTAGTACTACAAATTTTCTCGTACATTTAAAACACCATCCGTTGCCACTTTACTCCAAATTCGTCTTTCACAGCTAATAAAAAATATCAACAACATCACACATAATTTTTTTGTAGGAACCGCTTGCGATGAAAATTCGTGGGTCTATTTAAGTCTTCCTCCTTAAGCTTCACCAGCTCGTCTGCTCCAGTGCCAGCAACCCCCGAATCCACGAATCCCGATCCCCATTCCCGCAACCCCTTCTTGCAAAGATGACGCTGTGGAAACGCTTCGTGAGGGCCCGTACGGTGGCCGCGTCCTCCCCGAGCGCCGCCGCCTATGCCGAGAGCGTGGCCGCATACGCCGAGAGTGCTGCCACATCCGCACTGAGCGCGGCCGCATCCGCCGAGAGGGCGTCTGTGGTAGCCGACAGGGCAGCTGCAGCAGCCGAGACGGCTGCAGCAGTTGCTGCGACGGCGGCTGCAAACGCCGAGAGCGCTTGAGCTGTCGTCCGTGCCGCTGATGTCGCCCTGGCCCGGGTCGAGGCCATCCACGCCAAGATCAAGGACGCACACGCCAAGATATTCCTGGCCACCTCAGAATCCAGCATGCAACCCATGTCCGAAAAGGCGGCGGTGGCCATGGAGCACCTGCTTCCTCATGAGATCGCCGAGCGGGAGCTGGAGATGCAGGAGCAAGCGGAGATCAAGGAGCGCCGGAAGGAGGAGTTGTGCGTGGCCGAGGTCGAGGTAGGGAAGAGTCTATCCGTCGAGGAATTGGCGGTGGAGTACCAATGCGAGCTCTGGCGCAGCCACTACTACAAGTACTACAACATTGAGGGCGGCGCCGAGGAAGAGGACGAGGAAGAGGACGAGGACGCGGTCAACTTCAGAAGGGGGGACGCGGAGTCCACCAACGGCGGCATGTCGCCAGGACAAGTCATCAACGTCTCATCTCACACCGGCGATGCATAGGCCGGCGCGGTGGCGGCTTTGTTAAAATTATGTATACTTAGGCTTTGTTTTTAATGCTGGTCTTTTGTTAGAGCAATGTTTAGGTCAACTGGCTCTGTTTAATTACTAAAATTGCTCGATTCAGTAAGTGTGGTCTATGTGATGTACGCTCTTTTGTGTGCCCAAATTAGCAAGCGATGTTAAATTATGCAATGACATGGATGAGGACAGTACCCAAGGAAATTTCCACCCAAATTTGAATTATCAAACTCATCCCATGCGCGTAAAGTAGAAGAATCATTTGTGATGCACACGATCGTTCAAAGTGAATGGTGTCCGGCGGCACCGCGCGCAAAGTTTCCCTCCACATTTTGAATTTTTTGGCCTACCGCCGAAATATCTAACCCCACCCCCCATTCCCCACCCCCTTTTCTCCCCTACCACAAGTCACATTTCCCCTGTTTCCTCCTTTTTGAAGCTATAGCCGCTTCCTCGCTTGGTTCCTTGCTCTCGCCGTCTCGCATCCTACCGTCGTGGTCGCCATGGTCTTCTTCAATGACCTCTCTAGCTATTCCTCCTCCGACGACAACTCCTTCACCACCCGGGTATGCCTCTCTTCTCTCTATCGGGTTATGACTTGGAATGAAGGATTTTAACCCGGCAGTCGATTTGAGCAATTTCTTCCTCTTGTAGCTCCCTAGGACCATCAGTTGCAACAAATGGAGCGGGGTGGCTGCAGATTTGCCTGCTCGTTGTCACCATCAATCTCCATGCATGAAGCTAGTTGCGTTTGAATCTGTGGATAGTGGGAGGAAGTTTCTGGCATGTACAGAGAAGGTTAGCCCCACTTTTGTTGTTACAAATCATTTGTTAGATGTGATTCAGACACTGTCACTGTGCTATGTTATTCTGGATGTTAAGACAGTGTCACAGTTTGTACCTAGTATCTAAAGTTGTTGCCATCTCATCAGCGGTGCTATTAGAAAATTATTTGGCACTGCTTCAGCAGTTTGTGCAGCCAACTTTGGTCCACACATCCGAGCAGCCAAGCAGTAAAATACTAAATCTTTATGGTATTAAGGAACTGGGCATCGGAGCAACTAGGTGCTCCAGAGTCCGGGTCCCTGATTTTTTTCCGCTGCACCGGCTCGCCAGTGCGGGGCACCGGTGCCAAATGTAGCAATAGTTGTCTTTACACCGATTTTGGCATACCTAGTGGACGGCCTTAGTGCTATTAGTTCTATGTTACTAAATTTGTGCATGTACACACCTCTTAGTATCAATTTGCTGTCATCCAAACACTGTCGCTATGCTGTTGCAGTTATATTTAGCTTCCTCATAAAATGTTCAATTTGTTATTTATAGTACATGACTAAGAACTTGTAGCGTTGTTGTAGTTAATTATAGCTTCTAACGTTTCAGAATTTGGTTGTTGTCTCAATAGCAATTAATTCATTTGCACATTGATCTTTTTGAGAAGATATGTCATAATTAACCTGTTTCTTCAGTTTTTCAAAATATGTATTTGGTGATTTTCTATGTTCCTAGAAAGCCATTTCCCCTACAATTGTTACTGATCTAGTTTTAAATATTATAGGATGAACGGAAGTGTTCTTACCTGGAGTGGGTTGATCAAGAGTGGCCACAGTCTTTGAAGATGTGCCTAGCAAAGCTCTGGAGCATGTATGAGGAAGAGAACAGAGGTAGGCTTAGAGAAAGTGTTGTCAACGCTGAAGAATATTTGAAGATGCGGGATAAAAAGAGGAAGATGGAGAATGAGCTCAGATTTTTTTAAATTAGACTTTGCTAAGATGGTGTTGGCGAAGGAAGAGGCACTTTCCTAGTTGGCCAGTAGATAATAGGTTCTTACTGAACTGAAAGCGGAGGTGGATAAGACGAGCCTGGATGATCTCGATTAGGGAAATGAATATATTGTTCTTATGAAGGTGAACTAGCTATATGCTGTACTATGCTGTTTTCAGGTAGCTATCATACTGTGATGTTCAAATATATTTATGTGCCTGATATGAAATTGGCAAACAGCTATTCGATATGAAATGTGAATTTGCGTAATACTGGAATTATTAATTGTAAACTAATAAACCTGCTAAATGGGTCATGGAACTTTGCAAACGGTTCTAGCAGTAAAAGCACTTGTGATGGATAGCCCAATGCCATACAGTTTTCTTCATCAAATCGTGTGTGATGTAGTTGAATAAAAGCAAACGGTTAACTGAGGCAGAGCATGTGTGATAGTTACACCTATCACACACGAGGCTATACATAAAACTGTGTGGGATGTATATACGAACGGAAACGTTTTCCCTGGATTGACTATGTGGGATGTACATACGAACGGAAACATTTTCCCTGGATTGACTATGTGGGATGTACATAAGAACGGAAATGTATTCCTTGGATTGACTATGTGGAATGTACATAACAAAAGGAAACGTTTGTTTGGGACTGACTGTGTGGGATGTACTTATGACTAGAACCGATTGGGCCTGTATAACCAAATTTGATCGCTCGCCCGTTGCACACGACGTCATTTTGCCGAGCGTGTGTGACCGGAGGGCCTATCCTCGACGATTTCTGGGTCATGTGGGAAGGACCCCCTATCGCACACACTCACTTGGCGATGGTTCAAAATGCCATCGCGGAAAGGGGTTAAAAACCGTTTGTATATCACCTCGATGTACCAGTGTAGGGATGACTCAGTAGATTGATCGGAAATGATAACTTTGAGGTGGTTTTGAAACCTACAAAAATTTCATCTTATGTTCTCTGCTAGATAAGAACTTTGGAGTGACTATTTATCGCACGTTGAGGGATTGTTATATGATTCAATTATGTTAGCACTGTTGAGAGATTGCACTAGTGAAAGTATGAACCCAAGGCCTTGTTTCTAAGTATTGCAATACCGTTTGTGCTCCGTTTTATCACTGGCTACCTTGCTGATTTTATATTTTCAGATTACAAAAACCTATATCTACTATCCAGACTACACTTGTATTTCCATCTCTTCGCTAAACTAGTGCACCTATACAATTTGCCATTGTATTGGGTATGTTGGGGACACAAGAGGTTTCTTGTATTTGGTTGCAAGGTTGTTTGAGAGAGACCATCTTCATCCTACGCCTCCCATGGATTGATAAACCTTAGGTCATCCACTTGAGGGAAAATTTCTACTGTCCTACAAAACTCTGCTTGGAGGCCCAACACGAGTCTACGAGAATAAATTGTGTAGTAGACATCAACGGCTATTCGAATAGATTACTTCCCTGTAGGGGTGCGCCACATTACCCAACACGGTCGATTAATTCTGGCCGGACACACTTTTCTGGGTAATGCCTGGCCTCGGCTGATCGACACATCGTAGTCCTACCTAGGCTCTCCAGAGAGGTCAACACGCCGGTCTAAATACTAAGTGCGAAGGGGTCATGGGCCAATCGCCCAAAGCACTCCTGCATGTTGCATGGCCGGCCGTGCCCAATCCTAGCATACCTCTTTATAGAAAGCAAGCAGTTAAGGATCACCCGGGCATGTGCCGCTTAACTGTGACATCCGTAGATCTTTCGAGAGAAATCGTACAATGTCGAGGGTCCCATATACCATTATCCCGCGTGGTGGCTAGTGTGTAAAGGCATGTAGCCCAACTTAGATCAACTACCCAACTCCGTTAGTGTATTAGTAGTAACTTGCGGAAACGACCAGGGCCCAGGCCCACCTCTCTCCTAGGGGGTCTCCACCTGCCCTGTCATTCCGCCACATTATCTCTCGCGGGTACCCTTAGGGTCGGCCCATCTTTATCATTGTAACAGTCGTGGTTCAGGTCCATACCATCAAGGTGAAACTAGAGGAATCACCCTCGATTGGTTTACCTTGATATACTGCACGACAGAGTCAACACCTAGAGTGAAATATGAGGAATCACCCTCAGTAGCTCACAGTAGATTTGCTACACTACAAAGTCATCATAGAGTGAAATACAAGGAATCACCCTTGGTAGATGACACTTAGTGCGGCTCTGCAGAGCCGTAAAATTCTAAGGGCCTCTAGGGGTGTTCGGGTCTCGGTACAATGACCCATCATCTCGGATCACCCATATGGTATAGCATGGCAACACAGACAAGCATGTAGGGCCACTGATGGAATACAGACTACCTATACTAAGCATATAGGACAACAAGTAAAGTATCAATAGCAGGTTATCAAAAACAAGATATGCATCAGAATAGGAGCTATTGGAACAACAACAGTAGCAAAACCTACACTACAAAAAAAAGACACATCCGTGACATTATGGCCTGAACGAAAAAAAATATGTCATGCTTCTGACACTTCTATGACGATAATTGTTACAAAAACACGTATCATCATAGATGTGGTGGGCTCCTACTTCTATGACAAAAAATCATGACATAAATTGGGCTTTTCGTCCTGGTGGGCCGGAGACGCACCTGCATGACATTCTTTGGGCTGTCCATGATGGAAAAATTCATGGTGGAAGCGAGGGCGACGAAAATATCAGGGAGTTCCCGATTACGGTGGGTGGTCAGGGCCGAGCGAGATGCACTATGGTTTGCGCGTTTCTCTCTCGTACGCGCGTGTGTGCGAGGCGTTGGGTACGTAACTAAACCCGAGCGAGGTGTTCACTTACTGAACCCAAGCGATTGCACTAGCTATGTTACTGAACCCGAGTGATCGATCCCTTGGTTGTTAACTGAACCTGAGCGATTCATTCACTACTGATTGAACCCGAGCTATTCCTTCGTCGCTGCTGCTAACTGAACCCGAGCGATCGATCGCTAGCTAGCAGCTGCTGCTTACTGAAGCCGATCGAAGCCTCGTGCGAGAAATAGCTAGCCAGCCAGTGTTGGGTTGCCTCTCGATGAACAGTGACCGTTGCTACCGTGCACATGGTACGTAGAATGAGTCGAGCCGGTTCGTTGGTTGTGGATGAATAGTTCCCGGTGGGGGTTGGATGAACATGATCCCGAGGAGGCCGCCACACCCCATCCGGTTGGGGGTGGATGAACTTGACCCCATAGAGGCTGGATGAACATTAGCATGTGGTTGAACAATAGCAGGTGGACGCTGGAGGAAGCCGAAAATGGATGAACAGTAATTTGTGGAGGCTGGGGCGAGGCTGTAGACAGCGGATGAAGAGTAGGCCACGGAATCCCGTTTTGTGGTACGCCACACCCCTCACGATGAACAGGTCCCCGTTTCGACCGTAAGCGCTCGAACAAAAGTCGGTTTCCTCCGTTTTGCGGTACGGCAGACCCCTCCTGATCAACATGACCCCGTTTCGGTCATAGGCGCTTGAACAGAAGTTCATTTCCTTCGTTTCATGGTATGCCAGACCACTCCCGATCAACATGACCTCGTTTCGACTGTATGCGGTCGAATAAAAGGTCGTTTCCTCCGTTTTGCGGTACACCAAACCCCGTTTCGGCCGTTTCGTCCAAGCCAGTTGGCTCCCGATGAACATCACGCATTCCGACCCAGTCGCTTCGCTCCCGATGAACAGGATGTGTTCCGACCCAGTCGCTTGGCTCCCGGTGAACACGATGATGTTTCCTCCGTTCCTACCCAGCCGGTTGGCTGCTGATGAACAGGAGGCCGTTGCTGTCGTCTGTTGCCTATCCATGTACATGAGCCCTGGCCGTACGTATGCGTGAGTACGTGTTCAAGACCCCAGCCGTATGTACGTATGTGCCCGTATTTTTGCAGCATGGTTGTACGTACGTGTACTCCATTTAGACGGGACTGTGTGGACTGCTACGTAGGGGCTAGACTGTACTATGACAAGAGCGCTGCTTGCTCGGCCACGGTTCATCCTTGCAGACACACCGATCGACCAGTATGTATGTGCACATTCGCCACGAGACAAACAATGCTACGTATGCTTTGACCGAGTGGGTCCCAGCTATCAGGGAGGATAAGGAGGCACTTCTTTGCATGTGAAGATATAACTGGTGGGTCCCAGCTGTCAGGGGGAGGGATTTTTTTTGCGCGTAATAAGGAGGCACTTCCTTGCGTCCGAAGATGTAGCTGGTGGGCCCAGCTGTCAGCGTCACCGCGTACAGTCGTCTTCTGATGGCTATCATTCATTGACCACGTTAACCACGCCACGCCAAGAGCACCAAGGCAGCGGACGACGGCGAGGCTAGGAAGGGAACGACATGGAGCCGAGGAACATGCGGTAGCAGATGCCCACGCGGAGGGGAGTATGAGGGTTGACTGGTTCGGCTACGGTGTGAGGTTGCCGTCGCCAAAGAATAACAGGAGGTGTGGGTGAGTAGAGGGATGGCATGGCCAGCGGTGGCAGCACAATCGGCCACGGGAGGCAGGAGCAGGCGGTCCCGCCGGCGCTGGTTTGGGCGACTGGAGCAAGAAGATCAGAGGTTGAAGAAGTAGCATGGCCGTTGGATTAACATCCAACGGTCATTGCTGCTAGAATCATTTGTTGACTAAGTTGACAAAACCCTGCGTACGCGTCAACTTAGTAGGCCCACAAGTCAGCCACCAAATCTGGTGGGTCCCACCTAGCAGCGGGAGGAATCATTTTTCTTTCACGGAATAAGGAGGCACTTCCTTGCATGCGAAGATGTAGCTGGTGGGTCTCAACTGTCAGGTGGAGGAAACTTTTTTTTTCTGCGTAATAAGGAGGCACTTCCTTGCCTGCGAAGATGTAGTTGGTGGGTCCTAGCTGTCAGGAGCTGCAATCATTTTTGTTCGCGTAATAAGGAGGCACTTGCTTGCGTGTGACCATGGACCAGGTGGGCCCCTACAGTCAGCCTCTCCACTTTATAATACTTTATAGCCCATTTGCTAATTCTTAAGGATCTTTTTGGAGCCCATATTCTTTTTGTAGCATTACAGCCCATATTCTGGCCATAGTTAAAAAATATAACAAAATTTTGCATATTTCGGTGCGGTCCGAACTGTTTTTTAATCCCAAATTTTCGAGTCACATTTAAACTAATTTGAAAAATAAATTTATATCAATTTAAAATCCAACTTAATTTCCCCCGCAAAAAAATCAATGAAATTTAAAATCATGAAATCCTAAAAAAATAAATTTGAAACTAATTGCCGGTTTGTTGTGTTTTTAAAATTGACATCCCATTTCTTACTACTTATAGCCCATTTTATCGGCAAGCGAATACATCCCTCGTCGTCTTGAAAGATTTGCAGCCTAGCAGGGTTGAGAAAGGAAGTAGGCCTTGGTTGGGTATTCTGTAAAAAAATTGAACTGGGCTAGCCATTTTCAGAAAGAAAATAAAAACAACTGGGCTCATCATGTGGGACGGGCCAAAGCCCCCGCACAACCCCGTTGATACCTTGCTCTGTCTCTAAAACTAAATAACAACTGCGCAACCTGTTGGGTCCCTGGTGTTAGCCACTCGTTGTGTAATTCTCTCGTTTATTAACTATACGTTGACAATGGCGTGGGACTCAGATGTCAAACCATTAGGAGGAAGCATTTTTTGGCTTGTAATAATGAGGCACTTGCTTGTGTACTGCCATGACTCTGGTGGGTCCCTACTGTCATCCTCTCCACATATAGTCATTTATTGATTCCTCTCGGTTATTCACCATGTTGACTACGCCAGACCACGACGCACTGCGCACGACGAGCGAACCAAGGCGAAGGATGACAGCGAGGCCTCGGATGGGAATGAAAAGGAGCCGTGGAAGATGCGGTAGTGTAGTAGCAGGCGGAGGGGAGTATGAGGGTTGACTGGTTCGGGTGCGGGTGCGAGTTGCGGCTGACGTCGCCGGAGAATAACATGACGTGTGGGGGAATAGAATGGATGGACTGGCCAACGTTTGAGCGTACGGTAGGGGCCGTAGGCGCAGTCAGCCATGTGAGGCGGGAGCAGGCGGGACCGACGGCATGGTTTGGTTTGGGCAGCTGGAGGAAGAAGACAAGAGATAGAAGAATCTCATATAAGAAACACGACATATGTTGGATGTCAATCTAATGACTGGTAGGCAGAATCGTTTGTTGACTAAATCGACACCACCTTGGATAGGCTTTTTCCTCGTGGGTCCCAAATGTCAGAATCCAAATCTGTCACGGCCATGCATCCTTTATTATGAAGAATTACAACCTATTTGGTGTGCTAGCTCAAAATAAGTTTGTGGGTGCTGGCCGGTGCTAAGCACTTGGGTTCTATAATGCACAATGAGCTCAAGCAGCCGATGAGAGTGATGTATTTACCTTGGTTGCGATTTGTACAATATTTCTCTCTTAATTAATGAAATGGCAAGCCATTTGCCTTGTTTCAAAGAAAATATGACAGTCACAGCCGAGTTGAAAAGGGCAACAACATCTAACTCAAGCTTACAAATGGTACAAAAGCACAAGGATTAATTGTTCATCAGGTTTAAAGAAAACCAAGATTGAACATGGCAATAACATCTAACCCAACCACTATTTTTGGCAGTTACAAACAAATGAATCGGTCTGATCCATAAAATCAACATCCTGTGCCAAAAAGTTTACTGGCATATGACGACAAGTTGTTGTAAATAGAAGCCGAGCACGTTCATAAGCCCATTTGTCGACCTGAAACTTCTTTTTTTGCTGTTAAACATATCCATCCGTGAGAAATATCTTGTTGAAAAACTTAAGCCTCATGGACAATAGTAACCTCACATTCAACAGGAAGAATGTGATGATGTTTCTATTTGCCTGATTAGATGCATAACCTTCCATCGTTATTGTCCTCAAACGAATGTCATGAGAACTGAGAAAATCACAGTGCTTATTATGCCATCGATTGGTTATATGTTTTTCTCCATATGTTAGTGCCTACGTAGACATGAAGATTGAAAACAGTTAGGTCTAAAAAAAGGGTATGTCGATAGTGCGACAGCTGAACGGTAATTCTAGTACAATATATATGGGCTTTCAATGTGCATGAAATAATCACCTCTATATACAAATTCTCCAGACATGGAAAGCATCGCAGCAAGCAAATAATTGTGTTCAGATCAATACTAAACATTCTGATATATAAGATCTTAATAGAATCCAGCATCATTGATAGGATATCCATGGGCGAACTCTTCATTGAGCATATAATATAATATTAGTCTCCAAAGTGTACTCCAAGATGATATAAAACTTATCGCACATGAAAAATGCAGCTTATGATTACAAAAGTGTAGATAATATATAGTACCTGAATAACTGTGGAGCCAAACACCATGTCGTGATGTTTAAACGGATCACAAATTACACCCAAGGTCTCAAGTTTAGGCGCAGAAACAACAGTTATTTGCGAAGGTTTATAACAATAATCAAGGAGCAACCTTTGAAGTGAAGGGGCATCTTCGATGATGAGCTGTTGTCCTTCAAAACAAATTCCAATGCTTTTAAGGTGAGGCAACTTTATTTGGAGATGATGGATACGGATTTCAAATCCGAAAACAGGCAACAAGCGCTCCAGGGCAGGGCAACCGGAGTGGATGATGCTGTGTAGTGAGGCCTCCGACAGATTAACCGCCACAAGCGAAAGTCTTTTTAGCAGTGGGAGTCGAATCATTTGTACCAAATTGTCTGGTAGATGGCACCGGGCTATGGTGAGGGTGTGGAGAGAGGAGGAAAACCACGAGATGGACAACGGTGGTGTGGGCACAAATACATGGCGTTCGGTTCACGGTATGTATTTTTTGTAGTAATGGTAGAACTCAAGCTTCTAGAGTTTTTCGAATTCAGTGGATGTCAGCCAGGCGTCCACCATGCAGGGTATGGATAGTAGGTAGCATGTCGGGATGCAGAGGCGTTGAACGGAGCCCTAGTGGGAGGAGATGATGGCTCTGGGGAGTTCAAAATCATGAACGACAATAGCTGACGACAGTCGAGATTAAGGGGCGTGGCGTGCCATAGAGGGCGCCACCGAGTTGAGAGGCCTTGGGTGCGACAACAATCCTTGGTGGGGAGAAGGGAGATGATCTCCCCAAGGATGGCGTCCGGGAGATCGCTGATGCGGTCCACACAAGATTCTATGGGTTCCTCAGATCCGGTGAGGGGGGCTCGCCGCTTCTCCCTGCGCTGCCGGGTGCGAGATATACAACCGGCGTCGCCGCTGGTGGGAGCCTCATCTTCTTGGCGCTGGGGCCACCTGACTCCATTTTCCTTGCGGGCGTCGCGTCGAGCTCACGGGTTTGAGCAGAGTAGCGAGAGATGAGCCTAGTGGCAGTGCGAGTGGGGAAGAAGGTGAGCGGGGGTTTTCTATATGGGTGAGGAAGATGGGGAGCGGGGGGAATTGGGGGGCGGTGGAAGTGGGAGAGTCCAGCGAGTTGCACTAAGTGGAGGCGAGGAGGAAGCAGGGTTTTTCTGGGATCACCCCTCTTCAAGAAATATGGGCTTTTCCTCGCAAAAAACAAAAACAAATGGGCTTCAAGATGGATAGGCTTTTGTATCGGTCTAGTCAGTTGCCCGTGTTTCGTACTAGACGGCCTTAGCACTAGAGGCAGCCCATTAGAGACACTCTCCAGTTGTCCAGCTTATTGCCCATTCGAGAAAAAAGAGACACACTCCAGCTTATGGCTCCTCATCGGTAACATTTTTCAACTTTAAAAAAAGTTATGGCTCCTTCTCAGGCCCGCTTGGCATCCACCAAATTAGAGGATGCGGTACTGCATGTAGACACTCACACTGGTCGTACCATGAGAAAATGAGGGGTCAAATAATAGTCCCACAATATAGATTGTAAAGGTTGACACGCTAGTCAACATTCACACTAAACTAAGCTTCGCAAGATACGGTATGCATACTAGCTAACATACACAAGCACTTAAGTTCGGCATGTTTATGCATCTAAATGATTCACGAGACTATAACCAAGACAAAGCTGTGAGAAGGTGTAAAAATAAAGAAAATATGATCGATGCTTCTCTGAGCAAAGGGCCTCCCTACGCATGCATTAATTTCCTGGGCATGCATTAATTCCCTGGGCATGCTTCTTTCTGCTCAATGTTGCATGCACTTTGAGCATGTTGTCAACTCCACAGCTAGCTTGATGGCTCATCTTGCAATTGACGCTGACACATTGCAGCAAACAGAGGAGGCAATAGAGATCACTCAACATCAGATCATTTTGTGCAGTTCCACTGAAATCATCTTGATTGTCCAGAATGTGAAAAGATAGGAAAGTAATAGCTGTAGTTAAACAGTGTCGCAAAACAGTAGCACATATCAATAGCTCGGCATGACAAAACACGATCATCAGGACGAAGGGGATACTGAACTACGTGAGGAAGATTATGCATAATTTTATAGGTGGTTAGTTGATTCCACCTTGGCATCTCCTATGATGGCATGTAGGAAATTCTATGCAATCGATGAGTGCAATTCCTTCCGTGTGGCTGTAGAAAATTTGTCCGACTAACCCCAATATCTTTTTTGTGCAGTTCCGCTAAAATAATGCACCGCTGTTTGCACGACCCCTACTCGCCGGCCAGGCCATCAATGACTCGGTATCTTTTATCTTGCGTTGACGGCGCGCACTACAAAAAAAATTCACTTCCATGATGATACGTGTTTGTCATAGTAGGTCACGTTTTCTGTCATGCATGTACATCCATGACGATTTTATGACAGAATCAAGATAGTCATACATGTGCTGTCGTAGAAGTGTTCCATGACAATACCAAAATTATCATCACGAAAGTGTCCACTTCCATGACGATAAATGGTGTGTCATGGAAGTGTTTTCATCAAGGGTAACCAACACATGGCATCCACCATAAGGGGTCGCCGTTAAGCTATCGGGTTCTGGTTTGGATCCGATAACCCGTTAACAGCCCCAACCAATGGGGATTTTCCACGTGTAAAATTCTCATTCGCCGGATGATCCACGTGTCAGCTCATCGTTGGGACAGATGTCATACCTACAATGGATGGAAGACGCCTATGATATGTCAAACATGGCACAGCCCAACAGTGGCCCATTTAAGGTAAAAAGTCTGGCCCAGCTAAAGGCCCACCATATTTTTTTAGACACTAGTGGGCTGGCCCATTAACAGCCTGCCATGTTTTGGGTCAAATTAAGGCCCATATCAGATCTGGCCCGTTCACAGCCTGTTGTGTTCTGGGCTAAATTATGGCCCATATCAGATCAGGCCCATTAACAGGCCATTGTTCTTTTGGGCCCATTCTACGCCGGGTTTGTATTTCAGCCTGTTAAATGCCCGTTTACCAGTTCGGCCCGATAATAGTTTCGGCCTGTTAGCGGCCCGTGGTGCATCTGGGCCGTTGTCGACCCGGTTTCACTTTAGGCCATTTAACGGCCCATGCTGAAACTGGGCTATTTCTTGTCTGAAGTCACTTTGGGCCTCTTAACGGCTCGTAGACTTCACGGATAAATTTCAGCCCAACTGCCCTATCGGCCTGTTAATGGCCCGTGTAATAGTTGGGCCTAATTACAGCCCGCGTTGAATCTGGCCTGCTTATAGCCCATCTGTTAATGGCCCGTGACACAGTTGGGCCTACGACCCGCGTTGATACCGGCCTGCTTAAAGCCCATAATTTTATTGGGCCAAACAGGGCCTGAGATATATTTTGGCCTGTTAACGGCTCATTTTCTATTTGGGCCAAACATGGGCGTAAGGCAGTTTCGGCCTGTGTTGGCCCTTGAATTTTTCGGCTCTAGCCCAATCTAGTTTTTAGCCTGTTAAAAGCCCATGGTATTCTCTGGCCCATCTGGCCAGAACTTTACTCAGCCTGTTAAAGGCGGAAAACTACTATATGTTTAGACCTGCTAATGGCCCAAGATGATTATAGGCCCACGTTTTGGCCCATATATAGCGAGTTACGAGCCGGCCTAAAGACCGACAACATTGAGATCCGTTGAAGCTTCCGGCCTAAATTACAGCATACCTACCAAGAATAAACCTAGACTATACAATAAAGAAATTACGGCATATTACATCCACTAGGCATCAAAGTTCGCCACCGGTGATAATAAAGCGCAACGAGACCGCGGATTACATACACTGGGCATCAAAGGTCGCCACCAGTGCAGATAAACGCATCGACAAAAGAATATACAAAAGTGAGAGCACTTTAGAAGGCATTAGGCCTGCCCTGGACGTGCACAAAAAGCAACAGAACAAGCTGATGAGACCTCAGTTGTGTCAACGGTAGATGCTCTAACCCTAGCTGCGTAGCAAGAAAGCACGCATGGGTGTCCTCTGAGGTCTTCTTTACATCATTGCATCAAGTTGGAGCTGAGCTGAAGCAAGCCTTTCCACTTTAAGTTGAGACTGAAGAAGTCGAACTGATTGAGGCAGCAACTACATAGAGGTTGTCTCACAGCTGCTGGTGAGTAGCTTCAACTCACTATCTTCATCAAGACATGACCTCGGGGTCATCTCGCTCTCTTCAAGATGGTTTGGCTCACTATCTTCCCTAAAGTTCTGCCCGGCATAAGAGATATGACTCTGAAAGAGAAACAAGGAGGCACATAATAGGTTTCACAAATATATAAGCAAATAAATGGATCTGTTCTACATAAGGAACATATTTTTACAACTACAATTTAAAACAGGTAGTTGTTGCAAACATCCAATCAGATGTAAACACCAAAGTAAACAGCAGTGAAGGAAATGATGCCTATCCAAATCTATACTAGAACAAAGTTTGAAGGTTTGAGAAGGATGAACTTACATTACATGTTAACACGGGCTGGACAAAGCCCTTCTCCATGTCGATGGAAGGATAATTCAAGAAATTCCCCAAAGAAACTTCTTTATAAGCGTTTCCTTTATTCTACATTTTGTAAAGAGTAAATATAGATCAAATAATATTGGAAGAAATAGAGGATAATGAAGCTCAGGTGCAGAGTGATGATACATAATCAAATAGCTATTAATTAAGTACAGTGTTACAAGGCAAAAGGTACTGACAAGAGGAATGCAGACATCAATGTTTGCAGTGGCATTGGCTTTATTCAACATTTTGGTAAGAGTAAATGTAGATCTGGTAATTTGGAGAAAGTGGAGGGCAGGGCAGATAAGATGCTGAGTAATGCTAGACAATCAACTATCTCGCAATGCAAGTACAGTAATACTACCACCGTTCGTTATTACTTGTCGCTCAAATGGATGTATCTAGCACTATAAAGTTCTAAATACATGCAATTGAGCAACAATTAATTCGATACTGAGGGAGTACATGACAACAGGTACTTACATGAGCAATACAGAACTTCATAACCATTGTGTTAATTCTACATTTATCTAAGAGTAAATATATATCTTATAATTTCGAGCAAAGGGAAGATAAGGAAGCGAACATTTACAGTGATGCTACATAATCAAACAGCAATGAGTGTAAGTATGCTGACAAAGGGCAAGAGGTACTGACAAGAGCAATGCAGTGCCCAGTATTGTTGTGAGATCCTATGATCCTTTGAGAAAGGAGATTCATCTAAAATAAGTTTTCATACAAGAGAGAAGGTAAGGCACATGCAGAAATGTAGGAGTTCAAATTTTGAAGTGATATCATAGACAGTACCTAACGCTGGGCTCTCTGCAGTTCTAATAGGGGTTTGGCCAGTGGAGTAGGGTAAAGTGTGGTACAGTTAGGCCTGTATTTTTTGTGGCTGCTGATCTATTTGATTTAACAGGTATCACTGCCTTTTCCAAATACCTAGTTTGTACTCCTTGAGGATCTGCACTCACCCTCTTCCTTTTGGACATCTATTACGAAAGAACAACATTTGACTGGAAAAACATAGTATGATGACACATGGAATAGGTATAGAAAATGGATAGGTATGGCATATACTCATATATGATGCTTAAACTAAGCAGATGGTGGTGTAACAAAGTATAAGTAATGCAAGAGGTCATATGCAAGATATGTGCGACCAATACAACCTTGCCAAGTTAGAGCAAGCACCTTGATGGGTGAATAAGATAGGCCATCCTCCACCATGCCAAGTTTGTTAGCCAGTGGATTGTTCCACAATATTCCTCTTGTGCGCCCATTCTCATATTCATTTTGATCATGTTCAATACCTGACATGCATGAAAACATAAAAATAAGTGAGATTATCTTTGTAATGCAGAGGTGATTCTAGTCCAATATTGCCTTCCTGTAAACCCCTTTGTGCTATCTTTCCAATTCTTCTGAGAGATGCCATGCATGCTGTAATTTGGTGTGTGCATTAATATAATGTGGCCTACTACTCAAAATATGAGAGCTCCAGAAGTGATGATACTTCACAGATGACAGCTTCAACATATAGTAAAGAAGAACAATTCGACCTGACCTGATAGATTCAAAATAGACTAAGGGAGAACAACTTGACCTGACCTGTCGACCGGAAATGTCTCTGCTACTCTTCCCAACAAGGAACATACTTATTAAAGAAGAAGAGAAGAGGATCATGTTAAAGAAGAGTAGAAGAGCAAGCAGATTGAAGATATTACAAGTCTTTCTATACAATGTCTGTTGCCCACCCATGATGAACCAGAGCGCACAAAGAAATACTATTCCTTCTGGTCTCTCCATATGTGGCTCACATGCATTTCGAAACTAAAGTATGAACATTTAGCTGACCAATTAAACATGTCTCAGTTTTACTAATATCAGCATAATATCATATTCGAATTTGTACAACTAAGCTTGTTTAGCTTGATGGGTGGAGCAGTGCTATTATGACACGAATCACGTAGGCTGATCGTGGTCATCATAAAAAAAGGGGAAACGTAAGCATGATGAGTATAGTGTTGACCGTGGCAGTGGCATGGCAGATTTGAACCTGCGAACCACGCAAAGGGTACTTAGCAACCGATGTTTGCTTTGAAATAATGATGACCCACAAGTATAGGGGATCTATCGTAGTCCTTTCGATAAGTAAAAGTGTCGAACCCAACGAGGAGCAGAAGGAAATGACAAGTGGTTTTCAGCAAGGTATTCTCTGCAAGAACTGAAATTATCGGTAACAGATAGTTTGGTGATAAGGCAAATCATATCGAGTAACAAGTAATAAAAGTAAACAAGGTGAAGCAAGGTGGCCCAATCCTTTTTGAAACAAAGGATAAGCCTCGACGAACTCTTATATAAAGCAAAGCGCTCCCGAGGACACATGGGAATTGTTGTCAAGTTAGTTTTCATCATGCTCATATGATTCGCGTTCGTTACTTTGATAATTTGATATGTGGGTGGACTGGTGCTTGGGTGCTGCCCTTCCTTGGACAAGCCTCCCACTTATGATTAACCCCTCTCGCAAGCATCCGCAACTATGAAAGAAGTATTAAGGTAATCCTAACCATAGCAAGAAACATATGGATCCAAATCAGCCCCTTACGAAGCAACGCATAAACTAGGGTTTAAGCTTCTGTCACTCTTGCAACCCATCATCTACTTATTACTTCCCAATGCCTTCCTCTAGGCCCAAATAATGGTGAAGTGTCATGTAGTCGACGTTCACATAACACCACTAGAGGAGAGACAACATACATCTCATCAAAATATCGAACGAATACCAAATTCACATGATTACTTATAACAAGACTTCTCCCATGTCCTCAGGAACAAACGTAACTACTCACAAAGCATAATCATAATCAAGATCAGAGGAGTATTAATTATCATTAAGGATCTGAAAATATAATCTTCCACCGGATAAACCAACTAGCATCAACTACAAGGAGTAATCAACACTACTAGCAACCCATAGGTACCAATCTGAGGTTTTGGGACCAAGATTGAATACAAGAGATGAACTAAGGTTTGAGAGGAGATGGTGCTGGTGAAGATGTTGATGGAGATTGACCTTTCCTCAATGAGAGGATCGATGGTGATGGCGATGGCGATGATTTCCCCCTCCCGGAGGGATGTTTCCCCGGCAGAACAGCTCAGCCGGAGCCCTAGTTTGGTTCTGCCCAGGTTCCGCCTCGAGACGGCGGCGCTTCGTCCCGAAAACTTCCTTCAGATTTTTTCTAGGGTATAAGACACCATATAGCCAAAGATGGGCACCGGAGGCCTGCCAGGAGGCCCACAAGGTCGGGGGGCGCGCCCAGGGGGTAGGGCGTGCCCTCCACCCTTGTGGTTGGCTGGTGGCCCCCCTCTGGATCTTTCTTCGCCCAATATTTTTTATATATTCCAAAAACATGCCCCGTGAAGTTTCAGGACTTTTGGAGTTGTGCAGAATAGGTCTCTAATATTTGCTCCTTTTCCAGTACAGAATTCCAGCTGCCGGCATTCTTCCTCTTCATGTAAACCTTGTAAAATAAGAGAGAAAAGGCATAAGTATTGTGCCATAATGTGTAATAACAGCCCATAATGCAATAAATATTGATATAAAAGCATGATGCAAAATGGACGTATCAACTCCCCCAAGCTTAGACCTCGCTTGTCCTCAAGCGAAAGCCGATATCGAAAAATATGTCCACATGTTTAGAGATAGAGGTGTCGATAAAATAAAATACGGACGTGAGAGCATCATGATCATCTTTAGAACAGCAACATATATTGTCATATAGATTCTTATGATAAAGTAACAATTCGTTCACAAAGTAGAGTATGAATCAGAAACTTCATTGAAAACTAACAAACTATGATCTCAGTCATTGGAGCAATTGCAATTTATCATAACATTGGAAAGAGTCAAATAAAGAGCTTTTCAGCAAGTCCACATACTCAACTATCATTTAATCTTTCACAATTGCTAACACTCACGTGATACTTATGGGTTCAAAGGTTCAATCGGACACAGAGAAAGATAGGGGCTTATAGTTTCGCCTCCCAACTCTTTACCTCAAGGGTAATGTCAACAATAATACTTTATGAAAACCTACATCCGAGTGGATATATATATCTGGATCTTTCTCCAACACATAGTGCTTACCAAAAGGAAAAAGTGTAATAAGGAAAGGTGAAGATCACCATGACTCTTGTACAAAGGTAGAAGATAAAAGATAGGCCCTTCGCAGAGGGAAGCAGAGGTTGTCATGCGCTTTTATGGTTGGATGCACAAAATCTTAATGCAAAAGAACGTCGCTTTATATTGCCGCTTGTGATAAGGACCTTTATTATGCAGTCCGTCGCTTTTATTTCTTCCATATCACAAGTTCGTATAAAGCTTATTTTCTTCACACTAATAGATCATACATATTTAGAGAGCAATTTTTATTGCTTGCACCGATGACAACTTACTTGAAGGATCTTACTCAATCCATAGGTAGGTATGGTGGACTCTCATAGCAAAACTGGGTTTAGGGATGTTTGGAAGCACAAGTAGTATCTCTACTTGGTGCAAAGAATTTGGCTAGCATGAGAGGGAAAGACAAGCTCAACATGTTGGAGGATCCATGACAATATAACTTCTATTCAGATATAAGAAAACATAACCCATTATGTTGTCTTCCTTGTCCAACATCAACCTTTTAGCATGTCATATTTTAATGAGTGCTCACAATTATAAAAGATGTCCAAGATAGTATATTTATATGTGAGGCCTCTCTTTCTTTATTACTTCCTATTAATTGCAACGATGACCAAAGCTAAGTTTGTCAACTCTCAACAACTCTTATTCATCATACTCTTTATATGTGAGGTCATTACTTTCCATAAGATCAATATATGATCTTTTTATTTCTTTTATTCTTTTATTCCCTCAAGATCATAGCAAGAAAGCAAAGCCCTTATCTCAAAACTACTCTTTATTATATATCCCACGGACTCGATTACATAGATAGAGATCGAAGCAAAACTCAAAGCTAGATCATACTAAAAACTTTATTCTACTAGATCTAAATATAACCAAAAGGATCGAACTAAGAAAAAAATGATAAAGATAAAGATGTGATGATGATACGATACCGGGGCACTCCCCCAAGCTTGGCAGTTGCCAAGGGGAGTGCCCATACCCATGTATTTAGATCTCTTTCGTCGGAGGTGGTGATGACGGAGTTGTTGATGAAGTAGTGCCACACATCGAGCGTAGGAGATTCTCCAGTTTACGAATAATGCCCTTGAGTGCGGTGATGTACTCTTGCAACAGAATATTTTCGCGAGTCAGATATTTATTTTGCACACAAACTAATTCAATAATCTTGAAAGCTTCAATTTCAGTAGGGGTAAGATGATTGTAGTATGGTTGAAGGATGTCTTCTTCTTCTACTGCCGGAACTTGATCTCCCGCGACCTTCTTGATCTTATCACCCTCGTTGGTTTCCCCAAGTTCTTCTCTCTTCATCTCCATCTTCATTAGCCAAGCATCGGCATCCACATTGTTGAAGGAGGAGGAAGACATGATGCCTGGCCTTGAAAACTCTGGCAAGAAACAGCTCAAAACAAAAACAGAGGATTTTGTCGTGGTACGGTGGTCAAAACCTTCGGGAGATTATATAATGAATTTCTACCGACTATAAGACGTATTGTGCAAGAAAACGGGGTTCGGAGGGCACACGAGGTGGCCACAAGGTTGGGGGGCGCGCCCAGGGGGGTAGGGCACGCCCTCCACCCTTGTGGACGCCTCGTGTCTCTTTCAGACTACTTTTAATTTTCCTAAATTTTTAAATATTCCAAAACAGAGAAAATTTATCATTGGAAACATTTTGGAGTCGGTTTACATACCGTACTACATACCTATTCCTTTTCGGAGTCTGAAACATTCTGGAAAGTGTCCCTTATGTACTCCTCCGGTGTTACGGTATCAATTATATTGGTCTTCACATTTATGGGAGTACCTGAGATATAATGTTTAAGTCTTTGACCGTTCACCACCTTCGGATTTTTACCTTCGGCATTGTTGATTTTTATGGCACCGGAACGATATAGCTACTCGATAATGTAAGGGCCTTCCCATTTAGAGAGAAGCTTTCCTGCAAAAAATCTTAAACGAGAGTTGTATAGCAAAACATGATCACCTACATTAAACTCACGCTTTTGTATCCTTTTGTCATGCCATCTTTTAACTTTTTCTTTAAACAACTTGGCATTCTCATAGGCTTGGGTTCTCCATTCATCAAGTGAGCTAATATCAAATAACCTCTTCTCACCGGCAAGTTTGAAATCATAATTGAGCTCTTTAATAGCCCAATATGCCTTATGTTCTAGCTCAGGAGGTAAGTGACATGCTTTTCCATAAACCATTTTATATGGAGACATACCCATAGGGTTTTTATAAGCAGTTCTATAAGCCCATAATGCATCATCAAGTTTCTTAGACCAATTCTTTCTAGATCTATTAACAGTCTTTTGCAAAATCAATTTAATCTCTCTATTGCTCAATTCTACTTGACCACTAGACTGAGGATGATAAGGAGATGCAATTCTATGGTTAACATCATAGTTAGCAAGCATTTTACGGAAAGCACCATGAATAAAATGTGAACCACCATCAGTCATTAAATATCTAGGGACTCCAAACCTTGGAAAAATAACTTCTTTAAGCATCTTAATAGAGGTGTTATGATCAGCACTACTAGTTGGAATAGCTTCTACCCACTTAGTAACATAATCAACAGCAACCAGAATATGTGTATACCCATTAGAGGAAGGAAAAGGTCCCATATAATCAAAGCCCCAAACATCAAATGGTTCAATAACAAGTGAATAATTCATAGGCATTTCCTGACGTCTACTAATATTACCAATTCTCTGGCATTTATCACAAGACAAGACAAACTTACGAGCATCCTTGAAGAGAGTAGGCCAATAAAAACCAGATTGCAATACCTTGTGTGTAGTTCTATCTCCAGAGTGGTGTCCTCCGTAAGACTCGGAGTGGCACTTGCGTAGGATCTGTTCCTGTTCATGCTCAGGTACACAACGTCCAATAACACCATCTACTCCTTCTTTACAAAGATGTGGGTCATCCCAGAAGTAATGTCTTAAATCATAGAAAAACTTTTTCTTTTGCTGGTATGTGAAACTAGGTGGTATAAATTTAGCAACAATATAATTCGCATAATCAGCATACCAAGGAGTATTACGAGAAACATTTATGACATTTAATTGTTCATCAGGAAAGCTATCATCAATAGGCAGTGGGTCATCAAGAACATTTTCAAACCTAGACAAGTTGTCTGCAACGGGGTTCTCAGCTCCCTTTCTATCAATAATATGCAAATCAAATTCTTGAAGCAAGAGAACCCATCTAATAAGTCTAGGTTTAGCATCTTTCTTTTTCATAAGATATTTAATAGCAGCATGATCAGTGTGTACAGTTACTTTGGAATCAACAATATAAGGTCTGAACTTATCACAAGCAAAGACAACTGCTAAAAATTCTTTTTCAGTAGTAGCATAATTTCTCTGGGCACTGTCTAGAGTTTTACTAGCATACTGAATAACATTCAATTTCTTATCAACTCTTTGTCCTAGAACAGCACCAACAGCATAATCACTAGCATCACACATAATTTCAAAGGGTAAATTCCAATCAGGTGGCTGAACGATAGGTGCAGAGATTAAGGCTTTCTTAAGTATTTCGAATGCTTCTACACAATCATCATCAAAAACAAAAGGAATATCTTTTTGTAAGAGATTAGTGAGAGGCCTAGAAATTTTAGAGAAGTCTTTAATAAACCTCCGATAGAAACTAGCATGACCAAGGAAACTTCTTATACCTTTGATATCTTTAGGACACGGCATCTTTTCAATAGCGTCCACTTTATCTTTATCAACTTCAATACCTCTTTCAGAAATTTTATGTCCCAAGACAATACCTTCATTAACCATAAAGTGGCACTTCTCCCAATTCAAGACAAGATTAGTTTCTTCACATCTCTGCAAAACCCGATCAAGGTTGCTCAAGCAATCATCAAAAGAAGTTCCATAAACGGAGAAATCATCCATGAAAACCTCAACAATATTTTCACAAAAATCAGAGAATATAGCCATCATACATCTTTGAAAGGTAGCAGGTGCATTGCATAAACCAAAAGGCATACGTCTATAAGCAAAGGTACCGAAAGGGCAAGTAAAAGTGGTTTTCTCTTGATCTTCTTTTGACACAGGTATTTGAGAGAAACCAGAATAACCATCTAGAAAGCAAAAATGAGTATGTTTGGATAGTCTTTCTAGCATTTGATCGATAAAAGGTAGAGGGTAATGATCTTTTCTAGTAGCTTTATTCAATTTGCAGAAATCAAATACCATTCTATAACCTGTAACAATTCTTTGAGGGATCAATTCATTCTTATCATTTGGAACAACAGTAATACCTCCCTTCTTTGGGACACAATGAACAGGACTTACCCATTGACTATCAGCAATAGGATAAATTATACCTGCCTCCAGGAGCTTTAGTATTTCATTTCTTACCACTTCTTTCATCTTAGGATTTAACCATCGTTGATGATCAACAACTGGTTTAGCATCTTTCTCCAATTTAATTTTGTGCTGACAAAGAGTGGGACTAATGCCCTTAAGATCATCAAGAGTATATCCAATAGCGGCATGGTGCTTCTTCGGAGTTTTCAATAATTTCTTTTCTTCATGTTCTGAAAGGTTAGCACTAATAATAACAGGATATATCTTCTTTTCATCAAGATAAGCATATTTCAGAGTATCAGGTAATTGTTTAAGCTCAAACATGGGATCACCCTTAGGTGGAGGAGGATCTCCAAGGATTTCAACAGGCAAATTGTGTTTCAAAATAGGTCCCTGATTAAAGAATACTTCATCTATTTCCCTTCTTTCATTCATAAACATATCATTTTCATGGTCTAGCAAATATTGTTCTAAGGGATCATTAGGAGGCACAACAATAGAAGCAAGACCAATAATTTCATCCTTACTAGGCAGTTCTTTATCATGGGGTTGTCTACGAAATTTAGAGAAGTTAAAATCATGAGACATATCCCCTAGACCGACAGTAACAATATCTTTCTCGCAGTCTATCCTAGCATTAACAGTATTCAAGAAGGGTCTATCAAATATAATGGGACAAAAATTATCTTGTGGGGAACCAAGAACAAGAAAATCAGTAGGGTATTTAATTTTCCCACACAAGACTTCAACATCTCTAACAATCCCAATTGGTGATATAGTATCCCTATTAGCAAGCTTAATAGTAACATCAATATCTTCTATCTCAGCAGGTGCAATATCATTCACAATTTCTTTATATAAGGTATAAGGGATTGCACTCACACTAGCACCCACATCACATAAGCCGTGATAACAATGATCTCCTATCTTAACAGAAACAACAGGCATGCCAACAACAGGTCTATGTTTGTCTTTAGTATCGGGTTTAGCAATCCTAGCAGCTTCATCACAGAAATAAATAACATGCCCATCAATATTATCAATCAAGAGATCTTTAACCATAGCAATACTAGGTTCAACTTTAATTTGTTCAGAGGGTGTATATGTTTTAGTATTACTTTTACGAACCACAGTTGAAGCTTTAGCATGATCCTTTATTCTAACAGGGAATGGTGGCTTCTCAATATAAGCAGTGGGAACAATAGGATCAACATTATAAATAATAGTTTCTTCTTCAACTTTAATAGGTTCTACTACTTTAACTTCAATGGGAGGACGATATTTAAACCACTTCTCCTTAGGGAGATCAACATGAGTAGCAAAGGATTCACAGAAAGAAGCTACTATCTCAGAGTCAAGTCCATATTTAGTGCTAAAATCACGAAAAGCATCGGTATCCATAAAAGATTTAACACAATCAAACTTAAGGTTTATACCTGACTCTTTACCTTCGTCGAGGTCCCAATCTTCAGAGTTGCGCTTAATTCTTTCCAGTAAATCCCATTTGAATCCAATATCCTTCTTCATATAGGAACCAGCACAAGAAGTATCGAGCATGGATCGATCATTATGAGAAAGCCGAGCATAAATTTTTTGAATAATAATTTCTCTTGAGAGCATGATTGGGGCATGAATATAACATTGACTTAAGCCTCCCCCAAGCTTGAGCGATACTTTCTCCTTCATGAGGCCAAAAATTATAAATATAATTCTGATCACGATGAACCAGATGCATAGGATAAAACTTCTGATGAAATTCCAATTTCAAACGGTTGTAGTTCCATGATCCAATATCATCCAATAGCCTATACCATATCAATGCCTTCTCCTTCAAAGATAAAGGGAAGATCTTCTTCTTGACTTCATCCTCGGGCAAACCTGCAAGCTTAAATAATCCACAAACTTCATCCACATAGATTAGATGCATGTCAGGATGTAATGTGCCATCTCCTGTGTAAGGATGAGCTAGCAGTTTCTCTATCATACCCAAAGGAATTTCATAATAAATATTTTCAGTAGGTGCAGTAGGTTGAGGAGCAACTAATTGTGGTTCCGGTCGAGGTGAAGATACCCCGAACAAACCCCTCAAAGGATTATCTTCCATAGTAACAAGTGACAGTAAATTTCAGCACACTATATAAATGTTTCCTTACCAAATTCCACTTACCAAAGGCGCTTCACTCCCCGGAAACGGCGCCAGAAAAGAGTCTTGATGACCCACAAGTATAGGGGATCTATCATAGTCCTTTCGATAAGTAAGAGTGTCGAACCCAACGACGAGCAGAAGGAAATGACAAGTGGTTTTCAGCAAGGTATTCTCTGCGAGCACTGAAATTATCGGTAACAGATAGTTTGGTGATAAGGCAAATCGTAACGAGTAACAAGTAATAAAAGTAAACAAGGTGCAGCAAGGTGGCCCAATCCTTTTTGTAGCAAAGGATAAGCCTGGATGAACTCTTATATAAAGCAAAGCGCTCCCGAGGACACATGGGAATTGTTGTCAAGTTAGTTTTCATCATGCTCATATGATTCGTGTTCGTTACTTTGATAATTTGATATGTGGGTGGAACGGTGCTTGGGTGCTTCCCTTCCTTGGACAAGCCTCCCACTTATGATTAACCCCTCTCGCAAGCATCCGCAACTACGAAAGAAGTATTAAGGTAATCCTAACCATAGCAAGAAACATATGGATCCAAATCAGCCCCTTACGAAGCAACGCATAAACTAGGGTTTAAGCTTCTGTCACTCTAGCAACCCATCATCTACTTATTACTTCCCAATGCCTTCCTCTAGGCCCAAATAATGGTGAAGTGTCATGTAGTCAACGTTCACATAACACCACTAGAGGAGAGACAACATACATCTCATCAAAATATCGAACGAATACCAAATTCACATGATTACTTATAACAAGACTTCTCCCATGTCCTCAGGAACAAACGTAACTACTCACAAAGCATAATCATAATCAAGATCAGAGGAGTATTAATTATCATTAAGGATCTGAAAATATAATCTTCCACTGGATAAACCAACTAGCATCAACTACAAGGAGTAATCAACACTACTAGCAACCCACAGGTACCAATCTGAGGTTTTGGGACCAAGATCGAATACAAGAGATGAACTAGGGTTTGAGAGGAGATGGAGCTGGTGAAGATGTTGATGGAGATTGACCCTCCCTCGATGAGAGGATCGATGGTGATGGCGATGGCGATGATTTCCCCCTCCCGGAGGGATGTTTCCCCGGCAGAACAGCTCCACCGGAGCCCTAGATTGGTTCTGCCCAGGTTCTGCCTCGAGACGACGGCGCTTCGTCCCAAAAACTTCCTTCTGATTTTTTCTAGGGTATAAGACACCATATAGCCAAAGATGGGCACCGGAGGCCTGCCAGGGGGCCCACAAGGTCGGGGGGCGCGCCCAGGGGAGTAGGGCGTGCCCTCCACCCTTGTGGCTGGCTGGTGGCCCCCCTCTGGATCTTTCTTCACCCAATATTTTTTATATATTCCAAAAACATGCTCCGTGAAGTTTTAGGACTTTTGGAGTTTTGCAGAATAGGTCTCTAATATTTGCTCCTTTTCCAATCCAGAATTCCAGCTGCCGGCATTCTCCCTCTTCATGTAAACCTTGTAAAATAAGAGAGAAAAGGCATAAGTATTGTGCCATAATTTGTAATAACAACCCATAATGCAATAAATATTGATATAAAAGCATGATGCAAAATGGACGTATCAAATCACAACTAAGATTTGGTATGGACAAGAAAGTACAGTCAACAAGTGACAAAGAAATGCAATTCCTGCTGCCTCTCTATATGTCGCAACATGCATTTGGAAACTCAAGTGGGACCTTTAGCTAACCAATTAAATGTGTCTGTTAACTAATATCAGTATCATATCACAATCATATTTGAACAACTAAGACTTGGAATTATGAGTGTTGTGTTGTTTAGCTTGAAGGGTGGAGTACTGCTAGTACGACAGAAAGCACCTACGCAGATCATAGTAGTGTAGATAAAAGGGGAAAACCCTAAGCATCACGAGTAAAATCAGGAAAGTGGAACTAGCTGGAACATATGGACTTGTATTGCCGGTACGGCTAGAAAGGGTTTGGAAAGGCTTGGGCCCCAAAAGGGGCAGCTCTATTCAACTGAAGGCACAATACTGTTACTATCAGTCTAGACTCTCAATGTTAGAAGTATATTGTGTTTAAGATATAGATAGGAGTTATAGATAGAATATATTAAATCATGTATGACTTGCCCTCTACTCCGTGTCTCTCTCTCTCTCACATGTACATCTATATATACCCTACACAAGGGTCAGATCAATACAACAAATATTATAGGTTCTATATTTTCTACATCAAAGACGACATAGCTCCCAGCATTTCCCGGATATTATGGCAGACCATCTAGAATAGTTGAAAGCATCCATCTGAAGCGACCTAACAGACCTCTTGACTGCAAATGTCCCTGCTCCACTTCCCGACAAGGAACATACTATATTATTCCCTCCGTTCCTAAATATAAGTCTCTTAGAGATTGGAATGCGGACTACATACGGAGCAAAATGAGTGAATGTACACTCTAAAATATGTCTATATACATCCGTATATAGTTCTTATTGGAATATCTAAAAAGACTTACGTTTTACCGAAAAAGGCTTTCGCCCTGCTTTATAAATAAAGCAATTATGAACAACACCCAGTCCAAATGCACGCCACCACAACACACGCATGCACCCAAGGCAGTTTAGGAATGGAGGAAGTAATATACTATTAAGAAGAACAGAAGAGGAACATGATAACAAAGAGCAAGCAGATTTTAGATAATGCAATGTGTGTTGCCCACCCATGATGAACCAGAGCGCATAGAGAAACACTATTCCTTCCGGTCTCTCCATATGTGATTCACATGCATTTCTAAACTAAAGTAGGAAAATTTAGCTGACCAATTAAATCTGTCTCAGTATTACTAATATCATCATCATATCAGATTTGAATTTGTACAACTAAGCTTGTTTAGCTTGATGGGTGGAGCATTGCTATTATGACACGAACCACGTAGGCTGATCGTGGTCATCATAAAATGGGGAAACCGTAAGCATGATGAGTATAGTGTTGACCGTGCCAGTGGCATGGCTGGTCTGAAGCTGCAAACCGCGCAAAGGGTACTTAGCAACCGATGTTTGCTTTGAAATAACAACTAAGATTTGGTATGGACAAGAAAGTACAGTCAACAAGTGACAAAGAAATGCAATTCCTGCTGTCTCTCTATATGCCGCGACATGCATTTGAAAACTCAAGTGGGACCTTTAGCTAACCAATTAAATGTGTCTGTTAACTAATATCAGTATCATATCACAATCATATCTGAACAACTAAGCTTTGGAATTATGAGTGCTGTGTTGTTTAGCTTGAAGGGTGGAGTACTGCTAGTACGACAGAAAGCACCTGCGTAGATCATAGTAGGGTAGATAAAAGGGGAAAACCCTAAGCATCAAGATTAAAATCAGGAAGGTGGAACTAGCTGGACCATATGGGCTTGTATTGTCGGTACGGCAAGAAAGGGTTCGGAAAGGCTTCGGCCCCAAAAGGGGCAGCTCTATTCAACTGAAGGCACAATACTATTACTATTAGTTTAGACTATCAAAGACGACATAGCTCCCAGCATTTCTCGGATATTATGGCGGACCATCTAGAATCGTTGAAAGCATCCATTTGTAGCGACCCAATAGACCTGTCGACTGCAAATGTCCCTGCTCCACTTCCCGACAAGGAACATACTGTACTACTCCCTCCATTCTTAAATATAAATCTCTTAGAGATTCGAATGCGGACTGCATACGGAGAAAAAAGAGTGAATGTACACTTTAAAATATGTCTATATACATCCGTATGTAGTTCTTATTGGAATATCTAAAAAGACTTATGTTTTAACGAAAAGGCTTTCGCCCCGCTTTATAAATAAAGCAACGATGAACAACACCCGGTACAAACGCACGCCACCACAACACATGCACACACCCAAGGCAGATTAGGAACGGAGGAAGTAATATACTTATTAAGAAGAACAGAAGAGGAACATGATAACAAAGAGCAAGTAGATTTTAGATAATACAATGTGTGTTGCCCACCCATGATGAACTAGAGCGCACAGAGAAATGCAAATCCCTGTTGTCTCTCTATGTGTGGCGCACATGTTTTTCGAAATGAATATAGGAACATTCGCTGACCAATTAAACATTCTCTGTTTTAGTAATATGAGCATCATATTAGATTCATATTTGAACAACTAAGCTTTGGAATTATGAGTGGCATGCTGTTTCGCTTGATGGGTTGAGGTCTTGAGGAGCAGTGCTAGCACGACACGAAGCACCTACGATGATGGTAGTGAATATAAAGGGGGAAAACCATAAGCTTTACGAGTATAGTGACCGTGCCATGGTGGATATGAAGGTGCAAACCGGACAAAGGCTACTTCGCAATCAATGTTTGCTTTCAACTAGCCACTATGATTTGGTATGGACAAGAAAAGTACAGTAAACAAGTTATGATCTACTTTCCGGGTGAGATCAATAACTTAAGCAGATATGAAAGAGCTCCACCTCTCTTGCGACGCTGTGTAGGCCCCTGCTGATACATTGAGGGTGCTGCGGGTGCGATGGCTATCGGAGGCGCGGAAGAGGACTTGAGACGGCAGCCGGCCGGGTCAGGGGATAAGTCCTGCTGCCGTGGACGAGGCGATCGTGGGAGCGGCAACAACAAGGTGGACAACGGCGCCGATGAAGCTAGAGGATGTGATGAAACGATCCTGGTCTGACGCCCTGGATGAGAGACATCCATCTATTGCAGTGGACGATGGGGGGGTGGATAGCGGCTCCGGCAAGGTGGAGGATGAGGTGGCGGACGGAGGAGGCTGGCCGGTGTGGGGAGGTTGTTGTGGCGCCGACGGTGTATGATTGGGGAAATGGAGGGGGAGGGGATCTCAAACTTTGGGACGCGCTTGTCTGAAATGTGGGAAAGTTATGAACTTAGCCCCCGTTTAAAATTTCAAACATCTCGTCGGTTGGGAATAGGACGGTAATCTCGCATCTCCCCAATATTTGCCGATAGTGATTTCGGGCGAGGAGAGTGTGTTTTGCCTCCCACGGTTGGCACCCACGGTTTATGAACGGGGCTGACAGCTGTGGCACCCCGGCTCAGAGAAACCAGAACGTCCTGTATTCCAGCCTAGAGATCGAGGAGAAGTCTTCTGAAATACGGCACTGCTTAGCATAGAACAAATTAGCTCTTTATTACAGTCTATATGGGTACAAGGGGATCACATCGGCACGGCGACACTATGCCTGCCACGGTTGCTCCATGCAAGCAGCAGAATGACACGAAGCAGGGGAATAACTACTGGCAGCGGAACAGCGATGACGGTGATGAACTCCACCCCGCAGGGACTCTGGCTGGAATGCTTATCCTAGCTCGCAAACAAGGGATCCACGGCAAACAAGCAATCAAATCCGGCATGACCTGCAAACTGGCATGACACGCCAGGTCAGTACATTGAATGTACTTGCAAGCTCATAGCAACCAAGAGCAATCAAGACAAACAACAGCATGGCAATTACAGGTTACTTAGCAATGATGAACACGATACTATCAGAACAACATGGCATATACAACATGATACAGCTAGAACAATATGAGCATTGCATGAACAAATGAACATGATGATACTAGCATGCAACATAATGACACTATCATGCACCAACTTACTCTGCTCGGGGTTACCTCGTAACCATCACATGCATAAGCTTACCATCACGGACATCACACGATCATCTCAGGATCCAATCAAGCTTGGTATTAACAATACCGTAGTAATCATTACATGACGACAAGGAGCTTAACCTTTACCATTGACTCTCGCATAACACCACAAATATCCACCAACTCGGTATCCTCGATACCACGGTGATCTCTCACGATCACATAAAGATCAACCAACTTCTCTCATCATAGAACTGGGGTTGTTATTAAACAAGTTATTATTATTACTGTTGACCCATAGTGTGACCTACTACGAACTGGGCCCTTATCCACGGGCACGGCTATCAATAGATTAAACACACTCTCTGCAGAGGTTAGCACACTGTACCCACACCACGAAACCCAAGGCCTTGTACTCCCATTCGGGTGGACCAATGGCGTTCCGACAAAACCGATCTACTGCCATGACACTCTCCAGGCCACTCCGACCAACTCCCCCTTTGGGATCAGTCCTGGGTGGCCCCGATGCCACCTCGTGACATCCAACGACCAACGTCGTGGCAAAACAAAACAGCCCCAAACGGGGACAAGAGCGCTCAAACGAACACGGGCACACAAGGCTTATGTCCGCCTACCTGGCCAAGGTAGCGCACGCCCATAACCTTCCCTAGGTTGAGGCACCAGCAAGAGGCATGGCAATAGAAACAGTTAGGAGCCCCCATAAAGCAAGTGTGGCTGCACTGGTCAGTTCGATTTCGATGGCACTATGACTCAGCCAACAGTTGTTCAAGTTCATTTAAGTCCGGTTAAACTTGAATGCAATAAGCTGAGACAAATTAAAATAACATGATGCAACTACAATGCAGGAGCATGATATCATCATAAGCATGGAGGTGCAACATAATCATCATGCATAACAACAATGAATCATTTATCCAAACGAGCATGGCAAAGTGACGAGCATAAGTATAACACTACACATGAGCATAGCATGACCACTAGCATCAGAAATAAATACCATGCAAGAACATAACAAGAATACTAGCAAGTAAGCATGTAACCAACTAGATGCAACGGAACATGCATAGCAATGGTACTGGATAACAAACGGTAAGCATGCATCAGAATGAACAACACTACCACCAGCATGTGCTACTACTACCAAGCATGACAGGAGAAAATAATACTAACAAGTAGTACAAGATAACAAGATGCATCAGAACATAGCATGAAGGTGGATATGAATCCACGAGCATGACCAAAACACGACAGTAGCAGCAAATAAGCAGGCAGTAAATGGGCAAACATTTATTAAACATTCAAGTAGAAACCATGGCTACTGCATGGCTATCATGCAAGTGGTTGTTATGTCTTGCCTGGGTGTTGGGGATATAACTGTTGAGTATAAACCGCCCAGGAGGGGCCGGGTTATGCTCATAGTGATTTACCTGTATTGAAGCCCATGAAGACATAGAGGATGGCGACTTACGAAGGAGACTTAATAAGAAGGCCCAAATCCCAAAGGCGAGTTAGGGCCCATAGATGTAAACCGCCATAAGTATATGACTTGTATTGTAAGATAGGAAAGAGTGGATACCGAGCCGGACACGTTTATGAGCCGGCCGGGATTCTGTGAACCGCCGAGCGTCAACCTGTGGATATAAAGGGATGACCCGGTGGCGGTTTACGATAGGGAAAACAACAGCTCGAGAGCCAAGTTAAGCGTATCCACTCCCTGGTCGTCGAAACCCTAGCAATACCACATCAACTGGATTAGGCCTTCACCTTCACTGCAAGGGGGCCGAACCAGTATAAACTCCCCGTGTCCTTTGTCCTGATTAACCCCTTTAAACTAACCTCATTGCAATGGCTCCATGACTAAGTCCTCACACTAGGACATCTGCCGTGACTATTCCACGACAGTTGGCACCCACTGTGGGGCCAGCGCACGGTGGTTTCGAGTTCTTGAAGGGCAACTTTGAAGGGACCAAGGGATACGCTGTGGGCCGGATGACCAAGAGTTGTCGCGGCAAGCTCTACATTGACGACGAAGGCTGGGGCCCCGAGGCCGGCTCAATTGAGTACGGGTACCGGGTCCCCTTCGGTGGAATTCACGTCTTCATTGGCAAGATCGGCGAACCGGGCCCTGAGCTGGACACCTGCACCGACATCATCGAGACAGCTCAGCGTGCAAAACCCGCCCGAGTTCAGCCCGCCATGAGTCGTGCCTTCGTGGGATTCATCAATAGTGCGGAATCTGAGGATAAATCGGTATCTGACGGTGAGACAGTTGTCTATTCTGATGGCGAGTCATCCACCGGTGAAACCGAGTCATTGTACCGACTGCAAGACGGTCAGCTTGGGGGCTGTTCCGATGGCGATAGTATTCCGGACCCCTACGAGCCGCCAAACCGGGTTGCAATCTTCATGGCCGGTACGCAGCCAGTGCGGCACTCTTCAAATGCAGCGGCATTGATTTCTGGGTCAGCAGCGGTGACGGCAGCCGGGGCAGGAGGCCCTGCGCGCCCGCCGGCTCAAGTCTTGTCCGGTTACTAGACGCCTTGGCAACACTGCTGACGATGGAGGTTAACCCAGATAATCAAGATCAGTATAACGCGGAAGTCGTGAAATTGCAAGATCAGATAGCTCAAGCTAAGGAAGACCTGGCAGCTGAAGATGCCAGGATGGCTGCGGAGCGGGTTACGTTGGATGCTCAGGCGCAGCGGATTCAGTCGGAGTCTTACCGGCTCATGCTAGATCAGAACGCTTCAAACGAAGTCATGAGGAGAAGGCATCAGTCTTGCCTGCCACCGGTTTACGAGGCGAGGAACCTCTTTAACACGCCAGGAGCAGGAACCAGTAGCCCGCTAGTGGCGGACCGGGTTGAAGCGCCTGGGACGGGAGCGCCGGTTCAGCCGCACACCACGGATCCGCCTCGTCAGAACAATATCCCGCCGCAACACATGCCAACACCACCGGGTCATTACTCTAACCCTTTAGATAACATGATCGTTGCGGCGTCACAATTGGCGGCTACCTAGGTTAAAGGTACCAAAGAGAGTCTGTTGCAAAATCACAGCTCAAACATAGGTGCCCCTTGAGCACAGCTCAAAAATATTACTTGGGGGCTCTTTGATTCTAAAGAACAAAGAGTTTGTATAACCCTTGTAATAGGCTTAAAAGCCAGGCTTGGAAGCCAGGTGTATTCACCTAAAACCCCGGGTTATCCTGCCTTTTTAAGTAAGCCACTCCGCCCAGGTATTCCTGGAATGACCCGCCGAACGTTTGACAAGTCAATCTTATACAGACCCTGAACTTGTCAAAGTTAAAATGACGATTGGTTATGTGAGGTCCATCTTATAAGGTTTGTATATAGGTTTAACTCAGTGGCTGTGCGGCCCGTGAAAGCACTCAATTTTCGCCCTGGCAGCCCATGAAAAGCCTCGTTTTTTCGTTTGTTTTATTCCACAATTTTTTTGAGGTTTATTTGATAAGGATTATAATGCTTTATGATCATAATTCATCCGGTGTTTATTAGCCCGGCCTGGTTTTTGACTATAAGTCGCCAGTATGAGATAAGATAACATTCGGTGTTTATTAACCCGGCCTGGTTTTTGACTATAAGTCGCCAGTATGACATAAGATAACATCCGGTGTTTATTAGCCCGGCCTGGTTTTTGACTATAAGTCGCCAGTATGAGATAAGATAACATTCGTTGTTTATTAACCCGGCCTGGCTTTTGACTATAAGTCGCCAGTATGAGATAAGATAATATCCGGTGTTTATTAACCCGGCCTGGTTTTGTTCATAAGCCAAGCAATCTATGATAATTACCAGTGCTCAAAGTTTGGGTTCTGCCCCTTACTACACCGGTTTGGTAAACCAACAGTGTGATCAAATATCACAGGTATGATATATTTCAAATTTGGTTATTCTTAAAGTCCAGCCTTGGGTATAAGCTATGTTAGTTTCCATGGTTTTATATTGGGCGTTATGACCCGTCCAGCGGTAAACCGCCAGGACACTTTTAATCCGTTGCATGCAGGAGCAAATTCCATATTGTTAATATTATAAGCATAAGTGGCATATCTTAACATGGTGGATTAGTAGTGTCATGCAAAGTAAATATGCACGATGGCATAGCAGAACAAGTGTTTAAGCTAGCCTATTACAAGGCATTTGGTGCCCAAAAGAATAATTGTTTTAACAAGTCTTAAAGAAAGCAGGTGCTAAACTGGCCCCCGGTTTACGAGTCCTGGCCTGGCTGACTTGAAGGTTGCGGATCATCCAGCGCCGGTTCATCTTCCTCCTCTCTACCCAGTGGCTGGAAATCAATGGTGGTCCAATCGATCCCAGTTAAGGCCTTGAATACAGCTTCATCACTTATAAGTGTGGAGGGGTCAACATCAGGGGCATAGATATGCTTACGGATTGGAGGAATAAGATTTGGAGCATCATAAGTTGGCGCGTTAACTCTCTTGTTGTTGGCATCATAAATCGACTAATAATGTGAAAGATCGGTTTCTTCAGCCAATTTGCTAGCCAATGGGTGCATTTCCCTCGTCAAGGCTCTGAGGTCATCGTTATTAAACTCTGACCCGTCCTCCTTTATGCTCGGGTAGCCGTTTCCCACATCGGCCGGATCAAGATCAGATATCCAAGCTTTGGCCCGAGTCAGTGCAATAAGAGCACCCGCCCTGGCAGCTGACTTCTTTAGTTCTTCAAACCGTGCAGGCATCATCGCCAACCTTTCCAACGTCTCCTTGATCAAGGTTGGGGGCGGTTTATTATGGGAAGCTGTGCAGATAACCCGTTGTACGCCGTATATAATTGCTCTATAAGTGTATAGGCGGCTTTCAGTTTTTGCCGCATATCTGAGCCAAGATGAGCAATGCGAGTTCCTGCATCATCAAAAACATCGGTAAACCAGCAGTCTCTTACATAATACATGTTCAAAGCTTATGAAGAAGTGATTTACCAAATACGGCAGCGGTCATGGCATTTATTTGCTATTTCAAGCCAGTCAGCTCCTCAGCTACCGGATTAAGGGCAGCCTCAGCATCCTCAGCCCTCTTCAGCAGAGTTGACCTTTCTGTATCCCAACCTGCCCACTCGTTCTTAAAGCTCTCCTTCAGTTTTTCCATTGTTGTTAAGGCACTGCTCAGTTCCTCCTTGGCTTTGGAGGTCTCGGCTTGTTGCGACTTGATATTTTCTTGAAGGTCGGCGATTTGAGATTCCTTCTTGTTAAGATCAGCCTGCAAGAGACATGTAATTAATTAGATAGCAGTGCATATTCAAAGTCCCAAGCACATAACAAGTAATATACTTGGCACTTGGGGGCTAATGTCTATTGCTTCTTATCAAAAAAAAAATTACAAGTCCCAAGCACATAACAACTATCAGCTTGATGGTCAACCGGATTATAAAGGTCCTAAGTGAGAATTTTGAGCCTTACAGCATAATTAGTCTCAACTTAACATATTTGTTAAGTCGACCCTTGGGGGCTACACAGGCGAAATTGAAGAGTTATTATTCTAAAGTCCCGGTTCATATTGACATTATAAACCGGCCCTTGCGGGCTAGTGGAGTTGATCTATATGGCTCTTGAAAGTTTGCAGAACATTCTATTCTTTTATGTCCAGTAAACTTGGCGGCTAAGGGAAGAATATTTATGCAGAGTTAACAGCATTTACCTCATATCGCTCCTTCATCATGTTCAGTAAACTGGCTTCATAATCACGGCTTGTGTACAAACGGTTTAAAAACCCAGAATGAATATCTTGGGCGCTGAGGTGGGCATAGCTTTCCAAGTCCGCCTTCCACTTGCCCTTGTCAACAGCAGAAAATTCTTCTTTGCTACTATGTTTTGACAGAGCAGTGGGATTACCTGGGGCTGTATACCTGACACCGGTAACTACAACATCGTCAGCTTTATCATCAGCAACCTTAGTTGGGCTTGGTGGTTTATCAGCATGACCCATCAGATCAGTTTCCATCTGTTCAACAAAGGTTTCATGATCTTGCGGTGGCGGATCATCAAGAATAGCTTCAGTATTTGGTTCAAACGGTTCCGGGTTCTTTTCCGGATCAGTTGGCGCGCTGTCATCAGCCGGTTTGTTCAATTTGGCCTTTTTACTGGGTCTGGCCTTGGCTCTGACAGAGACGCAAATAACAGGTTAGTATAATGATCAAGCATAAGGTATAAGGGGTTAGTTAAAAATGCTCACCCAGGAACAGTTTTGAGGGTTGGAATTTGTGTCCCTGTGGACTCGCTAGAGGATGAAAGGGAAGTTCCCTGATAGTTTGAATCAGACGGATTAAGAGGTTGTCAGAAATAACCCGCCTTGGGATAAGATGTGTCAGAAATAGAAGAGACCTCTGGGCGGCGTTTACGAACTGGCGAGTTCGGTAAACCAGAAGAAGTGACCACATGGCCGCTATGCCGGGTTGTGCGGCGAGCTTCGTGTTGCTGCTTCTTCAAAACAAAGTTTGGATCCAAGTAAGCTAGGGGGTGAGAAAATCTTACTTTCCGGCTTGCTTGTCGGGTTTTCTGTGTGGGCAGAGGTTCTGAACCGGATGAGAGAATAGTTACCTCTACGTCATTTGCGCGGCTAGCTTCTGCGTCGTCCTGATAGAAATCATCGTCAATGAGATGTATGAAAAAAGAGCCAAGTGAATCAAGTTCTACCTCTGACTCCGGATTATCATCTTCAATGTTTAACTCGGTAGGCTCAGTGTTTTTCTTCTTAGCGGGCTTCTTGTTGACCTTGGTTTTGACACGAAGTGTTTTGGCCGGTTTATCCTGCGGTTTCTTCTTCCAGAACGGATCATCACCCTGTTTAAAGATTGAAAAAGATCATAAGGGATTATTAAGAATATGGATTAAAGCAGGAGTGGGGCAATTCTTACAGCTGGCGGTTTATTTGAAGCGCAGAAAGGACTAAGTCCTATTTTGCTACAGTCGGTCACCGGTTCATCCAACATCTTTTTGACAGATTGAGTAATTTCAGCATCACTCAGCTGAATATCAATGTAGCGTTGAGGGTCTTTCACATCCCCTGTGTACTCACACATTAAACCGAGGCAACGGCTTAAAGGCAAAATGCTCCAAGATACCCAGCAACGGACAAAATCAATGCCTGTTAAACCATTTGCCATAAAGGCTGTGAGCTTTGAAAGCTGTGGTGCATATTTGGACCGTTCCTTTGCATTGAGTCTTTGGGGGAATGGATGTGCATCGGTAAGCCTGTGAGCACGGTAACCCGGCAGAGGATTCTCGCCAGCTGGAGATGTATCTTGGCAATAGAACCAAGTTTGATTCCAATCTTTGGGATGGCTATGATGCCTAGCATGAGGGAAGCTGATGTCTTTTCTCTTCTGAATTGAAACCCCGCCAAGTTCGGTATTTTGCCCATCCGTAAATTCAGTACGGTGGTTTAAATAGAAGAAATCTCTGAACAGGTCGACTGTGGGCTCTTCTTGCAGGTAGTCTTCACAAAACACTTGAAAATTGCAAATATTGGACACGGAGTTAGGCCCAATATCTTGAGGGTGAAGTTGGAAGAAGTGAAGCACATCACGGAATTTTTTTGATCCGGGAAGGCTGAACCCTCGACTCAGATGATCAACAAAAACGATCACTTCCCCATCCTTGGGCTCAGGAGGATTTTCTGGACCGGGGGCTCTCCAGTGGATGTCTTCCTTTTTCGCTAAAGCGCCGGTTGCAACACACCCGTTCAGTTCTTCTTCTGTAACCCGGGATGGAACCCAGTTACAGGGATAAATTTATAAGATAACCTGTAAAAGATTTGTGCCGGTTTAAGGTTCATGGTTAACAGGCAGAAAGTGTTGAAGCATGCATAAATGTTAAACTGGATAATGACGTTATTAAATTACAAAGACGAGCACTTGACGGTTTAAGAGGGGACTAATGGTACCTGGCAGGTTATTATTTTCTGAGGTTAAACCGCCTACACGGATATTGAAAGTATAGATCTGAAGTTGGAAAATGGCTAAGTGGTGAAAAACAGGTTTCACAGATTGGTGTTATAATTTTGGATCTACAGCAGTTCAGATAATGAAGAAAAATTCTAACCTAAAGTAACGGCAGTAGGACAGTTCACATGCTCAGATGAGATCTCCTATGGAGGGGAGGCGTTCAGATATTAAAAATGAGTGCTAAACTGCTATCGCACAAGATTGGTACTATACTTAGATCAAAAACTACATGGTCTATGGAGGAACAAAGATGAACCGAGATGAACTCTGAAGAACTCAAGCAAACCCTAATGGAGATCTGCGGTGAGGAAAAGAGGGGGGCTTACCAGGGCTGTTGGACAGCGGTGGCGCGCGGTGGTGCTCTGGTGCGTTCAGGACGATGCATCGGCCGGAGTGGAGGCAGCTCGTGAGGTCGACGGCGGCGGAGCTCGGGCACGTGTGGCGTGGCAAGGAAGAGGATGAAGACGAGGAGGCAAGGGGGGAAAATGAAAAGGACCCCTGTCCCTATTTATAAGGCAGTGGATAGATGGCATGCGCGGGAATCAAGGAGGCTGAGATTTGGGCCTCGTGCAATATTAATGCAAGATGACGTCATGGCGGGTTAGCACAATTCTGTGAGCAGACGTCATGGCGGGTTATAAATTTTCATAAGGACTGATGATGAAGGATTTTTTCTAAGTCAAGTGTTGAAGATTGATATGAACAAGTTCACATCAACCTGGGGCCTAATGTTGGGGATATAACTATTGAGTATAAACCGCACAGGAGGGGCCGGGTTATGCTCATAGTGACTTACCTGTATTGAAGCCCATGAAGACATAGAGAATGGCGACTTACGACGGAGACTTAATAAGAAGGCCCAAAGCCCAAAGGCGAGTTAGGGCCCATAGATGTAAACCGCCATAAGTATATGACTTGTATTGTAAGATAGGAAAGAGTGGATACCGAGCCGGACACGTTTATGAGCCGGCCGGGATTCTGTGAACTGCCGGGCGTCAACCTGTGGATATAAAGGGACGACCTGGCGGTAGTTTACGATAGGGAAAACAATAGCTCGAGAGCCAGGTTAAGCGTATCCTCTCCCTGGTCGTCGAAACCCTAGCAATACCACATCAACTGGATTAGGCCTTCACCTTCACTGCAAGGGGGCCGAACCAGTATAAACTCTCCATGTCCTTTGTCCTGATTAACCCCTTTAAACTAACCTCATTGCGATGGCTCCAGGACTAAGTCCTCACACTAGGACATCTGCCGTGACTATTCCACGACACTGGGGATGAAGAAACCACCGGGAAGAAGTGCGTGAAGCTCGCGGAAGGAAACGCCGAAAAGGGTTCTCTCCCGGAGGGGCTGATTAGGGGCAAGGGCAACAAGGTCATTTTCAAAATGTTAACACATCATGAAAGTGATAAGAATAGAACGGGCTCGACGAGATGAAGGCGTGGGCGTTGGAATCACCTCAATCGGAGTTACGAGCAAAAAGTTAGGAGGGGTTTTCTGCCAGGGACCTATCTGCAAGAAAAATCTTTACAAACTGGGCCTGGACAGAAAAACAGAAAGCGCGTTTCAGGAACTACGCTTTTGGGACAGTGAAAACGTATTTCTGGCCGAAGCCACAGAACTTTACGCTTTCACTGAAACGAAAGCGTAAAAGGGAAACTACGCTTCCACTTATCCTAGTCAGCAGAGGCGGGGCCGGGCTCTGTCTCGCTGCCAGGTGGGGCCCGCCGCTGACATCTCTTCCTCCCGCTCCTCCTTCTTCTTCCCGATGCGGCGCAGGGGAGGGATGACGCCGACCGGTCCTGATGAGGCTCGCCAGCGGTGTGGGCCACCTCTCGAGGCGTGCGGCATACCGGTGACCTCAGGGAGCCGAGCCGCATCTAATGGTGTACGTGGCGACTGCCGGGAAGGACTGAGGCGACAGCAGCTTGGACGTCAGCAGAGATGGCCTTCGAGTGGAGATGGGCATGGCGCTCCGGTGGGGGAGAGGAGGGGGCGAGGCCACTGAGAGGTTTGCCGGAGCTCAGGGGATGCGATGGTGGTGGTGGAGGAACAGAGAGGGAGGCTCAGACTCACTGGAATCGGAGCGGGGCTCGCCGGCGGCCAAGGTGACAGAGGGAGGTGGGGAGGCACTCCGGCGATGCTCTGAGGGGCTAGGGAGGGGTAGAGGAGGATGGTGGAGCTGCTGGTGAGGAGAGCTGAGGCCGGGGAGGGCCATTTATAGCCGTAGCCGAGGGGGACGTCCGCGGACGCGTGGCCGTGGCTCAGCCATGGCCGCGTATGCGTGTGCACGCCTGCACGTTAGACAGAAGGCGACGGGGAGGAGCAGATGGCATGCATCATGGGGCAGAGGAGGCCAAGGAGCACGGGGAAGAAGCGGCCAGAGGAGGAAGACGACGGCCGGCTACAGCTCGTCCGTGGTTGCGCGGCGATGAGCGCCGGCGCGTGAGCTGCCGGAGGGGGAGATGGGTCCATGGTGAAGGCGATGATGAGGGGAAGCCGCTAGACACGCTCACGCGCGCGAAGACGACCAGAGGGGGAGGGGCCGGAGCTAGGCGACGTCCTAGACGCGGCCAAACGCTGCAGAGTGCGTGCACCGTCGCGCCAACAGCACGGTCACCGTGTGAACCGGGGCATTCATTACTCTCTGGCACCCAAAATGCTATCTAGCTGATAGTCCTTCCAAGATAGATCATTTATGAGGTTATGGCTTGATCTGGGGTACTGTGGTTAGATGGGAGTGATCACCTGAAGTTTGCTGTAGCAAACTTGGCTTCACTTCTGTGATCAGCAGAGAAGAGCTAAGGGCCAAAGTTGATGTCTGGGATGATTAGGTTAGGAAGGACTATTATCCTGTTAAGTTTAAGGAGAAATGGACCAATATGAATCATGGTCGCTTGTTAACAGCAAAATTGGTCCAGAAAAGGGATTTGCATGATGCACTCACATGGAGTATCAACTTGAGCTTAAATTTGGCATGGGATGATTATTTGGACATATGAAGATGCTGTAAAAATTTCATACCAAATGGACTTGCCAAAATGGTACTTGCTTCACAGCTATCCTCTCTGTCCAGAAACTTGAGATAATATTGGTGAGTAAATGGATTGCTTAACTGATCCCAAATTTGGTGGAGAGAAGTGATATTGGTAGGAGCATGATCTGGTAATTTTTCAGAATTAATGAAGCAATATAAAATATACTTGCTTCATAACCTGAAAATATTGCTAGAATCAAAGATTTGAGCCTGTGCTCACATAGATGACTGGATGGAGCTGAAAATTGGAGGAGTGTGATAATATGAGTACATGAAGGTGTGTGAAAAATTTCAACTCATTTGGGTACTCTTAGCTGGTACTTTTTTCACAATGGCTTCTGTTTGACAGAAACTTTGAAAAATTGCTGAGGAAGATTCACTAGACAAATGGAGCTGAATTTTGGCATGGGGCAATGATTTGGATGAGATAGCATGCCCAAAGAGTTTGGGAGCAATCAAGAAAGGATAGGTGGCACTTCCTTCGCAGAAAACCACACTGGACAGAAATGAAGAATAAATATTGGGGAATTATTTTTGGGCTAGGACAGGAAGGTTTGGGCATATTTGAGCAATATATGACCCAAAGAAATTATGAGAGTTATTTGGGAATTTTGTGGAAGACAGAAATATAGGTTGCTTCACAACCTAGGGCAAATAGGGTTATTCCTTTAATAGAAAAAGGAATATTCCCAATAAAAAATAATATTGGGATTGAGCTAAGATGAAAATGACAAGGTCTTGAGATGGTTTTGAGGATGACAAGCCACTTGGGAGAGGAGTCAAAGGTGATCTCCTCAGGTTTCAAGTCCCAAGAGCCACAGAAAAAAGAAATCTGAAGCAAAAATCCTCAGAAAATGAAAAGAAAAAGAAAGGGCCAAAATCCAGGGTGTCACAAACCTTCCCCCTTAAAGAAATCTCGTCCTCGAGATTTGGTTGCTCAGGGAACAAGTATGAATATAGCTGACTTAAGGAAACCATTTCCAACTCGGGTATCCTTTTTCCTTATATGATTGTTCCTACTGAAATTTATATGACTTGACTGTCTGTCTCTAGGGTGGTTTGCTTCACCGTATCCAATATTCTCACAGATCTTTCCTCATATGTTCATGCTTATACTAGCTCCAATTATTTTCATATCTGCTGACTTAGCAGAGTGTGGTAGATTATCATGACTGTAATATATGTCCGTCTCACATGTCTGAGAGTGATTTCCGATGGAGGTGTCGTCCAGTACTGAAAACCTTTCATGAGGTTGTGAACATATTTTCCTGGTGGACACCCAATCTTTTACTCCTTGCATGGGGTTTCTCCAATAAATGGAGGTCCTCCGGTTTTAAAACAGTGAGGTGGGTCATAATCGTTCTCCTGACAGATTCTGACTTCTCGCAGGAGTTTCTGAATCATCTTGTCTGGCTCCACTGTCTTGAGTATCAGATTCGTACCAAATATTCGACTGTCGCCTGTCTTGGCCAACATAAAGGGGTACGGCCTTATATGATAGAATCCACAGACTTGATTGACGGTGGTTCTGGTAGAAGAATTTTGTTCACGACAGGATATCCTTTGATGATCCACATAAGTGAGGACACATGCCTCAAGAATGTTATTCATCATCCTGATTATTCATTCTGTCGGCATATCCATGGGGATAGTAGGCTGTGTGATGCTTTACCAAGGTCACTAAGGTCAACTGTTGAATTGACCTTTGGTGAATATTCATGGTGACCTTACCAAAATTGAGTAGACCCCTTAGGTGAATATTCATGGTGATCGATGCTGACTCGGACTGTCCGGGGTATCTACACCATGTGGTTCATGCAACAATTATCGTACCTGTATCATCGGTCTTACTCCTTCATTACTGTTTTCTTGTTCTGGATTCTTTGCTGAAAGAGCTTGGTCATATTGCTTCTTCGTGTGACCATAGGTACTGTCGGGTGCAATATTTCAGCAATCGTGACTTTATCCTCATTCATGTATCGTGTGATAGGAACTATACCAGGTTCACACGTACTTGCATATAACTCGTTGTTGATGTCAAGCATACAAGGTGGTGACAAGGGTTATTGATATCACCTTGTCAGGTATGAGGAAACTGGCCTTGCTGAGTACTTCCACAATTTTTCAGGTATGTGGTCTTTCTCCACAACTTGTTGGTTCTTGCATCACCAACTGAGGTGTGTAACGAGCTTTCTTATTCTTGCACTGCCATAAGTTGTCAACTCACAGTGCAATATCTTGCACCAATGCGGTACTGAGGGAGATTGGATGGCTTATACTGGAAGCCATCGAGAGTATCTTGCTGAGGGAGACTAGATACTGTACCTCAGAGGCTTCCCCCCTTAAAGACTTGATGGGGAAGAACTCAGTACCTTATGCCGAAAGCTTTTGCGGTTTCTTACTGCAGAAGACAGAGTACCTTGCACGGGAAATCATCCATGTATCGTACTGAGGAAGATAGAGGAATCTTGCATTGGAAGCTTCTCTGGTAGCTTGCGAGAGAATGCTGGGTTGCTTACACCAGAAGCTTCTCATTGTGATATGCAGACTGATTGCCATATATATACCATCTTAATATTCCTGCTGATGTTTACTTTTGACTGATAATATACTGTTGGTCTTGCACAATTTATCTTCTTGCTGATTTGATCTTTACTGCTATGAATAGTGCGCAAGGTGGACTTGATTACCAGTACTGTTGTGAGGAGGGCACACTAATGCAAACTTGATTATCAGCATCAAGATCAGATATTCCCCATTTCACTGCAGTCGGCTGAGAATTCCATTCCATTTAGCTGAGTTTCCAAATACTTGAATTCCTTGTTGATTCTTCAGGTCCGGTGTCGGTTGATGAGCAACTTTAATAAGGGGAAAATAGGTAACACCGAAGGCCCAAAGAAAGAAGCAAAAGAAGCAACGAAAACAAAAGCACACAAAGCAGATAAATAATATAAATAATCAAGCAACATCACATATTACTGCTATTCACAACAATAATATGCATGCACACCTAAACACACAAATCTCGCGGAAACTCTAGTACTACGGTCTAACATGCTGTGGCGGTGTGCACGAAGGTGAATCAGCGTGTGGAAGGAGTTGGCGTAACCAAGGCTACACCAAGCGCTGGCTGAACACCGGTTGCATCTGGACGGATACACAGGTGAGAATGGACTTGGTGATCATGTAGCGAGACACAAAGGTCACGACCACATCATCATCAAGCATACGAAAGGGAATCATACACGTCCAAAGATTGGGATGACAGGGTAGGATAGCGGTGGAAAATAGGGCTTGCTGTCGTTGCCCTTTTCTGATAACAAAGATCAGTAAGGGTTGCCAAAGGGGTGAGATGGAAGGCACGATTTGGGATAGAGACAAGTCTATCACCGAAACGATATGGATGGATGGCGGAAAGATATCGACGCGATACCTGAGCATAACTCCTGCAAATGGTGTTTGGAACACTTGGTACCATGGCATCACTCCACTGGGACAGAGACGACGCCAAACACCGAAGAGCAGGTATGCAAAGAGGAATGGTGCAGGTAGTGGATCAAACCCGATACCACCTACACTCAAAAGATCACTACAAGCAACCAGATAATAATCTATATGCATACTATGCAACAAACAAATGCAGCAATCAAGTGCAACAAACCAATTGGGCTCTATACAACCGCATCCTAACGCTTGCGCGGGCTAGGGCATCCTACAGCCAGACCTGCTAGGATACCAAGCCTGTGGCACCCCGGCTCAGAGAAACCGGAACGCCCCGTATTCTAGCCCAGAGATCGAGGAGAAGTCTTCTGGAATACGACACTGCTTAGCATAGAACAAATCAGCTCTTTATTACAGTCTATATGGGTACAAGGGGATCACATCGGCACGGCGACACTACGCCTGCCATGGTTGCTCCATGCAAGCAGCAGAACGGCATGAAGCAGCGGAATAACTACTGGCAGCGGAACAGCGATGACGGTGATGAACTCCACCCCGCAGGGACTCTAGCTGGAACGCTTATCCTAGCTCGCAAACAAGGGATCCACGGCAAACAAGCAATCAAATCCGGCATGACCAGCAAACTGGCATGACACACCAGGTCAGTACATTGAATGTACTTGCAAGCTCACAACAACCAAGAGCAATCAAGACAAACAACAACATGGCAATTACAGGTTACTTAGCAATGATGAACACGATAATATCATAACAACATGGCATATACAACATGATACAGCTAGAACAATATGAGCATTGCATGAACGAATGAACATGATGATACTAGCATGCAACATGATGACACTATCATGCACCAACTTACTCTGCTCGGGGTTACCTCGTAACCATCACATGCATAAGCTTACCATCACGGACATCACACGATCATCTCAGGATCCAATCAAGCTTGGTATTAACAATACCGTAGTAATCATTACATGACCACAAGGAGCTTGACCTTTACCCTTGACTCTCGCATAACACCACAAATATCCACCAACTCGGTATCCTCGATACCATGGTGATCCTCTCACGATCACATAAAGATCAACCAACTTCTCTCATCATCGAACCGGGGTTGTTATTAAACAAGTTATTATTATTACTATTGACCCATAGTGTGACCTACTATGAACTGGGCCCTTATCTGCGGGCACGGCTATCGATAGATTAAACACACTCTCTGCAGAGGTTAGCACACTGTACCCACACCACGGTACCCAAGGCCTTGTACTCCCATTCGGGTGGACCAACGGCGTTCCGACAAAACCGATCTACTGCCACGACACTCTCCCGGCCACTCTGACCAACTCCCCCTTTGGGATCAGTCCTGGGTGGCCCCGATGCCACCTCATGACATCCAACGGCCACCGTCGTGGCAAAACAAAACAGTCCCAAACGGGGACAAGAGCACTCAAACCAACACGGGCACACAAGGCTTATGTCCGCCTACCTGGCTAAGGTAGTGCGCGCCCATAACCTTCCCTAGTTGGAGGCACCGGCAAGAGGCATGACAATAGACCCAGTTAGGAGCCCCCATAAAGCAAGTGTGGCTGCACTGGTCAGTTCGATTTCGATGGCACTATGACTCAGCCAATAGTTGTTCAAGTTCATTTAAGTCCGGTTAAACTTGAATGCAATAAGCTGAGCCATATTAAAATAGCATGATGCAACTACAATGCAGGAGCATGATATCATCAAAAGCATGGAGGTGCAACATAATCATCATGCTTAACATCAATGAATCATTTATCCAAACGAGCATGGCATACTAACGAGCATAAGTATAACACTACACATGAGCATAGCATGACCACTAGCATCAGAAATAAATACCATGCAAGAACATAACAAGAATACTACCAAGTAAGCATGTAACCAACTAGATGCAACGAAACATGCATAGCAACGGTACTGGATAACAAATGGTAAGCATGCATCAGAATGAACAGCACTACCACCAGCATGTGCTACTACTACCAAGCATGACAGGAGAAAATAATACTAACAAGTAGTATAAGATAACAAGATGCATCAGAACATAGCATGAAGGTGGATATGAATCCACGAGCATAACCGAAACACGACAGTAGCAGCAAATAAGCAGGCAGTAAACATGCAAAGATTTATTAAACATTCAAGTAGAAACCATGGCTACTGCATGTCTATCATGCAAGTGGCTGTTGTGGCTTGCCTGGGGATGAAGAAACCACCGGGAAGAAGTGCGGGAAGCTCGCGGAAGGAATCGCCAGAAAGGGTTCTCTCTCGGAGGGGCTGATTAGGGGCAAGGGCACCAAGGTCATTTTCAAAATTTGAACACATCATGAAAATGAAGAGAATAGAACGGGCTCGACGAGACGAAGACGTGGGCGTTGGAATCACCTCAATCGGAGTTACGACCAAAAGTTAGGAGGGGTTTTCTGCCAGGGACCTATCTGCAAGAAAAATCTTTACAAACTGGACCTGGACAGAAAAACAGAAAGCACATTTCAGGAACTATGCTTTCGGGATAGTGAAAATGTATTTCTGGCTGAAGCTGCAGAACTTTATGCTTTCACTGAAATGAAAGCGTAAAAGGGAAACTACGCTTCCACTTATCCTAGTCAGTAGAGGCGGGGCCGGGCTCTGTCTCGCTGCCATGTGGGGCCCACCGCTGACATCCCTTCCTCCCGCTCGTCCTTCTTCTTCCCGACTTGGCGCAGGGGAGGGATGACACCGACCGGTCCCGACGAGGCTCACCGGCGGTGTGGCCCACCTCTCGAGGTGTGCGGCATACCGGTGAGCTCAGGGAGCCGAGCCGCATCTAATGGTGTACGTGGCGACCGCCGGGGAGGACTGAGGCGACGGCAGCTTGGACTCCGGCGAAGATGGCCTTCGGGTGGAGATGGGCATGGCGCTCTGGTGGGGGAGAGGAGGGGGCGAGGCCACTGAGAAGTTCGCCGGAGCTCACGGGATGCGATGGTGGTGGTGGAACAGAGAGGGTGGCTCGCACTCGCAGGAATCGGAGCGGGGCTCGCCGGTGGCCGAGGCAACAGAGGGAGGTGGGGAGGCACTCCGGCGATGCTATGATGGGCTAGGGAGGGGTAGAGGAGGATGGTGGAGCTGCTGGTGAGGAGAGTTGAGGCCGGGGAGGGCCATTTATAGCCATGGCCGAGGGGGATGTCTGCGGACGCGTGGCCGTGGCTCGGCCATGGCCACGTACGCGTGTGCACGCCTGCACGCTGGACGGAAGGCGGCGGGGAGGAGCAGGTGGCATGCATCACGGGGTAGAGGAGGCCAAGGAGCACGGGGAAGAAGCGGCCAGAGGAGGAAGACGACAGCTGGCTACAGCTCCTCCGTGGGTGCGCGGCGACGAGCGCCAGCGAGCGAGCTGCCGGAGGGGGAGAGAGGTCCATGGTGAAGGCGCCGACGAGGGGAAGACGCTAGACATGCTCACGCGCATGAAGACGACGAGAGGGGGAGGGGCCGGAGCTAGGCGACGTCCTGGACGCGGCCAAACGCTGCAGAGCGCGTGCACCATCGCGCCAACAGCGTGGTCACCGCGTGAACCAGGGCATTCATTACTCTCTGTCACCCAAAATGTTGTCTAGCTGATAGTCCTTCCAAGATAGATCATTTATGAGGTTATGGCCTTATCTGGGGTACTGTGGTTAGATGGGAGTGATCACCTAAAGTTTGTTGTCGCAAACTTGGCTTCACTTCTGTGATCAGCAGAGAAGAGGTAAGGGCCAAACTTGATGTCTGCGATGATTAGGTTAGGAAGGACTATTATCCTGTTAAGTTTGAGGAGAAATGGTTGCTTTGTAATAGCAGAATTGGTCCAGAAAAGGGATTTGGATGATGCACTCACATGGAGTATCAACTTGAGCTGAAATTTGGCATGGGACGATTATCTGGACATATGAAGATGCTGTAAAAATTTCATACGAAATGGACTTGCCAAAATGGTACTTCCTTCACAGCTATCCTCTCTGTCCAGAAACTTGAGATAATATTGGTGAGTAAATTGATTGCTTACATGATCCCAAATTTGGTGGAGAGAAGTGATATTGGTAGGAGCATGATCTGGTAATTTTTCAGAATTAATGAATCAATATAAAATATACTTGCTTCACAACCTGAAAATATTGCCGGAATCAAAGATTTGAGCCTGTGCTCAAATAGTTGACTATATGGAGCTGAAAATTGGAGGAGTGTGATATTATGTGTACATGAAGGAGTGTGAAAAATTTCAACTCATTTGGGTACTCTTAGCTAGTACTTCCTTCACAATGGCTTCTGTTTGACAGAAACTTTGAAAAATTGCTGAGGAAGATTCATTAGGCAAATGGAGCTGAATTTTGGCATGGAGCAATGATTTGGATGAGATAGCATGCCCAAAAAGTTTGGGAGCAATCAAGAAAGGATAGGTGGCACCTCCTTCACAAAAAACCTCACTAGACAGAAATGAAGAATAAATATTGGGGAATTATTTTTGGGCTAGGATAGGAAGGTTTGGGCATATTTGAGCAATATATGACCCAAAGAAATTATGAGAATTATTTGGGAATTTTGTGGAAGACAGAAATATAGGTTGCTTCACAACCTAGGGCAAATAGGGTTCTTCCTTTAATAGAAAAAGGAATAATCCCAATAAAAAATAATATTGAGATTGAGCTAAGATGAAAATGACAAGGTCTTGAGATGGTTTTGAGGATGACAAGCCACTTGGGAGAGGAGTCCAAGGTGATCTCCTCAGGTTTCAAGTCCCAAGAGCCACGGAAAAAAGAAATCTCAAGCAAAAATCCTTAGAAAATCAAAAGAAAAAGAAAGGGCCAAAATCTAGGGTGTCACAACAGATAGGGCGGTTGTGTCACATCTGAGGGAAGTTACACATCTGCCCCTATTTAAAATATTTGCCTACATCGATTTCGGACGAGGAGAGTTTGTTTTGCCGCCCACGTGTATGAATGGGAAAATGGAGGGAGAGAGAGAGGTCTTTCGGAAGAGTTTGAATCAAATGTGTGTTTGCCGCCCATGTTTGGCGCCCACCATGTCTGAATGGGGAGACAGATGGTCGTGCCATGTCTGATTGAAGTTACTAACCTACCCCTATCGACAGCAGTGGAAATCAGGCCGATTAGGATGTGAAGTGTCAAGGGTAGACAGTAATTTCCATCTCGCAAACACTGGCTTCGGGCAGCTAACAAATGATAGTGGGTGTTTTGCCGCTTCATTCAAAATTTGGGAGAATTAGCATTCACGTTTACCTTGGGCCCTGGCAACTAAATTCAAATCCAATTTGTATTTGATTACGAATATCCATACATCATTCTACGTTATGTTATTTATTTCTTCAAAACCACGACAAAGATTTATTCCACCTTTATATATGAATATGATTTAGAAATGCCGTGATCTTTGAATTCAGTAGGTTGGATACACTTTGAGTCAAATAGTTATTTCATCCAGTACAATCTGCTCACATGAAAAACAGTTCACCTTATGTCAGTCATACAAGTACTAAGGATTACCTCGCCTAAAAAATTCAGATCATTACAACACATGGACAACAAAGGGGCCTTACAACATAATCCATTCAGAGACATGACACAACATGCAAGTATACTAATCTAATGGCATTTTCAACTGGTATGTAAAGAAGAACTAGGATTACCCTAGGCTTCAAATAGCAGAAGCAGCAGGACCTCCTCCGTCTTCAAATGCAACATTCTTACTTCCTCCAATTCTTGGCTTGCTTGCATAATGCGTGCAGCTAATTGCATAATTTCCAGCCTCAAGATCATGATTACCTCATTCATGGCAGCCACACCATCTCTTTCTACCTCTAGTAGAGCCTCAAGAACTGTAATATCTGTGCTTAGACTGCTCTCCAACGGTGTTGCCTCTGAACTGCTACCATCTGGTAACATGGATGGCACACTGCTTCCACAAATAGATTCTGGGGTTGTACATTGTGTCCTAGTGTGAATGGCATCCTGAAAGGTTTCCGCTGGACATAAGTAAGAGATAGTTATCGCATGACCCAGGCAGTAAGCTTACATGGTAAACGACATATGAATTATTGCCGAGCATGGCAAGCTATATTTACATGGTTCGAAGCAGCATCAGCCGAAAACAAATTAAAATGGTAAGATGAAAGGCAGTGTACCACCGCTATATTTAAGTTGCCCGGGCATGTAAGCAGTTGAAATAATCTGAGAAAGCACTTAAACAGTGTGGCCTCATATGAACTACGAAGACAGTCTTGTGATGAAGTTCATAGGAAAAGTTAAGGAGTCAAATGAATTAGCATGCATTTCTTTACGATAGTACAGCAGGCACTGCTGACATATTGGCCAACTCAGGTATAGAATAACAAGTAACAAACAAGCATTCGAATCAAGCAATGCAGCAAAGCAGACAACTGAACTATTTGTAATTCTGTAGGATTACAGGTTGAGGGCACAAGCCAAGAAAAGCAGCCCACACGCATTACATTTCACATGTACTAAAACACACTGGCTTACCATATGTTGCTATGAAGCCTCGCTGTTGTTGCAATGTTCTTTGAAGATATCGTTAGCATCTCGTGGTTGCAAATCTAGTTGATGTTGTTTATTCTTCCCCCTCTATTTAGGTAAAATTAATTTTAATCACATGCACTGGCTCGAATTTATCATCAATGGTTAATCTAAACTAATGAAAGAAGGGTGTGTGCTTACACGACAATATATGTGCTTCACTCTATTTTTATGCTTGTTCGAGGTGCCAGCCCCAAAAGAAAAAATATTTTGCTTGATGGGGTTGGCAGCTCCATAATGAATAGAAGCATCAAATTAGTCATGCAACTTGGGAAGATCAAGAACGGACAAAAAAGTAATGAACAGAGGCTCGGAGCAGTGATGTAATAGCTAGCATCAGAAAATGTAGGGTAAAACGAACAAAAAGTAGCGGAGCCACAAGCTAGTTTGCTTATGTGTAATTAAGCATAGAGAACATAGGCCATGTTTGGATCCATGGGTTAAAGCTAGTTTGGGCTCAAATAGCCCTAAAGTATCCAAACATGAGGGCTAGTTTGAGCTAGTTGCATCTAACCCACCCAAAAAAACTTATCCCACCCAATAGGTGTTAATTGGAGCTAGTTCTAGTGCATTTATTATCAATCTAACCCTGTCATCCAAATACCTCTTTGGCTAGAGTTAGTTCAGGGTTAGTCATGAGCTAGAAACTAACTCTAACCTCTAGCTAAGCTAGAGTATCCAAACAGGGCCATAGAAGCAGTCTGATGTAACCAACAGGTGGCATCAGAACAACACCATTATAATAAATATAGCATGGAAGAAATAAAATAGTAGGCAATGATATCTAGGAAGTATAGTAATACATAGGACAAAACAAAAGCATTGTAACTATATGTGCACTGGTTTGTAATTTAGCACATGTAACCTGTTCACTGCCACACGTATGGCCCTACAGGTGCAAGCAGAAGAACGCATCTGATGAAAAATTGAATGATGCCCTGAAGAAATTCGAAGGTGCGGTGCTTATGCTAAGAAAGTGAACGTAGGCACCAACCGTTGGATAATAGTACCTGATTCTCGGTGGCGTATGGGTATCGTTGTCATACGAGAAAGCTAAGGATCGTCGATGGTGCTCGTGTTGCAGTTGAGTTTGGGCCGGCAGTCGCCGTTGCTGAAGCAGCTCTGGTGCTTCAGTTGCGGCGCCTATCGACATACAAGAAAGCTCATCTGTGGTAAGTGAACAGTTCCACGATAAAGAAGAGAAAAACCGAAGGAGTACAAATCAAAATAACCTGATGAGGCTATGGCGTTAGTAAAATAGGGCCGGTGGAGTTGAATATGGCGTCCGTGGAGCGAGTCCGGTGCAGTGGATGAAGGCGTCGGTGAAGCACATCTGGCGCGGTGTACAGTGCTTTCGGTGAGGTGGATCTGTTGCGACAGACGAGGGCTTGTATGAAGGGCCAGCGATGTGGCAGACGAGGGAGTTGGTGAAGGGCCTACATTGTGGTGGACGAGGGCACCGGTGAAGCAGATCTGGTGCAGTGGACCATGATGGCGGTCAAGGAGATCTAGAGCGGTGGACAAGCCAGTCGCTGAAGCGGCTCTGGTGAGGTGGTGAGTTGGCAGTTGGGTGTTCCAAGGTGCGGAAGGTAGATCCGGTGGGGTGTGAGGTCCACCGCTGTGGCGTAGGACTAGATTCGGCGACTTGGCGTGGTTGGGGGGAGGAGGCGGGGAGGGGCTCTAGGGAAGAATGTTTGGGGCAAAGAGGGGGAAACAATGGAGTTACCAAAGCAGCCCTTTTCCAGTCATGTGGCAGGGGTAAAATAGGAATATCGCAGGGCTAAACTTTCAGGCCCGAGATATTTCGATGTGAGTGGGAAGTTTGAAAGCTTTTGGCGGGTGAAATTAAGTGTTCTGCTCTTGTACGGCTGACTATGATATCATGGCTGAGAATTTATTTGTTGTGCACGCAAGAAAAAAGTGCAAGTTTCAAAAATCAATGTCTCCAACTCGAAACTTAGATTGTCCATTCAATTCAAATATGGATCATTGAGCTAGCGGAAGCAAATACCATCATATGGTCCAATTCAAATGAAATTCCAAATGTGTTTATCCTAAATATGATGACAAAAAAAATGTGTATGTGTATGAATAAAGTGGATGATTATAAGGTTTGAACATGACAGTATGTGTATATCTCTAGGTTTGATATATGAACTTGAAATCATGAAATCCCGGCTTAAAAAATGTACCCCCGTTTAAATGAATTAGAAAAGCTAATAATGGAGTCGAATTCCAAAATTCCAATCTTAGGTTTATAATTCTGGTACTTCAAAGTATATCACGCATGTTCAAAAGTATCGTTATCTCATAGTCCAAACTGTGAAACAAATTGATCAACCATGAGTGCACACACTATTGACCATATATATCTCAATTACGCTTAAGTCTCTCAAATATAGACACCTCACTCTTTATCTGAAGCCCACCACCCCGTCCCCACTCCCCCCCCCCCACAAGCCTTTCTCTCCCTCAGACATGAACACGGGAGCACATTAACCCCCTTCTCTCTTCTAAGTCTGGACCCCAATATAGGTCTGTATCACTTTGTCTCTCGGGCATGCACACATCTCTTCCCCCACTCTCTACGTCTCCCGGCATCTCTCTTTCCCAAGCACATGCACTATATAGCAGTGTATCTTTCCCATACACACAAAACGTCGCCCCAAATGTCTATCTCCCTAGCTATGTGGTTCTCGCACACTCTCCACCATCTCTCTGTCTCTCTCTCACATTAATTGATACACACCTCACTCACCACCCCCACTATAAAACAAGCACCCTTTGTCTCCTTGTGCACCACTCTCCTCTTTCTATCTCTCCCACATGCGGACGCAACCCAGCTCCCTCCCTATATACATATATGTTGTGACTCTTTCCATAGCTTCCTAGCGTATCACCATTCTCAATCTCGCACGTTGTTCTCTACACCATCTATTTTAGATCTCTAATGAAGTCTCTATCACACACACGATGACTCGCTTTCCGTGCGTCTCCATACATAGGCCGCTTTCGAACAACATCAACCTTGTCTCCCTATCTATACACCACTTCCGCACACAAATGACCCCTCTCTCTCCGCCTCTCTTCCTCTCTCTACCTTGCTCGCTCTCTCTCTCACTCTCACACCCCTCTCCCACACACATTCGATGTCTCTTCCAAATAGTATGCTCCCCGCCCGCACCCATGCTATCCCGCTACTACACATGCATTTCTCTCGCTTGGACACACATGTCACACCATCCCCCCTTCCCTACTAGGTTTACATCATTAGTGGTCTCTCTTCTCCACATACACACACTCCCTCTCACACACACGCGCACGCACAAACACGCACAACACCCATCTATCTGGATCCTTCTTTTAAGACGCACACCCTTGCATATTCTCTCAAGTATATATCCCCCTCTCTCTCTAGCTCACATGCACACCAAAATTCTCCATCTCTCTAACTCACACATCTCTCCCCATGTCTGCATGTGTATCTCACACACTCACTCTCTGATTATGTCTATGTGTCTCCACGTTACACAACACAAAGCCCCATGCACATGTCTCTCTCTATCCTCCACACACAGAGACACACAAATAAACTCATATCATTGCCTCAGTCTCTACATATCACACACACACGCGTACTATCTCTCTCTCGCACACATACTCAACCAAGGTTTTCTCGTGAATAACTTACCGTCTATTCATCAACAGTTGTGGCAGTACGCCGAACACGAGACGTGAAAAAGAATAAATCTACACGTCCGTAGACCACCTGCTAGTATGACTACTAGGACTAGAGCGAGCCGAAAGTGGGCCGCCATCACCCTCTCCTTATCGGCGACAGGAAAACCTTTGTTTTACACAGTCGGGAAGTCATCGTGCTAAGGCCCCACATGCTCAGCCATAGAATAGAACGTATATACAAGTTTATGGAAACAAGTATCAATAATACGTTTGTATCTCCATACTTATATCTCTTCTCTCTTATAAAAAAACCGAGTTGGTGATGATGGAATGCCTGCCATCTTGCAATATAGACTGTCCGATCTATATCTGACGGATAGGAAGCAAACTATGGCTATTTTGCAAAAAGATACCGCACCTCTCTCCACATTTGCAGATAAGGCCTTCCCTAGTTCATCCTTATCTCCCACAACCTCATTGTTGAGCAATTAAAAAAGGAAGCCTCTGGAACAATCTGGCATGGTGGCCGCTGCCGACGTCGTCCATCCCCATGCCTCCGCTCAGTCCGACCACCAATCACCACCATGCCCCACTCCTCCTCACCTTATCTCTCCTCTTTCTCGAGATATCATTAGTTTTCACACATGGGATTACTCCCGCATGGGTCAACCACAACAGGTGTTTTATAAAAAAACTAGCAAGATGCCCATGCGTTGCACGGAACATCAAGATGCATTTGTATGAGTAGTTTATCTTGTGGGAGAAAAGGATGAATGAGGGAAGGCCTTATTTGCAAATGTGAAGAGGGGTGTGGGTATCTTTTTGCACAATTGTAGTTTCCTTCCTATCCGTTAGATATAAATCGGACGGCCTATATTGCAGGATGGCAGGCACACCATCATCACCAACTCTGTTTTTTATAAGAGTAGAGAAATGCATCTTGATGTTCCGTGCAATGCACGGGCATCTTGCTAGTACTCCTACAGAAGACTTAGTTGGTGATGATGGTGTGTCTGCCATCCGTCATTTCTGACCATTAGATCTACATCTAACGACTGTGAGGTAAGTTGTTGCCTTTTTGCAACAACATCCCACTTCTCTACCCAATTTGCAGAAAGCCCCTTAGTATATTAAAACCAACCACATCCCTCCCTCACCTCATCAAGATAGCCCAAGGAATATATTCTGATTGAAACATAATATATTTTTAGTGATATATGTATATCAAAATTAGAGTGTTTTCTATCAAGTTTGTGAATAAGTATTATTCTACTTATGATCCGTTGCAACGCACGTGCACATTGCTAGTATTTCCAACCATGCAAAAAATTGGCTAGTATTTCCATAGTTTCGAGTTTTCCATCAAGATATTAGTCACTCATGGTCGATATTTAGTTTGAATTACGTACACATAGGCACTATGTAACTAGCCGTGCTTATTGGCTTCCAAAGCTTAACTTTCACTCCTACTTACAGTATGTAGAGTATTTAACAAAAAACTACCACTTTCAACCAGCCCTAGGAAGAAACTACTGTACAAAAAGTAGCAAAAACATACCCAAAATTTCTTAATCCGCGCCAAAAAACTACTACCTAGTGCCGATTAGGCTCGTTTAAACCCGTTTCTGACAGGGTTGGCCCACACGTCCGTGCTGACGAGGCACCTTAAACCAACACCGTTTGTTTGACCGTTAAGACACAAGGGACCCACATCTGAGTTTCTATCCTCTTCTTCCTCCTCCAATCATTATTTTTCCTGAACATTACTACTTCAAACAGTTCGTATGCGTGCTCGTCGGTGGCGCCGGTGATGAGCAAGCTGGCCGCCGCTCCGCCGGACGGGCCAGATGCCGCGCTGGCCTCCGCACGGGTTGGCTGGCTAGCCTGAGCGTGGCTCACGCGTGAGCAAGCCGCCGCGCTGGCCTTCGCTCGAGCTAGATGGCTGGCCTTAGCGTGGCACGCGCGAGCAAGCCGCCGCACCGCCGTGCCAACCTAGCTAGCAAACCTTGCAGACAAGCAGCTGGATGCATCCAATAGGGTGTGTGCTAGCTTGGCTAGCTAGTGGCCGCGAGCGCCGCATGGAGCTGGCATCCGGGCTGCCGCAAGATGGGCTCCGTGCTGCCGGCGCTTTTGACCTCGCCTTCTGCCGGCGGCGGTAGCTGCATCCCACGACCGAGGATGACTAGGTGGACGGGCCGGAGGTAGGAGGTCACTCGGGGATTTTTGTCCAGACTGACATGTAGGTCCCACAAGTCATAACGCCTAACTTGCCGGTCAAATAGACGGCGTTGACTTAAGGGGCGACATGGGTTGAAACGTGGCTATAACGGCACTTGGTAGTTTATTGTGACAGATTAAGAAAATTTCGGTATGTTTTTGCTAATTTTTGTAGAGTACTGTAGTGGTTTCTTGGTAGGGCTGGTTGGAAAGTGGTACCTAGTTTCTTGGTAGTGGTTTCTTGTAAGGAACAATGTACTAGCGACAAAAGGCAATTCTAGGTTGCGTTGTAGTGGTCGCGGGAGTATATAGTTCGTTTTGTGGGTTCGATCCCGGCCGAACGCACGACGGCCTTTTTTTTAAATATTAACCTTGCTGTGAGCCAATATTGTACACTGGTAGTTTGACTTTTGAAGTCGAACGGACGTGTTGCACCACAATCTGGGTGCACTGGATAGCCCAGCCACGTGAACGGGTTCTCCCTCCCATCATCTCGTGGCTCGCGTACTAGAGTAGTACTAGTACTCCTATATCTCTACTCTTATAAAAAAATAGAGTTGGTGATGATGGTGTGCCTGCCATCCTGCAATATAGGCCGTCCGATTTATATCTGATGGATAGGAAGGAAACTATGGCAATTTTGCAAAAAGATACCCACACCCCTCTCCACATTTGCAAATAAGGCCTTCCCTCATTCATCCTTTTCTCCCACAAGATAAACTACTCATACAAATGCATCTTGATGTTCCGTGCAATGCATGGGCATCTTGCTAGTACAGTATCAATTCACACCGTGCAACGTTTCTCGCTTGCGTGCTCGCCCTAGCCGCACCTCGCTTGCTACTTCCTCATCAGCTACCATCTTTACTTGGGGTATAGAAACTAGCGCCTCCCAGTTAAGCCTAAGGAGCTGGAAAAGCCTGGTGCGGCATTGGGAACTGTGCAATATGGCTTTGTACGTAAAGTGCTATACTCTGTAGCTTGTGGCGTTGCACGCATGGACTTCGCTCCATTATCTCAAGGCCAGCTACTTGCTTGAATAGAGCACAGAGAGTACGCAGGTGTACTTTCCCTGCATTGATAGTACAACGATGGTTCTAGAGAACGGTAGTACCCTCCACTTGCAACTGTAGCTCCTTGGCCTTGAGTTTCTAGAGTTCAAAACTGGTGCACTATAGAAGTATAGTACTCCGTAGTAAATAATAACTGCACCATCGCACTACCACTATGTGTGCCCGCATAACTTCCTTAACGAAGGGACGAGGCCCTGCGATTACGCTCTTATCTCCTTCTCGCCAGTTCCCCTCCACCGAAGAGACCAAGGCAGTTCGTCGCTGCTGCCATGGATTCGCCAGGCGGTTGTCCTCCTCCTCGGGGCTGGGAGACCTTGGACGACGATCCTCTAGGAGAAATCGCACGCCACTCCGACATCCTCACCGCCGCAAGACTCGGTGCTTCCTGCACCAACTATTTTAAGACGGTGCATAAACAGGCTTGGGAAAATGCCATGCTTGTTGGTCTTCCATGCGTTCTCAAGCAGAAGGTTATTCTATGGGACAATCCATCGAACAGTCCACCGCTACCTAGCCGTGGTTGCACGTTGACTCCGCTAGAGTTGCCGACGTTGAGAGGTAGTCGGATTTTGTCCGATGAGCAGGTCCGTCATGGAGTTTGATCATGTAGTGTATATTCTAAATATAGTACTTAGTTATTCCATCCCGTAATTTCTCCGCTGCCCACCGTCTTATATATAGGTCTGGGTTGGTGCCAACGGAGATTGGCTTGCATACCTCCGGCAGGATACCACCATCATTTTGCACAACATCCATAGCAGTGCGGCTGTTCCCGTAGACCCCTTCTCCACCATTGGGATCGGCCTTCCGGACTGGCTGGGCTTGAATACTTATGATGATGCCTACATGAGATTGAAGAAGATAGCAATTGCGGACCCGCCTACAAAGTGATGCAGCTACGATGATTACTATCTCATCACGGTGTTTGACATAAGGATTGCCATCAATACAAAAGGCCGTAACGGCAGAGGCTGGCACATGTTGGCCATGGCAGATTTGTACCCCTACATGTTCGAAGATGACGTGTGCCATGTAGGCTGCATCTTCGCGGTGACAAGCCAGGGGACTTGTTTCATCCGGTTGCCATCCTACGGTACGGGAGATTACAAACGGAATGCACAAACCATCATTTGCATCCCTAATGGTACTCCATTATTTTGCAGGGACCAGTCATCCCCCGATCAAAAAAAGATCGCCGATCCTGGATATGCATTTGCATCCACGATTCGGTCTAACCTGGAACCTTGTAGCTGACTTTGGCATATTGGGATCAACTATCTTAGCAGTCGTTACCCATGATACCACTGATGTGCAACATGGTCACACGATCTACCACGATCGGACCGTCACCATCTACCTAGGTATTCCATTTTCTCATTGTTGTGTGTTAGACTAGTAGTACTTGTTAGAGAAAGTACAATAGGATGATGTGGGCGGGCCGTAAGGCTTTAAATAACATATTTTTGATGAGTTGGATAAGAGAGAAGAGGAGAGAGAAGAGAAGTCGGCTACTGATTAACAACCGGCTATAGCACGCGCTCCTAGACACTATGTGAGAGAGGAAGGTGGGCCATGTTTCAACAAAGTAGTACATATTTCTTTTTAGACTATTGCACTTGCGGGCTATATAGGATATATATGATGTGGCAAGATCATATAGCCAGCATCCGGCTATACTACTGTATTAACCATGCTCTTAGTTCTTTTCTTTTCTTGACTGGGACATGTTTACAGTACTAGTACTACAATTTAGTATTAGATTTTTTTAACCCTCTCGCCTTCTCTTTCATTGTAGTACTAAGTAGTAAGGAGTAGTACTACTTACTAGTACTAGTACTTTTTACCTTGGAGGACACGTATAGCTATCTAGGCCCTTGAAGACTTGAACCCACTAGCTCCCACCATTTTTGTTTTTCCATGTCTTACTATCTCATTCATGTAGCCAAGAGTGGCTATATATAATAAGCCAGTTATTTTACTTCCTCTATACTGGAGTAGTACTATTTGCTACACAATATTACTGACCGCCATATTTGAGCACAATATTATTATGCATGGACCTTGACAATGTACGTCACCATGTGTCCAGATCTGAGATACCGCGTGTACCAGATGAACGGCGCCGAGTTCGACCCCCGTGATGCTATGTGGGTGCCGAGGAACACTCTTGGAGAGTACCCGCTTTTCATTGGGGAGAGCTACCCCATTGTGAAGCAGATGCCACCTTTCGTGCATGACACGGAAGGCCTCCCGTTCATGAAGCATGGTTGTGTCTTCAGTGCGCACTACCGGATGAACGACATGCTGGGACACGCTATCCCTGATTTATGCCGCTTCAGCTTGGATGAGTCTCCATCGTGTGGAACCAGACTAGAAATCTGCGACAATGATTCCTGTTGCCGACCGCTATGGATCGTGCCATCTATGAAGAACACCTGGGACTGGAACCTGGAGGAGGACATGGAGCGCATCTATAACGTGTAAGTGGAGTATGGTAATTTGTGAATGGTAGCACTGTAAATATATGTAGAGTAGTCGTGCACAAATTTATCACATGAAGTGGAGATGAACTTGTGTGGCATGCTGGCATTTGTCCTTTAGAATTTATTACTAGTAAATGTGTTATGTGTACGTGCAACTTGTGTGGCTGTTGCACGGGCTCCAACATGCTGTGTGAGAAAGAAAAGGTGGCACACCTTTGGCTATAGGTGACGTGGTGTCATCATACAGTACCGATCATTCGCTTTAGTTGTAGTACTAGGACGACAACTCCTATAAACCTTGCGCTTGGCTCTTAGCCTCTTCGGGAGGTTCAACAGTTCGTACTCCCGTGAACCTTGCACTTGGCTCTTCGCCTCTTCGGAAGGTCCAACAATGTCGGTACAATATGCTTCTGGCAATCTGACACTGAATGAACTGCTGCACGTCCACCGCGAGGGCGAGGGCGAGGGAGAGGGAGAGGGAGAGGGAGAGGGAGAGGGAGAGGGAGAGGGCGCTGTAGTCAAAACCCTCTCCTCGTCCTGCGAGCCACCGCGCGCGTGGGCGACGGAGAGGGCGTAGGCGTACGTAGTAAGCAAGCTTCTCCTCGTCCTATGAGCCACCGCGCGTGGGCGAGGGATAGGGCGTAGTAAGCAAGCTTCTCCTCGTTCTCCGAGTTGATGGGACACATCAAAGTAGTACTAGTCCATATTGCGTCCTTTCCAGTTAATATAGCTTAATTTGAAACGAGAAAAATACACTGGCGGTCAACGTATGTAACAATACGCTCATTACGGTCACTATATAGTTTTGCGGTGATTATACGGTGTAGGATCGAAAGTAGGTCCAGAGGGGGGGATTAGACTACTTAACCAAATAAAAATATAACCTTTTCCCAATTTTAGTTGTGGGCAGATTTTATTAACTTAGCACAAGTCAAGCAATCAACCTACACATGCAATTCTAAGAGTGTAGCAGCGGAAAGTAAAATATTGCATATGAAGGTAAAGGGAAGGGTTTGGAGAGTGCAAACGCAATGATGACACGGAGATTTTTGGCGTGGTTCCGATAGGTGGTGCTATCGTACATCCACGTTGATGGAGACTTCAACCCACGAAGGGTAACGGTTGCGCGAGTCCACGGAGGGATCCACCCACGAAGGGTCCACGAAGAAGCAACCTTGTCTATCCCACCATGGCCATCGGCCAAGAAGGACTTGCCTCACTCGGGTAGACCTTCACAAAGTAGGCGATCTCCTTGCCCTTACAAGCTTCTTGGTCCAACTGCACAATCTTATCGGAGGCTCCCAAGCGACACCAAACCAATCTAGGAGACACCACTCTCCAAAAGGTAATAAATGGTGTGTTGATGATGAACTCCTTGCTCTTGTGCTTCAAATGATAGTCTCCCCAACACACAACTCTCTCTCACAGATTTGGATATGGTGGAAAGATGATTTGAGTGGAAAACAACTTGGCGAAGGCTAGAGATCAAGATTCTTGTGGTAGGATTGGCCTATCTTGGTCTCAACACATGAGTAGGTGGTTCTCTCTCAGAAAATGAGTAGTGGAAGTGTAGGCACGTTCTGATGGCTCTCTCACTGATAGAGATGGGGTGGAGGGGTATATATAGCCTCCACACAAAATCCAACCGTTACACACATTTGACCCAACTCGGTCAGACCGAATAGAAGAACTCGGTGAGACCGATTCAGTTCAAAATGTGAACGTTAGGAATCTTGGTGGGACCGACTGGAACAACTCGGTGGGACCGATGTGCAAGGGCTTGGGCAAAACCTCATCTCGATGAGACCGATTGCTTGAACTCGGTGGGACCGATCGCTCATTTCGGTGAGACCAAAATTTTACAAAGGGAAACAAAGAGTTTGCAGGGCCATCTCGGTGAGACCGAGATCCGTATCGATGTAACCAAACTATTAGGGTTTCTGGCAGTGGCTATGTCAACTGAACTCGATGGCGCCAGGTGGATCATTTTGGTGGGGCCGAGTTTGATTTTGAGTTTTGGACATATTTGGAAATGAGAAAGTGGCTGAGGGTTTTGGAGCAATATCACTAAGCACTTTGAGCAAGTAGACCATTAAGCAACACCTCATCCCCTTTTAATAGTATTGGCTTTCCTATGGACTCAATGTGATCTTGGATCACTAAAATATAAATGAAGAGTCTTGAACTTTTGCCAATCTTTGTCCTTAGCATTTTGAGGGGTCCACATCTCTAGTCCATACCATGCCAATCATTGAACTTTCTGAAATATTGAACTTGAATGGATATTAGTTCAATGAGCTATATGTTGTTATGAATTACCAAAACCACCCGGGGATTAGTTGCACTTTCAATCTCCCCATTTTTGGTAATTGATGACAACATATAGATCAAAGCTTCAACAAACGATAATATGAATGAAATACATCGTCGCTTTGAGAAGTATGTGATAAGCAAGAGCTCCCCCTAAATTTGTGCATTATTTAAAATTTGCTTTTGAATGCAAATGCACAATCGATTAGGATCATGGGTCACTCTTCCATGTCACAAACATCTTGGTGGAGCGCTCAACATGATGAGAGTTAAATAACATGCACTCATCACCAAAGATAAAAGTGATTGATCATACACAAATAATCATAAAGATATAAGCATAGTATGATCAAACACATGATCAAATAAGTATCACACGAGCATAACACAAATTGTAGCATAGGAGTCAAACAACCAAACAATCAAAGTAGCAAGAGAAGCAAATGAAACCAAAACACACACTCTCTCTCAAAGCCTATGATCTATACACTTTCTCCCCCTTCGGCAACAAGTTACCAAAAAGTTTGAAAATGTATAGTGCTATGCGGCACTCTAGGCACGATCTCCGGGAGCTCCTGAAGAGGTCTTATGGTTTGTCACTCCAGTGTGCGTAGATGGCGTGGAGAGGAGGGCACCTGCAAATGCTTCGGCAGAAGTCTGTGGAGCTGGAGGGGTTGATACTGGAGGTACAACCGTGGCAGTTGCTGCAGGTGATGAAGTGGTAGTCCTGGAGTGTCCAACAACTGGCACAGCTGGTGACCTTTGTGCCCTTGGCACTCTCTGAAAACTATCTATAGTCGGTCTATCTTCCCTGTCCTCAGCATTCTCTTGGAGCTTCTCCACAATTATCTGTATCTCAGTGACCTTCACATCTAGGTCATGGAATTTTGTCTCTATGATCCTCTCAAGACTCTCCTGATTTTGAGTCAGGGTGGCCAAGCCCTTCTCAATTCTCACTGTAGCCTCAAGCAGATAACTGAGTTGATCTTGCTTGGTCTTGAGTAGCACTGTGGAGGCATCCGGTGCACTTGCTGCCTTTGCTGCTTTTGCAGCCTTTGCCTTCTGTATCTTCCCCTGGGCTTCTGCACAAGTAGGATGGGATGAATGCATGACAACCTCGTTGTCCTCAAAATCTGCCCTCAGGGGTATATGCTCACTGTCTAGTAGGTATATCCTGGTTCCCATCTTGGAATTGATCAACATTTGAATGTGAGGGGCATATCCACAAGATCTCTTCTGATCTACAGCTGTTCTCTTCACAGTTTCTACAATCAAGCTCATCACCTTGAATTTCGGTGGCACATCAAATAAGTGAAGCAAGTTGATTGAGTGACCACGAATCATTCTATGATCTCCTGACTTGGGCAAAAGAGTGTGCCTCAATATAGTGTTCATTGTGGTCAAGCCAGAGAGTAAATAGTAGATAGATCCAAGCTTGTGAGTCTCCAAGGCTTTGTCAGGAATTGACTTGTACATGTTAGCCATGGAGTTGTGATCCTTTCTAGGCTTAGCATACACATCAATGTCATTCTCCTCTTCCTCTGGGGCATTGATCAACTTGGCCCATTCTGAGATAGTAGATTGATATCTTGTTCCTTCTGTCATCCAGACTATCTTTCCATCAGGGTAGAAGTGAGCTGTGGAATATAATTGCATGATCATCTCATCGTTCCTCTTTGTCAACTTCTGACCAACAAAAATGTCAACACCATTCAGTTTGAAGCTCTCATGCACACCTGGGAAGTAATCTTCATTGTCATCAATGTACTTCCAGTCCACCCATTTCATGTCACACAGTATGGGCTTCTTGTCCAAAAGGACAGTCTCATAGAAATCCTGCTGTTCCTTGGTGTGAAATCGATAGTCCACAGCAGTTCTTCTCCTAGTGGCATAGGAATCCGTCTGTCTCCATAGTCTCAGACCTGCATCCTTTCTTAGCTTCATATTCTCTGCCACAGGATGATCATCACTATGATCTGGAATCTTGGGCTTCAGTTTTCTGAGCACTAGTGGCTCATCATCTTCTTGAACTTCAGGCATTGGGGCCTTGTTCTTTTCAGCAGCAGAAATGTTCCTAGTTGATCTCTTTGGTGCAGATGGCTTGGGGGCTTGAGCTTGAGCTGAAGGCTTGGGGGCAGACTTGGGCTTAGATGCAGCAGCCCCAGTCCTTATGGCATCCCCCATCAGCTTCTGAGTCTTTGCAGGAGGTGCAACTGGCTCATCCTCCTCCTCATCTTCATCAGAATCTCTCATCATAGAAGGTTTACCAATGACTCTGGCAATAGTCTTTCTGACCCTTTCCTTCCTCTTCTTTCCACCTGCAGCCTCTTCCTCTCTTGGTTCAAGAGTAAATTCCATGGTTTCTTGAGTTGAGGCTCTGGCCTTTGACATTGGAGCTCTTTTAGCAGGAGCCTTCTTCTGCATTCTAGGCTTTGTGGCAGCAGCAGCATATTCTTTCTTGAGCACCTTCTTTTTGGAGGCCACTTCCTCCTCAACAACAAAATCTTCATCCTCAGAATCAAATGTTCTTTTCTTCTTCTACCTAGTAGCTGCCTTAGGCAAATTGCTGGGAGTGCTTCTGCTTCCATCATCAGAGCTACTAGAGGGACTAGTGCCCTCACTGAGGTTGAGCTTCTCTTCAGACTTGTTCTGACTGTCACTGCCCACTGACATTACTGAAACTGACCCTGTGAATAGTTGGGTATAGATATAGTAGATGAGCATCACAAAGTACAGCTTTTTTGCAAAAATATTGAGACAAAAACTTAACTTTAGTTTTCTGCAGAAAGCATTTTGGAGCTACCGATTTGACAAACTCGGTGACACCGAAGCACTAACAGAGTCTAAACACATAGTTTCAGTCAAACCGAAACGCAGTTCGGTGACTTTGAGATGCTAGGGTTTCACAGAGAAAGTGATTTCGGTTGCACCGATCAGTACACTTCGGTCAGACCGAGTTGTACTTGTGCAAGGGCCAGGGCCAATCAGTGTGACCGAGATCCTCAGATCGGTCGGTCCGAGATGAGTTTGGCGGAAACCTAACCCTAATTTTTTGCATCAAATATATTCTAAAGAGTTCGTTTGGTGGATAGATCAATCTCATATGTGGGAAGAACATAGGCATTATGCTTTGTGCAAGAATCGGAGTAAAGGAATGCACAAAGGGTCACATTCGTACCCTAACTTGGAGGTGGACTCGCTACGGCGACAACGGCGGTGAGGATTCCGTTGATGGTGGCGAAGACCAGCGGAAGAAGGTCACTGGCGACGACGGCGATGATCCAGAGACCAAGGGTGGCAGTGCTGGGGCGCGGGCTCGTGCGGTTGAAGTGATTTTCAACCGTACGGGTACGCAGAGTATAAATACCCAAGCGTTGTCGGTGTGACCGAGTGGAACTACTCGGTGGCACCGAGATGCAAAACTGCTAGCAGTTGCTGCAACTCGGTGTGACCGAATGGTTCTAATCGGTTGCACCTAGATAAAAACCTAGATCAACTTAATGACTTCGGTGAGACCGAGTAGGAGTGAGTTGGTCTGACCGAAAGGCATTAAGAGGTTTTGGTAGTTAAGCCCTTGACAGATCGGTGGCTCCGAGTGCTCCTCACCCGGAGGGTCCGAATTCGACTTGTTCAAACTTTGTGATGTAGCATGAATAGAGTTTGAGACAAGAAAAAACATAGATAGCTAGCGGGAGTACTTAGGCATTCTTGTCCATCCATTTGGCAAAAGGAAAAACCAAACAACCAAAGCAACAAATGGATGTCCTCGAATGGAGAAAATTATGCAACCAACATGCTCACACAATAAGATAGCAAAAACAACATGTGGCAAAGCATGCACAAACACTCTAGCATCTATCAAGCAATTGGCGATGACTAGGTCATCTATATATGAGTATATTGACTTAGGAGTCAAATGAGAACATTTCATCATAGGTCATACTCATCGTTTAAGCACAAGTGGGATTACCACTTTTACATAAAGCATTGTTGTATTCACATCATTAGAGTTGCTTTAGCTCAATTTTTTTAGAGCAAAGCTCCCTCTAGATGTGATATCCCCCCTTAAAGGGATGAACTAACCTTGGGTTTTGTCGATGATGACTTCATGTAGGTGTTGAAGATGTGAATGCTCAATGTTGATGTAGATCATTTGGAGCAATCCGTTGGAGGGAGTTGCACTTTCAATACCTACATGGGTTAGTCCCACAAGGAACACAGAAGGATATCCCTAGACATAGAGTGAAACACACATATGATGATGTCCATGAAAGCATTAGGTTACCTTGTCCCTTGTCTTACCAACAAGAGGGTTTGTGGCTCCATGAACTAGTGCAAGATATGGAAGTTGATTGCACTTGTCCTTGCCAAAAAGAATATGAGTGAAGTATGTTGGCGGAGTCACCCTCAAGAACTCTCTAGTTCTTCTTCTTTGGGATCCACATCAACTTGATGGGAATCCTTGGAGTTGTAGTCGTACTTGATGAAGTAGAACTTGATGTAGTCTTGGGAACCCACTTGACCAAGGCCTTAGGAGCTTCTTCAAATGAGTCAATCTCTTCTTGAAGCTTGTCCTTGCCTTTTAGCTTGTGGTCTTGTGGTGGAAGATCATCTTCGGCTTGTGTTCCTTTGAAAGAAGTGGGGTCATACTTCTCTTGTTGAGGAACAAACTTCGTCTTGGGGTATTGATCTTCTTCCCACTAAACTCCATTGGCATTGAACTTTCGTTCAAAACCAACACCTTGATTCTTCCGGTGCCTTCCTTGCTTGCGTACAATTTCCTAAAATTGCTTACTTTCGGCAAGGCTCCTGTAAACACCTTTCTCTATAATTCCCTTCAATAAGCTATTTTCTTGCTCAAGTGTAACTTGGCTAAGAGAATCATTAGTGGAATCAAGAGAACTACTAGAGGCAACAATATTGGATTTAACATTGTTATTGTTGCTACTAGAAGAAGAATCTTTCTTGTACTTGTTGCTAGATTTTACTTGTGGCATATAAGTAGACAAGAGTAAACGCTTGGCAATGTAAGAAGAACTCTTCTTTCGAAGATCATCATTGATAGCCTTTAAGAACTCGTGCTCTTGCTCTAAATTTAGCTTCTCGAAGCGTAGCTTCTCATGAGTCTTTAGGAGCTCTCTATGATCCTCTAGAGTTGTTTCATGAGCTAACTTAAGAGTGTTTAGCTCTTTAGTTAGATGCTAATCTCCTTCTTATCATTGTCATTCGTTTCATTTTGATTAGCATGATTAATAGCAATTTCATCAAAGTTTTCATCACTAGTGTTGTCAACAAGTAAATCATCATCACCTAGCAAATCATCTTCATCACTATTGAAATCAACATACTCGGGGTGTGATAACTTAGGGCCTTTAGCCATGACGCATCTTCCAATTCCTTCATTTGGCGAGTCAAATATGTCGTAGGAGTTGGATGACACAAGTGCAAGACCGGCAACACCTTCATCTTGAGTATATTCGGAGTTGGAGTGATAACTTCTCTCGGAGTAGTTGTCGGAGTCGGAATCGGATACCCATTCACCAACATGAGCTTGATGTCTTCGTCTTGTATATCTCTTTGATGACTTGTCCTTCCTTTTCGAACCCTTGCTTCTACGAGACGGTCTTTGTTCATAACGATCATCTCTACTCCTTCTCTCTCTTGGTGGTGATTCATCTCTTTTACTTCTCATCTTAGGTGAATCTTCTCTTTTCTTGTAGGGAGCCATACACTCATTGGAGTAGTGTCCGGGTCTTCCATAGTTTTAGCAATTACGATCATGAATAGAAGATTTTTTGTCATTATAGGACCTTGACTTGGAACTTCTCTCTTTGCTTCTATTCTTGTAGAATTTGTTGAAGTTCTTCACCATTAAGCTCAATTCTTCATTGAAGACTTGTTTCTCACTTGATGTTGTAGCAGCATCACATGAAGCTTTATAAGCACCACTAGACTTGTTATGGAGCTCTTCCTTATCCTTGCATGACATCTCATGAGCAACAATTCTACCAATGGCTTTCGTTGGCTTGAGATCTTTGTAATTGGGCATCATTTGGATCAATGTGCACACGGTATCATATTTTCCATCCAAGGCTCTTAGGATCTTCTTGATGATAAATTTCTCGGTCATCTCTTCGCTTCCTAAGCCGGCAATCTCATTTGTGATGAGAGCAAGCCTAGAGTACATCTCAGTGACTCCTTCACCATCCTTCATTTTGAACTTGTCAAGTTGACTTTGAAGTACATCCAACTTGGATTCCTTGACGGACTCGGTACCTTCGTGCATATCAACCAAAGTGTCCCAAATTTCCTTTGCATTCTCAAGGCGGCTGATTTTGTTGAATTCTTCGGGGCACAATCCATTAAAGAGAATAACGCAAGCTTGAGCATTGTATTGCAACATCTTCAATTCTTTCGCGGACGCTTCACGATCCGGTTCTCTTCCATCCTCGAAGTATTCACCTTGCAAGCCAATGCGCACAATAGATAAAACAACAGGGTTATGACCAAGAATATGCATTTTCATCTTATGCTTCCAACTAGCAAAAATTGTACCATCAAAGTAAGGACCTCTACGGTGATAATTTCCCTCGCTAGACGCCATACTCTCCTAGGTTGTGAAACCAAGGCTATGATCACCAAAGCTATGGAAATCAAGGCAAATGGAGACCAAAGCTCTGGTACCACTTGTAGGATCTAAAGTAGGTCTAGAGGGGGGATTAGACTACCTGACTAAATAAAAATCTAACCTTTTCCCATTTTTAGTTGTGGGCAGATTTTAGCAACTTAGCACAAGTCAAGCAATCAACCTACACATGCAATTCTAAGAGTGTAGCAGTGGAAAGTAAAACATTGCATATGAAGGTAAAGGGAAGTGTTTGGAGAGTGCAAATGCAATGATGACACAGAGATTTTTGGCGTGGTTCCGATAGGTGGTGCTATCGTACATCCACGTTGATGGAGATTTCAACCCACGAAGGGTAACGGTTGCGCGAGTCCACGGAGGGCTCCACCCACGAAGGTTCCATGAAGAAGCAACCTTATCTATCCCACCATGGCCATCGCCCATGAAGGACTTGCCTTACTCGGGTAGATCTTCATGAAGTAGGCAATCTCCTCGCCCTTACAAACTTCTTGGTTCAACTCCACAATCTTGTTGGGGGCTCCCAAGCGACACCTAACCAATCTAGGAGACACCACTCTCCAAAAGGTAATAAATGATGTGTTGATGATGAACTCCTTGCTCTTGTGCTTCAAATGACAGTCTCCCCAACACTCAACTCTCTCTCGCAGATTTGGATATGGTGGAAAGATGATTTGAGTGGAAAGCAACTTGGGAAAGGCTAGAGATCAAGATTCTTGTGGTAGGATTGGAATATCTTGGTCTCAACACATGAGTAGGTGGTTCTCTCTCAGAAAATGAGTAGTGGAAGTGTAGGCACATACTGATGGCTCTCTCACTGATAGAGACGAGGTGGAGGGGTATATATAGCCTCCACACAAAATCCAACCGTTACACACATTTGACCCAACTCGGTCAGACCGAATAGAAGAACTCGGTGAGACCGATTCAGTTCAAAATGTGAACATTAGGAATCTCGGTGGAACCGACTGGAACAACTCAGTGGGACCGATGTGCTAGGGCTAGGGCAAAACCTCATCTCTGTGGGACCGATTGCTTGAACTCGGTGAGACCGATTTCAGCAAAGAGCAAACAGAGAGTTGGTCAAGCAAACTTGGTGGGACCGACCGCTCATTTCGATGAGACCGAAATGTTACAAAGGGAAACAGAGAGTTTGCAGGGCCATCTCGGTGAGACTGAGATCCGTATCGGTGTAACCGGACTGTTAGGGTTTCTGGGAGTGGCTATGTCAACTGAACTCGGTGGCGTCGGGTGGATCATTTTGGTGGGGTCGAGTTTGACTTTGAGTTTTGGACATATTTGGAAATGAAAAAGTGGCGGAGGGTTTTGGAGCAATATCACTAAGCACTTTGAGCAAGTAGACCATTAAGCAACACCTCATCCCCTTTTAATAGTATTGGCTTTCCTATGGACTCAATGTGATCTTGGATCACTAAAATATAAATGAAGAGTCTTGAGCTTTTGCCAATCTTTGTTCTTAGCATTTTGAGGGGTCCACATCTCTAGTCCATGCCATGCCAATCATTGAACTTTCTGAAATATTAAACTTGAATGGATATTAGTTCAATGAGCTATATGTTGTTATGAATTACCAAAACCACCCGGGGATTAGTTGCACTTTCATACGGTCACTAGCTCATGTAGAGCACCGTATTGCACCCTGCTGACTGGCCACATAGTCGATGTGGCACTTTGTTGACTAGTTAAATTGACACCTGGTTTTTAGGTCCCACCTGTCAGTTGGCAGAGCAAAGAAATCAGTTAAACAAAACTTTACGCAGGCGCGATCGGAGTCCAACCCTTGCGCGCGAACCACCCTGGCTGTGTATGTGAGTGCATGGACGTGTACTCCCTTGGTCCATGAAAAACTATACATAATGGAGAGTATCATATACTAGTATCATGCATATGATACTAGTGTATGATGCTACTTCCGTAATGCCTAGTATCATAAGTAGTATCTTAGGTTGCCTTATTAATTTACCATGCATGACACAAAGTAGTACAACATTTAATATGATACGGTATCATGATATGATGCCACAACCTCTCTTTCCTCATTTAATTGTATGCCACATCATCAAAAAGTCTAGTTGGCATGCATGATAGTACCACTTATGATACTCCTATTACGACCAGCCTTAGGCTAGTCATAGTGGGGAGTAACTTAGACTAGTAACATACATATGTTATTTGTCTATGTTACTACCTCCATAGTGGGAAGTGTCATAGGTGTAGTAACATACATATCTTCATTTATTACTTTGTAGACTCATTTTGCATTGGAAAACGCTATGTTATGGTAACATATTGTGTTACTCTATTTGTCTCTCTCCTCTTTAGTTATATGACACATCATCTTTTTTGCTTATGTGGCATGTATGTTACTACTTATGTTACTCCCACTATGACTAGCCTTAGAAAATTTTCCAACAAAGATTGTACATCTTACACTTCCAATGCACTTAGCCTTTAATCTAATCAGTATTGATTGAGTAATGCACCAACTTGTGCTCTAGCTATAGGCTGCATGTCTATCCTTAGTTACAGCATGCAACAACCTTCATTTAATCTTCTTCTCTCAATGGTCGCATGCACACATAAGTCTGCTACTTTTGGGTGTTAATTATGCCATGAAGTTCTGGTTCCTCTTGGTCAATGTGTAAATCTCTATATGTATAGTCTTTCACGGATGGAGGGAGTAGGTTGAGCACTTGAGCGTGAGCGTGTGTGTTGCATCGTGTGTTGTGTGCCGCATGGATGCATGCGTGCATGTGTACGTGTGAGTGTTGCATGCATGCATGCATGCATGCATGAGGCTTCTACTCCCTCCCATTGACATGTTCATATTTCAAGCTTCATTAAAACGTTGCATGCAAGAATTAAGAGAAAACTCACCAATGCATGTAAAAGTTCTGGTTTTTTGTTCTTCACACATGCATTCCAATTAATACATTCGTAAACAAAATTTTCTTGAGGAAAATGAGCCCATTATTGAGTACTTTTGGAAAAAAAATCTTCGGGCACTCATCATTTACTACTACCTTGGTTGATGATTTTTTTATTGACCGCTATATAAACCTCCGTCCTGGTTTCTTGGTCCCCTTCGTATTTAGTGTAAAATTTTGACCGTAAATTTAACTAACAAAGTGTCAATGCATGTCATAAAAAACTATACCATTAAAAACTATGTTCAAATACGAATCCAGTGATATGATTTTTGGTGACATGTATTAACATTTTATTAGTTAAATATATGGTCAAAGTTTGACACAAAATACTAGTAGTACTCCTACATTATTGGCGTTGGGTGCCTTTGCCAATGTTTCTTGTTGTTGGGTAGGATGAGCGTACAGGCATTGGGATACTATAGATAGGAAGTCTTGGTGATCCATTATTCCCCATCTGAGTCAGAGAGAACTATTCAACTAGCCTTCACAGAGAAGTGACAATACACGCTGCAGTAGATGGGACACTTAATTAAAAAGCTGAGCCAGCGTGTTGGTGTTACTAAATCAGCCTTACCCTGTACTGCCATCATGTTTGCCAGTGGAGCATACTTCCGCAAATACACCTACGCAGCTCTCTCTTCCATTAACTGATATATGGGCCCTCTTGAGGTAGACCGACATGTCATCGGCTTAACTATTTACACTTCGAGGGACGGTATATCCTTGTAGTACTACTAGTAGAATTGAGATTTAATGCACTTTCTTGCCCGTCTTTCCTTCTTCTTCTTCCTCCTCTCTTCCCCATCGTCAGCCGCACACCATTCCCCCCCCCTTCACGCTCACTACTCGCCCGCCCGCGCCATCTTCCTCGGTAGCTCGCGCGTACCATATCGCCCCCGCTCACTGCTCGGCCACACACGCCATCTTCTTCGCTCGCCCGCCTGAATCCACTTCCCCACTCGCTCGAAGGCACCGAAAACCCCAATCACTCAGCGCCCTAAAAAACCCTATGGCAGAACCGACTGACACGCAGAGCCGCGATTGGAATTCCCTCCCCGATGTTCTCTTGGAGCAGATCTGTAATCGTATGGACCTACTCAGCACCGTGCGTCTGGCCGCATGCTCGGTATCTATGTACCGTGTACTCATCTGCAACCGGCCTGCCCTTTTCAAGACACCCTACTTGCTGATGCCCGATCCTCGTAGGTGGCCCGGACACCGACTTGACGATCCTACTGAAGTTGCCATCGTGCCCCTCGACATGCTACCACTACCCGCCCACCTGTCCTTCATGCGCGACCACTACTGGCCGGGCATGAAGGCCAATTGGATCGTCCTCATCCACCAATCTGGTAGTCCGTGGCATCTCGTGGATATCTACACCCAGCGAGAGATCACCATTCCATCGTTGGATACCGCCGGCATCAAGCCTCGCGGCCCATCGGACACTCCTGCCTACTATGCACGAGACACGTCGACCTTTTGGTACGACCTCCGTTTGCTGAAGGTTGTAATCTGTGAAGTGCCCACACCATCGGAAGACTACATGGATTACAAACTCATTGCCTTGTTGGACATGGGACTAGTCTATCTGGAATCCGGTCGCCATACATGGTTATGGCTCATCATCAATCCTGTTGCCCCTCCATTTTTGCCTGATGCTATAGTGCATGATGGCATCATTTACGCGGTCGACGCACAGATTGGCTGCATATACTGGTGGAATCTATCGTCGTGTAATTGTTTTATCTCATCTCATCTTTATCTTATGAATACAACTGCTTGTTGATTGTTAGAAATTTAGAATATATAGTATGTCTATAACAACATCATTGCTATATATTCCTCTCATTTCCTAGATTTTTATGACCACACATGTTATTGTTAGAGTTGATATGAGAACAATTGGCATCTAATGATTGTTAGAATAGATATTATGAGTATACCTCATGATTGCTATATGTTACTCTCATTTCCAAGATTTTTATAACCACGCATGTTGTTGTTAGAGTTGATATGAGAACAGTAGTAACTGCTATGGTAGAATATGAGTAGGCCCTGGCATAGCTGTTTTCCTCTCATTTTTACATGATGTTTGAACCATGACATATTGCTAGAATATGAAAGCCATTGGCTTATTATTTTTAAGTTGGGGTATGATTATAACCACGGCATTGCAATTCTCTGGCTATGCTCTGTGTCACTGTTATAATAATCTTAATTCCACACATACTCTGAACATGATTGTATATTTTTGTCCTTTTGGTCTCCAATTTGATTTTTTGCAGCACACGCAAATGCGCTGGCCTTCATAATTCCAGGACCTGGAAATATACACGTCAATGGGTGGTCGTTTATCGCTCGTTCAACTGACGATGGTCATTTGATGCTCATTCACACGTACCAAATTGACCAAACCATTTCATCAAACCACATGAAGTACAATGCCTGGGGCATTCGTGACTGTGATGGCTATGGCTGCTTCGTGTTCGAGAAAGATCCCAGCTCTATTGGGCCAGGCGTATTCAACTGGAGGCGGGTTTACAGCCTCGGCAACCACTCCATGTTCCTCAGGCTCAATTATCCAATCATCCAACCAATCATCGATCATATCACCGGCGATGATTAACGTGCTATGCAACTTCCATTCGCCAGGGGGAACTGTGTTTACACATCGTACCATGGGTTTCATGAATCACCATATACAGAGATTCGTCGACACAGCTTGTTGCCAGATGATCTTCAGTGTGTGAAAGGCATCAAGCTTCCAAGCGATGAATGGATTTTGCAAACCCGACATGCGGCGATGTGGTTCATGCCAACAGCAAATATGCTCAACTTGATTTTTAGTGATATCTAGACAGAGCCATGTATCCAGCTGCTGTAGCATGACCCTCTTTTGTTGGATATTATGTACTGTAGTTAGTTTGAAAGATAGATACCTTTCTAGGATCAAGTGCATCCTAACTCACCTGCGTAGCATGTACTGATAATGATGATGGAGATGCTATGCAGAAGCCATATATATCAATTAGGCTTCAAGTGCATACTTGTTGGTGAAAGTGTTGTCCAATGGGAATTATATTTTGTATTACTCATGTAGCCTACAAAGTCTGTCGCACAGCCTTGTAACTTCGTACTCCATTTCTAAATTTGTACTAGTATTAGTAGTCCTCTATACCGTATATTGCGCTACTCGTACTACTACCTACCTCCTGGTTTATTGGTCCCCTTCGTAATTTGTGTCAAATTTTGACCATAAATTTAACTAACTAAATGTTAATGCATGTCACAAAAAATTATATCGTTAGATTCGTATTTCAACATAGTTTCCAATGGTATAATTTTCGGTGACATGCATTGACATTTTGTTAGTTAAACCTATGGTTAAAATGTGACACTAAATACGACTAGTAAGTAGTACAGTAGTACTAGTATACGTCAGTTAAATTATTCATCATGTCCTCACATTGAATTGACGTGACAACACGCTGCGCGTGAGGCGACACAAGAGTCCCGGCGGCGTCTTCGGTTCACCAAAGTGAGCCTCACCCCTCTCATAGTACAACAGCACTCTCCCATTCTCTACAAAATCACTCTCCCATTCTCTACAAAATCACTCTCCCATTCTCTCCCGGTCTCTCCGCCTCCCAGCCGTTGCCTTGTTCCAATCCATTTGGTACGATGAGCGATGAGCTACTGGAGCTGCCATACTTCATTGCAAGTAGTCAAAAGGAAGACGCTGAAAAAATTGATCTCAACAAGGATGCTCTTCAAGCTAGCCAGATGAAGGAAGGAACCAGCGAGGCCGCTCCTGTGAGTATTCATCCCGTCGCCCTATATGATGCTTTTGATCTTTATGGGGGTTTTCAAGTCTTTAGAGTCTGCATGTAGTAATGAAGCCGAGACCCCAGTTTGTTCGGGTATTGTGGCCTTCAGATTTGGAGTACCACTTATCTGTCGAAATCTTTCATCATTTACTTAAAACAGTTGATTGATCATACATTGAGTACCATTTAACTAGAATTAACCGATGCAAGTCCAACAAGGATTGGCTGGTGCTGCCGGCTGGCGTCAAGTTCGATCCCACAGATCAGGAGCTGATCGAGCATCTTGAGGCCAAAGTGAGTGGTGCTGGCAGCGTGAGATCTCACCCTCTCATCAATTTGTTCATACCAACCATCGACAGCGAGCACGGCATATGCTACACCCATCCTGAGAAACTTCCAAGTGAGACACCAATCGATTGTCTACTTGCACAAACATATTCCTTTGTTTATACCTCTATTTTTCTTTTTAGACGCAGACCTAGTGAAGCAATTACAATTTGACAGTTAATAAAAAGTGAAGCAAGTGACTGCAACATGCCAAAGATGTTATGAAAATGCCAACTACGTACCCTAAAACTTGTATTCGCCAATACTGTAGGTCTCACACTGAGTGGCCTAAGCAAGCATTTCTTCCAGCGCAACTACAGGGCATTCAAAAGGGGCATGCGGATGCGTTGCAAGATACAGTCGGAGTGCGGCATGCAGACGATGTGGCACAAGACCGGCAATACTTTGCCGGTGATGGTCAACGGCCGGCAGATGGGCAGTAAAAAGGTTCTGGTGCTGCACCCCAACAAGAACTTCGACCAGCAAAGGACCAACTGGGTGATGCACCAGTACCACCTCGGGGACCTGGAGCAAGAGAAGGAGCGGGAGCTGGTCGTCTGCAAGATTTTCTACCAGACCAACACTAGGGCCAGGACTAAAAAGATTATTAGTTAGTTTGGTATTGGTATACTTGTACTACCTGGTCGTCTGCAAGTTGGTATTGTTGTTAAGGATCTTTCGGTATGAACCTGCATTTGCTTCCAACCATCATGCCGAGGGTCGACGTGGATATAAAGCAGAATCATTTGTTTTGAAACGAATTTTGAGGCACCTGATTTTTATTTGATGGGTAGCATAAGCACGTGCCATTCGAATCCCCAGTTCTCCAAATTTTTTTCATTTTCGAAGTACACACGGGATCCATCCAGTTTCACAGGCTGATAGTTGGACATAGCATGTCGGAACTGGGCTGTGGCATGCCAAGCCCAGCTGCAAATTGTTAAAAGAGAGGAGCGATGGATTTGGGCCTTCCAGAACAGTTAAGTGTCACGACCTCGATCGCGTGAAGCGCCTCCCCCATGGACTAAAAAAAGGCCTTGTCGGTTATTATTAGTTGAAATCTGTAAAATATTCCATAATAAAAATAAATATGTAAAATGCAATGAATTTAGTCCGGTTTCACTGAAAACCATCCGATTTGCATGAAATTCTTCCGTGGAACCACAAGACGGATGTCCATACAGAGCCTAACCGTACAGAACCAACAGGTCCATGGCCGTGCGCAAGCAAGTGCATGCACTTATTATCACGATGGAAAAATAATGCTGACGTCTGAGACACGCATGAAATTTTCAACATAGTAAATAAACGAGAGAATTCTGCAAGTACAGACTGATAACAGGGATCCAACAGGTATATTGTTTTTTCAGGTCGAGCAAGTTTCAACTGGGTTGCAGACTGCCCAGGCTTGGTTTTGTTTTTAACAGGCCCAGCCCATGACGACAATGGGGCATAAAGATCCAACAGGTATCAACTGGCCTCTGGCCCGCTAGCCTTAGTTATATTTTCTCTTAGAACATCCGCAGGCAGTTTTTTTACTGAAGAAAAACACACAGCCCAGTTCTATTTTCCTCTTGAAACGCCATGTCCTACTTCCATTTTCTAATCTCTACCTATAGTTTTACTAGTTCATATACATGTATTATTATATTGAAAATACGTAAAGTTCCCTTTTCATCTTTACATCCTTAATTTTTTTTGTTGTTTTCCCTCCCATCGCTGATTTTTTTACCACTGGTTTTCCCTAAAACCAACTCAATTGTCCCACGTCTTATTAGCTTACAAAAATGAAACAATATTTTTTGGAAAATCAATAAGTTATTAAAAAATAAATGTTTATCATTTCTGGATTAAAACAGTTCGGACTCCACCGAAATATGCAAAATTAGGTTGAAGTTTTTGACCGTGGTCCTGGGCAGAAAATGGGCTGTAATAAAATCCTTAAGAATTAGCAAATGGGCTGCAAATTATTAAAAAATAGCAAATGGGCTCTATGTTGTTTGCCACAGATTTGGAGGCTGACTTGTGGGCCTACTAAGTTCATGCGTACACTAGGTTTCTCAAAAAAATGAAACTTAGTCAACAATCGACTCTACCAGCGTCAGACCGTTAGATGTCAATCCAACGACAATCATGCTTCTTGTGTCTCTGATCTTCCTGCTCCAGCCGCCCAAACCAACACCGGCGGAACCGCCTGCTCCCACCTCTCGTGGCCAGCTGTGCTGTCGGGCAGGCCTCATGGCCCCACCCTACTCGCATCCCAGGCCTGGCCATCCCTCTACTCACCCACACCTCTTGTTATTCTCCGGCGACGGCAGCTTCACACTGCAGCCGAACCAGTAAACCCTGGCACCCACTCCTCGTGGGAAACAACTTCCGAGTCTTCCTCGGCTCCAGGTCATTCCCTTACTTGGCCTCACCGTCCTCCACCGCCTTGGTGCTCTCAGCACGGCGTGGTCAACGAACGACATCCATTGGAAGAGGACTGTACGTGGAGAGGCTGACAGCTGGGTCCACGGCCGCACGCAAGGAAGTGCCTCCTTTTTTTGCGAGTAGGAAGTGCCTCCTTATTATGTGCAAAATAATGATTCCTCCACCTGACAGCAGGGACCCACCAGAAGGGCCTCTGTATTTCACGAAAAAAACGTTCACCACACTGACAGCTCGGACCCACCAGCTATATCTTCGCACGCAAGGAAGTGCCTTCTTATTACGCACAAAAAATGAATACCCTCGCTGCTAGGTGGGACCCACCATATTTGGAGGCTGACTTGTGGGCCTACTAAGTTGACACGGACATAGGGTTTTGTCAACTTAGTCGATATAAACGATTCTAGCTGCGGTGACCGTACGATGTCCATCCAACACCCGTCGTGCTTCTTCAACCTCCGGTCTTCTTGCTCCAGCCGCCCAAACCATCGTGGGCCGTGCCACCTGCTCCTGCCTCACATGGCCTGCTGTGCTGCCGCGTAGGCCTGACCGCCCCCTCCTACGCCAACCACTGGCCAGGACATCCCTCTACTCACCCACAACCCCTGTTATTCTACAGCGACGGCAACCTCACACCGCAGCCGAACCAGTCAACCCTCGTACTCCCCTCCGCGTGGGCATCCACTGCCACGTCTTCCCCGGCTTCACGTCGTCCCCTTCCTAGGCCTCGCCGTCGTCCACCGCCTTGGTGCTCTTGGCGTGGCGTGGTCAACGTGGTCAAGGAACGACTTCCATTGGAAGAGGACTGTACGTGGAGAGGCTGACAGCTGGGTCCACGGCCGCAGCAAGTAAGTGCCTCCTTATTACGCGTACAATAATTATTCCTCCACCCGACAGCGGGGACCCACCAGAAGGGCCTCTGTATTTTGCAAAAAAAGTTTCCCCCCTGACAGCTGGGACCCACCAGTTATATCTTCGCACGCAAGGAAGTGCCTCCTTATCCTCCCTGACAGCTGGGACCCAACCGGTCGAACCGTACATAGGGTTGTTTGTCTGGTCACGAACGTGTACGTACATACTGGTCGATCGGTCTCTCTGCAACGATGAACCATGGCCAAGCAAGCAGCGGCACGTGTAGTAGTAGAGCCCCCGACGTAGCAATTCAGGCAGTCCAGTCAAAACCGTGTACACGTACGTATAGCCGGATGCCAAAAAATACGGCCACTTACGAACATACCGGCGGGGTCTCGAACGCCTACTCACGCATACATATGGCCAGGGCTCGTGTACATGGAGAGGCAACGGACGGCAGCAACGGCGTCCTGTTCATCGGCAGCCAACCGGCTGGGTCGGAACGGAGAAACAGCATCCTATTCATCGGGAGGCAACAGACTGGGTCGGAATGCGTCGTGTTCAACGGGAGCCAACCAGCTTGGACAGAACAGCCGAAACAGGGTCTGGCATACCGCAGTACGGAGGAAACGGCCTTCTGTTCAACCGGCTACGATCAAAATGGGATCCTGTTCATCGGGAGGGGTGTGGCGTACCACAAAACAGAGGAAACCGACTTGTGTTGTAGCGCCTACGGTCGAAACGGGGTCCTGTTCATCAGGAGGGGTGTGGCGTACCGCAAAACGGGACTCCAGAGGCTACTGTTCATCAACTGTCTAGTGCTTCGCTCCAGCCTCCATGGGCTACTGTTCATCCACCTTCGACTTCCTCCAGCCTCCACCAGCTACTGTTCATCAACGGGCTACTATTCATCCAGCCTCCACCAGCTACTGTTCAACCAGCCCTCCACAGGGTCCTGTTCATCCAGCCTCCACCGGCTACTGTTCAACCAGCCCTACACGGCCGGGGTCCTGTTCATCCACCCCCAACCGGCTTGGGTGTGTGGCGGCCTCCTCTCGATCGGGGTCCTGTTCATCCAGCGGCAACGACCTCTACTACCACGGGGTCCTGTTCATCCTACCCCCACCGGGAACTGTTCATCCAACCCCCAACAACGGTCACTGTTCATCAAGAGGCAGCAGGTTCGATCAGCTTCAGTTAGCAGCAGTAGCGAAGGAATCGCTTGGGTTCAGTTAACAGCCAAGGGATCGATCGCTCGGGTTCAGTAACGTCGCTAGTGCAATCACTCGGGTTCAGTAAGCGAATGCCTCGCTAGGGTTCAGTTAGAGCCCAACGCCTCACACACACACACGTACGTGTACGAGAGAAACGCACAATCCTCCGTGCATCTCTCGGCCCCGACCACCCACCATAACCGGGAACTCCCCGAAATTTTCCTCGCCATTGCTTCTACCATGATTTTTTCCGTCATGGACGCCCCAAAGAATGTCATGCAGGTGCGTCCCCGGCCCGCCCAGGACGAAAAGCCCATTTCTATCATGATTTTTTGTCATGGAAGTAGGAGCCCACCACATCTATGATGATACGTGGTTTTGTCACAATTACCGTCATAGAAGTGTCATAAGCATGACAGAAAAAAATTCGTTCGGGCCAAAATGTCACGGATGTGTCTTTTTTTTGTAGTGGTGGCTGCAATGCTTGTTTGCTCCCCCACACATGATAGGCTCGTTCCACGCAGCAATCAGCAAGTCAACGTACGAATAAGCTTATTTCATCCTGCGTTGGTCATTCTACCTAGTTACGAATGTAGGAATACCTGGAGCACTGTGAGGTCAGCTGACAGCGGGTTCCACTAAAATTGAGGTTTGTGGTTCCGTTTGCACAAATAGACACCATATGGAGATAGACAACCCTGTTTGCACAAATACGTAATAGGGTTATTTAAGCAGTGTCATTTTTTGCAGCGGCATATGATTAACAGCAGCATCTCATATGTTATCAATGGCATTACATTGACAGTATGAAAAAGTGCCATTAACTAAGAAGTGCAATCACATGAAATCAACACTGGCACTAGATTAACAGGGGCTTACATTAACATGCATAACAATTGCATTATTACTCTGTGATGACAGATTGAGAGTAGCACTTGATCAGTAGGTACGTGCACGGTTAACAGGAACGATCGTTCTGACAAAGGGTGATACTGAAAGGAGAAACACATCATCGTGTCAACCATTATGCAATTAAATTTTGTGCAGTTCCACGTAGATGCAGTTATGTTACCAGTGTCAAATTTTAGTGTAACGGCCCAAAACACTCATTACGAGAAATAAAGCAAGACAGAAGCATTTCATAAAACGGTGGTGGCATTGATTCAGTTTATCAATGGCAATAGATTGACAACAGTATTACTTAACAGTGACATCACATTAATAGTGGCACTGTTTCATTTTACCTGTGATGTTAGATTAACAGCAGCAGTAAGGGCATAAGGACAGGGGAGGCACAAGCACATTTTACATCCACCGAGGCATAAAGTGGTGAGGCAGAGGTGTTGCCGATAGTGGTAAACATGCAAAGCATGTCTGGATTTGTGCCTTTTTTGTTCTCGTCAGTGACCTTTCCTATGTGACCATAGGAAATCTAGACGTGCTCATTCTCGGTTGCATTGTCGACCCAACACCCCCCCCCCACTTTCTGTCCTTTCTCGACCAAGAGACCGGTCAGGCCAGCATCTTACTAGTACTTCGCCCCAACCCCACTTTATTTCCCTTTCCAACCAAGAGATCGGTTCATTAGCCAGTATCTGTAGTACCTTTTTTTCCTCTAATAGTAAAAATTTAGGTGGTGTTTGAGTGTTCGACAAGCCGACAGAGCTAGCTACATGGGGAGCTTTGTAATACTAGAAGAATATCCACATGCAGGATGAAGTGACATGGGGAGCAATCCTAACTTGATGGAAAAAAGGATGCAACGACGTGGGGAGATGGGCCACTAGAACAAGGCCAGTTCTGTTGGCGTTCGGGGAACCAGGGTACCCAGACTTGCTTGCCCGCGGCCTGCGGCATGGCTCTTTCGATGGCCTGGTACGGCCCATCTGCAAGACTACCAAGACAAGATCCTCGTGAGGGCCCCCTGGCCTCGCGAGGCGGATGACACCAAGACCTCCAGAGGGGGCGGCCTCCCCAAGCGGTCTCCCGAGGAGCAGAGTTTTCTATGCAGGAACCCAGCCTCCCGAGGCTGTGATGACGTGAGCCATGATGACCAAGGCCAGGCGTGCGCCAGCGGGCACAGAGGAGACAGTTTCCCTTTCGGTGCAAGGGAGCAAGGACAGATGTGGGTTCCCAAGGAGCCCTCCAAAGGTTTCCATTCCGGTGCAATGAGACAAAGACCACGAGCTCGGCAGGACAGATGTCATCGCCGAGCCCACTGCTGCGTCATGACCAGAAGCTTTGTAGGAGAAGACCACCTTTTGTCAGGATAGGGTGTACCTCTTGTCCCCTTTCAAATTGGCTGTTGTGGAATCCCTTCCCGCCTAAGCTATGACGGAAGAGGACCAAGGCCACTATAAATATGGGCTAGCCATCACCGTAGAAGGGATCCCCCGATCAGACCCCGGGTCGACTCATTCTCACCCCCCGAGCCCTCACAAGGCAGCTCATCCACTGTACCAGTTCATCCTCAAACCTCCTCGTGAGGCCAATCCACCACAAAGCAGGAGTAGGGTTTTACACCGCAAGGTGGCCCGAACCTGGGTAAACTGCCGTGTCCATCTTCCACGCACGAGCGAACCCAGCAAGGCTATGCTATAGGGCAACGAGCTTGAGGCTTGAGAGGTTGAGATCTTCACACACGCCCCAGAGTTCGAACCTTCTTGGGTCTGCGGAGCCCTGAATCAGACATTTGGCGCGCCAGGTAGGGGTTATGTTGAAGTCCTTCTTCCACCTCCGCTCCGTCGCTCCCATGGCCGACGCACGCCGTGTCCGCGCCGAGCGCCGGGCCGCTCGTGTCGCCCAGACGGCACCCGTGGGCAACGGTGCTCCTCGCCACTCCGCCTCCCTCGTGGCTAACGCTGCCACTGACCCTGCTGCTCGCGAGTAGCAGGATTCGTTGTTGCCACCCTCCGTGCAGCGTGACGGCCGTGCCGCCACTCTGTCACCTACTCCGGCCACGGCGTCGTCCTCCCATGCGCTGCTCATGGCACGCGAGCTCCTGCGTTATTGCCCTGCCAACGACTGGCTTGGCCGCATCGCCGAGCTCGTCAACGCCGCCGGCGAGGCCCCTGCACCATCCCGCTCGCTCCCTCCCCCGCCATCCTAGGCGGGTGACGTGGCTCACGGTGCGCCTCCTCCTCCTCCACTACGCGTTGCCGACCCCAAGCCAAGGCGCGATGCGGCCCGTCGCAACCTGCCGCGTGGAGCGCCGGCGCGCGATGCAGCAAGCTGCCATGTGGTCCAGCGGCCGCAAGCCGAGGCGCGCGCGCTTCCAGCGCCACAGCGCCAACACCAAGACCATGCGCCGGCCGAGGCTTCGGCGCATGGACGTCAAGGTTGGGCTCCCCCCGTGCACGCGGCGCCCGTGAGCGTGGCAGGCCACCGCGCCTTCACCCCAGAGCTGCGCCGAGTCGTCTGGCCCGGCAAGTTTAAGCCAGAGCTGCCCCCATGCTACGATGGCACCCCTGACCCCGTGGAATTCCTCCAGCTCTATGCGCTGAGCATCTAGGCGGCAAACGGAGATGACAAGGTCATGGCGAACTGGTTCCCCATGGCGCTCAAGGACGGCGCGCGCTCTTGGCTCCTGAACATCCCGAAGCGGTTGATCTCCTCCTAGGAGGAGCTCCGTGAGCGCTTCATCGCCAACTTCCAGGGCACCTGTGACCGCGCTCCCGCAGTGGGCGACCTGCGACGCGTGAAGCAGCAGCCGGGCGAGACCTTGCACAAATACATACAACACTTCATGAACGTCTGCCTCAAGATCCTGAAGGCGTCGGACGAGGCCATCATCTCAGTGTTCTCTAATGGCATCCGGGACGTCAAGATGAAGGAGGAGCTCGCCATCCACGAGGACTTGTGCTCGGCCCTGGAGATGTTCAACATGGCGAACAAGTGCGCAAGGACCAAGGAAGGCCGCCTCTCCCTCCTAGATCTTCTGGAGGCCGATCCCAAAGATAAGAAGGCCAAGGCTAAGGAAGCAAAGTGCAAGGGCCCTACTGTTCTTGCGGCAGAACCTGAGATGAAGCGTGGTCGCGACCACGAAGAACCTCCCCGGGGCAACCGCCCGTTCTGCATCTTCCACAACGTCCACAGCCACAACACCAACGACTGTCAGGACCTTAGGGCCCTCCGCGAGGTGCGCCTCAGTCGCCGCCCCGAGCGGGCTGACCGTGGCTATGAACGTGGAGGAGGCCGCGGCGGAGGCCGCTGGGACAACCGCGACCCTCACCAGGACTGACGCGACCAGCCTCACGAGGACCGCTGGTGCGATGAGCCTCGCAACGGGCCCTAGCGCGACCAGCCTCATGAGGTCCGTCCTCAGGGCAATGTCGGCCTCCCTCCGCTGCCACCGCCGCCGCCAAGGAGGAATGACGACAACCGGCAGGATGATGGGGCTGGGGATTCCAAGAACCTCGCGCTATCGCCTGCATCCTGGGCGATGCTCAGGCCCTAGCCTCGCATCTCATCTTCAAGCAGTTCGCTTGTGAGGTAAACACAACCCTCCCGAGGCTCAAGGCCGCGCGTCCTCTCTAATGGTTGCAGTACGCTATCACATTCGACTCCAAGGACCACCTCAAGTGTTCGGCCGCCGGAGGCGCGCTTCCCATGCTCTGCATGCCCACCATCAGCAACGTCCTCGTCACCAAGACCCTCATCGACGGTGGTGCGGGGCTCAATGTTCTCTCTGTTGAGACATTTGAGATGCTCCAAGTGCCTTATGACCAGCTCCTGCCAACCAAGCCTTTCTCAGGGGTGACCGATGGCTCCATCGTCCCCCTGGGGCAGATACGCCTCCCAGTCACCTTCGGCAAGGGCAACAACTACCACACCGAGCTCATTGACTTCGACGTCACCCACATCAGCCTCGCGTACAACGCCATCTTGGGGTATTCGGCCCTCGCCAAGTTCATGGTAGCAACCCACCATGGTTACAACATCCTCACGATGCTAGGGAGTGGCAGCATCATCACGGTCACCTACGATGAGAAGGATGCGGTGTGCTCCCTCGAGCACGCCTACCAAGCCGCAACGGCTGACAACCCGGATGACGAGGGCACCGTCATACCTTCGGAAACCACCCCCAAGAAGAAGAAGCAGCTACTCTTCAAGAGTCGTCAGGAGGCTGATGTGCCCGCCGGTGGCGCCTCAGGCTCCGCGCCCACTACTGGGGCGCCCCTTCCTCCCGCATAGGAAGGCGCGCCTGGTGCTTCCCTCAGGACGGGCTTGGGGGCTTCTATCTAAAGAGCCTCCGACCTGATCGGTGCGACGAGGGAGGTGCTCGGGCACCACTTGGAGGCGTACTTCGGTGCGCGCCCCCACGAACAAGGCGCAAGGCGTGAGGCGCCAGGTGCACGAGATTTCATCACCAAGGCAATCGAGGAGCTTTAGGAGGCGCAAGCCATGCGTGGCGGGCATCGCCTCGTAGCACCTGGTGCAGCCGCGCCCCCTGGCATGGGTGGCGAGCTGCATGTCTGCGTCAAGATCCCGAGCCTCAACAGGGCCGCGTCGCAGGACCTCTTCTGGCCGTCCCGTGTCGGCCGGAGTGGGGGTTACCCCTGCAACTACGTCCACATGCCGTTCGGCCTGCTGAATGTCGGTGCCACGTACCAGTGCCTCGTGCAGCGTGTTGTGGCATCTCACGAGGCCAGGCGCTTGGCGGTCATGTCAACGGAGGTTGCGGACCCTCGTGAGCCTCCTGGACCTCATGAGCTTCCTCGGCCTCAGTAGCCGGCCGGCACGTGAAGTACGATTTTCGTGGCGTGCGTCTTCAGCTACCTCGACTCTTCTACAACACCGGTGTCAGGTGACCTTTTGGTTTGCTCAGTTGAGGGCGCCCCTACGGCCGCATTGTCCTAGATCTGTCAGGGACTGCTTCCCCTGGTTATATTGTCCCAATTCGTGTCCCCTGAATCGGTTATGTTTTCACGAGCTACTTTGGTTGCTAACCTTGCGTCTGGGTATGCATTGCCTCTGGAGTCACCTCTGCATGCCCCACGCGTTGGTAGCTCTCCCCTTGAACGTCCCGTGTGAGGGGCCTACCGGCACGGTGCCTGTTCTCGGGTCTGTCCCTGCAGCGCTGATAAATCTAAGAGACTGAGCTCTGGCTCACGGGCCAGCCCCGTGTACGTCACCTCACCAGGTCCTTAGTGCCTTCATCTTCTCACGGAACAACCATGAGCAGACCAGCAAGCGCGCGTTGCCCCTTCTGTTTCGTGACTAACTAACCTGCAGGAGCCTCAGGAGACAAGACATCGCGGTTACAATGCTCCAGCTTCGGCATTTTGCAAAGGCTAAGTAAAAGTTACCCTAAATTCCATGTGACGACAGGTATGGCCTTTACCAAGCACCTCCGCGAGGCGAGCCATTCCTCTTTGGCGCAAATCGCTTGCATGTTAAAAGGGGGGGCCTTGAGCATCGCACCTCAGGAGCTCCTACTGGCTCTCGAGCCCTCACCCCCTGGCCTTGACCACGGCATCGCGACCTGGCATACCAGCGGCGGCTGAGCTCCGCTCCAGGGCCAGGTCCTGAGGATGTAGAGCATTATGATGAGCAAAGGGAGGGGAATTGCCAGTCTCGCGAGGGAATGCAGGGAAAAGGGCATGACCCGTTGGCGCTAGCATTCGCTCAACCGCTTTCTGGAATATGACAGGCATCAGTCTCCTCACGCGCCTCTAGCGGGGGCTTATTCTAATCCATTGCAGAACAGGGGACATGCATAAGGTCGGGAGCTCCAGGGAAGCTTGCCTCCACGGCGAAGGAATCACCATGGAACGCAACCTCACCAAGCTAAGTTATCCTGCGCACACTAGCATGAGCTCTGCAGCTAACGTTTCATCCTTTCACGGCCTCGCTCGGGCAAGGGACCCCCCTTTTTTAATCTTTCGATAGTCGCTTGAGCGCCAAGGGGGACCTCCTGAGCTTCGCGCCTCAGGGGCTCTTACCGGACCTCGGGCCGCTCACCTCCTCGCCTTGGACACGGCATCGCGACCTGGCATACCAGCGATGGCTGAAGCCCACCTAGGGACTGGGTCCCGCCAACGCAGAGCAACACGCTGTCGCGAGATCAAAAAGGGGACCAATGCCCAAACAAGGAACACGAGTATAATCGAAAGCATGAGCCGAAAATGTTAAAATAAATGCGAAAAGCGTCATGGTTCTTACACGCCCCCTCGGGGCCCTTCATGGTTCTGATACAGGGAGTGAAGCAAAAGAAAAGACCGACGAGGGCCGCTGCTCAGGAGGTGCAGGCTCTGGCATCGCACCCTCCTCCTAGGCCTGGGCGCGGCGGCACGGCGGCTCAGTATAGTCATCGTCGCTGGAACTCTCTCCGGGGAAGGTACCACCGCTGCTGGAGGTGTCGCGGACAAGGCCAAGGGCAAGTTCACCGCCAAGGGCCTCTCTACCTCACCGGACCCCGTTGCTAGGAGGATGGTCACCACCGCGGCCGTCGCCCCTGGGGCAGCACTCCAGGCGTTCGCCGTCTTCTCTGAAGACCTTGAAGAAGAGCATCGATGCCCCGTCGTAATTGAAGTGGAGGGCATGCCTCTCCTCAGAGTTGTAGGCGCGGGCGACCGCTCCCCATCCTCGGGTCATGAAGACATCACCGGAGGGGGTGGCCTCGACCTCCGCCTCTGAAGCATGGCCGCAGCAGCCGTCGTGCTATAGCCACAACTCGACGGGCCCCCTCACTGGCAGCTCCTTCACCAGGGATCGTGGGAGTCAGATCCAGGTGCACGGTGGCATCACCACCCACACCAAAAACTCACGGGCCGTGCCGTCGGCATGGGCCAGCGGGCAAAGTGGTCGCGCGGTTGTCACTTGCTCCCCTTCTCGGCTTCATCCTCCGCGGCTTTCGCGGCCGCTCCCATAAGCGGGGCCCTGTGTGCGAACGCTTGTGCTGGCGGGAAATCCCGGCGGGGCACGCTCGCACCAGGGTACGATGGTTGCGGTCGCTACGGTGGCCTTGTGAGGGCGGTCGCGTCTTTTCTTCGGCGGGAGCAGCTCCGGCTCCTCTCGCAGGGCTTTGCCTTTCTCTTCGACCGAGAACCTCCTCACTGGCGCCATTGTCACTTCGGCAAGATGGCAGCATGACGGAGATGAAGGAGGAGCGAGAAGGAAGAAGATGAAGACGGGTTGGGGCTCCGCCTCCCTCGCCCTCTTATAGGAAGTCGAAGGCCAACCGGTGCCCCTCCACGTTCCGGGCAATGATGGCCTTGTAGCATGCGCCAGTCTTTTGTCAGCCTGGGCAGTTGCCGAGGCGACATGGGGGAACAGAGGTGCCCATGTCCTGTCAAGCGCCACGTGTCAAGCCTGGCCCGCAGGTGGTTTGGTGCCCGCAGTGCTTCGACTTTGCCCTTTGGCTTCGCCTCGAAGCCAAGCCCGAGCGCGCCTTGGGCCCGGGGGCTACTGTCGGTGTTCTGGGAACCAGGGTACCCAGACTTGCCTGCCTGCGGCCCGCGGCGTGGCTCCTTCGACGGCCTGGTATGGCCCATCAGCAAGACTACCAAGAAAAGACCCTCACGAGGGCCCCCTGGCCTCGCGAGGCGGACGACACCAAGACCTCCAGAGGCGGCAGCCTACCTAGCTGGCCTCCCGAGGAGCGGAGTTTTCTATGCAGGTACCCAGCCTCCCAAGGCTGCGATGACGTGAGCCATGATGACAAAGGCTAGGCGGGCGCCAATGGGCGCAGAGGAGACAGTTTCCCTTTCGGTGCAAGGGAGCAAGGACAGACGTGGGTTCCCAAGGATCCCTCCAAAGGTTTCCATTCCGGTGCAACAAGACCAAGACCACAAGCTCGGTAGGACGGATGTCATCGCTGAGCCCATTGCTGCGTCACGACCAGAAGCTTTGTAGGAGAAGACCACCTTTTGTCAGGATAGGGTGTACCTCTTGTCCCCTTTCAAATTGGCCGTTGTGGAATCCCTTCCTGCCTAAGCTATGAGGGAAGAGGACCAAGGCCACTATAAATATGGGTTAGCCATCACCGCAGAAGGGATCCCCCTATCGGACCCCGGGTCGACTCATTCTCACCCCCCGAGGCCTCACGAGGCAGCTCATCCACTGTACCAGTTCATCCTCAAACCTCCTCGTGAGGCCAATCCACCACAAAGCAGGAGTAGGATTTTACACCGCAAGGTGGCCCGAACCTGGGTAAACGGCCGTGTCCATCTTCTTCCCCGCACGCGCGAACCCGGCAAGGCTAGGCTGTAGGGCGATGAGCTCGAGGCTTGAGAGGTTGAGATATTCGCACATGCCCCAAAGTTCGAACCTTCTTTGGTCTGCGGAGCCCTGAATTCGACAGGTTCTAAAAGAAGTTACACCTCCGGTCGGTGGGATGTGGCGAGGCAGGCAGCGGGATCTGCCAACATGACGATGGGGAGCAAGGGTGCGGAGGACCTCCCACGCCGGCGCCAAGTCAGAGAAGATAGCGCGCGTCGGCTTCCTCCCTCGCCACTGGCGACTGCATCAATGTTGCACCTCCCCCCTACCCAGCGGAAGTGATCCGGCCGGATCTGTGATAACCGGTGAGAAGCGAGAGAGAGAGACAGAGAGAGTGGACACCGCCGTCTTGTTTAGATCTGGAGAGGGTGAGAGAGTGAGAAGAAGAGATCGACCCTAGCAAGCAAGTCCCGAAGTGGAGTAGTAATTGTTTTTCTATCCATAGCGATCGTTTTATATTGAATACGCGCGGAGCCATCTTTTCACTTAACGTACCAGTAAAAAGAAACTCACTAAATAACCGCGCCACTTCGTTCAGGTCGCACTTGGTATGGCTGACATTTGATCCCAGACACCACATTAAGTGGACAACTAGATGTGTCAAATTTTCATGTTGCCTGCATTTTCGTGTGCAAATGCACTCCACCGTGAGTGTACCCGTGCGTGTGCGTGAGGGGAGAGTGAAGTCTGATTTATAAACCTTGAGATTGTAGAGCTAGTCAGAAACAAACCCTCACCTTTAAATCCCCGATGTTTGTACCCTGTCCTCTGTAATCCTGGTAATTTTTAACCTTAAGGGCCTATGCGGTTCAAGGGGTTTTAACAGGGATTAACAGGGATTGTGGGGGATTAAATCATGTACAAGCCAAATTCCCCTCCAATCCTCTCCAAACCCCTTGGGAGGAGGTTGAACCAAACAAGGCCTAAGACTAACCACAGGGGGAGTAACTTCAAGAGTAACATCGGGTCCAACACAGCAAATTTGCCTCTGTGGTAATTAGTTAATGAGGAGAGAGGTAAATTGAGTAACTTAGCTAGTTACTCATTCTATGAGTAATATCACACATACCAAGAGAAATGAGTCTATAAGCTAATAAATGAAGCTTTGCATGACACTACACGTGTGATGACCACTGGAGCAGTCCACTCAGGTTGTACGTAAACATGTTTATACTCTTCATGATTTTTAGTACAAATAGGATGCACATGGCAATGTCATCCTCATACCAGCCATTATTGATGGATGGCCATGCAGCGTCGCCGTGCTCAACTACAACTGCAACCCGAGTTGCGCATGCAGCAACTATGACTGCAATGGAGTACTAAACACACAACGCATGTTGTTGGTGCTGCTTCATGAGCTATCGAGCCGTCCAGACGAGCGCGAGGTAATGACCATCACCTGCGTAATGAAGGACGTCATTCTTTCGCCGCGTCCTGGCCATCACAACAGTGGTGACGCACTTTGCGGTGTTGTCAGAGACGAGTCCGTCATCCCATTCCAGCGATGGTGGTCACCACAAGGGCGAGGTTGCATACCATGGTGGCGTTGCCGAGGACCATCGACGGAGAGCGCGAGCGTGGACGCAGATACATACATGGAGAGTGCTTGCCTGATGAGCTCCAGCAACCCCGACGTCCCATCCCAGCCGCTCTCCCTACTCGTGCATCTATGTTCTACTACTATCTTCCACGCTGAGGCGCACCGACGCCGTCTTCAAGGCGGATTTATATGGCATGCATGGTCGTCCCCTCCAAGCAAGCAAGCACATGGCAATTTCATTTTTTCATGTTTTCTACTGTATAAATTATATGTATGGCTAATAATTTGACATGAGCAAGTTACAGCTGGGATGGTTACCACGCGCCGCGGTCGTTCCTTATACTCATATGTTTCTTGTTCGATGGTTCGAATCCTACTGTTGACAACAAGACACTGACCTAGATAGAGATGGTGTGTACAAAAAGTCATGAATGTGTGTGTGTGTGCGCGCACGCGCGTGCGTGAGAGCGGACACGAATGCGGGAGGATGCCATCCAACCGTAGGCGCATACATTTTGAACGAAATTCATGCAAACACGGCCGGATTTCATATAAACATGATGAATTTCATTACATTTACATCAAATAAGCTATGCTAGTCCGTAGCTAAAGGTTGAATTCATATACATAATTTAAATGTTCGTCGGCCGATCTCTTTGTCCACCTCCAGCATCCGCTTGAAGAAGAATCGTGCAAGACACCGGCTGTTTACACCGGCGTCGCCTCGACAGTGGCCTTCATGGGATACAATTGGCGGTGGCCTCTCGTGTTCTACTTCTCCTCGATGATGGCAGCGGGCGGGGACGTGCTGGCCATCACCTCATCGACATCCGTGTAGCCACATCACCTCGTCGACGTCAGCAACAGTTTCTTTCTCTACCTGCATGGCGCTGCTATGTGCGAATTGACGACGGATGGCGCAGTCGCAGGCACTGGAGGTGCTGTACGACGCGGCATCATCAAGGGAAGCAATGATGCCCGTGCTGCCGTGCTCCCCGACACGCCGGCGTGGAGCAACTCGGCACTCCTCCTCGAGCTGGATTGGAGCGACCAGCTGCGGAACCACGCGCTAGCTTAGGGCGGCAACTGGCTCCGTCGGGCTAGGCAAGGTAGGTGGAGCAGCGAGCTGCCTCGCTCGTAACTGTCGAGCTCGACGGGCCACCCAGGCGGCTTTTATGCCGGAGAACTGCTCTTCCTGCTCGTCGGATGCCATCGAAAGAGTGGAGAAAAATGGTGGAAGGAGGGCTTGGCCGGTGTCCCGCTCCTGAACGGACGTGTGGCCAGAGTGGGTTTCTCAGATTCCATGTGGGTTTAAATGTAGGTGTTTGAATGCGGCGAGGAGGCGGGTACAGCCGGGAGTGCAGTGGGCGGCGCCCTCCGCCGGCGCGCCGCTTCATTGGCGGACGCAGTGAGTTGTCGCGTCCGCCCTGACCCCCTTGACTGTGGACCTTGACCGTGTGCGTCCGGCTTTGAGCACAACATTATCCTCAATGGACCTTGACGGTGTACGTCACCTTGTGTCCAGATCTGAGATGCCATGTGTACCAGATGAATGACTCTGAGTTCAACCCCCGTGATGCTAGGTGCGAGCCGAGAAACACTGTTGGAGAGACCCCCCTGATAATTTTCCTACATTGATCGTTTGATTCATAGGATTGAATGTTATAGGAATTTTTCCTATGAAATCATGTGTTCATTGGCAATCTAGCATCCACTCCAACTATTTTTTCACTTCCTTTATTTTTCTTGTGGCATCAAACATTGTTCTAATGCTATGGGATTCAAGTGGACATGCCACTCCAATCCTTTATTTTTCCTATTCCTGTGTTTTAGGAATCCTATGAATGAAAGAAAAGAAACGGAGGGAGTAGTAGCAGGCTCTAAAAAGGTGGCACAGCTTTGGCTATAATATTGCTAAGGTGAGTAGGTGACCTTGCGCTTGGCTCTTCGCCTCTTCCGGAAGTCGAACAATAATGATGGTACTACAGTATATACTTATGGCAATCTGACACTGAATGAAGTGTTGCATGTCCATCGCTTGTATAAAGCCCACTATTGTAAGCAAAAGCTTATCCTCGTGCTGCGAGCCACCGCGCGCGCATGGGTGAGGGAGAGGGCATAGTAAGCAAGCTTCTCGTCGTTCGGCAAGTTGATGGGACACATCAAAGTTATTTAGTACTCACTCCAAAAAGGGCCGACCATGTCCATGGCTACCATCCCGTGCTCCGTCATTGAGTACATGCACGATTCACGTACCATCAAGGAGAAAAAATATTGCGTATGTGCCATCGAAGTGCACGACTCACTTAACCACTGCTTATCTCCATTTTCTTGCATGACACATGCACCTTGATGTTGGATGTCCCGCGTGTTGGCAAAAGGATGAACAAAGCTCACGTAAAAAAAAAGAGTCAAAGAACATAGATTTCCGACGACCGAGAAGGAGCAAGGAACCTCATGGTGGAGCGTCTGCACTCATAATATTTTATATTATTCAGTGATATATAATCAACCCAATCTCGCCACATTTAACTGAAAGACTCCGAAACACGGCAGCCCAGTGTAGTTACATCATACATGGCCCACCTCATGCATTCACCATATTCCTTGGCTTCTGTGCGACACCTAGTTATAGTATATCCACCAGCCTGTATCGCTTCTCGCTCCTCGTCTCTCTCAAAGTGCGGCGGGCTGGCGATTTTGCCGTCTATTGAGGTCGGTTTTCTCACACTCGCTCCCACATGTTAGCAACAAGCATTCTAAAAAAATTACTGTACTCTATTGTTATGCCAAGAAGAGGAAGCGCTTTGACCGACAAACCAAATGAGACAGGCGTGTCGTGTCGTGACTCGGTCCAGTTTCTCATTTTGAACTAGTTTGGTGTAGTAGTAACACTTGGTTTTGCACCTTCATAGAATGATGCAAATCCCCGCTAAAAAGGCGCTTTGCTTTCTGCTAATCCCGTCAACCGTCCTACTACAGTTTACCCCACACCGGTACAGAGGTAGTACCATTTTGTCAGTCTCAAATTTACTGGTCACATTCACATGTTTAGATTTCAAAGCGCATTAAATTGTTAAGTGTAATGATTAAGATATAATTAACCAATGCATGTAAACCGTTCTTGTTTATTGTAGTACTCCTCACGCATGCATGCGTTGTGATTAATACTACTCCCTTCATCCATATATATATATATAGGGCCTAATGTATTCTTCGAGATTGCCTTGGACTATTGATAAGATTTTATATAATTTGAAAATTATATCATTGGAAGATCCTTTCATGTACGAAATTGACGGTATGCTTTGAGCAACTTGCATGTCCTATACTGCTCGAACATGTGGTAAAAGTTAGTCCCAAAAAACGCACGAGGCCCTATATAGATGGATAGATGGAGTACATGATACTAGCAAACGCTCACCATCTAGTAGTTCATTGGTTGGTTTCAATTTTTGAATTGAGTAGTACTAGTACACTTGGTGTTGTGCTGCTACCGTCCAATATTTGCGTGTGGTGGTTTCTAGAATTAAAAAAGGAGGTACTTACTGTGGGAAAGGTGAAGTGATGGTTGCTTCGTCCGAGAAACTTATTACTCTGGGAATATTGGAGTACGAGCGGATTCAACGAAGAGTGAAATGATGGTTGCTTCGTCCGAGCCACTTACTCTGGTGAAGGTTGGGCTCTGTGATTTGAGTGCTCACTAGTCATTATTACTGCGGCGCAATGACCAGGGTGAATCTCCCCTGCAGTTGTGCACTCAATATTGGTGCATGGCAGGTGGAGTCGGATGAAGGATGTCCCACATGTCGGCGAAACAAAGTTGAATGGCTTCTAGCATTGCTATCAATCTTTCGGGATTTGTTTATATGTATGCATAATTTTCCAGCATAATGAAATTGTACTGTAATGCTATGAAGGTTTCAGCTTTGGTTCCCACAAAAAATTCAACTTAGGATTCATGTGCTCTCTTGCCTCAAGGTTGTCTCGTTACAACATTCCATCAAATACAAATGAAACTACAATGGCTGCTAATGCATCTCAATGATTCGCATATCAGCGCCAATATCCACATCACAACTGAAGACAAAGTTGTGAGAAGGTGTACAAATAAAGAAAAATATAAAATTGATCGATGCTGTTCGTAGGCATGGCTCCATTTCCTGGCCACGGTGTTCATTGGTTGGTAGCTAGTTTCACGCAGCTCTGTAGCCAAGAAAGAGGTGTATGGAGGACATCACAATCCGATCATTTTGTGCAGTTTCACTAAAATCAAGCTGATCATTCATGTTTGCAAAGATATTCAGTAAGTGTGATTACAATAATAGTGGAACTAGATGATGAAACATAACACACACAAATAGAAGCCGGTCACCTCTACAATCTCTCTTTTAGACTAACTACTTTTTGGAGAAGATTAGGCTCGGAGTTGGATGAGGAGGATAGCAAAACCAATCTCCTTTTCTGCAGTCCCAAGGAAATGTATAAATGTTTCCCGTGTGACATTTTGGCGAAACTGCACAAAACATGCTTAAGAAAAATGTGATTTATGCAGTTCACCAAAAGGTCGCAATAGCAATGAGGTGAAATGGATAGCCCTATTTGCAAAAAGAGGTAGAAAGGAAGCAATTACTGCCCAATAACAGTTGAAGACACATATGCCGACAAAAAGAAGCATATTCCATGTCCTAAGGGAAAGATAGCAGCATGGTGGTTTATCAAAATCGGTGTGAGGACGAGATTGGAAGATGGAAAGTACGCCATCCGAGATACGTTTTAGGAAAAGAACTAAAGAAGACTGACATGCAAGATTTTCCACATGCAGCAACATGGGAAGGTGGGCAGTGGAGCAAGGCCAGGGGAAGCTATACCTGAGGGTCGTCGGGATGTAACTACGACGGCGCCGGCGGCCGAGATCTGCCCATACCACGGCAGTGAGAAATTGGCGAAGGCCCTACCACGCCGGAGCTTGGTCAGAGAGAACGACGGGTACAATGCACATCCTCCCTTTCCACCGGCAAACGGGATGCGGCCGGATCAGTGACCAATGGTGAGAGAGAGAGAGGCCACCGCCGCCTTGTGTGAGATAGTGTGAAGAGAGACAAACCCCGGCAGGCAGGCTCCATTGTATATAGTGGAGCGGATTTCTTTTTTCTCGATAACAATAATTTTATATTCAGTACGTGCCATTGAGGAATATAGCTTTATTTAAAACTAACGCGTCAAGTCAAACTTTGTTCCGTGTACGCGTGGTACACGACCCTCCTTCAAGTAAACAACCGCTACACGCGTCAAATTATCACGTGGGCTGCCTTTTCGTATAGAAATGAGCTCCACCATTTACTCGTGCGGGTGTGGCAGGAACGAGAAGTGAGTACGTGCACCTCTTCTCTACGTGCAGGTACCCCACGTATGTGGGTGTGTGTGAGAGAGATGGTGTGTGCAAAACAGAGGCAATGTGTCGATGATATCTCAAATATAAAATGTAACATATGCAATGTGTGTGAAACGGAGGCCTGGATATATCATATATAGAGGGGGTGATCCACGAGAAGAGAGTGGAGGGATCATCGGAGTGTATTGATAGAATCGAAGAGAGGGATGAAGTGTGTGGGTGTGTGATCGATAAAGAGTGCCATTTGTAAGTGCATCTAGTGCCACCCCTAGTTGGTTTTGGAGTATTGACGACAAACGTGGTTGAGGGACTAATGTGTTTGTGAGAATTGCAGGATAACACAGGTACAAGTCCCTCATTGATTTGGTTTTCCTACCAGAGATGACCCCTAAAAATGTATGAAGACATTGAAGACAATGGTGGTTCGTGAAGACATTCACGTCGAAGATAATGACGTGTGAAGACATTCACTTGAAGACTATGGAGTGCGAAGACATAGTTTCTTTCATAGTTTTATTTTCTTCTTTCTTGAGTCATAGGAACCACCGTACTGTTAAGTGGGGTCCTAGTGAACAAAGTCAGAAGACTGATGTGATGCTCAACCAAAATCCTATGTCTTCGAGCGAAGACAATGAGAGCAAATCTTATCCAGAGTTGGATGAGTCAGCTTTGCTTGTAGCCCAAGCCAAGATGCCGCGTGTGTTTGACATCCGACCATTAGACACGTGTCGGTTCCTTAGTGACACAGGGTCATTTCGGACATATCATGTCGGGTTGCCTACTGGCTATAAATAGCCCACCCCCTCCACCATAAATTGGTGGCTGCTTAGAGTTAGTGCACGGCTTTTGTCATTTGAGAGAGACCCACCTCCGAAGCCTTTGAGAGAGAGATCCTTGCGAGGACAAAGCCCAAAACACCCAGAGCCAAAGAGTGTTAGGCATCACTGAAGTCTTTCTGTCCGCATGACCTGAAGACTTGTTACACTTGAGGACTGTGTATCCTCCAGCCGGTTAGGCGTCTCGTTCTGAGGATCCAAGAGTCATTGTGGATCGCCGGTGAACGGAGTCAGTGAAGGTTTGGAAGTCTACCTTGAAGACTTACCAGAGTGATTGGGCGAGGACTGGGTGTCCTTAGCTCAAGGGGAATAAGGTGAAGACGTGGTCTTCTGAGTTCAATCTCAGCCTCCCTAACCAAACGTACAGTTGTCACAACAACTGGAACTGGTCTACCAAATCCCTGTCTTCACCAAGCTACTGATTCTATCCCCCACCTCCTTTACATTTCAGTTTGTCTTCGTGAAGTCATTGCTTGTTTGTCTGATCTGTTTGGCTTCACTGTGTGAAGACAATCTTTTTGATTGCATAATTGGCTTCATACTGTCTTCCTATTACGATCTGTTCTACCTAGCTGCTATTTGTCTTCGTGCTTTCATTGTATTGCTTACTTGACTATGGACTGTCTAGTGTAGTTTATCTTCCGCTGGATATCTCATAGGTTCATTTTAGTTGTTTGTCTTTGAAGACATCTGTCCTTGAAGACTTTCATAAAAATCACCTATTCACCCCCCCTCTAGTCGATAACTAGCACTTTCAATTGGTATCAGAGCAAGGTGCTCCCTTGTTCTGTGTGATTCGGTTTAACCACCTGGAGTTTTAGCTATGTCGATTGCAGGGTTAATCAAGGTCTCCACTGCATGCCCCGTTTTCGATGGCACTGATTACCCCTACTGGAAGAATAAGATGCGCATGCATCTTGAAGCCATTGACATCGACCTCTGGTATGTCGTCAAGACAGGCGTTCCCAAAGTCGGTGAAGGTGTCACCACTGCTGATGTCAAGAGGTTCACATAACTGGACTCAACTGCCAAGAACATCATCTGTTGTCATCTAACCAAAGGACAGTATGGCCGTGTGAGTGCTCTGGAAACTGCGAAGCTAGTCTGGGGCTGGATGCCCAAGGTCTACGAAGGCGTCTCAACTCAGAGAGACTCAAGGATTGATGTACCTCACAATCTCTTCAACCGCTTCAAGAGAAATGAAAATGACAATGTCCAGCTCATGTTCGATCGCCTCACTGATATCACGAATGAGCTTCGTGCACTCGGCGCCACTGAGATCACCAAGCATGAAATTGTGAAGAAGCTACTAAGATCACTTGACAGCTTATTTGACACTTTGGCCCTGATGATCCAAGAATGTCCTGACTTCAGAGACATACTTGAGAGGCTCAACACACATGAGTTCCAGCTGTCTGAGAAGAGAGATATCTATGGCCCCAACTATGGCCGATCCCGTGCTTTGAAGGCAAAAGTTGTTTCCTCATCTGAAGAAGAATCTGACTATAGTTGTGATGATCCTGAAGACATTGGCAAAGAGCTAGCAATGCTCGTGAGAAAGTTCCAAAAGTTCTCCAAGAAGAATCGCTTCGAAAAATCTTCAAGATCCAGTTCCAAGAATGATGAGGCTTCCTCTCATGACAACAAGAAGAGAACATGCCACAAATGCAAGAAGCCAGGTCACTACATATATGAATGTCCTCAATGGGACAAGGAAGCCAAGAAGAAGAAGAAGAAGAAGAAGAAGAAGAAGAAGAAGAAGAGCAAGGAATATGACTCTGATGACAAGAAGAAGAAATCCTCAAAGTCTTCTTCGAAGTCTTCATCATACAAGAAGAGCTCATCTGGCAAGGCTCGTGCATTCATTTGCAAGGAGATGGATTCAGAGGAGGAGTCTGCTTCTGAGGAGGCAGAGGTGGAGTCTGAGGAGGAGTCTGATTCAGGCGTGGTAAGCCTGGCTCTAGCTTCGGCATTCGTCGCCAAGTCCATCTTCAACACTGAAGACAATGGTCACGCCGCCGACGCTGAAGCCGATGATGAGGACGACTCTACTCCGACCTACTGCTTCATGGCGGAGGTGCCAAGGTAAACTCACGCGATGCTTACTTTCAAACCTCCAGTGAAGATGACTCTGAATGTGAATCCAAACCAAGCTATAAGACTCTTGCTAAAATTGCAACTGAACAACAAACTGCTATGGAACACATTCAAAAATTGCTAGACAAAAGCGATGACCTGTTGGACGAGGAAATGAATCGAACTCAGTCCTTAATCGAAGACATCAAAAACCTTCGAGTTAAGTACGAAGAACTTGAAAGTCATCATGAAACCCTCTCAGCCACTCATGAGAAGCTTTCTGATGATTATCTTCAAAGGAAGCAAGATCTCGAGAAACTGAGAGCGTCTCATGAAGACCTTCAAAAGGAGAACGATTCACTACTCGCTCAACAGATCAGTTCCGCTCAGGAAGATTTTGTGCCACCATGTTTAAAATGCCTTGAGCGTGACAATGCTGTCTCTATTGCTGAATGTTCTACTGCCTCTGATGTTGCAATATATTCAACTGCTGATGTGGTAACTAACCCCTCTTCTGAGGATACCACTACTATTGCTGACGAGAATGCCAGGTTGAAGACATTGCTTGAAATAGGCATGTACAAAAGCCTCAAAGGGCATCAGACACTATGTGATGTCCTCAAGAAACAGATTCTGAACCGAAACCCTAGGAAAGAGGGTGTTGGTTTCGAGAGGAAAATGAATGTTGATGATTCTTACTGGAAGCCTGAGCAGTACGCCAAAACCACATGGGTTGCTGCAAAGGGCCCTTCAGTGGATCCATCCACCTTATCTGGCTTCACTTGTGCTAACCCCATTATCATTGATGAGTCCTTTGACTCCAATTATAAGCTGTTTAAAAATCAAAATGGTGAAGTGTTTGCCAGGTTTATTGGTACTAACTGCAGGAATGGGCCACCTTTGAAGAAGCTCTAGGTACCTAAAAGTTGTCTTGAGAAGCTTCCTGTGAATGTCATCATGACACTACCAGGGAAGAAGACAAACCCCAGACCAAAGGCTTCATATGGCCCAAAGGCTTCATACAGACAAAGGACCTCACAAGGTCACCCTAACGCCAATGTTTTGCAGGGAAATTATCATCAGACTCATGAATATGAGTGTGTTTCATCTAACCGCTATGTTCACAGATCAAAGAACTTTTTTGCATATTCTTTTGAGTACCATTCACCTCCTACAAAACTATTTGCTAGGGCTCCAAAGCCAAAGTCCTTAGATGCTGCACTTAGACTTATTGCTTGTAAGCCACCCCTTAAGATGTGGGTGGTTAAGAAGAATTAACTTCTCCTGCAGGGAAAGGTCTCCAGCCAGAAATCAATGACTTCTGAAGACAATGCTGGGGACCTAAAACATCTTGTGGGACGCAAGATAAAATACCAAAATGTTCTTACCATTTACTTTGTCCCTGGGTTTCTTGATGAGCATCCTATCTTACCATCCAAGAATCTTAACTTTGATAGTATGCTTGTTCGCTATATGTTTGTGCTTCACAATACTCTTGGTGAAGCCTATCCCGCTAACTGCACTGTAGGGTACGTCTCTGAAAGCCACTGAGTGGATAATGGACAGTGGATGCACTAACCATATGACTGGTGATCGAAGTCTTCCCATGGATTCAACTCTATGACCGTCTACTAAAAGGCATATCACATTTGCTGACACTGGTAAAAGCAAGGTATTGGGCCTAGGTAGAGTTGCTATCTCAAAGGATCAACACATGGATAAAGTGATGCTTGTTGAATCCCTTGGATACAACTTAATGTCTGTCTCAATGCTTTGTGACCTTGACATGATTGTGATATTTGGAAAATATCATTGCCTTGTGCTTATGGCTTCTGACAAATCTCTAGACTTCGAAGGTTATCGAAGAGGTGATCTGTATATGTTAGATTTCTCCGCAGGACCACAGCTTGCCGTATGTCTTCTAGCAAAAGCTTCAGAATGCTGGCTTTGGCATTGAAGGCTAGGACATGCGGGCATGAGGAACTTGCACACTCTTGTGAAGAAGAAGCATATCATTGGCATCGAGGGCGTCAAGTTCAAGAAGGACCATCTATGTGGTGCTTGTGAAGCCGGGAAGATGACTAGAGCAAAACACCCCTCGAAGACAATCATGACGACTTCACATCCCTTCGAGATGCTTCACATGGACCTATTTGGCCCTATTCACTACTCAACCCTTACTACCACTACACATCTTTATGGCTTCATTATTGTTGATGATTATTCCAGATATACCTGGGTGCACATAATTCTCTATAAGGCTGAAGTGCAGGATGTCTTTAGACGCTTCACCAACTGTGCCATGACCAACTATGGCATCAAGATCAAGCACATCAGGAGTGACAATGGCACAGAATTCAAGAACACTGGCCTCGACACTTATCTTGATACATTGGGAATCACTCATGAGCTCTCTGCTCCATAGACACCTCAGCAGAATGGCGTCATGGAGCGCAAGAATAGGACCCTTATTGAGATGGCTCGTACGATGCTTGATGAGTACAAGACTCCAAGAAAGTTCTGGCCTGAAGCCATTGACACTGCATGCCATATCATCAACAGAGTTTATCTTCACAAATTCTTCAAGAAGACATCTTATGAACTACTCACTAGTAAGAAGCCAAACGTAAGCTATATCAAAGTCTTTGGTGCTAGGTGCTGGATCAAGGATCCACATCACACTTCCAAATTTGCACCGAAAGCACATGAAGGTTTTATGCTTGGGTACGGAAAGGATTCGCACACCTACAGAGTCTTCAACCTCTTTCACTATAAAGTGGTTGAAATGGTAGATCTGTGGTTCGATGAGACTAACGGCTCACAAAGAGAGCACTTGCCAAATGTGCTAGATGAAGTTTCTCCTAGTGAATCTATCAAGCTAATGGGTACTGGAGAAATCATACCCACCGAGGAATAGGCTGAAGAAGAAATCATCATTCCAACTCCTACTCAACGAGAAGATAATGATGAGCCTGAAGATAATGCTGAAGATGAAGACACTGATCAGCAAATGCAAAATCTTGGCCCTATTCATCCTCGTGTGGCCAATGAAGTTCAGATTGAGAAGATAATTGATTGTATCAATGCACCTGGTCTGCTTACTCGATCAAGAGCTACACAATTAGCCAATTTCTGTGGGCACTTTGCCTTCGTTTCCATCTCCTAACCCAAGAAAGTTGATGAAGCCTTCATGGAACCTGAATGGATTCAAGCTATGCAAGAAGAGTTTCAGCAGTTCGAGCTAAACAATGTTTGGGAACTTGTCAAGCGTCCTGATCCTCGCAAGCACAACATTATTGGCACCAAATGGATCTATCGCAACAAACAAGATGAACATGGTCAAGTTGTCAGAAACAAAGCTCGTCTCATTGGTCAAGGTTACACACAAGTGGAAGGGATTGACTTCGATGAAACCTTCGCTCCAGTGGCTAGGCTTGAAGCCATTCACATACTGCTAGCCTATGCCAACCACAACAACATCCTTATCTATCAAATGGATGTGAAAAGTGCCTTCCTCAACGGCAAAATTGAAGAAGAAGTATATGTAGCTCAACCACCTGGTTTTGAAGATCCAAAGCGTCCTGATATGGTCTACAAGCTCAATAAGGCATTGTATGGCCTCAAACAAGCTCCTCGCGCTTGGTATGACACTCTCAAAGACTTCCTGAAGAGCAAAGGCTTCAAACCTAGTTCTCTTGACCCCACTCTCTTCATGAATACATATGACGGAGAGCTATTTGTATGCCAAATCTATGTGGATGACATTATGTCGGTGTACTAGAATAGGGGTACCCTAGTACCCCGTACTTGTGCACGGGCAGTAGCAGCATCCCGCGGCCAGGCTTATGAGAGGACAGCCAGAGAGAGGCTCAAGGTTATTAAGCCATTCAAGAACAAAGTATACAAAACAAGAGTCAAGGCCCCGGCAAGAGGAGCTTGCCGGGAGGGACAGTTGAGGCCCAGCCTGAGGTTTGCTGTAGCAGAGTACTTGCCCCGGCAAGTCATTGGCTGCGGCAAGGTATTGGCTGCGGCAAGATAGCAGCTACGGCAAGGTACTTGCCCCGGCAAGTTACCTTGCGCGGCAAGCTAACTTGCCGCAAGCTGTCAGGTGCGGCAAGGTCTTGCCGCGGCAAGCGTTACTATACCACTGTGCTACTGTGTTGCTCCGGTGCCTCTGCCAGCGTGGCGCTTTGGGTCCTTCCAAGCGTGTGTGGCAGGGCACTGTGTAGACGGCGGTACTCTGTAGCTAGCGGTGCAGGAGCAGGTGGGATAGGCTTTTCCCACGTCCAAGACGTCCGGGTACATGTATCTGGACAGCTAAGGCATGGGCATTTAATGCCCTTGTCTCCTGCCGTCAGTGGTAGGTAGGACATGTCATCCTAGTAATAATGACCTTACTGTAGCAACTTTCCACCTCTACCTTTACTGTTTGCCACCTGTTGGTGACCCCTTTGTGCGTATAAAAGGAGGCCCATAGGCAACATGGAGAAAAAAAGGAACCGGGAGATGGAGAACTCCAGTATTGTACGCAGCTACTCTGTACTGTAGCGCTCCTGGAGCTAGAACAATCATCCAGATAATAAACCAAAAAGCAGGAGTAGGGTTTTACGCATCCGTGCGGCCCGAACCTGGGTAAATCTCTCTCGTGCGCTGTCGTGTTCTTCGCTAGATTTGCTCTTCGTGCGACCGTCTCTCCCTGCTGAACGTAAAGGGGTCCTTCCCTGGGTCCCATTGGTGATCGCGGATTCGTCCCCGACATCTTTGGCGCGCCAGGTAGGGGGAAGGAGGTCGTGTGAACCTAATCTAGTGATCTGCGCGTTAGTTTTTGGGCCATCCTCCGCCTTATGGCTCCAAAAAAGAAGACTTCGGCCATTGGTGCATCTACGTCCAACCCGCCTGCTCCCATGCAGGAGGGTGCCGACGTGATTGCGGCTGCTGGGGGGACTGGAGAGCGAGAGCTCCTATTACCTCCACCTGTCCAAAACCGGGCCAGCAACGCCAATCTTGGCGCTGCTGGGTCTGGGAACGCAGCGCTGCTCGCTGCTGCTGGCCCTGCAAGCTCCAGAAACGGTGCTGCACATTCTGGAACGCCTGCGCCGGTTCAGACGCCGCGGCCTTCGCAAGAAGCCCGTGACAGGCAGCGTCCTGACGCCCCAGGTGCCAGGCGCTCCCTGGATAATGAACTTGCGCATCGATCTCGAGATGCGCGGGGTCACCATACGCAACAACACATTGGCGGGGTCGAGGTACGGTCGCCTGGGCATGGAGATGCTCCTTCTAACACTGTTAGGAGTAAGAGCATCCCACAGTCCTCACGCCACTCGATACCTCCCTCACCAGCAGAAGCGTTGGCGCGTGCGCAGCTGCTCCTGAACTTCCCTCCACCAGCAGATAAGCTTGACGAGTGGAGGGCAACCATTCAGAGCCTTCTCAGCTTCGCTGATGCCGACCCGGTGCGCGCGGCCGACAAGAGAACTGGTGACAATGCTGTCACCAACAAGAACGGCGAGGGGGCAACAACCGTACACTCCCCGCCCAGACGGCCTCGGTCGCCGACACGTCGAAACGACACCCGTGGCGATGATTCCACGGCGTCGTCTGACCCGCGAGCTCGTCGTGACCAGCGCCTCGTTCTTCAGGAACGCAGAGGAGAAGACGCTCGTACCACTATCGAGCGAAGGAGAGAAGCGCATCGTTAGTCCGACAGACGCGCAGGGCCCGCTGTTCACATGCATGCGCCAGGGGATCCTGGCGACTTGCCGTACGCGGTAAGTTGTCCAGCGTTCACCCGTGAGCTGCGGCAGGTCCAGTGGCCCAACCGCAAGGCTTTCAAGCCTGACGTGCCGGAGAAGTATGATGGCAAGACACACCCGTCAGAGTTCCTCAGCATTTACACCATTGCGGTGCAAGCTGCCGGGGGACGAGACGACAAGATTCTTGCTAACTACTTCCCGCTCGTGTTAAAGCGCAACGTCGTCTCATGGCTCATGCACTTGCCGGAGGACTCCATTTCTTCATGGGCGGACCTGTGCCATCAGTTTGTTGGTGCCTTTACTGGCGGTCATCAACCTCATGGCCAGGAGAGTGATCTGCATCTCATCCCCCAGAAGGAAGGAGAGCCCCTGCGCAAATACATTCAAAGGTTCAGCCGCGTACAGTACAACATCCCAGATGTTCACCCCGCTGCGGTTATTAGCGCGTTCCATCAGAACGTGTGTAACCGCAAGATGCGGGAGGAAATGGCGATGACCAAGGTCAGAGACATTGGCCAGCTATATGCTCTCGCCGACAAGTGTGCGCGTGCTGAAGAGGGAAGGAAACTTCCCGGTGAAGGTGTTGGCGCAGGGGGGAGCTCTGACAGCGAAGGTACCGCCCCGGCAAAGAAGGGCCGACGGCGGAACAACAGGAAGAAAAAGGGCAAAGCTGTGCTTGCCGTCGAACAGTCCAGCGGCAACGGCAGCGCCGACAAGGCCAAAGTCGAGGGCTCCGGCAAGGAGATTGCCGCGTGCGCCAACTGTCAGGCCTTGGCGGCTGCCGACAAGCAGGACGGCTCCGACAAGCAATATTGCAAGATCCACCGCACCAAGGGACACGATCTCCAGAACTGCCGACGAGTCGAGCAGCTTGTCGAACAGCAGAAAGCTGAGTATGAGAGGCGCGACAAGGAGAAGGCCCCAGAAGGTGCTGGCGGGTCCGGCAAGAAGCGCACTGCCCGAGGAGGGCGTCGCGGCAAGGCCAAGCAGCAGCAGAGAGACAGGCCTCCTCGTGGCCACGACAAAGATGATGATGATGATGATCTAGATGATGAAGAATCCAGTGAGCACGAATTTCAGAAAGCCGCAGAAGTCTTGTGTGCTGACGGTGGTGCTTCGTTGCATTCTTCTCACCGCCAACTTAAACAGTGGGCGCGAGAGATCAATGCGGCGGAACCATCTGTTGACGCCAGAAAGCTTCTGAAGTGGTCCGACACGCCTATCGTCTTTGACATTGAGGACCACCCTGACCGCACAACGCCGGTCGGGTGCTTGCCGATGTTGGTTTCACCAACGATCCGCAACCTCAAGGTCACGAAGATGTTAGTTGACGGTGGGGCCGGCTTGAATCTGATTTCGCCCGATGTGCTCCGGAAACTTCAAATCCCTGACGGCGAGCTTGAGGAAACTGGTACTTTCCAAGGAGTCAATCCAGGAAGGAGCAAGCCGAAAGGGAAGATTACGCTGCCAGTGACATTTGGCGGCGAGCTGAACTACCGGACCGAGAAGGTCACCTTTGATGTTGCCGATATTCCATTGCCTTATAATGGGATACTTGGCCGTCCAGCGCTCGCCAAGTTCATGGCAGCCTCTCATTATGCCTACAATGTGTTGAAGATGCCAGGCCCAGTAAGTGTTATCACAGTTCCCTGCGATAAGAAGGATGCACTTATTTGCGCCGACAAGATCTACCGGGAAGCAGCTGCCGCAACTGCCGCCAAGGCACTTGCCGCTGAAGCTCCCGGGGGGGGAGAACAAGAGGAAGTCCGGCAAGAGCTCCTGTGCCCACTCCGGCAAGCGCACCTCTTCGGAGTGCTGCGCTGCCGTCGAGGACGCACCAGAGAGCTCCACCGGCAAGTGCAAGAAGAACAAAGCCGCTCTGCCGGCGACAAAGAAGGTGCCCGCCAAGGAGGACGGCACTGGTGGTTCCTTCACCATCAGTGCCACACTTGACAACAAATAGGAAAGCGCGCTCGTTGCTTTCCTGCGGGCGAATGTCGACGTGTTTGCATGGCAACCGTCCGACATCCCCGGTGTTCCCAGGAAAGTAATTGAGCACCACCTTGCCGTCTGTCCCCACGCGAGGCCCGTCAAGCAGAAAGCCAGAAAGCAAGCTGTGGAGCGGCAAGAGTTTATTGCAGAAGAAATCAAGAAGTTGGAAGCAGTAGGCCTCGTCAGAGGAGTGCTCCATCCTACGTGGTTGGCCAATCCTGTTGTCGTGCGCAAAGCGAATGGAAAATGGAGGCTATGTATTGATTTCATTGATGTCAATAAAGCTTGTCCCAAAGACCCATTTCCTTTGCCCCTCATAGACCAGATTGTTGAGTCCACGGCAGGATGTGATTTGCTTTCATTTCTTGACGCATATTCAGGGTATCATCAAATCTTCATGGCTGAGGAAGATGAGGAAAAGACCGCATTTATCACACCCTGTGGCACATACTGTTTCATACGTATGCCATTTGGTTTGAAAAATGCTGGTTCAACATTTGCAAGAGCCGTCCAGATTGCTTTTGAGCCTCAGCTGCACAGAAATGTGGAAGCCTATATGGATGATATAGTGGTCAAAAGCAAGGACAGGGCTACTTTGGTTCAAGATCTAGAAGAAACTTTTGTAAATCTGCGCAGGATCAACCTGAGGCTCAACCCCGAGAAGTGCGTGTTTGGAGTTCCCTCCGGCAAGCTTCTCGGGTTCTTTGTGTCTCAACGTGGAATTGAGGCCAATCCTGACAAGATCAAAGCCATTGAGCAAATTGAAGCACCGAAGCGCGTCAAAGATGTACGACGACTTGCCGGCTGTGTTGCTGCTCTCAGTAGGTTTATCTCCAAGTCAGCTGAGCGCGCCCTGCCATTTTTCAAAATCTTAAAAAAGGCAGGTCCATTGAAATGGACTCCGGAGGCGGAGGCAGCGCTGCAAGACTTGAAGAGATACCTCTCCTCTCCTCCAATACTTGTTGCACCTAAACCACAAGAGAGGCAGGATTCCCACTCAAGTGGTTAGTGCTGCGCTGGTAGCGGAGAGAGAGGTGGATGAGGAGGCAGTAACTGCGGCAAGCACGTCCAGCGACAAGCTGGGGGCTCCCCCGACAAGTTTTGCTGCCGACAAGGATTCGTCTGCACAGTCAGGCGAAGTGATACAAAAGAAGAAAATGGTGCAGCGCCCGGTCTACTTTGTGAGCTCTCTTTTGCAGGGAGCTAGGTCAAGGTATTCTAGTGTGCAGAAGCTGCTTTTCGGCCTTCTCATGGCCTCGAGAAAGCTGCGCCATTACTTTCAAGCACATGAAGTTACCGTCGTCACTCGCTTCCCACTGAAAAGGATTTTGCAAAATCCAGAAGCGACAGGCAGGATTGTCGAGTTGGCGTTTGAGTTGTCGAGCTTGGGTCTCAAGTTTGAGAGGACATCAACCATACAGAGCCGAGTTTTGGCAGAGTTTGTCGCAGAATGGACACCAACGCCAGACGAAGAAATCCCAGAGACGACTCTCCCCGGCAAGGAGACAAGCAAAGAGTGGCTTATGTACTTTGATGGTGCCTTTTCGCTGCAAGGCGCCGGTGCTGGTGTACTGCTTGTCGCACCCACCGGAGAGCACCTCAAGTACGTGGTCCAAATGCACTTTCCCAAGGAACAGGCGACGAACAATACTGCAGAATATGAGGGGTTGCTTGCCGGTCTCAGGATCGCGGCAGAACTTGGGATCAAGAAGCTTATTGTCAGGGGAGATTCGCAGCTTGTCGTCAGGCAAGTGAACAAGAACTACCAATGCCCATTGATGGAAGCTCATGTACATGAGGTGAGGAAGTTGGAGGAATGCTTTGACGGCCTACAAATGGAGCACGTCCCACGTGCTGAGAATGACATTGCCGATGGTTTGTCAAAGCGCGCCGCACTCAAATTGCCTATGGAACCAGGCACTTTTGTGCTCCAACTAACTCAGCCATCCGTGACGCCATCAGTAGGGCAAGGCAGGAAGGGGAAGTTGGCTTCTGGCGACTACTTCCCGGCAGAGCTCCCCGAAGCCGCCGGCAAGAAGGCTGCCAAAGCCAGCGCCAACGATGCAGAGGGGCAACTTGCTCCGACAAGGCCTCACGCTCTTGTCGTTGAAGCGGGTGCTCCTAGGCAAGAGGCAAAGGGGCAACTTGCTCCGACAAGACTTCGGGTCCTTGTCGTTGAAGCAGGCGCTCCTGATCGAAGCGCTGAGGAGCAAGATGCTCCGACGAGGCCTTGGGCTTCCGTCGTTGAAGCAACTGCTCCCGACGAGCTTGTTGAAGGACAGCACGCTCCAGCAGGGCCCCAGGCTCTCGTCGTTGAAGCGGCTGTTCCCGCCAAGCTCGTCAGGGAACGGCCGGCTCTGGTAGAGCGACAAGCTCTTGCCGTAGGGCCTAATGTTCCCGCGGCAGAAGAAATGCCTTTAGTCCTCGTTGTCGAGCCACAGGCTCCAGCGTGGGCGCAGCAGATCGTCCGTTTCCTTCAGACAGGAGAACTTCCCGAAGAGCAGGAAGAAGCGGAGAAAGTAGCCCGACGGTCCAATATGTATCAATTTGTCGATGACATGCTGTGCAGAAAAAGACCAAACGGTGTGAAATTGAAGTGTATTCCCCGGGAAGAAGGACAGGAGCTGTTGGCGGAGATTCATGGAGGCATATGTGGTCACCACATAGGGTCAAGAGCCCTTGCTGGAAAGGCTTTCCGGCAAGGTTTCTTTTGGCCCACCACCCTCCAGGATGCAACTGCACTAGTAACCAAGTGTGAAGCGTGCCAGTTTCATTCCAAGCAGATTCATCAGCCAGCTCAAGCTCTCCAGACAATCCCTCTCTCCTGGCCATTTTCGGTCTGGGGGCTCGACATCCTCGGCCCCTTTCCCCGTGCCACCAGGGGCTTCGAGTACTTGTATGTGGCCATCGACAAGTTTACGAAGTGGCCAGAAGTGGAAGCAGTGAGGAAGGTAACAGCACAATCAGCCATCAAGTTCTTCAAGGGAATTGTTTGTCGCTTTGGTGTTCCTAACAGGATCATCACCGACAACGGTACCCAGTTCACGAGCCACGCCTTCATGCAGTATGTCGAAGACCTTGGCGGCAAGGTCTGTTTCGCTTCTGTTGCTCACCCGCGAAGCAACGGTCAAGCTGAAAGGGCAAATGCTGAAGTGCTGCGTGGGCTCAAGACGAGAACTTTCGACAGGCTGCGCAAGTGCGGTAAGAACTGGATCGAGGAGCTGCCAGTGGTTCTTTGGTCGATTAGGACGACGCCAAATCGAGCTACTGGCCAGACGTCTTTTGCTCTAGTTTATGGAGCAGAGGCAGTTCTCCCCACGGAACTCGTATACGGGTCACCTCGAGTGCTCGCTTACGATGAGCTTGAGCAAGAGCAACTGCGGCAAGATGACGCTGTGCTCCTCGAGGAGGATCGTCTTCAGGCTGCTGTGAGAGATGCTCGCTACCAGCAAGCTTTGCGTCGCTACCATAGCCGCAAAGTTAATGCCAGAAGTCTCGAGGAAGGCGACCTTGTTCTTCGGCGCGTTCAGTTGGCCAAGAATTCAAACAAGTTGACGCCGAAGTGGGAAGGCCCTTATCGGGTGAAACGAGTCACCAGGCCCGGCGCTGTCCGCCTGGAGACCGAGGATGGCATTCCAGTGATCAATTCCTGGAACATTGAGCATCTTCGTAAGTTTTTTCCATAAGGCACGGTTGCCGGGCCCTTCCCCGGCAACCACCTTTTGTACAAGTCTTGCCGCTGTTGCATATAATCCTTTGTACAAAGCCAGGCACAGACCCTGTGCATAGATAAAGCTTTTGTATTTCGCAGTTTTTGACGATTTCATGTTTACTTTTATTTTGCATGATTATCTGACATACTGTGCAGTACAGCCTCCCCGGTAAGCATTAATGAGCCGCCAAGCTCCTATATCTTTATTTTCTCTTCTTTCTTTTTCTCAAAGAGACAAGAGCAGCGGCAAGCAGTGACAAGACCTTGCCGCGGAGAGATCAGCGACAAAGCTAAGTGCCAAAGTTTGAACAATCAAATTCTTTTTTATTTTCAAGGTTATTTTCCTTGAACGATACTACTCTTTGTATGGAAAACCTGTGCGCGACGGAACCTAAGCGTAATTGGTCGCGCCCTTACCTTGTTTCGAGTCCGCTCAACAACCTAAGTGGCTGCACTGAGCGCGACAAGGTTGCTTGCCGGCAGCGGCACCGCCAGCAGGCTGCTGAAGTTCCGCACCCAGCGCTCGCGGCAATGGTGCGCGCACCGGCAAGTTCCCTATAAGCGTAGGGCAAGTACACACAAAGAAAGAAATTGCTCAAGGGAGATGACATGCATTAACTCCAAAATATTGCAAGTTATATTACAAGATAAGTTGCCGCGGCTTAAATAGATTGTTCTTTAACATGTCTAGCGGCGGCAAGGAGGGAGAAGAATGGGCTCTCTAATTGCGGTGCTCGCCTTCGACTCTCTGGATATGGTCCACCCTCTCCACGATGGGCGCGACAAGGGCCTCTAGTGGCGCGGGGTCGTATCCCTTCGGCAAGCTTTTGAAGATGTTGCTGAAGTCGACGCCCGGGTTTCTGTATGCTATCTTCACCAACAACCTCCGGAGAACTCCCCAGCAAAGCCTGCGTGACTCGTCGGCCAGTTGAGCCTTGTGATTGACTTGGAGCTGTTGGAGTGCTTCTACTACTCCGTCGAAGAACTCGGCTAGCTTGACGCTAGTTTGCGTGTTCTTGTCGGTGGAGTACCCGAAGTCCGGCACCTTCAGGGCAGTCAGCTCCTTGTCGATGTCCTCGGCGGCGCTGGCAAGCCTGTCTGTGAAGATCCCCACGTTATCCCTGAACTTCTTGTGGGTCGCAATAGCGTCTTGAAGCAGACCCTTTTCCTTCTGGAGCTCTGTCATTAGAAGCCCTTCGCGCTTTCTGGTGGTGTCGAGTGTCTCCTTCAGCGTGGTCAGCTTCAGCTTCAAGTCTGCTCTGGATCGTTGGCGGCGGCAAGCAGATTGTTCTTCTTGGCTATGGTAACTTGCATCTCCGCCAAGGTGTGGGTCACCTTTGCCCTCTCACTTTCAAGCGTTGAGAGCTTGTCACCGTTTGCCTTGAGGGCGGCCTCTAGTCTTGCCACTTTCTCCTCCGTTTCCTTCTTGTTTACTTCTGCAGCAGCGACAGCGTTGGTGGCCTCCACCAACTTGCTGGCGTACTCTTGGGCCAAGGCTTCGATTTCCTTCTGGTGTTTTTGTGCCTGCCCCTGGGTCCGCTCTGCGACAAGTCTTGCCACCTCCTCGTCTTTCTGCTGGAGGGTTTCGGCAAGTTTCTTCCTGCGCTCGGCAAGTTCCTCTTCGTGGGCATCAAGGTCCACTTTCCGCTGGTTCAGATCACCGGCCTGAGCAAACAACTCCTTGGCGGTCTCCTCCTGTTTTTGTTCAATATCTTGCTTCATCAGGAGGAGGGCCTGCCGTTCTTCGGCCAGCTGTGCCCGCTTGACCTCTAACGCATTAAGAGATCGCGCGTGGACGTCCGCCAAGATCTCCGCGCGCCTCAACATGTCAGCTTCGGCCTTCTCGATGAGCGCCTCCCTAGAAGCTAGCTTCTCCCGTCGGGTGCGATGAAGATTCAGCAGCTTTTGGAGCAGTTGCTCCTCTCCAGACGTGCTGCTGCTGCTGGCGCCTGGCGCATCCACAAGCTGGAGCCCGGCAGCGGCAAGGATCTCCTCATCCACAACATCCTCCTCGGTTGGCGCTCTGGAGCCCACCGTCCAGGGGAGGCTAACGTAGACGTTCTCGCCGACCCGGATGTATTTGCTTGGCGGAGGCGAGTTGGGCGCTGCCGCCTCTTCAGTGGTTGAGGGACCCGTGGTCGGAGTAGCGCCTGGCGCTCCTGTGGCCTCAGGGCCGTCAGTACGACCACCGGCTCCCTCGCCGGCCTCCTCAGCAACCTTCTGGGCGGCCTCAGCTTCAGCAGCCTTGGCGGCTTCATTGGTAGGCGCCTTGGCGGTATTATCCTCGGCGGCCTTGCCGGCCTCTTCGGCAGCCCTAGCAGCTTCTTCGTCGGTAAGCTTGTCGGCTGCCAGCTTGTCGGCCTTGGCAGCCTCGTCATCGATGGCCCCTGCAGTGTTCTCCTCGGCAGAAGAGTCAATGTTCATTGGCTCCACCGAGGAGGGCTCTGCCAACCCGAGAAGTAAAGCAAAAAGAGCTTCAGGAAGAAATTCAAGAAGACAAAAGAAAGAAAGCAGAAAGAGTTTTGCGGCAAGTGGGTTTACCCGTGTTGAGCTCAGGAGCGGTGGGCTCCCCTCCCCCGTCAACGTTTGTCATTGGGGTGGGGTCGCCAGCGCTGGTGCTTGGCGCTTCGGCGCTTGCCGGCTCCTCTTCGTGGCTCGGCTCGCTAGTGGGAGCCCTTACCGGAGATCTTCTCCTTGGCGGTGTGGTCGAGGGGGGTGGTACTTCTGGAGCACCTTCAGATGGCTCCACTTGCTGCTCCTCTCCTACACGCCCAAAGATGTCAATGACAAATGCTTGTTCCTGAGCGACCGCCAGCGAAAGGTAGTTGAAATACTTACGCTGGGGGCTGCGACGAGGGCTGGGCTCCGAGCTGGTCGGGATGGTCTCAGACGCTCCCCCGGTGGTTGCCGTGGGCTCATCTTCGACGACCACCACGGTCTTGCTCATCGAGACCTTAGCTCTCTTCCTTATCCTCTCCGCCAAGGTTTCCTCCCTGCGGAAACAAGGCCGGAGCGCGACAAGTGAGGACAGAAACAAAATCTTACAAAGATTGAGGCTCGCGGCAAGGGAACTTACTCTTCCTCATCGTCCTCTTCGCTGAGATCGGAAAAATCAAAGTCCGCCTCCGTGTGAGGAGGGGGAGGAGGGGCAGCTGGGCTCCTTGGCCACTTGGCGGGGGTAGTAGCAGTGGTCTTTGCTGACCCTGCTCCAGTTGCCGGGGCCGCGTGAGACGCTCCCGCAGCACCAGCCCTTGCCGCGGTCGAGCGCGTCGAACGGCGCTCCGGCGGTTGTTGAACTTCTTGCCGCTCAGCCACTTTGCCAAGCCTGCGAAGGCGTTTCCTCTTCAGAGGGGCTGGGGACTCTGACTGCGGTGGGCTTTCGATGCCCTCCTCGGAAGAGGAGCCCTCATCCTCCGAGCTGCCTGACTCGTCGGCGGGCTGGCTTGGCCCGACATCCTTGCCGGGTGCGGCGAGCTCGCCCTTCCCGGCAAGCATCCCCTGCTCGGCAAGGCTCTCCTTTTGTGCCTCGTCGAGCTCCGCCAAAGTATAACCAAAATCGCCAGCTTCCCTGGCGAGCCTGTCCTCCTCCACTCTTCGAGCAATGAATTCTATTTCTTGCTCAGTGGTGTTGCGGACGAGCCACTCCTCCACCCGGACCTGCTTTTCGACCGTGGAGTCAAAGAATCGCCGCACGTCTTCTTCGAGCGGCGCGTCCCAAGTTGCTTCAACGCTGTGCGCATTGCAGAGCGGCATCATAGCGATGATTGCACTCAATGCGGAGTTGTTGCAAAGGGGCACGATGTGCTTCGGCAGCGTGAACGCCTTGTCGCGCTTCTCTGGATCTGTCTCTTGCTTGAACAGTTCTCGCATGAAGAAGTCGTGCTGCAGAACTGTGAAGTTGTTGATCAGTCCAGGGCGCAGCCGCATGATATCGGCTGGGTTCTTCCAATCAGAGGCCGGCCTTCCTCTCTGCTGCAGAGAAGCAATGCGGTGGCGGAGGAAGTCTGCGCCAACCATCCCTATGGTGAGCCCGGCCTCCCTAAGCCGTATGATCCTGGTAGCGGCAATCTCCAGCTTCTTGTCCTGGGGATCCAGATTGCTCCAGTCCGTGCCACGCGCTGCTGGGGTCTTGCGAAGCTCACAGTATGGTGGCGGCTCGTCGTCAATGATCCAACACCATTCAGATCGGATTTCTCCCCATCTTGGGCGGAGATCCCCCTTCAGATAATGCTCCTTGGTGCCCAATCTTGAAACGAACGAGACGCCAACAGTGAGAGGCTCCCCCTTTTCAGCACGGGGAGTGAAGTAATGCCTGAACAGCGCGGTGTTGGGTACGACGCCGACGAAGTTCTCGCAATAGATGCGCGAATATTGCCATAGTGGATACGGCATTCGGTGTGAGATCCAGCAGACGGAGATTGAAGGTGTACATGACGTCGCTGAAGAAATCCGAGTACGGTGGGCAGAGCCCGCACCAAAAGTAGCAAGCAAAGAAGGGGTACTTGCTCACTTCGCTCTCGTCGGTGGCTGGGCGAACGCGGGTGGCCGGATGCGCCTTGGTCCTCACAGCCCACATGCCTTGGAACTTGGCCTTCAGATCCGCCCCCGTGAGCATCGGAGCGAAGAGCGCGTACTTCTGCCTCTTCAACTGCGCCTGGGTCTCCGTCCTTGAGGACTTCCCCGTCTTCCCCTTTTCTCCTTTGGGAGGCATGGCGAAGGCGGAGTTGAGGTCCGAGGGAGATGCGGACGCGCGCGGTGGTGGAGGATTGGGAAACCGCTTTGTTTTGGAGCGGAGGAAGAAGAAGGCGGAGATTTGGAGATCGAGAATGGTGAGAGGGGTGTGTGAGTGCTTCTGCAGGTCCCTCCTTTTATGGGGAAAGATGCGGAACCATCCGCCCCTTCGTCATTCGAGATAACTGCGCACGCTTCCCACGCTTCGCATTCAACGCACAACGCATGGGAGAGCGTGCAATTAAACAGCGTAGAGACGTTTCGGCTTATCCCAGCCACGCGTGCCCGTGCACTGTTTGGGCCTGGCCCAACAACGCCCGGCACCGTGTGTGGCCCAAGCCCGGGGGCTCCTGTCGGTGTACTAGAATAGGGGTACCCTAGTACCCCGTACTTGTGCACGGGTAGTAGCAGCATCCCGCGGCCAGGCTTACGGGAGGACAGCCAGAGAGAGGCTCAAGGTTATTAAGCCATTCAAGAACAAAGTATACAAAACAAGAGTCAAGGCCCCGGCAAGAGGAGCTTGCCGGGAGGGACAGTTGAGGCCTAGCCTGAGGTTTGCTGTAGCAGAGTACTTGCCCCGGCAAGTCATTGGCTGCGGCAAGATAGCAGCTGCGGCAAGGTACTTGCCCCGGCAAGTTACCTTGCGCGGCAAGCTATTGGTTGCGGCAAGCTGTCAGGTGCGGCAAGGTCTTGCCGCGGCAAGCGTTACTGTACCACTGTGCTACTGTGTTGCTCCGGTGCCTCTGCCAGCGTGGCGCTCTGGGTCCTTCCAAGCGTGTGGCAGGGCACTGTGTAGACGGCGGTACTCTGTAGCTAGCGGTGCGGGAGCAGGTGGGATAGGCTTTTCCCACGTCCAAGACGTCTGGGTACATGTATCTGGACAGCTAAGGCATGGGCATTTAATGCCCTTGTCTCCTGCCGTCAGTGGTAGGTAGGACATGTCATCCTAGTAATAATGACCTTACTGTAGCAACTTTCCACCTCTACCTTTACTGTTTGCCACCTGTTGGTGACCCCTTTGTGCGTATAAAAGGAGGCCCATAGGGAACGTGGAGAAAAAAAGGAACCGGGAGATGGAGAACTCCAGTATTGTACGCAGCTACTCTGTACTGTAGCGCTCCTGGAGCTAGAACAATCATCCAGATAATAAACCAAAAAGCAGGAGTAGGGTTTTACGCATCCGTGTGGCCCGAACCTGGGTAAATCTCTCTCGTGCGCTGTCCTGTTCTTCGCTAGATTTGCTCTTCGTGCGACCGTCTCTCCCTGCCGAACGTAAAGGGGTCCTTCCCTGGGTCCCATAGGTGATCGCGGATTCGTCCCTGACACATTATCTTCGGCTGCACTGACAAGAGATACAGTGATGAGTTTGGGCATATGATGCAAGAGCAATATCAGATGTCCATGATGGGAGAGCTGAAATTCTTCCTTGGTCTTCAAATCCATCAACAGAGAAATGGCATCTTCATATCTCAAGAAAAATACCTCAAAGATTGCCTGAAGAAGTTTGGAATGAAAGACTGCAAAGGGTACACGACGCCAATGCCAACCAAAGGCCAATTGGGCCCCGACGACAATGGTAAAGAGTTCGATCAAAAGGTATACCGCTCCATGATTGGTTATTTACTGTATTTATGTGCATCTAGGCCAGATATAATGCTTAGCGTTTGCATCTGTGCCGGATTCCAAGCGGCACCAAAGGAATCGCATCACCTCGCTGTGAAGCGAATTCTTCGATATTTGGCTCACACCCCAACGCTAGGATTATGGTATCCAAAGGGCTCAGAGTTTGATCTAGTTGGATTCTCAGATGCTGATTATGCTGGTGACAAGGTTGATCGCAAGTCCACATCAGGCACATGTCACTTTCTTGGACGATCTCTTGTCTGTTGGTCTTCAAAGAAGCAGAACTGTGTATCACTCTCCACTGCTGAATCTGAATACATTGCTGCTGGATCTTGTTGTGCTCAGCTTCTCTGGATGAAGCAAACTCTCAAGGATTATGGCATCAACAAGAAGAAGGTGCCCCTCTACTACGACAATGAAAGCGCAATCAAGATTGCTCACAACCCAGTTCAGCACTCGAAGACAAAGCACATTCAGATCCTTCATCACTTTCTCAGAGACCATGTGTTGAAGGAAGACATTGATATCATTCAAGTCAACACTGAAGAGCAATTGGCAGATATCTTCACAAAGCCCTTGGATGAGAAAAGGTTTTGCAAGCTGCGGTGTGAGCTAAATATCTTAGAATCCTTGAATGTCCTGTGAATGGACACACATCCTAACGCTTATGCATATTGATGACTTAGGTGCGCAACACACAAAGTAACGTATGTCTTCAACTCATGAAGACATACACTCTAAGTGTAAATACATTAAAGCGGAATTTGACTTCGAAGCGCCATGATAATTGTGCGTCATGTCTGGGTCTAATACTTCCTATACGGTGGGTAACGCCACCACCAATATTTCTTTAAGATTTTTGTTTGGCGTCATGTTGAATTATTTTAAAAGTTGGTTTGTCTTCAACATTGCCTTGTCTTCATGATTTATCTTCGCAATGTTGGATTTGGTCTTCTCTGACACTACACACACACACACAAATATATATATATATATATATATATATATATTTGTGTGTGTGTGTGTGTGTTCTGTTCTCTACAGCATTCACTTATAGATATGTCTTCAGGTTGCCATTTTCTGCACTAAGTGAATATGATCGGACCCTAATCCCTTTCGTGCTTATCCCTCTAAATCTACCTATCTCTTCATATGCATTCTATTGACACTTGTCGATTGTCTTCACTGCATCCTTGTCAGCTGAAGATATAAAGACAAAACATTTAAACTGCTTTTACTATCTCTATCCTTTTTGCGTGAATACCGGAGAAGCCGGAACGACCACCCGACAAACTAGGCGCGCGTGGGGTCATGGCACAACTTTCAATCTATTGCATGCTTGCCATGTGTCCTTCAGATGTGAACCGCCAAGGGCACCTGAGTAATTACACTGCACCGTCCCTCTTCCTTATAAATAATCAACCCCTGCGGTCATTATTTATTCTCCCCACGCCTTCTCGCTCAAACCCTAGCGCCACCGCTAGCATCAGTCATCGCCGGAGACGAAGCGCTTCGCTGCCGCGACTTCTCCGACATCGTCTTCACGCCGGCCGCGGACATCTTCTCCCCCGCCGCCGCCGTAGGTGTCTTCCACCGCCAAGTTAGGGCACGGGAGATTGGACTGCTCGGCCTCCATCCTTCTCGTCTAGCAGTTCTTCATGCGATAAATAAGAACTCACTTTTTACCATTTAATTGATCCGTTGAAGTATCTATATCCTCCAAAAGATGTTTTTACACTTCCAAATCTAGATCCTGTCTATTGTGAATCTCATAATCTGCAAAGGACTTTCTCTTATGAATGCTTCACATCTAGTTTGATTCCTCACTTGTGCTTATTTTTGGATTCGTACAAATCTGGAACCAACTTACATCTATAAGTGAATGTATTCGCGCTATGAGGTCATTGTCTTCAAACTGATTTATCTTCAAAATCGTCTAAGAATGCATATGACCTCTTCCCCTTCCCTCGCATCTCTAATGCTGTCACAGGTACATGTCCGTGGGAGAATCCCTTGGTTCTCATAGTCTGCATTCATTTGTAGAGTTTTTATAGCATCATATTGAATCACCTGAAGCCAGTTCTTGTCTGACAAGTAGACTGAAGCCAAACACTGTTGTGAAGCCATTCAGTCTGAAGCCAATGACTAGTGGGAAATCCAGTAAGAAGGGAGGCCACTAGCACCGTGACAACACAGCCAGAGACCTGCCTCCAGATCTCTATGAAATGTACAAGTCTAATCCAGAAGAGACCTATGGTGAGCGCAAGTCCAGAGTCCAATGGATTCGAAGATATTGGGCAGAAGAATGGTTTCTGTATCATTATGTGACTTCTGAGTATGCGGACAAGAATGTTGTGAGGCCACCATGGGCCGACATTATATACAAGAAGCTTCAACCCAAGACCAAGGCTGAAGCCATTGCAAAAGGCTTATTTCCTTGCATGGTCAGAGGCCCTATGCCTGAAGATGCCGACCCATCCAGCCTCAGATGGTGTCATGAAGATGATCTCTTTGAAGAGAATTACAAGTATGCCAAGAACTCTGCCATCCAGAAGAAGAAGGAATTCGGGATTGACTTCAATCCTGGTCCAGCTCGACCAAGGCTCAATGGCAGCCGTGAAGCTGAACTGAATCTCATTGGTCCTTTCAACAGCCTTGATGGGCTTCTCACATATATCGCTGTGCAAAGGGCCAGTGTTGAAGAAGTTGCTGAGGAAGAGGAACATGCTGAAGTTCCAGAACCCCCGAAGCTAGTGAAGAAGACTAAGGCTTCAAAATCTTCTGCTGCACCAAAAGCTTCAAGAGTGAAGCCACTGAAGTCTGCACCTCCTGAATCCAGTGTGCAGTTTGAAGACCTATCTCGCACCTCCAAGATTCCCAAGAAGATCTCAGGGCAAGCTCTTACGCCGGCAAGCATTCTTCGCAATGATGAAGATACTGTCGATCTATCAAGCGATGAAGACATAGATGATGATGCCCTTGAGATGCTGATCAAGAGCAAACATGAGGCTAAAATCTTCAACGAGCTGCCTTTGTTTAATGCTGATATTCTCAACAATTTCATTGACGAGTGGTTTGAAGACACCTCTCTGACCATTGATGATCTACAGCTTCCCATTGGCATCAGCGTGACATTCCAAGGATACATTGCCAAGGAGCTGGCCATTGCTTAGAAATTCATTGAGCAGAAAAACAGAATTAATCATGAGAAGGTTGTCTTCAAGAAGCATATAGCCAAGCTTAGTGTCAAAGATGTTCAAAACTTCAAGACCATGATGGCTGATCTCAAGGCTGAATTTGTAAAGCGTCGTGATTTGGCCAAAGGCTCCAGAGAGCATCTCAAGCACTATGCTGCAAAGTGTGTTCAGGCTCATAATGAAGCCTTAAGAGGAAAGCACTTGGGCGTCCTGGCATTGACCCCAAGCTGGCAGTCAAGAAGAAGAAGCCAGCTAAAACTGAAGCCGAAGCTCCAAGGCAGGAAAGACCAAGCATTGTCTTCCCTACCATCATGACTGGCTCGAAGCCAAAGGTCCCATCAGCTGCTTCTGAAAAGAAGAAAACAAAGCAGGCTGAGGCAGAGGCCAAGAAGCGAAAGCATCATGAAGCCTCTGATGCTGCTCCCTCCAAGAAGAAGCTGAAGACTAAGCCTTCAAAGTTTTCTAGAAAGGACCAAACTGCACCACATGAGCCGTTGTTTGTTGAATCCATCTCTGTTGCCTTGCCTGCCTCCTCCAACTGCGAGCGCCGCCTAGTAGTTCATGAGCCTGCTACCACATAGGCTCATGAGTCTGAAGCTATTCCAGCTGCCGACACCATCGCAGCTGAAGACATTGGTCATGAAGACAATGTTGATGATGATGAAGTCCTTCCTTAGTTCCCTCAGATCATGCCCAAGCCGGTATCATCGCCTGCTCCATCAAGCAGTGAACAGATAAGCATTGGCGGTCCCACGACGCCAATCACACAAGATGATTTCTGGGAAGAGCACCACCCCAACACTCCGCTCCACGAGGTCATTCCACGCACTCCTCCAGCTCAAGTCACTACTCCTGTGATTGAGACTCTGCAAAGCACCCCTGACGACATGGAGAAGACCACTCCCTCACCGCAGACATCGCCCTCTTTCCGAAGGCTTCGCAGAGGCCCTGGGCCCATGGTCTCCATGTCGAGCATTCCTAAAGAGGATGTGCACGCCACAAGTGAGGGAGTCCTGGATTTAGGGGTCCTCGGGCGTCCGGACTACGTGACGTGGGCCGGACTGATGGGCCATGAAGGTACAAGACAGAAGACTCTCTCCCGTGTCCAGGTGGGACTCTCCTTGGCGTGGATGGCAAGCTTGGCGTTCGATATGAAGATTCCTTTCTCTGTAACCGACTTTGTACAACCCTAGTCCCCTCCGGTGTCTATATAAACCGGAGGGTTTAGTCCGTAGGGGCAATCATAATCAGACAGGCTAGACTTCTAGGGTTTTAGCCATTACGATCTCGTGGTAGATCAACTCTTGTAATACTCATATTCATCAAGATCAATCAAGCAGGACGTAGGGTATTACCTCCATAGAGAGGGCCCGAACTTGGGTAAACATCGTGTCCCCCGTCTCCTGTTACCATCGACCTTAGACGCATAGTTCGGGACCCCCTACCCGAGATCCGCCGGTTTTGACACCGACATTGGTGCTTTCATTGAGAGTTCCGCTGTGACGTCCAAGACAGGGTTGATGGCTCGCCTTGTTATCAAGGACAATATCACCTCCGGAGGAGCCCTGGCCTCAGGCCAAACCCTCCGGCTGGGCGGCTTTATCATGACCGCCAGTCCGGCCGCTAAGCCGACAATGACTTCTCGGGTCATCGAAAATCGCCTCCGCGTTGACTCCGAATACTCCAAACGGATGGATCCGACGGAGTTGTCGTCTTTAAACGAGCTCCTGGATCGCATCGCCGCCTTGGGGGTCGTTACAGACTACGATCGGATTGGGCTTAAACCCGATCAGAGAGAAATCAAATCTCCACCGGTCACCCATCAGATAGCGGTGGTAGAGGAGCAAGACAACAACTCTTCCCCTATGTTGAGGATGAACTATGTTCGGATTTCCGAGCTCGAAGAGCCGGATACCTGTCTGCGGAACGGCACGCCCCGTCCTCCGAACCTAGAATCGGACGATGGGCCTGAAAAATCAGTCGATATCCCGGAGCCCGAATTATTAAGCTCGGAAGTTTCTCAAACTCCGGATCTTAAACTGGGTCAGGGTTCGGATTTAAAGCCACCCACCCACCCAGATATACGCGATCTCATGTATGTACGACAGCAGTCTCAGGAAACAGTCTACCACTTTTGGGCCAGATTCCTCCTTGTCAAAAACAAGATTGAAGATTGCCGCGACGAAGACGCGATCTCAGCATTCTGCAACAATTGCACAGACGAAGGAATCCTCAACGCCATCAACCGTCGTCGTGTATCACACTTCGCTGACTTGGCAACCATATTACAGAAGTACTGTGCAATGGAAAGCGCCTGGAAAACTCAGGCAGCTTGTCGGGAACCACTGGTTTCCACTCAACCCCTCGTCCGGCAGAAAGGATGCACCCCTATGGGGTGCCCGACCCAATAGTAAAGAAATCTAAGCCCATTACGGGCACAGAACCGTTCTGGAGGGATGGCTCGATAGGCCATGCAAAATACACAACACCGGATACCGTACCAACTCACAGCCTTAGAGCATGTTGGATACTCCGGCAAGTGGCCAAGAGCGGCGAGGATATCCTCACCAAATACACCCCAGAGCAACACCCCCCATAAGACGACGACCTCAGAGTATTGACGGTCTTCAAGACCTTCGCTTCAAATAATAGGCGCAAAAGGGCACTCCGCGACCTCGCCTAAGTCTGCCAAGTCGCAGCAGCAAACCCCTGGAATGACACGGCCATAACTTTCAATGCCAGTGACGAACCAAAATCCAGGACAGTCCGGGCACCAGCTGCCTTGGTCCTCAGTCCAATCGTGGATGGCTTTCGGCTCACCAAGTACTCACGGACGGCGGCGGCGGACTAAACCTCATCTATGAGGACACACTCAACAAAATGGAAATAGATAGGAGCCGCATCGAGCAAAGTAGCACGACCTTCCGAGGAATCATTCCCAGTCGGGAGGCGCGGTGCGCAGGAAAAATCACATTCGACGTAGTATTCGGCACGCCGGAGAATTATCGGTCCGAAGAGATGACCTTCCAAGTGGCCCCTTTCAACAGTGGATATCACGCCCTATTGGGGTGAGATGCATTTACACGCTTCCAAGCCATACCTCATTACAGGTACATGAAGCTCAAGATGCCCGGGCCCAATGGTATTATCACTCTTGCCAGTGATCCAGACATTGCACTCCGCGCCGAAAACAAAACCGCATCCCTGGCCCTCGAAGCACTGTTTGAAGCCCTCGCAGCCGAAGAATTAGCCGCACTACGCTCCACGGTGGATAGGGACGACGTAATCCTGGACAAGCGACCCAAATCCACCTCCTTCAAACCAGCAGACGAAATCGTCAAATTTCAGGTCCACCCAACGGACCCCAAGAAGACAGCCTCTATCGGGGCACAGCTGAACCCAACGGTGGATGCCGCATTACGAGCGTTCCTACGCGAAAATTGGGACATATTTGCCTGGCACCCTTCTGATATGCCAGGAATCCCACGCAGGTTGGCCGAACACAGCCTCAATATATTGAAGGGATACAAGCCGGTCAAACAAACACTGCGGCGCTTTTCCGAACCCAAATGACAAGCTATGGGGGAGGAGCTGGCCAAGTTAATCGAGGCCGGATTCATTAGAGAAATAAAACATCCGGATTGGCTAGCAAACCTGGTGATGGTACCAAAGAAGGATAAATCCTGGCGCCTATGCGTCGATTTCAAAGACCTCAACAAAGCCTGCACCAAGGATTCCTTCCCCCTCCCCCGCATCGATCAGATCAATGATGCTACTGCAGGACACAACTCACTGTGTTTCCTCGATGCATACTCCGGATACCATCAAATCAAAATGAAGGAGTCCGATCAAGCCGCAACGGCATTCATTACCCCATACGGGCCTTTCTGCTTCAACACTATGCCCTTTGGGCTTAAAAACGCCGGCGCTACCTACCAACGCATGATTCAAACATGCCTGGAGAAGCAAATCGGCAAGACAGTTGAAGCATACGTGGATGATGTCGTCATCAAGACTAGACATGTCTAGTCATTAATAGACGACTTACGTCTCACATTCGACAACCTCCGTGCATATGACATCAAGCTCAATCCGAAAAAGTGCGTTTTCGGCGTTCGCGCTGGAAAGCTGCTGGGCTTCATTGTTTCCAGTAGAGGAATTGAGGCAAATCCATCCAAAATTCGAGCTTTGTCACAATTGGCTACACCAACAGACCTTAAACAGGTCCAAAAACTAGCCGGATGCATGGCAGCTTTAAGCCGCTTTATCTCCAGACTTGGAGAAAAAGCATTGCCACTCTATCGCCTTCTCCGACGCACTGACCACTTTGAGTGGATGAATGCAGCAATGGCCGGACTGGAAGAAATAAAGGCTCTTTTAGCAAGCAACCCAATCCTGGCCACACCAAACGTCGGCGAACCAATGTTGTTATACATCTCTGTGACACACCAGGTGGTGAGCGCAGTGCTCGTCATTGAACGAGAGGAGGACGGACACAAATTCCCGCTTCAGAAGCTGGTATACTACGTATCCACTGTCCTCACACCATGCAAATCCCGATACCCTCATTACCAAAAGATAGCACATGCGGTCTTCATGGCATCCCGAAAGCTACGACATTACTTCCAAGAATGCTCGATCACGGTGGCTTCCGAAGTACCACTCAATGACATAATAAACAACCGCAATGCTACGGGCCAGATTACCAAATGGGCCATTGAGCTCCTGCCATTCGACATAATGTATAAAACGTGCTGAGCCATTAAATCCCAAGTGTTGGCTGACTTCGTCGCCGAATGGACAGAGGACGAACTCCCTAAAGAGTACGGCACATATTCCAACTGGGTCATGTACTTCGACGGCTCTAAGATGCTGGCCGGTTTGGGAGCGGGCATCGTCCTAACATCCCCAATGGGAGACACAGTCCAGTACGTACTCCAAATCTTATATACAGACTCCAATAATGCGGCCGAATACGAGGCCTTACTGCATGGTCTTCGGATGGCCGTCTCCATGGGCATACAACGTCTGGAGGTGCGCGGGGATTCAAATCTCGCAATATCCCAAATAAACGAAGACTTTGATGCAAAAGATCCAAAAATGGCGGCCTATCGTAATGCCGTACTCAAAATATCAGCCCGGTTCGAAGGACTCGAGTTTCATCATGTGGCTCGAGAAAGTAATCAAGCGGCGGATGTCCTTGCTCGCATGGGAGCCAAGCGCGACCCCGTCCCGCCTAACATATTTCTGGAACAGCTCTTCAAGCCATCCGTGATGTGGCAGGATGAAAGAGGCAAAACTAGCCTGGACCCGATCATACCCCCTGAGTCCAAACACAATACCGATATCATCGGGGGCTCAACCACCGAAACAACACCATCGGCCCATCTCATAATGGCAGTAATTGCCCCATGGACCGAACCCTTCTTGGCCTACCTTAATAGGCGAGAGCTCCCTGAGGATCCTAACGAGGCTCGCTGCATTGTCCGGCGCTCAAAAGCCTACAAGGTCCATGATGGTGAGCTCTACAAGAAAAGCGCTACCGGAGTCCTTCAAAGATGTATCTCCGAAGAAGAGGGGCGGCAGCTCCTTGCTGAAATCCATGCTGGCCTTGGCAGTCACCACGCCGCGGCTCGGGCCCTTGTGAGTAAAGCCTTCCGTATAGGTTTCTTTTGGCCTACGGCCCGAGCAGATGCACAGGACCTTGTCCAACGTTGTGTCGGATGCCAGCTTTTCGCTAATCAAAGCCATATGTCGCCTACTGCGCTACAAACAATCCCCATTACATGGCCTTTCGTGGTCTGGGGGCTTGATATGGTCGGACCCCTTAAAGGGGGAAGCCACAAGAAAAAATATCTGCTGGTCATGGTAGATAAATTCACTAAGTGGATTGAGGCCAAACCGGTTAAAACGGCCGAAGCCGGACCAGTGATAGACTTTATATCCGGTGTCGTACACCGTTATGGTGTTCCACACAGCATTATCACAGACAATGGCTCCAACTTTATAGCCGATGAGGTGAAAACCTGGTGCACTAACTTGGGCATCAAGCTCGATTATCCCTCCGTCTATCACCCGCAGACAAATGGTCAAGTCAAACGAGCCAATGGTCTTATTATGAGCGGCATTAAGCCCAGACTAGTGCGGTCTTTGAAAGAGTCAGACAAGCACTGGGTTGAGGAGCTCGACTCCGTACTCTGGGGGCTGCGGACCACGCCCAACCGTACTACCGGATACACACCGTTCTTCATGGTGTACGGCGCAGAGGCCGTGTTGCCCTGCGACATTATGCATGACTCACCACGAGTGCGCATGTATGAAGAGAGAGAGGCCGAGCTTGATCGGCAGGACAGCTTAGGCGCCTTGGAGGAGGAGCGCGACATTGCAAAGGCCTGTTCCGCATTGTATCAACAACAGTCTCGCAGATATCAACGCAGAGAAGTGCGGGCCAAGACTTATAATGTTGGTGAACTAGTTCTACGCTTGCCAGAGAAGAAAAAGGACAAACTCAAGCCCAAATGGGAGGGTCCCTTCATCATTGACGAAGTTCTCACTGGAGGAGCGTACCGACTGCGTGATGCATCAAACAATCGCTTGGAGCCGAACCCATGGAACGCTGCAGACTCCGAAGATTCTACGCCTAGCGCCGGACTCCTTGTTCATTTTCTTCTCCCCTTTCTTTTGTCCATTACCTTTTTTTCCTCTCTTTCATTTTTTTCCTAGCTTTAAGCTCGTGTGTGGCTAAACCGCGCACCTATGACGTACACATCCTTATATATGTATGTCCATAATACCTGGGGGCTTCTTGTACAGAAGCTTATTATTATTATTTTCTGAGCATCAAGCTCACCACATATGTGTCTTTTCCTCATATGTACCTTTTCTTCACCATTATATGCATCGTTATGACTTAAGTTTTGGCCAAGCTGGGTTGCCTGGCTCCTGTGCTTATGCCCTACGTTCCCGTTAGTTCGGCTAGGGCATAAAGGGAGCACCTCTGCGATTGTTACTGCCGGGTCATCCGGATGTGTACCTCAGACTGGGTGAAGCCGAAAGCTAGCGTTCTTAAGGGAATATTCGGTCGGCGGACTAAAGATGTTTCTTTTTTTTTATTCATTACACTATGAACCCCCAGATGCTACGTACACTACGATTTTTTAATCACAGTTCGGACATGAACATTAACGCATGTTCACCCAGGGAAAGGAACCCTTAACGGAACTATTCTCTCTGGAAGATGTTTCTTACAATCACATGTAATATAACATAGCTAGCCGGATACAACTTGTCTGTTCAAGCAACTATGACCCCTACGCCTGGTTTCCATGCATACCCCGGTTTATATTACCGTGCGGGTATTCGGAAACACTCCACACCTTCGGGTCCGGAGGTCGAAGCGAAAAGGTCCGCCATGACAATCGTTTTACAATCCGGCTAGGGACAAATTTGTCAATCGAAGCACATAGTCACTTAGACTCAAAAACTTCTTCCTCTAGGCCGTCCAACAGGTTGTCTAGCTTACAATCCTGTTGGGACAATTCGGCGGCTACCTTTACTTGGTCATATACTAAACTAACCAGAATTTCTTTTCCGTCTGATCCTCGAGGTCCGACCCGAGCCATATGATTCGGATCAAGCTTGGTATACCGTGTTTTCACCATGGCCCAGGCCTCTCGCGCACCTTCTCGGCAGGCCAATATCTTCCATAATCGGAAATGCTTCCACGCTCCTTTGAATAGCTGTACAAGTTCCTCCATACTTCCTAGAGGGGAGGCGGATGGCCACAAGGCCTTAGCAACACTTCTCATTGCTTGGTGAGCTCGCTCGTGCATTTGCGACAGCTCTTGTAGCAGATCGCTCAAAGATCTGGACATTTCCTCTTCGGGACGGCCGGTCAGCATACCTGCAGACATAAATCTGTCAGTTCCTTTCCTCGCCGAATTACACGGAGGTAAGTTCAAAAGCATACTGAATATGCCGCCTCGTAGCCTCTTATTTTCCTTCACGGCGTCAGCGAGCTGGGCTCGCACATCTTTCAGTTCTTCGCCCAGCAGGGTGTTGGAATCCTGCAGCTTGTTTTTATCCTCCCTGACCCGTGTCAGCACATGTTCGCCCGCGGCCAGTAGCCTTTTGGCTTCTTGTTTATCCGCTTGCGCGATTTCAAGTGCCTCCTTCAGCTGATCTAACGATCCTGCCATGAGATATGCAACACTGTTAGCATTGCCGGTATATGATTATATTTTCTCGATGGAGGGGAACATTACCAGGTGATGCCTCCTTGGATTTCTCCAATTCGGCGGTGGCAGCAGTTAGTTGAGTCTGACACTTTTCCAGTTCTTGAGACAACAGGTTGTTCTTCTCTGTAAGCACCTGGTTATACAACGATCCTTAAATCAGTTGTATCAACTGCTTCAAGTCTCAGGGGCTCCTGGTATATAATTATCAGGTTTGTACGATGTGAACTTACCCGCATATCTTTCAAATGCTGGTCTGTGGCTCTGGTAAGCCCATCTCGAGCAGCTCGGATGTATGCATCAGCCGAGCTGAAGGCATTAAATGCCTCTTTTGTAAAGCCGGGGTCGTGAAGAGCGGCCCTCCGACGCCGATGATTCATGGCGCTCTCCACTTCTGAGTTTGTGATGGATACATCATCTGAATCCTCCGCCGAAGGACAATCCAGCGTCACTCCCGTATCGGCCCTCGTCTTTATGGCAGGTTCTGAAGCCTGGCTGTTGGGAGCATGACCTGTAGCACCCCCGGACATAGTCCAGCGAACACTCTTCCTGATGAGACACAAATAGACAATGTCACAGTTGGATATGACTGCCAAGGGGCATATTTGTGAAGCCATACCTCTTTGACGACGGCTTGGTCGTGGCTTCGTTTGCCTTCCTCTTCGAAGGCTTGCCCGATGTAGGCGCCGCTCTCTTTTGAGTCGCCTCTGGCGTAACATGGCACGCCAAGCGCCTCCCCTTTGGAACACGAGACAGTGCGGTGGGTGAGGCAGAATGAGGAAGCTCTTTCGGAGGAGAGGTCTCCTGATTACTTACGTGTGAGGTAGGGAGGAGGCCGGGATAGTCGGCTATGATGGCCACTTATGTGCCATCGTAGCTCGCCTGGTAAAATACTCCCCCCTCAAGCTCCACAAATATGTCTGGATCCTCTTCGAATCCAGGGTCAAGATCCCGGTTATGGTCCTCCGGCTGTGGAGTAAGGCTGTAGATCCCCGTAACGACCTTTCGCCATTCCTGTTGCAAATGGATGGGTTAGTATCAATTAAAAGTGACTCATGGAAAGGATTGAGTATGGTGGTGGGATTAAAACTCACCCAGCTGGGAGGATTGTACATGGAAAACCCCTCTCGGCATTTAAGGCGAATAAATTCCTCTTTCTCCCCTTTGTATACACCGGCCAATATTTTGGCCAGAGCATCGGGGGTGTCCGGACCTTTCCGGCCACAGCGTGAGGCGTCATCTTCCCCGTTGTAGTGCCACATAGGCAGCCCTCTAAATTGGAGTGGCTGGATGACCCGCACTATGGAGATCACCATTACCTCGATTATTGATAATCCGGACTCGGCGAGCGCCTTTATCTTGCTCATTAATTGATGGATTTCCGCACTATCTTCCTCCTCGAGGCACCTAGGGCACCAGCTGTGGCGTTTCTTCAAAGGAGCGCTGGAAAATTCGGGGAGACCCATTCGGATTGGGTCAGGGAGAGCAACGTCCTCAATATAAAACCACTCTGAGGGCCACTCCTCGGATGCCTTCTTCGGTGTGCCGGATAGGTATCCGGTCCCGGCTATGCGCCATACTTCAGCGCCGCCCACCTCGAATATGGATCCCTCTTGGGTACGAGGGACGAGGCAAAATAGTTTTCTCCATAAATCAAAGTGGGCTTCATAGCCTAGGAAAAGCTCGCAAAGGGCAACAAAACCCGCGATGTGCAAGATAGAGGCCGGCATGAGGTTGTGCAGTTGGAGGTCATAATACTCCAGGAGTCCTCGGAGGAAAGGGTGGATTGGAAACCCAACACCTCTTAGCAAATAAGAAATGAAGCACACCCATTCCCCCCCGGTCGGATTGGGGAAATTTTCTGCCAAAACTTCGCCTGAGAAGGAGGTCAAACCTGCTCGAACAGGGACCAGATCCGTGGGGGGAAGAAATCCCTGTGTTTGGAGCTTCACTAGCTGATCATGGGATACAGAACATCTTTCCCAATAGCCCTTTTTGGGGCCATGGGGGCGGGTGGAAGAACTGGGAGCACTAGCCATGTTGGAATGGTTTCTCCTAGCAAGCTTTGAGGATTTCCCGCTTGGCGTGGAATGGATCTGAAGATCCAATCTCTTTAAATAGACGCCTTTCTTACATGGTCAGGGAGTTATGTGCAAAGATAACCCGACCTCTCGTATTCGCTCGACACGTGGAAACTGAAGTCATAAAGGCGTGAAAGCCGATGAGCACGACATTAAATGAAAGGCCGAATACAGCTCCTTAAGTCAGGTACTTTGAAGTAATCGGAGGAGGAACCCGCCTTGCAATGCCGAAGACAATCTGCGCTCCGGACACATCATCATTGAAAGCCTGGTTCGGGGGCTACTGAGGGAGTCCTGGATTTAGGAGTCCTCGGGCGTCCGGACTACGTGATGTGGGCCGGACTGATGGGCCATGAAGGTACAAGACAGAAGACTCTCTCCCGTGTCCAGGTGGGACTCTCCTTGACGTGGATGGCAAGCTTGGCATTCGATATGAAGATTCCTTTCTCTGTAACCGACTTTGTACAACCCTAGTCCCCTCCGGTGTCTATATAAACCGGAGGGTTTAGTCCGTAGGGGCAATCATAATCAGACAGGCTAGACTTCTAGGGTTTTAGCCATTACGATCTCGTGGTAGATCAACTCTTGTAATACTCATATTCATCAAGATCAATCAAGCAGGACGTAGGGTATTACCTCCATAGAGAGGGCCCTAACCTGGGTAAACATCGTGTCCCCCGCCTCCTGTTACCATCGACCTTAGACGCATAGTTCGGGACCCCCTACCCGAGATCCGCCGGTTTTGACACCGACAACAAGCTCAATAGCACATCAAGAGTTCCCTGAAGCCATCCCTTCAGTCACTGCTCAAGTGTCTGAAGCCAAAGAGGCTGAAGATATTCCGGCTGCATCAGCCGATGACAAAGAAGAAGAGTCTGAAGTTATTCCCCCTACTGTTGAATCAAGAGAGGATGAAGATGTGATTGTGCCTGACCCACCAGCTGTTGGAACCACTGAAGCCCCTGCACCTGATCATGCTACTGCCACTGCTATTGAAGCCAATGACGTTGTCATGGCTGAAGTCAATGCTCCTCCTGAAGCTACCCCTCAGTCTGAAGCCCCTGAAGCCACAGAAGATCTTCAGCCATCCTCCTCGGATGTTGCTACTGCTCCACTTGTTCCACATATAATGGCTAGGGCCTTCAATCATGAAGGTGAGCTCATCAGCATCAAGTGGCCCATTCTGACGCCTCCAGTTGCCCCTGGTCCCCGGTATGACTATCATGTGGAGCAAAGGCCTCAAACGCAGAAGCCAAAGCCCAGGCTGCCAAGGCTTCACAGTGCCGTTACCACACAAGGCTCCTTCAGTGTGCTCAGCTTCAGAGAGCACAACACATTCTTTGACTCGGCCAAGAATCCATACAAGAAGCCAAAGATCTCCTCTTACAAGTTCTGGAGCCACCAGCAGTGAATCTATTACTCTTGCATCTTATACAACCAGGATAGGATCTTTCCCCACAAGCTCATGTGCTGCAATGCCATTGATGGACTCCCCTGCCTTGAGGAAGCTCTTGACTGCTTTTGTGAAGTTGGCTTGCTCCCATTTGTTGTAGACAAGGAGCATTGGAATGAAGAACTCTTGCTGCAATTCTATGCCACTCTCCATATATCAGGCTACAAGAGGGATCCGAAGACATGGGTCCTTGAGTGGATGTCAGGTGATGTACATCACGAAGCCAAAGCTCAAGACATCATCGAGCTAACTTCCATGCCCACTCCTGGTGATCTCTATGAGCCAGGTTGTCAGCGTTATGAACAAGAATTGCAGAGCATCTTCCAGAAGCCTGAGCCCAACATGAGTCAAATGCTCAGCATTATGAAGCCATTACCAATTGATGCTGAATACCCCAAGGAATTCTATGTCAATGACCTCGAGTATCTGCCCCACACTATCTATCACATACTGAGGCATACTCTATGGCCAATTAAGGGGCGTTCTCCTCAAGCCAAGATTGAAGGCACTATGAAGACATTGGTCTTCTACATCATCAATGGCATTAGATTCAATACTCAAGACTTCTTCATCCGCCAGTTGGCAGCTTCAGGCATTGATCTGTTTGGCCTTAAATTATATGCTCCATGGGTCATGCGGCTGATTAAGCTTCACTCCACCATCAACTATCAAGCTTCAGCGTGCAACCATGTTGTCTTTTTGCCTGAAGTGGATATGTCTCATGAAGCCATATATCCTGATCCTGCAAAGGAACCTGTTCGTGAAGACAATGCCGCCTTCCAAAGCTTCACTCAACCACTTGAAGGGATTCATGTGCCAAACCCAACCACTATTGTTGCTGGTCCACTTGTCGGTTAGCTTAGGCTGCCGCATCGTGCCAACACTGATGCAACAGCCAACACAGTAGCCCACAGGCCTCAGAAGCGTGCTCGAGTTCTGAATGACAGAGAGCTTCTTGTGTCACTTCATCAAAAACAGGATAGGCATCATGACTGGATGAAGCACCAGATGCAAAGTCTCCTAGTTAATGTCAATCGCATTCGCAACCTTGCTACCAAGAACTCCTTTGTTGCTCATGAAGCCTGTCGGCGTGCCTGGAAGAGCCTCACAATGCTCTGTTCTCAAGACAATCTACGAGCAGATGGCTTCACTGAATGCTTCAAGTTTGACTCCAGGCCTCCACAGTCAGCAAGTTGGTGTCCAACTCCTTCCATTGAAAATTCTGGGTATTCATCTTCGGCTCCAACTATTGTTGCGCGAGTCATTGATGAAGAGGACGACACCACTTCACCAGCTATGGCTTCATTGCATTAGGATTCTGCATCAGGCCCCTCTGCACCGCCCAACTCCTCCGTCGACCCTACTACCCCAACATCTACACCAACACCACCTGGGAACGCTTAGACACTCTATGTCTTCACTCCTTTTTGGTCAATCCTGACAAAAGGGGGAGAAGCTTATGAGTTGATAGTCTTCAAGCGGGTCTATATGGGTCGGGTGCTTATTTTTGCTAAGTTTTACAACTATCGTTCTTGAACTGTTGGTTTTGAGTTGTAACCCTTAAACCTTGATGGTCGTCTGCTACTTTTGATGCTACCTTTTATTACGATGATAAATTCTGCATACTGCAGACGCCCATTTCTCATTGTGCATGTCATTAACTTCACTACATTTTTATATGCATGATGAATTTTCTTCATGAGTTGAAGAAGATCTCTACAAAGCAGAACCTGCCATGTGCATTTGCATTCAAAGGCAAATTACTTATATGCACATCTTCAGGGGGAGCCCTTTCAACTTCATGAAGCCAATGACCACGTTCTTTAACTTACACATATTTTTATCCCCGTTGAAAACTTCAACCAGTTTGTCATCAATCACCAAAAGGGAGGATTGTAAGTGCATCTAGTGCCACCCCTAGTTGGTTTTGGAGTATTGACGACAAACGTGGTTGAGGGACTAATGTGTTTGTGAGAATTGCAGGATAACACAGGTAGAAGTCCCTCATTGATTCGGTTTTCCTACCAGAGATGACCCCTAAAAATTTATGAAGACATTGAAGACAATGGTGGTTCGTGAAGACATTCACGTCGAAGATAATGACGTGTGAAGACATTCACTTGAAGACTATAGAGTGCGAAGACATAGTTTCTTTCATAGTTTCATTTTCTTCTTTCTTGAGTCATAGGAACCACCGTACTGTTAAGTGGGGTCCAAGTGAACAAAGTCAGAAGACTGGCATGATGCTCAACCAAAATCCTATGTCTTCGAGCGAAGACAATGAGAGCAAATCTTATCCAGAGTTGGATGAGTCAGCTTTGCTTGTAGCCCAAGCCAAGCTGCCGCGTGTGTTTGAAATCCGACCGTTGGACACGTGTCGGTTCCTTAGTGACCTAGGGTCATTTCGGACATATCATGTCGGGTTGCCTGCTGGCTATAAATAGCCCACTCCCTCCACCATAAATTGGTGGCTGCTCAGAGTTAGTGCACGTCTTTTGTCGTTTGAGAGCAACCCACCACCGAAGCCTTTGAGAGAGAGATCCTTGCGAGGACAAAGCCCAAAACACCCAGAGCCAAAGAGTGTTAGGCATCACTGAAGTCTTTCTGCCTGCGTGACCTGAACACTTGTTACACTTGAGGACTGTGTATCCTCCAGCCGGTTAGGCGTCTTGTTCTGAGGATCCAAGAGTCATTGTGGATAGCCAGTGAACGGAGTCAGTGAAGGTTTGGAAGTCTACCTTGAAGACTTACCAGAGTGATTGGGCGAGGACTGGGTGTCCTTAGCTCAAGGGGAATAAGGTGAAGACGTGGTCTTCTGAGTTCAATCTCATCCTCCCTAACCAGACGTACAGTTGTCACAGCAACTGGAACTGGTCTACCAAATCCCTGTCTTCACCAAGCTATTGGTTCTATCCCCCACCTCCTTTACATTTCAGTTTGTCTTCATGAAGTCATTGCTTGTTTGCCTGATCTGTTTGGCTTCACTGTGTGAAGACAATCTTTTTGATTGCATAATTGGCTTCATATTGTCTTCCTATTACGATCTGTTCTACCTAGCTGCTATTTGTCTTCGTGCTTTCATTGTATTGCTTACTTGACTATGGCTTGTCTAGTGTAGTTTATCTTCCGCTGCATATCTCATAGGTTCGTTTTAGCTGTTTGTCTTCGAAGACATCTGTCTTTGAAGACTTTCATAAAAATTGCCTATTCACCCCCCTCTAGTTGATAACTAGCACTTTCACCATCGAATTTTTGTTTGCCCATGTCAAAGATATACGGCGGCTGGCCTACTAGAACGTGAGAGGGGAAAGGTGTAGTTTATCTCTGTGGCATGGATACCTACCTACATCATTCGACTATCGGTGTGTGGGGGGCAGAGACCTAACTGTAGAGAGGTAGATCGACTGGTATATGTGTGGATAAGGAGAGAGACCTAGCTATGTATTGAGGGAGATCGATTGACATCCATGCATATGTGTAGGAGAGGAATAAGGTTGGGAGAGAGACAAAGCTAGAGTGTCAAAGGGTTGGTGGTGGAGTTCCTTCTCACAAATGATGGGAGAGGTCTGCTAGACAAACGGAGGGTACGACTGCAATATCAATAAGAGAGGGGATGCCTGCCTGTCTGTGCACGTGCGTGTGAGAGACAGGTCGGGAGGCATGGAAGGATGATGAGGGGGTGATATGGCTATGGTAAGTAGACGTAACTACATAGGAAGATCAATCGTCGTGTGTCGGAGAAAGGGAGAGACCTAACTAGTGAGGTACATCGATCAGTGCATGGGGAAAAAGAGTTATAGTCGACCTAGCTATATGTAGGGAGATCGATCGGTATACATGCATGCATGTGTTAGAGGCAAATAAGGCCCGGAGAGATGGCTAGAGAGAGAGGGATGCGGCTAGGAGGTGGTGCGAGAGGCCTACTATATCGACGGGGGAGGAATGTGCGAGTATGAGATCGATGAAAAGAGGGGCAGGAGTGTGCATGTGTGTGGAACTGTATTAGATAGAGGGGGCATGGACGGTGAGAAGAGAAGAGGGAAAGCGTGTGTTTGTGGCAGGTACACCTGGCTAGAGAGGTATATCGATCGATGTGTGCCAGAAAGAAGGAGTTGGGGGCCTACACACACCGTGGGTGAATGAACTAAAGAAAATAACGAATGTGCGTGATGGAGAGAATGCTGAGGGAGGGTGGAAGGGAGGCGGGCGTGTGCATGCACAAGAGAAAGTTAGCGCTAGCTACAAAGAGAAGAGGATTGTGTGGGTGTAAAAGACGAACAAATACCATAATTCATTATAAAAGTGGATTCGGATATTTGAACAAGAGATCATAGTGTTTTAAACCGATGCATGCATGAATACAATTGTGATACGCATGGTGTGGTTATGAACATGTTATACTACATATATTATATATATAACATTTATTTGAATTTGTTATAGTGTATGGCTTTTGCAGCTCAGGGCTAAATATTTGTCATAATGTAGGGGGTGGGGCACTATACTTTGTGTGATAAACACAGTGTACATATGAAACATGGTTTAGATTATGAAGATCTAGCTAGTACTTCAAATGTACTATTATTTGGAATCAACATCAAGTGTATTCAAAATTTCGAATTCGAGTTCATATAGTACACATAGTTCATATCTAACTCTATAGTAATGATGGTTTAACTTGGCAACAATCATGATTGTAGATTCTTATTCAAATAGAGAAATGAATTCAAATTTAGTTTGAATTGCAGCGGTAGTATATACATTTGGAATGCACTAAAATGTTTGTATGAGTAGGTTACATGCATTATACAGCTAGCGAAAAAATTTAATTGGACATAACATGGATTCATAGTTTTGAGTAGCATTTGTACAGTAAAACGGGACAGGACTCTCTCTTTGTGTGGTGTGAATAGTTTTTTTTTGTTGAGGGAAGTGCGAATTGATTTGGCACGTACATTATTACACGTTAGGCTTGTCCCGAAATTTTAATGCGCGCCTTGTTATCCCGAAAATTCAGGTATTGCTGTGTCTCTTTGTGCTCCAAAAACTCGTGCCTTCACAACCCGCGCCTTGCTTTCACAAAATTACAATGCGCGTGAAAATTCCTTCCAGCTGCCAAATCCCGACACGCGAAATCCCCCTTCTAACCTTGAGCCGAAAGGGCCGCTAGTTCAAATTGGTGGGGGTACTTTTGTAACACGCCCTACATTTTGAACAAGCGTGTCCCTAAGTCATGGTTCCCCCCATCCCATCACCTCCTTTTCGCCATTCGAAAACCCAGGCCGCCATAACCTCTCTGCTCCAGCCGCGAAACCCCACCCTCCTCCATCCGCCACCCCACCGCTGCCCAGTCAGAGCCTCTTCCCCGATGACGTAGTCCACTGCAACAACTCAGCGTCCCTCATCCACCGCCCCGGATGAGGATCCGTCGTCGATCTCGTCATCCCGCCGGTTCAGCCGCCCCGTCCTCCACCTCCAAGGAGTTGCTCCGAAGATCGCCTTGTCTATCGCAGCTGCTCCATCCCCACAGCGCTGCCTTAACCTGATCCACTGGAACCGTAGCATCCTTACCGACTCCTCGGACGAAGCCGAGGCCCACTCTGCGCCACCAAAGAGGTTGTACACTCATCGCCTCGCACCTTCTCCTTAACTCAACCTCCCGGCACTGCCGGTGTTCGATCCCGCTCCCCCATTGCGTGGCTACCCCGATGTCGGCGCCACAGGCCACATCTCCACGGTGGCTCTCCCCCACTGTGAGGCTCCCTCGACGGCGGCATCCATACCAGCCGGAGCTGCTGCTGCTGCTCCGGCTCTCGCTCGCTCGCTCCCTCACGCTGCTGCTCTGCTCTTCCTCTCGCTCACGCTGGTGATGCCGGTACACCGGCTGCTGCAGCTACACGAGTTGCTGCTCTGGCTCTAGTTATTGTTGCTGCTCCAGGCGCTGCTGCTCTGGCTGCTATCTGCTAGTGTGTTCCCTGTTGATCGCTTGCTGATTTAGATCACTATTTCTCCACTACTAGTGCTCGAGTGGCCTAAACTACATGTGAAGTGCTTCTCTGTTACTAGTGCGTTCAGTTTTGACAGTAACATTCAGACTCCACAGTAAATTTTAGTTTTGACAGTTAAGTTCAGAGTCAACAGTTTTTACCACATCTGTTGGAGTCAGGTGTTTTTCGGTGATGTAATTTTTACATCTACCACTTTTTGGTAATGTATTTTACATCATCTATTGGAGATGCTATTAGAATCCCACTTGAGATTAACGATGCCTGTCTTGTATTGCTTCAGCCTCGATGTCTTACAGCTCACCGGAGATGCTCCAACGACGGAACCATCCATCACAATAGAGCAGTACCCTGGACGCCGTCTACAGACGCCTCAGATCTTCTTCCACCCTCCGATAGCCACCTCTATCGCAACTTCTTCAGCGACCAACCCAATGATGCTGAGGTCGACACGGCTATGCCAAAGAGGTTGTACACTTGTCGCATCACTTATTACTCTACATTCATGTCGATCCATTAGGGCTATTTTGGTTCAAAGGAAAAAGTGAAGGAAAAACATAGCAATAGGAAATTTTCCTATGGTACTCTACTATTCAATTATTCATGCATTTGGTTGAAAGGAATGGAGCAAAACATCCACCTGGACCTACTTTTCAAAATCCTATGCATGAAAATAAGACTAAGTGCATTAGTGGCAGAATAACATTCTAACTTTACACATTTTCATATGGTTTCACTTTAATTTGGCCATGTTTCTTTGCATTCCTATGCTCTTCCAATTCCTGTTAACCAAACACCCAAGTTGACAGAAATCCTATGTTTACAAATGCTCTATTTCCCACATGCATTCCTATCCTATTCCAATGTTTTTCCTATCCCTGCGTTTTTAGAATCCTGCAAGCCAAAGGAGCCCTTATAGAATTACTTCAGCTATAGATAGGTGTCGAAGAAAACTTTGTGTGGTTTGTCCTGCTCCTGCCGCGACGTCGTCCACCTCACCTAAGCTGCTCCATCGATGGAAGCATCCACCATACCAGACATCACGACTCCTGACTGTCTTTCACTGCCTCAGATCTCCTTCCCTACCGCCGGCACCAACCGCAACTGCATCACCATCATCGACTCTGCAGATGAACCTGAGGAGTACACGGGTCCACAAGAGAGGTCACACTCTTTTGTTTCTGCTTATGTTATGCATTGCTTAATATTACCTGCTACTTTATCATCATGTTCACCTCTTAGACTCTAAGTCAGGTTCAAATTAATGTTCAAACTTGAGTTTTAAAATGTGTGTGGGGCACATATCGAGGCAACAATGAATAGTATCTTTGTCTATTATTTGGTTCACCTAGGGTATGTCTATGTTGTTCATCTTGGGTGGGAAACAAACAGTAAAGCAATCATCATCTATCTTTTTATTAAATTAAAGCTATCATCAGCCTGCTATCATTACTTTTGGATCTATCCACTGGTTGTTACCATAACTCTAGATTTCTACATGCTCTCCTTACATAATCTCACTATATTTTTTTCGTATGCATGTCAGTTATTGTACATAGTCATGCTGAACATGTAGAGAAAAAGTAAAGAGTTTTGCACGGCAATACAATGTCATGCAGACATCGCTCCATGGTGGGCGCAGTGGCAAACCCTCCGCCCCTCCTCTAGATTGTAATCCAGAGGAAGATATCTGTTCAGAGGCGGATTCAGACGGAGCTGACCACTCTACCCCCCCCCCCTGAGGTGTTTGCTCTAACTTGGCATGATGATGTTGGTCATATCATGCATATGTTGCCTTGTAGTGCTTACTTTTGACATCATATATGCCATTTTCTTAGTTTAGACATGTTCTGTAATGCCACCTGTTTAGTTTCTATATCATATATGTGAATTATGCAATCTCATCTTTTTTAGCCAGCCATAATATATGTGAAATATGCAATGCCATCCTGTTTAGCCAGGCATCATATATTTGAATTATATCTTGCCATTCCTTTTCTTCATTACATTTCCATTTGTCAACAATGTTTGTACGTTCAACTAATCTTCCTATGAATCAGCCATTTGAGTGGGTGATGGAAAAATCTGAAGTGAAAACAAGGTCTTCAAAGCAGACAGTGCTACCTGTCAAAGCAGATATCTTGCTAGGTTCAGATAGCTCCTCAGAGATGTATTCAGAGACAGATGACCAGTCCTATTCCCCCACCGAGGTGTATGCTCTAACTTGGCACGGTTATACTGCTCATATCATGCATATGGTGTCTTGCATTGCATAGTTTAGACATCATATACACAATATTCAACACCATGTTCTTAGTTCAGACATCATATATGCGAATGCCATCTGCTTAGTATATAAATCACATATGTGAATTATATCATGCGATCCTGATTACTTAGATAACATGTATGTGAATTATGTCATGCAAACCTGTTTTCTAAAGACATCATATAATTATATCATGTCATCCTGTTTAGTTAGTCATCATATCTTTGAATTATGTCATGCTATGCTATCCAGTTTAGATAGACATCATATATGTGAAATTATGTCATGCAATCCTTTTTAGTTAAACCATATATATGTGAACTATTTCATACCCTCTTTTTTCACACTATCTATTGCCTCTGTCTCTCATACAAGGTCTATACATGCAACTACTTTTCTTGTTTATCAGCCATTTGAATTGGAGGGGGTGATGGCAGTATATAGCAGAGTAAAAACACGGTCTTCAAATAAAACAGTGCTACCTCTTTGTGGAGATAGCACCCCGGTTGTACATGCACAAGAACCAGCCCTACCACATATAACCTAGACTCTCGCAGCTTGTACCCTACTCCGATGGACAGAGAACCAGCTTCACCCAATCTAACCCCAACCCCAGCAGATAGTAACCCAGTTCCAGTTGACATAGCACCATCTCCACCACAGAGCTCCCAAACAAGAGCAGTTAGTAAGGCAGCTCCAGTGCCCAAAGCGCCAGGACTACCACAGCGAACCCCAACTCCACCAGTTAGTACACCTATTCCTGTGGATGAAGCACAGCCAGCCATTCGTAGTTTAGCATCTATCGCATCTGATGTTGTTAAATCCTATGTGCGTATCTTCCCATCATGGAAATATTATACTGGAGATGAAGAAAAAAGCCAGTTGCAGGTGTTCGTCCAGGAGTTATGTGTAAGTAATGTTATTCATGGCAAATACTTTGCTTTGTCCCATCCATGCTGGTTATAATACAGAAAATATTCCCATTATTCTTTATAGAGAAGGACCGATTTGGAAACTCAGGATGAGGTAACCTGTGCTAATACCTATGCTATCTTCAAGAATGCTTTGTGGCAGTATCGAAATTACGTGAAGAAAATGTACTTCACTGGCAAGGAAACTCATCAAATTCACTTACTTTCTCCTGAGACACATTTACGGAACGATGACTGGGAATGCCTTGTTCTGTACTGGTCCCGGACCAAGAATGTGGTAAGGTCTATGAGATCATTTTTTATTTTGAAGTACTATATGCATGCGTCTTACTGTACTCTATTCGTGTAGAACAAGTGCTTAAACCTGAAGAACAATTGTTCTCATTTAAGATTCTATTGCTATGGTGCATACTGCTTTGCTCTTGTATCACTGTATTTACTCATACAAACTTATTTTTAAATTGAAGGATCCAATCGAAACTCCAATGGCACAATGGGTATGTTTAAACATGTTTCTTTAACTGGTTTGCTCTTCTAAATTGCTCTGTTGATTTCAATTTAAATTGTGTATACAGTTGACTTCTCATATCATGCACATTACTAGCATCACAACAGAGCCAATAGTGTTGTTGTACATGTATACCCATGGTACCCATCTGAAATATTGTTGTGCCGTGTAGTTTCCCACACGTGTATTCTTTCAATGCTGCTTTGTCTTGAACTGATATGATTTGAACCGTGTCTCTATTTTGATTTGGCAAGACAATGCAGTGACCATAGCACATAGATATATGTTTGTTTGATGCTTTTATTATGTACTACTTCGCAATAGAAGACTTGGTAGTTTAATCCTGTCCACCTTACTACTAAACTGGTTCACCGAAATGAGTTTCATATACTACATGCTAAACCTGTTATGTGTCTGCTTGTTTCTTCTTTTAGAATGCTGACAGAATATTGGGGAAGAGTACCTTATTAAGCAATGGTAAAGAAAGTAATGCAGATAAGGTTCAGGATAGTGAGACATCCTTGTTGGTCTCCAACAAAGCTAATAAAACAGCTAAGGAAAACTATCTTGAAGACAGTGAGACAACCCCAAAATCCTGTCTTGATGTAGTGTCTGAGTTACTGGCCACTACCACTGGCACAAGCTCTTTGAACTCACTGTCTGAATCAGTTCGGTTTCTTGAGTCTCAACTACAAGCTGAAAGACATCGATCAGCTGTGCTACGACAAGAAGCCGAAGGACTGAGGAAGTCCCTGGAGAATTCAGATGCATACTTTCTGGTGCAACAGTAAGCGTTGGAGGATTTTAGCGCCAAACAGGAGAAAGCTAATAAGCTTGCTAAGCTTATTGCCAGCATGGTGGATACCCAGGATAACATTTCTTGAGGTCTTCTGAAGTTGTTTCAGTTATGGACTTGTTTTGCTGCCGCATTTATTTGCACTGGTGGCCAATTTAGACGGCCAGTGTATGTAATATGCTGCTTTGTTCCCTATATTTGTACTGGTGGCGAACTATGATGCCCAGTGGATGTAACATGTGTAATAGCCGTAATAGCCTAGCATAAGTTGCTTGCTTATTTATTCCCTTATTATCTTGTTCATTTGTTTGCTTGTAGTCGCTGTAGTTCTTTTTCGCAGTTTGCTAGTGGCCAAAATAACCTATTTTTTAAAACTAGGCCACTATAACCATGGGCAACATATAGACCGTTGTAACCATGGTCCTGCTACCCGCTGTAGTGACCATGGGCCTCCTACGGGCCGTAGGATCCATGGGCCGTCTACGGGCCGTAGAATCAGTGGGCCTCCTTTGGGCCATATGATCGATTGGCCAAACACGGGCCATACTATTTGTGGACCAATAACGAACTGCAATATGGGCCGTAAATGGGCTACGAGTGGGAATCATCTATTTATGGGCCGAGTATAATGGGCCGTTAATAGGCCGATATGTATAACATGCTTAATTCTATAAAAAAGGCATAACGGGTCATTAGTGGGTCATATTTGATGACGCTATGGAAATGGCCCAATGGATTAACAGGCCACAAATGGGCCGACTATAACCACAGGCTAAATTTGGCCCACAACAGAATAGGCCAGTAATGGACCGTAAGTAATCGAATGCTGGAAATGAGCCCAAGAATAAATGGGCCCTTAGAAGGCCAAAAGATAACACTAGCTGGAAATGGCCCAATGGAATAATGGGCCATTAATGGGTATAAAGTGATATACTATTCATTATGGGCCAGTTTCACCATGGGCCGTTAGTGGTCCCAGAGTTATAAAGGGCCTCATATGGGCCGAAAGACGTCAAGGGCCATACATGGGCCGGAAGTTACAACTGGATGGAATCATATTAAAGGGCCTAGATGACGCTACTGGGCCTAATTTGGATATGACATAACGGGCCGCGAGTTAGCAGGTTGTAACTCGGCTATATGCGAACATGCCATTAATAGGCTTTTAGTGGCCTGGCCCGCTACCTTTTGACCAAGTTAAATGGACCGGCCTTTTGACCTAAATGGACCACTGTTGGGTCGGGCCACGTGTCAACGTATCATAGGCGTGTCCCGTCCATTCGCTGGACGACATCTGTCCCAACACGGAGCTGACACGTGGTTCCTTCGGCCAATGAGAATTTTACATGTGGAAAATCGCCATTGGTCGTTGCTGTTCACGGGTTATCGGATCCAAAACCAGACCCGATAGGTTAACGGCGACACGTTAAGGTGGATGCCACATGTTGGTTACCCTTGACGAAAACACTTCCATGACGCGCCATTTATCATCATGGAAGTGGACACTTCTGTGATGATAATTTGAGTATTGTCATGGAACCCTTCTATGACAGCACAGGTATGACTATCTTGATTCAGTCATAAAATCGTCATGGATGTACATGCATGACAGAAAACGTGACCTACTGTGACAAACACGTATCATCACAGAAGTGTTTTTTTAGTAGTGGTAATGCAAGAATAAGAGACAAAGAATGGGCGATATCTGGATGATCAAGGGGGTTTAACTTGCCTGGAAGCTCTGTAGAAGGAAGCTGATCGTCGACGATGTAGTCAATCAGAGGGGCATCAGTAGCGGTCTTGGGGTCTACCCAAAGAATAGAGAAGAGGGGGAAATAGATAAATAATGGAGCAATCAAATGCAGCACAATGCATGTCATGGCAAAATGTGATGGTGATATGCCTTAATGCATTCGTAAACATTTTAAAAGAAGAGGGAAAACATCTGGCAATGTTTTCCCAGCTCCAGGTGTTTATCGGTATATTAAACAAGGGGCAAATTGTACATGTTCATTATGTTAGAGGAGTGTGGCAGGTATGTGGATGACATATTCAGATTCGTTATATATTTTTATCAGTTTTCATACATAAAATATTTTCATCCGTGTTACGGTTTAGTTCCTATGAAATTTCAAATTTTCAATGTTTTTCTAGAATTTCCAGGAATATATTAATTCAAATTAAAAACATTAAATACTTTTGTCACCTAGTCCTACTCTAGCCAGAGTGTATTACAGGTGGGGCCAGGGGGTTCAGTCAAGGTTAGCTAGTCAACGGGGTCAAAGTGGGGCCCATCTGTCATAGTCACATGTGTTTAATAGATTTTTTTAACTCTATCTAAATAGTGGTGGGGCCCCACTGTCATATACCTATAACAATCTAGCAGGGCTAGTTAGTTTAGTTAACAAGGGGGTTAGCACCTAATCTAATTAGGGTCGGCCCACAGGGCAGTGGCTCTAGCCATCCACTCTGGCTAGCCAGGCACGCACGGGCACAAGGCCACGACAGCCATGGCTAGGGGAGGCACGATCAGGGAGGGTGGCGAGCAGTGGCAGGATCGGTCGGATGAGGTAGGGCACGCGTGCGGACGACGCCGGCTGGCAAAGGCGGGCGTGGGGCGGCAGCAGCGATGCAGAAGCAGTAGCAGCAGTGGGCGAGGTGCGGGCGCGGGGGCTAGGGTGGCCAAGGTAGCAGAAGTAGCCGGCAGGCAAAGCAGCAGAAGCAGAAGGAGGAAGCGAGTGGGCGGCAAGGCGAGGCCAGGCGCAGGCGGGCGCGGGCTGATACGTCTCCAACGTATCTATAATTTTTTATTGTTCCATGCTATTATATTATCAATCTTGGATGTTTTATATACACTTTCAAGCAATTATATATCATTTTTTGGGACTAACCTATTAACTTAGTGCCCAGTGCCAGTTGCTGTTTTTTGCTTGTTTCTGGTTTTGTGGAATATCAGTACCAAACGAAGTCCAAATGCCACGAAACTTTTTGGTGAGTTTTTTTGGACATAAGAGACCCTGGAAGCTTTGAGAGGGGACGAGAAGATGGAGCAGTGGCCAACAAGGCACCAGTGCGCGACCTAGGGGGGTAGGCATGCCCTGGTGGCTTGTGGGGCCCACATGGTTCCATTTGACCTAACTCCGCCTCTATAAATTCTCTCAAATCGTGAAACCAACAGAGGAGTCCATGAAATACTTTTTCTGCCGCCGCAAGTTCCAGAACCACGAGATCCCATCTGGAGGCCTTTTTCGACACCCTGTTGGAGGGGGATTCGATCACGGAGGGGGCTCTTCATCATCATTGATGCCCTCCGGTGATGCGTGAGTAGTTTACCATAGACCTACGGGTCCATACTTAGTAGCTAGATGGCTTCTTCTCTCTTTTTGATCTTCAATACAATATTCTCCTCGGTGTTCTTGGAGATCTATTTGATGTAATGACTTTTTGCGGTGTGTTTGTTGGGACCCGATGAATTGTGAGTTTATGATCAGATCTATCCATGAATATTATTTGAGTTTTCTTCGAACTCTTTTATGCGTGATTACTATAGCTTTGTATTTCTTCTCTGATTTATTGGTTTGATTTGACCAACTAGATTGATTTATCTTGCCATGGGAAGAGGTGCTTTGTAATGGGTTCGATCTTACGGTGCTCAATCACAGTGACAGAAGGGGACATGACACGTATGTATCGTTGCTATTAAGGGTAAAAAGATGGGGTTTATACATATGTGAGTTTATCTTGTCTACATCGTGTCATCTTGCTTAAGGCGTTACTCCTTTTTTTCCATGAAGTTAATACACTAGATGCATGCTGGATAGCGGTCGATTTGTGGAGTAATAGTACTAGATGTAGGCAGGAGTCGGTCTACTTGTCTCGGACGTGATGCCTATGTATGATCATTGCCTTGGATATCATCATAATTATTTGCTTTTCTATCAATTGCCCAACAGTAATTTGTTTACCCACCATATGCTATTTTCTTGAGAGAAGCCTCTAGTGAAAACTATGGGCCCCGGTTCTATCTTTTATCATATATTAAAACTAAAAATACCTTGCTGCAATTTTCTTTTATTTATTTTATTTTGTATTTTTGTCCAATCTATCTATCAAAAACTATACAATTTAATCTTGCTCGTAGCCGTTGAGGGATTCCCAACCCCTCTACGCGTTGGGTTGCAAGGATTTGTTGTTTGTGTGCAGGTGCTATTTACATAGTGTTGCTTGGTTCTCCTACTGGATTGATAATCTTGGTTTAATAACTGACGGAAATACTTATATCTACTATACTGCATCATCCTCTCCTCTTCCAGGAAATCCCAACGCAGCTCACAAGTAGCACGGGCGCCTGCGGGACGCGGCCGGACTTGCACGGGCGGGCACAAGGCAAGACAGGGGCACGGCGAGCAGCGGCGGCCAACATCATCAGATCGGAGGGGAAAACAGTGGGAGATGGAGGAGGAGCTCACAAGGAGGTTGTAGGCGAACATAAGGAGGTCGGGGTGGCCCGGAGCAGTGGAAAACGGCAATGGCAGACGATGGACGGAGACGAAGGAGACCAGTCGATGGCGATAGTGCGGTGTGATTCCAGAAAAATGATGCTCGTAGTCGAGGTAGATGGATCCAGCGCACCTCCTGGACACCCAATCACGGAACGGAGAAGCTCCTGGCCATGAAGACGACGACGACGTGATGATGGTGGCTTCGGGCGATCAAGAAATCGAAGTGGGAAAGCGACGGAGGGGAGAATGGTTGATCTAGGGTTTGGAGGGGGGTCGGGGTGGCCTTATCTTCGCAGGGGCATCGCCGGATGGTCGCCACATGGCCATCTGTAAGTGCATCTAGCGCCCCTTAGTAATTTTGGTGTATTGAAGACTTATAGGTTAAGGGACTAATGTGTTTGTGAGTATACACAGGTCTTATAAGTCTCTGAGGAGTTTGATATATCCGAAGAATGTCGACCCCTAAAAATGAACGTCTTCATCTGAAGACTTTGTGCTTTTCTTGAAGACTTTGAAAATGAGGAAATCGGTGTGACCTTGAAGATATTGATGTGAGGACTATGAAGTGTGAAGGCTTTGTTTTCGTAGTTTCATTTCCTTCTTTTGAGTCATATGAAACACCGTACTGTTAAAGGGAGTCGAGGTAATACTAAGGAAAAAAATTCAAGTGCTGCTCATCTCAAAGCCTATACACATACCCAATCCTTCGAGTGAAGCCTTTGGAAATCTCTTGCAGTTCAGTCAAGTTCGTTAGTGACAGAGATGAAGTACTTCTGGTCTCTGAGGAATTTGTTTTGACTGAGGAGTTAGGATTTCGCCAGTGCAAATTGCCTATAGTAAGGAACATGGTAGCCCTAAGGACTTTCATGGTTCGAATTTTTGACCGTTACCGTGCTTCGCGCCAGCTGTCCAAACATCTTATGCACATAACGGTCATATCATTAGGGGCATTTATGTCTTATCATGTCGGGTTGCACCCTGGCTATAAATAGCCGCCCCCCACAACCACTAGCTGGTTGGCTGCTCTGAGAGAGATTGACAAGTGTCATTTAGAGCAACCCATCCTCTGAGGACTTTGAGAGAAAATCATCAGTGAGGGAAACCCCAAAACCCCAACACCAAAAACCCAAAGTGATTGAGCATCACTAAAGAGATTATTCCTGTGTGGAACCGATGCTTTTTACCTTTGAAGACTGTGCATCTTCTAGACGGTTAGGCGTCATGGTCTAGAGCATCCAAGAGGAATTGTGGATCACCGGGTGACCGAGTTTGTGAAGGTTTGGAAGTCTACCTTGAAGACTTACCACGACTGATTGGGTGAGGTCTGTGTGACCTTAGCTCAAGGAGAATACGGTAAGGACTGTGTGTCCTGGGACTGTGTGTCCTTTGGTTTAAATACCAAGCCGCTTCAAGCATACGTACAACTGCCACAACTGCTGGAACTGGTCTACCAAATCACTGTCTTCACCGAGCTACTAGTTCTATTTCCTCGGCCCTTTCAATTCCTCGTTTACTTGTTGAAGAAATTGATCATTACTGTTTGAAGACTTTGACTGAAGCCTTTCTTAATTTCCTCAACCCAATTTCTTCATTCACCTTGTCTTCTGCCTACTTATCCTGTTTACACGCTACTTGTGCTCTGTGTATGTTTCATTTCATCATGATGACTATGCTACTACCTTGTTATGCATGCACTTGAGTACTTTATCCGCTACTTGTATTTCGTCACTTAGAAAATTCCTCAAGTAGTAATTCCTCGGTGACGAATTTGTAAAAAACGCCTATTCACCCCCCTCTAGTCGATATAACGCACTTTCAATTGGTATCAGAGCAAGGTACTCCCTTTTTCTATGTGATTTTGGTTTAACCACCTGGAGTTCTAGTTATGTCGACTGCAAGTATGATCAAGGTCTCGGCTGAGTGTCCTACCTTCGATGGGACGGACTACCCCTACTAGAAGAACAAGGTGTGCATGCATCTTGAGGCAATTGACAATGATCTCTGGTACATTGTGGAAAATGGTGTTCCCTCTGTCGCTCCCTCTGTAAACGCTGCTGATGTGAAGAGATTCAAGCAACTCGACTCCCAAGCAAAGAATATCATATGTGGCCATCTGAGCAAAGGACAGTACGGCAGAGTGAGTGCTTTGGAGTCTGGAAAGCTTATCTGGGATAGGCTGTCCAAGGTCAACGAAGGAGTCTCAACCCAACGTGATTCTCGAGTAGATGTTCTTCGCAATCTCTTCAACCGCTTCAAAAGACTCGATAACGAAAATGTTCAGCAAACTTCCAATCGTCTTACTGATATCTCCAATGAGCTCCAAGCTCTTGGTGCAACTGACATCATCGACCATGAGGTGGTGAAGAAACTGTTGAGATCACTTGATTCCTGATTCGATACACTGGCTTTGATGATTCAAGAACATGGAGACTATAAGTCACTGGATCCTGCTGATATTCTCGAGAGACTAAATACTCATGAATTCCAGCAATCTGAGAATAGAGACCTCTACGGGCTAAGCTATGGAAGATCACTTGCACTGAAGGCCAAGGCAATTTCCTCATCTGAAAGCAAAGAATCTGACAGTAGCCGTAGTGATCCTGAAGAACCAAGTCAGGAGCTAGCAATGCTCATGAGAAAATGCCAGAAGTTCTCAAGATGTGGCCGCTTTGGAAAATCTTCAAGAGGTGATGACATGAGATCAGATTCTTCATCTCACAACCACAAGAAAAGGACTTGCCACAAATGCAAGAAGTCTGGTTACTACATTGCTGATTGTCCTCAGTGGGTGAAGGAATCAAAGAAGAAGAAGTACAAGGATGACAGTACAGATGACTCGAAGAAAAACAAGAAATCTTTAAAGTCCTCATCGTCAAAGTCTTCAAAGTCTTCATCTCACAAGAAGAGCAGTTCCAGAAAGGCTCGAGCATTTATTGGCAAGGAAATGGATTCTAAAGTTGAATCTGAGGAAAATGAGGAAGAGGAGGAATCTGATGAGGAGTCAGACTCTGTTGTGGTGAGCCTAGCTCTCCCTACTGCTTTCGTCAGCAAGTCCATTAATGACCCACAATCATAGGGGATCAATCGTAGTCCTTTCGATAAGTAAAAGTGTCGAACCAAACGAGGAGCAGAAGGAAATGACAAGCGGTTTTCAGCAAGGTAATTTCTGCATGCACTGAAATTGTCGGTAACAGGTAGTTTGATAGCAAGATGATTTGTAACGAGCAACTAACGGTAATGGTAACAAAAGTGCAGCAAGGTAGTGTCGCGGGAAACCACGGCCACCTATGGGGCCAAGGGGCCCCTTGCTGGTTCGGCAGGGGGGATGTCGCGTTGCACAAAGAGCAGAAGAACATGGGGCAACACGGCAGAGATCACACAGGCAATTTTACCCAGGTTCTGGCCGCCGCGAGGCGTAAAACCCTACTCCTGCTTTGGTGGACTGATGATAAAAAAGTGGTGGTGGAGCGTAGTACACTTGCCCGGCAGGCTCGCCCTGGGGAGGCAGTGACTACGCGCGTACGAGCGTGGGAGTGTTCAACTTTCCAACCCTTGCTACGGTTGCCATGGGCCTCCTTTTATAGGTTAAGAGGTCACCACAGTGGCAAAACAATCATTATGCACTGATAAGATAGCAAACAATGCTATCATACCTAATTCTGCATGCTAACAGAGTGCATTAAATGCATCGCTCAACGTCACATCGTTGCTTGCCTGGCAAGCTTTGCCGGGCTCGTCTTGCTAGCTCCATGCCTGCTTGCTTGACATGTCGCAGGACGGGTGTCATCTGTAGGTATTTCCTGTAGAAAGAGGCCGCCATGTGGCGAATGGCTGCCACTTGGTCACTTTGCGGCTTGACACCGCATTGATCAACAACGTGGGTCATGGTGAGATGGCTTGGTGAGGTGTCTTTGCCCTCGTGAGTCCCGGCAGGCCCTGCCGGGACGTCTTGAATGCTTTCTTCCGGGGGAGCCCTTGTCCTTGCCAGGTCCGCCTGCCCGGCAAGGGAGGCTTTTCTCCTGGTGGTGTCTCGCTTCTCTGTCTTGGTCTTGGCCTTCTTAATCTGCCTGCTGGTTCTTCGAAGATCTTGGTCTCTTGTATCTTGACATGGCCTTGGTGTTGTAATCTTGTTCTCGTGCCTGTGCACAGTCAGGGCAACAGACCCAGGATTTGTTGCACCGACAGAAGCCCCCGGGCCTGCCCCGATCGCGCTGCCGGGCGTCGTCGGGGTAGGTCCTAATAAGTGCACAGGCAGGGGCACTGAAGAGGTTGATCTCTTGGAGTCTTCTTTGCTTCTTCATTAATCTTGGTTCTGGGCCAGTTTTCGGTTTCTTCCTCCTTGCTGAGGGGCGGCGCTACCCTGATCCTGGGGAGGCGCCGAATCCCAGCTGGGTTCACCACCGGCCTCCTCGACCTTTTCCTGAAGGAGATGGACAAGGGCAAAGGCATTACGGGGCACTTATCTTTTTTCAATCTTAAACTCGTAGGCATTTGCCAAATTTTAGTTCAAATAATGTAATCTCTCGAGTCCATGTCTGTGTTCTGTAAAGTTTGTACTTGTATGACTAGCATATTAATGAAAAAGATGAACCTTGCCGGGAACTCGTGCATGTATATGTCCACGCAGAGGTGAAATGCCTCTTTATTTTAAATAAACGAGTTTTCCCCGGCAGGCTATCCTGCCGGTACCCTTTCTTCGTTGCCAGGGAACTAAGCCTACCAGCAAGAAATAGAGGGACCAGCCCGCCGCCAACTTCTTTTCATCAAAGGCCACTACGACCATCCAGGCCGAAGCAACGTTTGAGCCAGGGATGGGAGCACCTAAGTTTCGAAGAGTGGCGGGGTTTTCTTATACACAAGTTTTAGCTTACAAAACACTTATGGACAGGAGGTAGAACTTATCTGTTTGGTTCATCGGGGATTGCAGCGTTGGTTCATCTCCCCATCTTCTTGCAGAAACCGAGTTCTCGGCAGGAACCTGCAGCTTTATGCAGATGAGAATGATGCAGGATGCGATCCTATCTATATGCATATGCAAATGCTCATGAAATGCTTATGCAAATGCTCTTGGAATGCTTATGCATGCATGCAACTTGGTTGGGGGCCCCCTAGCGCTTCGTTTATTTCTCTGGTGCTCAGGGTCATCGCCTGGCTTTGTACAAGGGGTTACATGCAACTGAGGCAAGGCCTATACAAAAGGGTGGCTACCGGGAAGGGCCCGACAGCTGCGCCTTATGGGTAGAACTTGCGGAGATGCTCAATATTCCATGAGTTTTGCAATTGAATGCCATCTTCGGTCTCCAGACAGACTATGCCAGGTCTGGTGACTCGTACTACCCGGTAAGGGCCTTCCCACTTCAGCGTCAACTTGTTTGTACCCTTGGCGGACTGAACGCGCCTAAGGACAAGGTCGCCTTCCTCAAAACACCGGGCATGAACCCTGCGGCTATGATAGCGACGCAGGGCTTGCTGATAGCGTGCAGCACGCGTAGCAGCCCGGAGACGGTTCTCCTCGAGTAGCACAGCGCCATCACGCCGGTGCTGATCTTGCGCTACTTCGTCGTAGGCAAGCACTCAAGGCGACCCGTAAATGAGTTCTGTGGGGATAACTGCTTCCGCCCCATAGACCAGGGAAAAAGGAGTCTGCCCGGTAGCTCGATTTGGTGTCATTCTGAGGGACCATAGAACTACCGACAGCTCATCGATCCACCGCCTGCCGTGCTTCTGCAGCGTATCAAAGGTTCTTGTTTTGAGTCCCCGCAGCACTTCAGCGTTCGCCCTCTTAGCTTGCCCGTTGCTTCTGGGATGTGCGACAGAAGCAAATGAGGTCTTGCTTCCGAGGGCATGAACATATTGCATGAAGGCGCGGCTCGTGAATTGGGTGTCGTTGTCGGTAATGATCCTTGCCGGGATTCCAAAACGACACACCAAATCTTTCAAGAACTTGATAGCTGATTGAGCAGTCACCTTTCTCATGGTAGCAACTTCCGGCCATTTTGTAAACTTGTTGATAGCAACGAACAAGAATTCAAAGCCCCCGATCGCTCGGGGGAAAGGGCCGAGGATATCGAGCCCCCAGACCGAAAATGGCCATGATAAAGGGATTGTCTGAAGAGCTTGGGCAGGCAGGTGGATTTTCTTGGAATGGAACTGACAGGCTTCACATTTGGTGACTAGCTCAACCGCATCTTTGAGGGCTGTGGGCCAATAGAATCCTTGCCAGAATGCTTTCCCAACCAGCGCCCTTGATCCAATGTGGGAGCCGCACATGCCTTTGTGTATCTCAGCCAGCAGTTCCTTCCCTTCTTCCCCGCAGATGCACTTCAATTTCACACCGTTGGGCCTCCTTCTATACAGAGTGTCATCGACAAACTGGTACGTACTGGCCCTCCGGGCTACTCTTTCAGCCTCATCTTGGTCATTGGGGAGTTCTCTGGTTTGGAGAAAGTGGACTATGTGCCCTACCCAAGTTGGAGCCTGGGGCTCGGCAACAAGGACTAGCGGCACCTCCTCAACTGCGGGGGCACATTCCTCATTCGCAGGGACCATGGGTCCGGCTGGAGGGTGCGGTCCGGCCGGTTGTGAGGAGTTGTTTCCGGCAAGGTCCTTGCCAGGAGCAGATGGCTCTACCGGGAGAGGCTTACCGGAGTCCAGCTTTCTCCTTTTCCGGGCCATTGTTGCTGGGGATACGGAGGGCTGAGTAAGATGGAGAACAAAGGTTCCTGGTTCCACAGGAAGCTTTTGGGCAGCACACTTTGACAGGTGATCAGCTATGCTGTTTTCCGCACAAGGTATGTGCTCTATTTGCAACCCGTCAAAGCGCTCCTCCAATCTTCTCACTTCCTTAACGTATGCCTCCATCAATGGACTTTGGTAATCCTTGTTGACTTGTCTCACCACAAGCTGTGAGTCTCCTCGAATGATCAACTTCTTGATTCCCAATTCTGCGGCAATCCTGAGCCCAGCAAGGAGCCCTTCATACTCTGCTATATTGTTGGTTGCCTCTTCCCGGGCAAAATGCATCTGGACGATGTACTTCAAGTGTTCCCCGGAGGGAGCGACCAGAAGCACGCCAGCCCCTGCACCTTGTAGGGAAAAAGCACCATCAAAATACATGATCCATTCTTGGGGCACCTCCTTGCCGAGGGTAACTGTTTCTGGCACTTCCTCGTCAGGGGTTGGCGTCCATTCTACAATAAACTCTGCCAATGCCCTGCTCTGGATTGTTGATGTGCTCTCAAACTTCAAACCAAAACTGGATAACTCCAAATCCCACTCCACTATTCTGCCAGTAGCCTTAGGGTTCCAGAGTATCCTTTGCAATGGGAAGCAAGTGACAACCATGATCTCATAGGCTTGGAAGTAGTGGCGCAGTTTCCTTGAGGCCATGATGAGGCCAAAGATCAACTTTTGCACGCCATAGTACCTCGATCTAGCCCCTGTAGCAGGGAACTGACGAAGTACACTGGGCGCTGCACCACTTTCTTCCTTGTCGTGTCCTTGGGGTTGTCTTCGCTGCCGTGCTTATCTCTGTCCTGATCCCTATCTGACTCTGTCGGTCTTTGCTCACTCTTTGTTTCATTTACTTCCTGCTGCGCCACCAAGGCTGCACTAACCACTTGATTGGTTGCCGCCAAGTATAATAGCAACGGCTCTTGTGGTTTGGGAGCAACCAAGGTGGGCACAGAAGATAGGTAGGCCTTCAACTCTTGCAAAGCCGCATCTGCTTCTGGAGTCCACTTCATGGGCCCTGCCTTCTTCAAGATTTTGAAGAACGGCAAGGCGCGCTCGGTAGACTTGGAAATGAATCTCCTTAGCGCGGCAACGCACCCTGTCAGACGCCTTACATCTTTGACCGTCTTTGGTGCTTGGATCTGTTCGATGGCTTGGATCTTATCGGGGTTGGCTTCGATCCCCAGATGGGATACAAAGTACCCGAGCAGCTTGCCGGAGAGAACACCAAATACACACTTCTCCGGGTTGAGCTTCAAGTTGATCTTGCGCAAATTGGCAAATGTCTCCTCCAAATCCTGGATAAGGGATCTGTCCTTGCTTTTGACCACAATATGATCCATATAAGCCTCAATGTTTCTGTGCAGTTGTGGCCCAAAACCAATCTGGACTGCCCTTGCAAAAGTAGACCCGGCACTCTTTAATCCGAAAGGCATGCGGATAAAACAGTACGTACCACACGGGGTGATGAATGAGGTCTTATCTTCGTCTTCCTTGGACATGAAGATTTGATGATACCCAGAATATGCATCCAAAAAGGAGAGCAAATCGCAGCCTGAAGTGGAGTCCACGATCTGGTCGATGTGCGGCAAGGGAAATGGGTCTTTCGGGCAAGCCTTGTTGAGATCTGCGAAGTCTATGCAAAGTCTCCATTTCCCATTGGCCTTCCGGACAACCACTGGATTTGCTAACCACGTTGGATGCAGCACTCCTCTGACCAAACCAGCTGCCTCAAGTTTCTTGATCTCCTCTGTAATGAACTGCTACCTCTCCAAGGCCTGCTTCCGGACTTTCTGCTTGACAGGTCGGGCATGTGGGCAGACAGCAAGGTGGTGCTCGATTATCTCCCTGGGAACACCGAGGATATCAGATGGTTGCCAGGCAAACACATCGATATTCGCCCGCAGGAAGGCAACAAGCGCGCTTTCCTATTTGTCATCGAGGGTGGCACTGATGGTGAAAGTACCATCAACGCCAGCCAGCCCTGTCGGGACCTTCTTCACTTGTGGAGCAGCAACCTTGGATCTCTTGCTGTTGGAACTCTCCGGCAAGTCATCAATAGGCGCAGCGCACTCCGGAGAGGCGCGCTTCCCGAATTCCTTGCCGGAGCCCTTACTATCCTTCTTCTTCCCTCTGTTCTCCTTGGCGGGAACTGCCGCTGCTGCTGCCTCTGCCACGACTGCGTCCTGGTACATCTTGTCCACACAAATGATGGCATATTTTTCATCTGATGGGATGGAAATGACTCCAACTGGCCCTGGCATCTTCAAGACGTTGTAGGCATAGTGGGATGCCGCCATGAACTTAGCCAGGGCTGGGCGTCCAAGGATTCCATTGTACGGCAAGGGGAGGTCAACCACATCAAACACAATCTTTTCAGTCTGGTAGTTCAGCTCTCCCCCAAACGTCACAGGCAATGTGATATTTCCCTTAGGATGACTCCTGCCGGGATTAACTCCTTGAAACTTGTCGGTGACTTTTAACTCATCCTCTGCTATCTGAAGCTTGCTGATAACCTTTGGGGAAATCAGATTCAACCCGGCCCCGCCGTCCACCAACATCTTCGTAACCTTGAGGTTGCGGATTGTTGGAGAGACCAACAACGGCAAACATCCTACCGCGGTGGTGCGGTCAGGATGATCCTCTTCGCCAAAAATGATGGGCGTGCGCGACCATTTGAGTAGTTTCCGGGCCCCTGGCGCTAGTTCCACGGCATTAACCTCACGCGCCCACCGCTTGAGTTGGCAGTGAGAGGCATGTAGGGATGCACCCCCATCAATGCACAGGGCGTCAGTGGCCTTCTGGAACTCCTGCTCACTGGTTTGCTCTTCATCCCCTTCATCACTCTCATCACCGCAGGCTTCCTTCTCTCGATCCCTGGCGGGTTTCTCTTTGTTCCAAAGAGGTCTGCCGGGGCGATTTACTTCACCGCCACGACCCTTACCGCCAGCAACATTCTATCCCTTTTCCTTGTCACGCTTCTCATATTCTGCTTTCTGTCTCTTGACAAGCTGCTCAACCTGATAACACTCTTGAAGGTCGTGGCCCTTGGTCCGATGGATCTTGCAGTACGGTCCATCACCTTTCCCGGCCCTTTCGGCGGCCGCGGCCTCCCGGCAGTTAGAGCACACAGCAGCTTCCTTGCCAGGGGTTTTGGCCTTAACCTTCTTGCCGGTACTAGGGATACCCCACCCTTCAACAGACATTACCGTCTTATCCTTGCGCTTCTTATTGCGCTTCTTGCTCTTCTTCTGACTGGTGGGCTCGTCATCATCCTCTGAATCAACATTAATGCAATCCTCCTCTCTGGGCAGTTTTCTTCCCTCCTCCACCCGAGCACACTTATCCACCAAGGTGTAAAGTTCCTTCACAGTCTTGGGCAACCATACATTCATCTTCGAACCAATCTTCTGGTTGCGCACATTGGACTGGAAGGCGGCTATCACAGCTGCTGGATGGATATTTGGGATGTTTCTGTGGACTCTGCTAAATCTCTGCAAATACTTCCGGAGAGTCTCTCCTTCTTTCTGCTGAAGAAGCTGTAGATCGCTGGGCCGACCTGGTTCTTGATGGCCGCCAGTGAAGGCGCCAATGAACTCATGGCACAAATCAGCCCATGACGAAATGGAGTTCTCTGGCAGGTGCATCAGCCAAGACCTCACATTGGACTTGAGAGCCAAAGGGAAGTAGTTGGTGAATACCTTCTCATCTCTTCCCCCGGCAACTTGAATAGCGATGGTGTAGATGCTCAAAAACTCTGCCGGGTTCAGCCTCCCATTGTACTTCTCGGGTATCTCTGGCTTGAACGTGTGGACGGACGGCCAACGGACTTGCCGCAACTCACAAGTAAAGGCAGGGCACCCAACCTCGAAAGGTAGGTACCCACCAGTATCGAGTGCAGTCTCGTCGATGTCGGGACCGTCACACCCATTGGCCCGGTGGTGGGCGTCGCGGCGTTGCTCAAAGACAACACGCGCGTCTCCCCTCCGCCTGTCCTCTAGGGCACGTTGCCGGCCTGGACGCGCTCGAGGGTCAGAAGAGGCCGTCGAGACGCCATCAGGTTCTTGATTCCGCTGCGCCCGTGCTAGCTGCCATGGCGGGGATTGTACCATGGGGGTGGCCCCTTCCATATGACCAGCAGCACGGGCCGTTGTCGTCGCTTGGGGAGGCTGTGGTGGGCCAGCTCGCTACGAGCCCCCAGCCTCGGCGAAGCCGAGCAGGCTCTGGATGGTGGCACGCCATTCATCCATCTGCTCGGCCGCTGGCGGAAACCTCAGCAGCAGTTGATCCCGCCCCATGGCCTCCGTAGCAGTACTTGGTATGGGCGATGATGACGCAGATCGCGCCATCGCTCGGCTCCTGACGGGGCCAACAGCGATCGTATCACGTCCTCGCTGTTGTGGGGCGGCCACCTGGATGGCATGGTGGCGCGGTGATGGCGCTTCAGGGTCAGCATCTCCACTAGGCGCATCAGCCTGGTCGACTCGTCCCTAGGGAGGTGCACGCGTTGCGGCCGCCGCCTGGTGGGGGCGGCCAGAGGGTGGCGATTCACCCCGGACCGAGCGCCATTGCTGCGGCTGTGCCCGTCGGCGAGGGGAAGGAGTGTGGATGGAGTAGCCCCTTCACCCGTACCTCGCGGAGCATGGCCATCGGGGTGTTGCTGATGTTGGTCTCCTCCGGTGTCTCCTGCTCCTGTTTCGACCGCAGGGGAAGTGGTGACGGTGCCGCCTGCCCCGACCACAGACCCAGCGGCGTCCACACTCTCGTGCGCCTCCGTGTCCCCCGCAGCATTGGTGGCTGCGGGTGGCAGCGCCTTCGAGATGGATGGGTGAGCAGTAGCACCGGGCTTCTTCTTGGGCGCCATTGCCGACGGCGCCGTCGAAGATGAAGATGGTGATGAAGATGACACGCTGCGCACGCTTTTAGGTTCACGCAAGCGATCCCCCTACCTGGCGCTCCAAAGATGTCGCGGGAAACCACGGCCACCTATGGGGCCAAGGGGCCCCTTGCTGGTTCGGCAGGGGGGATGTCGCGTTGCACAAAGAGCAGAAGAACATGGGGCAGCACGGCAGAGATCACACGGGCAATTTTACCCAGGTTCGGGCTGCCGCGAGGCGTAAAACCCTACTCCTGCTTTGGTGGATTGATGGTGGAAAAGTGGTGGTGGAGCATAGTACACTTGCCCGGCAGGCTCGCCCTGGGGAGGCAGTGACTACGCGCGTACGAGCGTGGGGGTGTTCAACATTCCAACCCTTGCTACGGTTGCCATGGGCCTCCTTTTATAGGTTAAGGGGTCACCACAGTGACAAAACAGTCATTATGCACAGATAAGATAGCAAACAGTGCTATCATACCTAATTCTGTAGGCTGACAGAGTGCATTAAATGCACCGCTCAACGTCACATCGTTGCTTGCCCGGCAAGCCTTGCCGGGCTCGTCTTGCCAGCTCCATGCCTCCTTGCTTGACACGTCGCAGGACGGGTGTCATCTGTAGGTATTTCCTGTAGAAAGAGGCCACCATGTGGTGAATGGCTACCACTTAGTCACTTTGCGGCTTGACACCACATTGACCAACGACGTGGGTCGTGGTGAGATGGCTTGGTGAGGTGTCTTTAGCCTCGTGAGTCCCGGCAGGCCCTGCCGGGACGTCTTGAATGCTTTCTTCCGGGGGAGCCCTTGTCCTTGCCAGGTCCGCCTGCCCGGCAAGGGAGGCTTTTCTCCTAGTGGTGTCTCACTTCTCTGTCTTGGTCTTGGCCTTCTTAATCTGCCTACTGGTTCTTCGAAAATCTTGGTCTCTTGTATCTTGACATGGCCTTGGTGTTGTAATCTTGTTCTCGTGCCTGTGCATATTCAAGGCAACAGACTCAGGGTTTGTTGCACCGACAGGTAGCCCAATCCTTTTTATAGTAAAGGACAGGCCAGAACGGTCTCTTATAATAAGCAAAGCGTTCTTGAGGACACACCGGAATTTCATCTAGTCACTTTCGTCATGCTCGTTTGATTCATGTTCGCTACTTTGATAATTCGATATGTGGGTGGACCGGTGCTTGGGTGCTGTTCTTACTTGAACAAGCCTCCCACTTATGATTAACCCCCTCGCAAGCATCCGCAACTAGGAAAGAAGAATTAAGATAACAATCTAACCATAGCATTAAACATATGGATCCAAATCAGTCCCTTACAGAATAGCGCATAAACTAGGGTTTAAGCTTCTATCACTCTAGCAATCCATCATCTAATAACTACTCCACAATGCATTCCCTTAGGCCCAAGATGGTGAAGTGTGATGTAGTCGACATTCACATAACACCACTAAGGGAATCACAACATACATATCATCAAAATATCGAACGAATATCAAATTCACATGATTACTTGCAACATGACTTCTCCCGTGGCCTCAAGAACAAGGGCAACTACTCACAAATAATATTCATGCTCAAGATCAGAGGGATATTAAATAGCATAATGGATCTGAACATATAATATTCCACCAAATAAACCATCTAGCATCAACTACAAGATGTAATCAACACTACTAGTCACCCACAGGTACCAATCTGAGGTTCCGGTACAAGGATTGAACACAAGAGATGAACTAGGGTTTGAGATGAGATGGTGTTGTTGAAGATGTTGATGAAGATTGGCCTCCCAAAGATGAGAGTGTTGTTGGTGATGGCGATGGCTTCGATTTCCCCCTCCGGGAGGGAAGTTTCCCCAGCGGAATTGTTCCGCCGGAGGGCAAAAGTGCTCCTGCCCAAGTTTCGCCTCGAGACAGCGGCGCTCCGTCCCGAAAGTCCTCCCCTTATTTTTTTAGGTGAAAATACCTTATATACCATAAGATGGGCACCGGAGGTGGGCCAGGGTGCCCACTACCAACCAGGGCGCGCCAGGGGGTCTCGCGTGCCCTGGTGCTTTGTGGCCACCTGGCTGCCCCCTTTGGTAGTTCTTCTCTCCAATATTTATTATATATTCCAAAATAATTCTTCGTAAAATTTCAGCTCATTTGGAGATGTGCAGAATAGGTATCTCTGACATAGCTTTTTCAGGAGCAGAATTCCAGCTGTCGGTATTCTCCGTCTTTGTGTAAACCTTGCATATTATGAGAGAAAAGGCATTAGAATTACTCCATAAAGTTTTAAACACTTTAAATAACAGTAGGAAAACATGATGCAAAATGGACGTATCATCCATCTTCAACACTGAGGAAGATGGCAACTCCAACACCACTGACGACAGCAATGATGACTTTGCTCCCACCTATTGCTTCATGGAAAAAGGTGCCAAGGTACTTAAATACCCTTCCTCCTCTAAATCTAGTGAAGGTAAATCCGATGAAAACCTCAAACCTAGCTACTCCGAACTTGCTAATATTGCCACAAAACAACAAAAGGCTTTGGAAAAGGTTCAGAAATTGCTAGAAAAAGCGATAACCTGTTGAGTGAGGAAATGGATCGAACTCAAACTCTAACTGGTGATCTTCAATGTCTTCAGTCTAAGTTTGATAACCTTCAAGGTCATCATGAAACTCTCTTAGCTGATCATGAGAAGCTTTCTTATGAATTTCTTCAAAGAAAGCAAGATCTTGAGAAACTAAGGGTGACTCATGATGATCTTCAAAGGGAAAATGATTCTTTGCTTGCTCAACAGATCAGTTCTGCTCAGGAAGAATTCATTCCACCTTGTTTGAAATGCATCAAATGTGAAACTGCTAATTCTTCACCTGAAAGTTCAAATGCTTCTATTCCTGGAACTTCTTTAACTATTTTTGTGGTCACAAATTCCTCATCTGAGGATACCACAAGTATCAGTGATGAAAATGCAGGGTTGAAGGAATTGTATGTGACAGGCATGTACAAAAGCCTCAAAGGGCATCAAACCCTTTGCGATGTGCTTAAAAAGCAGATTTTGAACAGGAACCCTAGGAAAGAGGGTATTGCATTTGAGAGGAAACTCAATGCCGGTGGATCCTAATAGAAACCTGATCAGTATCCCAAAACCTCATGGGTTGCTGCAAAAGGACCTCCTGTAGATCCATCTACTTTATCTAGCTTTACATGTGAATCTTCATGTTCATCTGATGAATCATTTGACTCCAACTATAAATTGTTCAAAAATCAGAATGGTGAAGTATTTGCCAAATATGTTGGAACTAACTGCAGGAACAATCCTCCTATGAAGAAAATCTGGGTTCCAGATTGCTTGTATCAGCGTTGGTATTTCCCCGAAGAGGAGAGGATGATGCAGCACAGCAACGGTAAGTATTTTCCTTAGTTATGAAACCAAGGTTATCAATCCAGTAGAAGAACCAAGCAACACTATGTAAGCGGTACCTGCACACAAATAACAAATACTTGCAACCCAACGCGTAAGAGGGGTTGTCAATCCCTCCTCGGTATTGAGATAGATTAAATTGTATGAGATTGGATAAATAGATCTGACAAAAACACAAAATAAAATAAATAAATAAAAAGTGCATCAAGGTATTTTTGGTTTTTTGGAATAATAGATCTGAAAACAATATGATAAAAGATAGACCCAGGGGCCGTAGATTTCACTAGTGGCTTCTCTCGAGAAAATAGCATATGGTGGGTAAACAAATTACTGTTGGGCAATTGATAGAAGAGCAAATAATTATGATGATATCCAAGGCAATGATCATGTATACAGGCATAACGTCCAAGATTAGTAGACCGACTCCTGCCTGCATCTACTACTATTACTCCACACATCGACCGCTATCCAGCATGCATCTAGTGTATTAAGTTCATGGAGAAACGAAGTAATGCAATAAGAACGATGACATGATGTAGACAAGACCTATTCATGTACGAATAGACCCCATCTTTTTATCCTTAATAGGAACAATACATGCGTGTCACTTCTCCTTTTGTCACTGATATTGAGCACCACAAGATCGAACCCATCACAAAGCACCTCTTCCCATTGCAAGAAAAATCAATCTGGTGTGCCAAACCAAACCAAAGTTTCGGAGAAGAAATACAATGCTATAACAATCATGCATATAAGAGATCAAAGAAGACTCAAATACTATTCATAGATAAAACTGATCATAAACTCGCAATTCATCGGATCCGAATAAACACACTTCAAAAAGTCATTACACCAAATAGATCTCTAAGAACAGCAAGGAGAACATTGTATTGAGAATCAAAAAGAGAGAAGAAGCCATCTAGCTACTGCCTACGGACCAGTAGTGCTGTGGTAAACTACTCACGCATCATCGGAGGAGCACAAATGAGGATGATGAACCCCTCTGTGATCGTGTTCCCCTCTGGCAAGGTGCCGGAATAGGGCTCTAGATTGGATCCCGTGGTTCTGGAACTTGCGGCGGCTGGAATTGTGTTTCATCGACTCCCCTAGGGTTTCTAGAATATTTGGGTATTTATGGAGCTGAGAGGCGGTGGAAAGGACTCCCGTGGGCCCCACTACCCACCTGGGTGCGCCAGGGACCTCTAGCGTGCCCTGGTGTCTTGTGGGCCCCACGGGCCTCTCCTCGTGCACTTCCTTGGCTCCCAAGTTGTCTTCTGAGAATAAAAAAATCTCCAAAAGGTTTTGCTGCATTTGGACTCCATTTGATATGGATATTCTGTGAACTAAAAAACAAGCAAAAAACATCAACTGGAACTGGGCACTATGTCAATAGGTTAGTCCCAAAAAATGATATAAAGTTGCTATAAAATGAATATAAAACATCCAAGAATGATAATATAATAGCATGGAACAATCAAAAATTATAGATACGTTGGAGACGTATCAACATCCCCAAGCTTAATTCCTGCTCGTCCTCGAGTAGGTAAATGATAAAAACAGAATTTTTGATGTGGAATGATGCCTGACATGTTTATCATATATTCTTTTCTTTTGTAGCATGGACATTTGGAATTTTAGACGATTCAAAGTAATAATCTATAATTGACATGAGGATATAAATACTCAAGCATATACTACTGCAGGTTGGTCCAAATGCGACAGTCCAATCAGAGACCCTTCGATGAAACTGTGTGTGATGCATTAATCACAAACAGTGCTTTAATAAAACTGTCTAAAAAGATGCAAAACGTTTGCGATGGCGGTGACATTGTAGCGACCCGACCCAAATGGATCGAAGTCTCTGTGCTTAAGTGTCATCCCTGGATCGGTATGCTGACACACACAGTACACGAGGAATTATAACAGAGTTCAATCACACACTTTATTACATCGAGGTCCTCAAAAGAGTATTTATTACAATAATATGGCCAAAGGCCATCTAAATAAAAATAACTGCGGAAGCATGGAAGGTAAATGAGTCCATCCAACTCCACGGCAAACTGAGTGCAGAACAACGACCTATCGCACCTTTAATCCTCGTCGGAAAAGTCTGCAACATGAGACGTTGCAGCCATGTAGGTCAGCACATGGAATATGCTGGCAATTTCACACCATAGAATAATAATGTACAATATTTATCACTACATGCATATCTGGCTGGTGGAGGCTCTAAGTTTAATTCTGCATAAAGCTAATTTTTTTCCTACAACAAAGGAATAAATTTTTAATTACTACTAAATTAAAATGCCATTATTGAGAAGGTTCCTCCAACTCAATCCCAAAATTCCCAAGTTATTAGTAACCCAATAATTTCATTAAAAATAGTGATGAGATCAACCAATAATTCACTTCTAGATACTCAAGTTGTCCATAACCGGTGACACGGCTAATCATGATTAGTTTGTACACTCTACAGAGGTTTGCGCACTTTTCCCCACAAGACTCGACCACCTCCATGATCGGAAGATCGAGACATAGTCTTTCTGAAGTATTTCCTCTAAACCCTGGGTAGACCGGTACACCTACTTTCCCCTACATCAACTAGTCTACCACGGAAAGAGGTCACACAACTTACTCAACTATGTCAGAGCCCATAATGGCTTGTGGCTGCACACGGAAGTTTCTAGGCATGAAATATCTTATGATCCCTTTGAGCCTGGGTGGCGAAACTAGGGTAATCGCATGGGTACTCCGGGATCCCCTTGGGCAAGCACTGGTTTCTCCAGGTGCCCCAAACAATCCACCCAGATGTGTATTAGGGTTGCCACCTTAAGTTGTCCCAAAAATTATTATCTCTCGCAACTTGCATGGATCACACATACCAATCCCCGTCTACGAGCATGGCTAAGAAATATATGACATAACGAATATTCCCGGGGTGATCAAAGGTCATAGGTTCCTACCACATGAACTACAAAGCATAACCATATGTTCCCAATCCTACTCATGCAATCTTTGAGGGTTAAACTAATGCATAGTAAAAACTGGATATTGAAAATTATGATCAAAGTGTGAACTTGCCTTGCTGACGTTCGTTGTACCCTAAAGATTCGTAGTAGCAAGCTTCGCACTCCGGATGATCTAGCATAAGCAAAAAATAACATACATAAGCAAACAAGAAAAGATCCAAAAAGAAAAACAAATAAAAGACTTTGGAAAACTTCAAAAACGACCAAATAAAGTTTCTGTACAGAACGTAATTCTTACAGCAGAAAAAATAAATGGTTTTGGTTTTAACAGAAAGTACATGTCACAAGCTTCGATTTGCAAAAAGAATCACCCAAAACGGACATACGGAACTCGAGTTACGGCCTAACGAAGTTTGAATTCAGATCTGTTTGAATTCAAATTTTAAAACTTTCAAAAATATTTTTCGTTTGGTTCTCTGGATAGAGGATATTTTTATGAACTAGTAGGAAAAAGAATCAACTAAATTGGATCTATAGAAAGAAGAATTGGTATAGAATCTGTGTTTGAAAAAATCCTGGAAAAAGAGAAAAAAAAATCGGCCAGATGCCAAGTGGTGCTCTCTGATTGGCTGGATATCCATGGCTGGGTGCTCACCGGACTTGTCGCCGGCGACGAGGAAGAAGGCGGCTCCGGTGTGTTTCGGCGAAGGACGTGTGCGGGACGGTGAAGAGCAACGTGAGACAGACCCGGGGAGCAGTGCGACGGGGTCGGTCTCGTCTCCTGGCGCAGTGGAGAAGCCGCCAGAATCCACGAACTCCGGCGAGCAATTGGCGAGGTTAGGGAGGGGGAAAAGCTCCAGAAGGAGAGGGCTTCAGACGAGGGGAACTTGGGTGTCTCCGTGGGCTTTTATAGAGGGTCAGGGGAAGCCAGAGGTGAGCAGGACGTCATTGGATTTTATGACGTTAATGGTGGCTGTTACTTGAGCTTCTAATGACCATTACAGGGGGCATTAAGGCGCACTAGTGAAGGGGAAGGGGTAGAGGGAGGCGAGGGGGTTCCGTTCAGAGGAGTTTCGGGGCAAGGGGAGAGGTGGGGGCGCTGGGTGGAGATGTGATGCGTACGTGCATCCTGCCTCTGCCATGAACGCTCAAGGAAGAAGACGACCAGGTGGTCCTGAGGAAGGCTGGGCCTTCCATGGCCCATGGCTGTTTTTTTAGACAGAGAAAAAATATATATATAGAAAATAAAAACATTTTTATATAGGACATATATATATCAAAAAATTCAGAAAAATAAATCCTACAAGATGAACTATTTTTCAGAGGCTAAATAAAAACTTTATAAAAAACATTTTTCAGAAAAAAAATCCAAATGAAACTCAAATTTGAATTCAAAACTTTTGCGTTGTTTTCTTCTGACTTTTTGAAGTGTCATGTTAGCTCCTCTCATACTTTTTAACAAGTATTTGTCATGGATTTTTGAAATAAATTTCAAATGCCAAGTTGAATTCAAAGTCAGATAAAAACTCAAATGCCTCTAAAATTTCCAAATGCCACTCAATTCAAACAAAATGCATAGATGCTTAGCTAATAATTGTAAAACATTCCAAATTAAAAATTTGGGATGTTACAGACATCAAACATGGTTCAGATTAGAGTTGCATGTGCGATGCGTGGCAAACGGTTAATCCAGAAGAACTGTTTGCGATGAGGCAGAACAACATAAATGGGCAGCCAGATGAGGGTGTGTGCGATATACGGGATACAGTTCACAAGGATGAACTGTGTGTGATTAGGCAACACAATAGAAATGGTCAGCCAGATCAAGGTGTGTGCGATGGAGGGCATGCAGTTCACTCGGATGAACTCTTTGCGATGAGTCAAGACAACAGAAATAGTTCAACTGAACAAGATGTGTGTGATACGCGGCAAACAGGTCCGTAATAAAAAATGTGTGTGAAGACCAATAATAACACAGACGATTGCTGCTAATAAGCCGTGTGATTTGCTCTGTCACATACACACACACACACACACACATATATATATATAACTGAAATAAACATCCAATTACGTAAGTGACTATACACATCATTCGCACACACCTCAATAAACAATTGTATGCATTCTAAACTAGGAGAAACGATCGTCTAGTCATCTACTTCTTGTGGCGCTCCCGCCACTGCTTTGTGGCTCGATCCCTCGTCTGGGGCAGGAAGAAGACACTCCCTCATGTCAACGATCTGCATGTACATCTCGTAGCTTGTGTACGCGTCCATGGCCACATACTTGACATGTTGTTCATCCAGTCTCTGATGCCAGACACTGTGCGAGGCGTTCTTGTCCTTCTTGCTCTCATCCTTCATCTTCATGTAGTAGGGGTTGATCATGGCCGAGGCGAGGTCAACCAGGGAGTTCTGTTTGTTGTTGTCGCTGCCCCAGACCTTGTAGTGGTCCTGGATCTTGACAAGATTCTGGCATTTCAAGCCTGAAACCTTGAGTGCTTTTAGATCGTTGGTGGTGTCCACCGTAGCAAAACTGTAGTCGGAGCTGTTGATAAACCTGGAGAAACGCTCGCAAGGCCTTATGGCCAGGTGGTAGTGGTAGACAAGGACGTCATATCGCACGCACAACTGAGCGACGACAACCTTCTGATCGTGCCCGGCACGACCGCTGGTGTACTCGAGGTCGAAGCCGACCACTTGGTACTTGTCCTCAACAAGCAACTGCTCCATAGTTTGGATGGAGCTCTCCACCGAGACCGGCTCGTTCGTGTACACCACCGAGAGGTCCTTCCCCCTCACATGGGTGTCCACTACGTGATGCGTGGTCAACTGCCCCCCGTTGTCGTCGTCAGCCGCTGGGAGCGCCATTGGAGCCACGGGGAGCGCCATTGGAACCGCTAGATGTCCTCTCTGTATGTGTCGTCGTGGGTGTGCTTATTATGTCGTGTGCCGCGAGATATGAAGGTAAATGGCCGCAGGAAAAAATGGGGGCCGGGCGGCCTGGATTCTCGGCGCATCTGCATGGCAGTTTTTGCAGTGGGTAACTGCATCTTGTCACCGCGCCTGGTGCTACCGCATGCATAATATCAGCACGAACGTACATGATCGTGCGCCGGCCCCAAACACTGGCAGCACGCGTGGAAGGACGAGGGCAGAGCGCCCGGAGGGACGCGAGAGCAGAGCGCGCGCGGCGGGACACGAGCAGAGCGCGCCGCGGCCGCCTCAACCGCGAGCAACCACACGCATAGAGCAGTTGAATACGCAGGGAATGGTCGTCTACAAGCCGGCCGGCAGTTGCATCACAGCGTAGAGAGCGGCCGTGTGCTACTACCTCCGTCTTGGTCTATTATTAGTCCCCTTTATATTATGTGCCATATTTTGACCTTAAATTTAACCAACAAAATATTAATGCATGTTGTAAAAATTATATAATTGGAAACTATGTTCAAATAAGAATCCAACGATATAATCTTTGGCGACATGCATTCGTATTTTACTAGTTAAATCTCTAGTCAAAATTTGGCACAAAAATACATCGACGACTTATAAACCAGGCCGGGGTAGTAGGTAATTTAATCGCAAACATTTTTTTATTAACCGTATGTGTACGTGTCCTTTCATCCTCCTCTCGCACGTCTTGTCACCCCGCTGCCGCAGACGGCTTAGAGCGCAAACTTGAGCAGCGCGCGGGGGCATTCTTTTGGACAAACGGTGGTGAGCCCGTTCCAGCGCAACCGCGCAGGTTCCTGCGCAAGCTTCCCGTCCGACTCGGTGAAATCCCCCAAAATCCCAATGCTTACCGGCCTGCTATATAAATCCTCACGGCCGGCGAGTCCTGCGTCGCATTTTCCTCTCCCTCCCCGTAGCTTATCTCATCTGCTTCTCCCACAATCGCCAATGGCACCAGTCCGTCGTCGTCGCTCAGCCACTCCGCCATCATCAGAGAACAGCTCCAGTTGGGAGCCTACACCGCGGCGGCGACGCAGTCCCCGGCTTAGTGTAGTGTGTGTGGCGTCCCTGTTGGGTGTGCGCGGAACACCCACCACATGCTCCGCCGCCGCTGCCCGTTGACAGCTGTTGCCGGCCACCGTTGCCGCCACCCCACCGTCTGCCGCCGTGGCCGCCACACCATCGTCGAAAGCTAGGGCCATCACCCGCTCTGCCGCCACGGCCCGAAGGCGGGAGATGGCCATCGTGCCGCCACCCCACTGCCGGCCATTGTGGCCATCACCCGCTCCGTCACCGCGGCCCGAAGGCGGGAGGTGGTGGTCGTGGCCGCCACCCCATCGTCGGCCGCCGTGGCTGCCAGCCCACCGTCGACCGACAAGGTCATCACCCGCTCCGCCACCGCCGCCCGAAGGCGGGAGGCGGAGGTGGAGGCCCGCATGTGCGTCAGGGACCTTGCGCGCTATATCGAGTTCCTACGGGAGGAGGAGGAGCGCCTCGTCGAGCATGCAAAGAGTCTTACCACCGCCGTGGCCACAGCACACGCCGCCGCAGAGGTGAGTACTCAGGAGATCTACGAGGAGTCCCGCCGCTTCGAGAGGGGTCATCTAGAGCGGCAGAGGGTGTTCGAAGTGAGCGTCGCTGAAGGTGCAGCAGTGGCAGGCACCGTATTGCACTTGTCCAGCTCGTCGTTAGGCTCCTCCTCCTCTGCCTCTTACTGAGCGCGCTCGGCAGAGGAGAGGCTACCGGAAGTAGTACAAAGCCCCTCCGTAGTAGTAGTATTTAGGGGCTATTTTGTTCAGTTCATCTTACTATAGATATGGCGGAACTGTACAACGTACTTAAAATTAGCTAGTATATATAGTTGAACTAGCTATTTCAGTACGTGCTTGGCAACAATTGGGGAAAAGTTTGGTTGGTTCAACTGTCGAGTTGAACTGTTTGTATAAAGAACGACTGCTTAATCTATGAATGAAATCTATGCTTAATTACTGAATTTTAGTTGCAAAAATTAGATAGTGCTAGTGATTTTTTAGCTGCATATTTTGACAAATGGCAGTGTTACAAGGTTGACAAATGGCAATGTTACTAGATCAACAAATGTCAATCTTTCCAGTTTGACAAATGGCAATATACCCAATATGACAGATGCAAATCTTACCAAATTGTCTGTACATGGTTGCACACGGGTCATCCAAAACAACCGTTTGCGTTGAAGGGATGTACAAATCCTATGTGCCAGATTTTCTCTTGGCTTAGCGCCGAAGTCTCGCTTTGCATACCATATTCAATCTGAACCATTTGCGTTGAAGAGATGCACAAATCCTGCACGGCGAATTTTCCCTTGGCTTACTGGGGAAGACCATAGCTATCACTTTGCATACGGGTGTTCTATCTAAAACATTTGCGATGAAGAGCTGCGCAAATCCTGCTCGGCACATTTTCCCTTGGCTTACTGGGGAAGCTGTCGGTTTACATACGGGTGTTCTGTCTAAAACGTTTGCGATCAAGAGCTGCACAAATCCTGCTCGGCACATTTTTCCTTGGCTTCCTGGGGAAGCTGTCGGTTTGCATACGGATGTTCTAACTAAAACGTTTGCGATGAGTGTTTTAAATTTAAAAACCATTGACCTTTTTTTTAAGAAAATCATTTGATAAGTCTGTACAATCAAAGAGAAAAACGCAAGTTCGTTCAAACCATATCTTTCATTCAGTCACACTGCGAATTTATTTTCATATGATCGAGATACAGTATTAAACCCAAAAAAACTAATTTCGGCGGCAGCGGAGGCGGCATTCCGCGCCGGTGTTGTCGTTGTCGTCCTCCGGGACACTGTTGTTGAAGTCTTCAAGGCAGCACAGAATGTTCTTCACTTGGAAATCAAACATCATGTCGTCACGCGATCGACGGGCGGGGCGTAGGAGGACGGCAAATCGTGGCGCTGTGACGTAGCGGTCGACGGCGGCATCGCATGCCGCTGAGGGGGGTGCGTGCATGGGCATGGGCGCGGTGGGTGTAGGCAAACGCACGGGGACCGGCACCGCGGTGGGTGCAGGGGCGTGCACGGGCACGGGCGCTGGCGCTGGCATGTACACGAGCTCGCGCGGGTCCGCAGAGACCTCGCTGACGCCCACGGCTTCTAGCTCTGCGATAGTGCTCGGCGACCAGCCCGTCAATGCTACGGGGATGGTGGCTGGCGCGGGTGCGGGGATGGGAGCTGGGACGGGCGCGGAGGCAGCAACTGCCGTGGCCAGCTCGTTCAGGGCCATGTCCATGAGGCCCCATTCCTCCTTATTTTCTATCTCCTCCGGCTCGGAGTCGATTTCACCAAACTGGAAGACTAGTAGCAGATGATCCTTCTGCACCATGGCATTGGTGGAGGTCTGCGGGACGGAGGGGAATGGGAGGCAAACAGTAAGGTCGCCCGTATTAAACAGCGGCTCGGGCGCCATTAATGGAGAGGATGCGAGCAAGGCTGGCGGCCATGGAAGTCAAAGGGCTCACTTCCCAGTGATCCTGTGCAGCGTACAGCTCGCACGCTTCCCGGTGAGCCTACGCATTGGAGGACAGCTTGCACGCCTCTCGGTCAGCCTGCGCAGCGGAGTGCGCTCGCACGCCTCCTATTCAGTTAAGCAGCTGTCCGCACAGCACCTCCTAGCCATTAAAAGAGAGACACATGGCGTCACGTGAATGGTTAATAGAATGCACACGATTTAAATTATACAAACGTTTGAGATGTTAAAGTGGCAGCTATTTGTTTCAAAATGCCTTTGTTGGCTGTTATTCGAGTGCGCCTTCTCTCAAAATGGACACGAAAAATACCACAGCATGTCGGGTGCCATTCCATGATAGCATGCCAAGTTACATGAATTTCAGACGAGTTTTGGATTTACTAGAATTTAAAAATAAAGTATCTCAACATTTTGCCGGCAATCAACAGTGCCCTGGTGTTTGAAATTCATTCCCATTTCTTGCATGGGACCTAAGCATGAACCCAAGGACACACATTTGATATGTCAACCCATTTTTCTACACTGGAGCATGTGCATGTCGTTCAAATTTGAATTATGCACATAAAATGCCTAGAAACCCCAGTTAATGCATAAAAATGTCCAAGCGAACCCCGAAAAATCCAAAAAATTGACACAACACTCATGTTGTTCTATGTTGACACTAGAAAAAATTTGAAAGCAAGAAGAGGCAACGGATATCGTTTCATCCCCAAAGGTAGCACGTTCCCTACCGAAACCATCAGGATTGTTGTGAGAAGCTCTGGTTTGCGAGAAGCTTATACCCAAACCTGCCCCAAATGGGACAAAAAATTTACCACGGCATGTTGATGCCGCTCCATGATAGCATGTCAAGTTTCATGAATTTTAGATGAGTTTTAGATTTACTAGAATTTAAAAACCATGTATCTCAATGTTTGCGGCCGAGCGACGGTGGCAAGGTGTTTGACATTCATTCCCATTTCTTGCATGGGACCTAAGCATGCAACCAAGGACACAGATTTGATCTTTCAACCAATTTACATGCACCAGAGCATGTGCCTGTAGTTCAAATTTGAATTATGCACATAAATGCATAGAAAACTCAGCTAATGTATAAAATGTCCAAACGAACCCCAAAAAATTCCTAAATTTAACACAACACTCCTGTTGTTCTATGTTGACACTAAAAAAAATTGAAATCAAGAAGAGGCAACGGATATCGTTTCGTCCAGAAAGGTGAAACGTTCCCTACCGTAACCATGAGGCTTGTTGTGAGAAGCTCAGGTTTGTGAGAAGCTTATACCCCAACCTGCCCCAAATGGGACAATATTTTTACCACGGCATGTTGATGCCGTTCCATGCTAGCATGTCAAGTTTCATAAATTTCAGACTCGTTTTCGATTTACTAGAATCTAAAAACCATGTATCTCAATGTTAGCGGCCGAGCGACGGTGGCAAGGTGTTTGACATTCATTCCCATTTCTTGCATGGGACTTAAGCATGCAACCAAGGACACACATTTCAATTTTGAACCCATTTATATGCGCTGGAGCATGTGCATGTAGTTCAAATTTGAATTATGCACATAAATGCATAGAAAACTCAATTAATGTATAAAAATGTCCAAGCGAACCCCGAAAAATCCCAAAAATTGACACAACACTCCTGTTGTTCTATGTTGACACGAGAAAAAATTTGATAGCAAGAAGAGGCAACGGATAACGTTTCATCCCCCAAGGTGGCACGTTCCCTACCGAAACCATCAGGCTTGTTGTGAGAAGCTCTGGTTTGCGAGAAGCTTATACCCAAACCTGTCCCAAATGGGACAATATTTTTACCATGACATGTCGATGCCGTTCCATGATATCATGTCAAGTTTCATGAATTTCAGACGAGTTTTTGATTTACTAGAATTTTAAAACCATGTATCTCAATGTTAGCGGCCGAGCGACAGTGTCAAGGTGTTTGACATTTATTCTCATTTCTTGCATGTGACCTAAGCTTGCAACCAAGGACACACATTTGATTTTTTAACCCGTTTTTATGCACTGGAGCATGTGCATGTAGTTCAATTTTGAATTATGCAGATAAATGCCGAGAAAACTTAGTTAACATATAGAAATGTCCAAACGATCCCCGAAAAATTCCAAAATTTAACACGACACTCCTGTTGTTCGATGTTGACACCAGAAAAAAATTGAAAGCAAGAAGAGGCGACGAATATCATTTTGTCCACAAAGGTGACACGTTTCCCTACCGGAACCATGAGGCTTCTTGTGAGAAGCTCTGGTTTGTGAGAAGCTTATACCATAACCTGCCCCAGATGGGACAATATTTTTTACCCCAGCATGTTGATGCCATTCCATGATAGCATGCCAAGGTTCATGAATTTCAGACGGGTTTTGGATTTACTACAATTACAAAAGCAAGTACCTCAACGTTTGCCAGAGAACCACGGTGTCGTGGTGTTTGAAATTCATCCCCATTTCTTGCATGAGACATAAGTGTCGGTGTACTAAAGTTTGGGTCCTTTAGTACCCCATACTTGTGCACGGACGGTTGTAGCCATACCAGCGGCAAGGCCTGCCGGGGGACAGCTGGAATCAAGTGCAAGACTATCAAGAAGGCATTCAAACCAGTGACCAGAAGACAGAAGCCCAAAGGCTGGATCCCCGGCAAGATACTTGCCGGGATGGCTTGCAAAGACCTGGCAATACTCACGCCCGGCAAGACTCCGCCACCCTGCCACTGCTTCAGCGCAGCGGCCAGCCTATCATTTGGATTTTGTCCTCCTGGATGCGTGTCATGGCACTAGTGGTGGACGGACTTAAGCGGTGCTGATGGGACGGGCCCTTTTTTCGTCCCTAAGAAAGTAAGGGACACCTAAACGAACACCTAAACAGAGCATTTAATGTGTTTGTCCTAAGTCGTTAGTGATAAACATGTAAACACTGTAGCAACTTTACACCTCTTGTATATACTATACGCCACTGTTGGTGACCCCTTGGACATATAAAAGGAGGCCCAAGGCGTAGCTACAAGGAGGAGGACTCTCTGGCCTATTCTGCATGCGTAGCTGCTGCTTGAACATACTGTTCACTGCGAGCGCTCCTGAAGCTTGGGCTTAAACACCCACAATAAACCAAAGCAGGAGTAGGGTATTACGCTTCTCAGCGGCCCGAACCTGGGTAAAAATCCCCTCACGTTGATCGTTGGATTTGCTCTTTGTGCATACCTCTGTCCCTGCCGAAACGTAAAAGGGATCCACGCGATCCCATAGGTGTCGTACACCGACATCTGTGGCGCGCCATGTAGGGGGAGTAGGTTGCGCGAACCTGGTCTAGCAATCAGCGCATCAGTATCTTGATCATTTTTATTGCCATGGCTCCCAAGAAGAATGGTTTCGCGGTGGTTGGTCCATCCACATCTGGTTTGCCCGTGCCTTCACGGACGGGCGACGGCGTGGATGTAGGTGGAGGAGGTGGAGGTCTTGAGCTTCCATGACGTTCTGGCGATCAAAGCCAGGCGAGCGGCGTTGTTCGCAGCGGCGACAACAACCCGCACGCCGCTAGGTCTAAGGACGGAGCCATGCCGCCTACAGGTGGCGCAGCGAACTCCAAGGACGGGATGGCGCCTTCCAAGACACCCACGCCGGCGCATGCGCGGCGGCCTTCTCGGGTCGTGCGCGATGAATAGCGCCGTGATGTCGGTGGTTCTAGGCGTCCCCAAGGAAAGACCCCTGCGCATCATTCCCGATATGCGCGGGTCCAGCATGCGCGCCAAGATGCTGGTGGAAGCGCGGCGCGGTCGCGGAACCATGGTGGAGCTCCTTCTAACATGGTTAGGAGTCAGAGCACCTCATGTTCCTTGCACCTTTCGCCGCCGCCTATACAGCAGAAGCGTTGGCGCGAGCGCAGCTACTCCTGGATTTCCCTCCCGCTTCGGAGAAGCTCGAAGAATGGAGAGCTGCTATTCAGAGCCTCATCGGCTTCGTCAACGGAGATGGGCCGCAGCAGGCGGAGCCTTCGCGGCGACAGTCCATCGAGCCGACACGAGCCGATGGGGAAAAGACTGGAGGTGGTATGACTACGGTGCACTCTCCTCCACGATACCAACAGCGGTCGCCAACTCGGCGGATCGACGGCTGTGATGATGATTCCACAGTGTCGTCAGATCCGCGAACTCGCCGCGATCAACGTCAAGTTCTTCGGGAGCGAAGCAGAGAAGATGCTCGGACCACCATCGAGCGACGACGGGAAGCGCACTATCAATCTGACAGACGCGTGGGACCCACTGTGGACAAGCCTGTGCCGGGGGACCCTGGAGACTTACCTTATGAGGTGGGTTGCCCGGTGTTTACCCGTGAGCTGCGGCGGGTCCAGTGGCCCAATTCCCGAACGTTCAAGCCGGAGGTCCCGGAGAAATACGACGGCAAGACTCACCCGTCGGAGATCCTGAGCATCTACACCATCGCGGCGCAGGCCGCCGGGGCTCAGAATGACAAGATACTCGCTAACTACTTCCCGTTGGTACTTAAGCCCAACGTCAGGTCATGGTTGATGCATCTGCATGAGAATTCCATTTCCTCCTGGGCAGATTTGTGTCATGAGTTTGTTGGCGCCTTTACCGGAGGCCACCAACCTCCTGGCCAGGAAAGCGATTTACATCTCATCCCTCAAAAAGAGGGCGAGCCCTTGTGCAAGTACATACAGAGATTCAGCCGTATACAGCACAATATCACCGACGTTCATCCTGCCGCTATTATTAGCGCATTTCATCAAAACATGCGCAACCGCAAGATGCGGGAAGAGCTGGCGATGAACAAAGTCAGGGATATTGCCGAGCTCTATGCTCTGGCGGACAAATGTGCTCGGGCTGAAGAGGGAAGGAGACTCCCCGGCGAGGATGCTGGTGTAGAAATCGACTCTAAAGGAGAAGACGCCGCCGCCCCAACGAAGAAAGGCCGACGGCGTAACAAGAAGCGAAAGGGCAAGGTTGTGCTTGCTGTCGAGGAATCCGGCAACCCCGGCGCCGCCAAGAAGATCAAGGCTGATGGCCCCGGCAAGGAGGTTGCCGGGTGTGCCTCTTGTCAGGCCTTGGCGGCTGCCGACAAGCCGGAGGGCTCCAACAAGCAATATTGCAAGATCCATCGCACCAAGGGCCATGATCTCCAGAATTGCCGGCAAGTTGAGCAGCTTGTCGAGAGGCAGAAGGCTGAGTATGAAAGGCGAGATAAGGAGAGGGCCAGGACAGTGCTGAAGGGTCTGGCAAGAAACGCGGTGGCCAAGGAGGTCGCCGCGGCAAGGCCAAGCTACAAAAGGAGAGGCCCGCTCGAGGCCGCGACAAGGAAGAGGGGGGTGACGATGACAACGAAGAGGATGACAAGTCCAGCGAGCATGAGTTCCAAAAGGCTACAGAAGCTATGTGCGTTGACGGAGGTGCCTCGTTGCATTCTTCTCACCGCCAACTTAAATAGTGGGTGCGCGAGATTAATGCGATAGAGCCGTCAGTCGATGCCCGGAAGCCTCTAAAATGGTCCAACACGCCTATCATTTTTTACGCTGAGGATCACCCTGATCGCACAACCGCGGTCGGGTGTTTGCCATTGTTGGTTTCACCAATGATTCGCAACCTCAAGGTGACAAAAATATTAGTTGATGGTGGGGCTGGTTTGAACTTGATCTCGCCTAGTGTGATCAAGAGGTTGCAAATTCCTGATGAAGATCTCGAGGAAACGGGCACGTTTCAAGGGATCAATCCAGGAAGGAGCCAGCCAAAGGGCAAGATCACACTGCCAGTAACATTTGGCAGTGAGCTAAACTACAGAACAGAAAAGATCGTTTTCGATGTCGCCAAGATTCCGTTACCATATAACGGGATTCTTGGCCGTCCAGCGCTGGCCAAATTCATGGCGGCATCGCACTATGCTTATACTGTATTGAAGATGCCCGGGCCGATGAGCATCATCACTATCAACTCCGACAAGAAGGATGCGCTTATCTGCACCGACCAACTTTACCGGGAGGCAGTTGCAGCATCTACCGCCAAGGCACTTGCTCCTGCCGCTGAAGCTCCCGGGGGGAAGAAGACCGGCAAGACCTCTAGCACACACTCCGGCAAGCACACCTCCTCGGAGTGCTGCGCTCCTGTAGAGGATGTGCCGGAGAGCTCCACTGGCAAGAGCAAGAAATCCAAGGCAGCTCCACCAGAAACTAAGAAGGTGCCCATCAAGGAGGATGGCACGGGAGGAACTTTCACCATAAGTTTCACCCTCGATGACAAATAGGAAAGCGCGCTCGTTGCTTTCCTGCGGGCGAATATTGATGTGTTTGCATGGCAACCATCTGATATCCCCGATGTTCCCAGGGAAGTAATTGAGCACCATCTTGCTGTCTATCCTCATGCACGGCCCGTCAAGCAGAAAGTTAGGAAGCAAGCTTTGGAACGGCAAGAATTTATTGCCGAAGAAATCAGGAAGCTGGAAGCAACAGGTTTGGTCATAGGAATGCTCCATCCAACATGGTTGGCCAATCCAGTTGTAGTGCGCAAGGAGAATGGAAAATGGAGGCTATCTATTGATTATACAGATATCAATAAAGCATGTCCAAAAGATCCTTTCCCCTTGCCGCACATCGACCAGGTTGTGGACTCCACTGCCGGATGTGATTTGTTGTCATTTCTCGATGCCTATTCAAGGTACCATCAGATTTTCATGGCAAAGGAAGACGAAGAGAAAACCGTGTTTATCACCCCATGTGATACGTATTGCTTCATACGTATGCCTTTCGGGTTGAAAAGTGCTGGTTCAACGTTTGCGAGAGCGGTCCAGATTGGTTTTGAGCCTCAGCTACATAGAAATATGGAAGCTTATATGGATGACATAGTGGTTAAAATCAAGGACAAAGCAACGCTCATACAAGATTTAGAAGAGACATTTGCAAATATGCGCAAGATCAATTTGAAGCTCAATCCCGAGAAGTGTGTGTTTGGCGTTCCATCCGGCAAGCTTCTCGGGTTCTTTGTGTCTCAGTGTGGGATCAAGGCAAATCCCGACGAGATCAAGGAAATTGAGCAGATCGAAGCACCGAGACGCGTCAAAGATGTGCGTTGACTTGCCGGCTACATCGCGGCTCTGAGCAGGTTCATCTCCAAATCTGCTGAGCGTGCCCTGCCTTTTTTCAAAATCTTGAAGAAGGCAGGTCCAATGAAATGGACTCCGGAAGCGGAGGTAGCGCTGCAAGATTTGAAGAGGTACCTCTTCTCTCCGCCAACACTAGTCGCACCTAAACCACAAGAGCCGTTGCTGCTATATTTAGCGGCGAGAAATCAAGTGGTTAGTGATGCGTTAGTAGCACAGAGAGAAGTCGACGAAGAAACAGCGGCAATAGCAAGACCATCAAACGACGAGCTGGGATTTTCCCCGACAGAGTCTGGTGCTACAAGGAAGGATTTGCGAAGTCAAATGAAGCAACACAGAGGAAGAAAATGGTGCAGCGCCTAGTTTATTTTGTCAGCTCCCTTTTGCAGGGGGCTAGGTCAAGATACTCTAGCATGCAGAAGTTGCTCTTCGGCCTCCTTATGGCCTCGAGGAAGATGCGCCATTATTTCCAAGCACATGAGATCACTGTCGTCACTCGCTTCCCGTTGCAGCGGATTTTACGAAATCCAGATGCGACTGGCAGGATTGTGGAGTGGGTGTTGGAATTGTCAAGCTTTGGTCTCAAATTTGAAAGCACTTTAAAAATTCAGAGCAGAGCCTTGGCGGAGTTCATTGCAGAATGGACCCCAACGCCAGATGAAGAAAGTCAAGGGACAACTCTCCCCAGCAAGGAAACAGGTCGAGAGTGGATTATGTATTTTGATGGGGCTTTCTCGCTGCAAGGTGCCGATGCTGGCATGCTGCTTGTCGCACCCATCGGAGAGCACCTCAAATATGTAATTCAGATGCACTTTCCCCAGGAGAGATCAACAAACAACACTGCAGAATATGAAGGGCTGCTTGCCGGTCTCAGGATCGCGGCGGACCTTGGAATTAAGAAGCTCATCGTCAAAGGTGATTCACAGCTTGTCGTCAAGCAAGTTAACAAAGACTATTGGAGCCCATTGATGGAAGCATATGTAGATGAAGTGAGGAAATTGGAGGAGCGCTTTGACAGTCTGCAAACCGAGCATGTTCCTCGAACAGAGAACAACATTGCTGACGACCTGTCAAAGCGCGCTGCCCTCAAGTTACCTGTGGAACTAGGTACTTTTGTGCTCCGATTGAGTCAGCCGTCCGTAACACCATCAGTGGGGCAAGATAAACGAAGGAGGTTTGGTTCCAGCCAGTCCTTTCCTGCAGAGCTCCCACAAGCCACCAGCAAGGAAGTTGCCGGGAACAATGCCAAGCTGGTCGGGGAGCAATAGGCTCCGGCAGGGCCTCGAGCCCTTGCCGTAGAAACAAATGCTCCCGTGATAGAAGACATGCCTTTAGTCCTTGCTGTCGAGCCTCAGGCTCCAGCATGGGAACAACACATCGTCAAGTTCCTCCAAACAGCAGAACTCCCCGAAGAACAGGAAGAAGCGGAGAAAGTAGCCCGTCGGTCTAGTATGTACCAATTCAAGGACAATGTCCGGTACAGAAAGAGACCGAACGGCGTGAAATTGAAGTGCATTCCTTGGGAAGATGGACTGGAGCTGTTGGCAGAGATACATGGAGGCATATGTGGCTGCCACACAGGCTCAAAGGCTCTTGTCGGTAAGGCATTCCGACAAAGTTTTTTTTGGCCCACTGCCCTCCAGGATGCAACTGCACTAGTAACCAAGTGTGAAGCATGCCAGTTCCATTCAAAGAAATTGCATCAGCCAGCTCAGGCTCTTCAGACAATCCCTCTTTCCTGGCCATTTTCGGTCTGGGGGCTCAACATATTGGGCCCTTTTCCCCGTGCTACCAAGGGCTTTGAGTACTTCTACGTCGCAATCAACAAGTTCACAAAGTGGCCGAAAGTGGAAGCAGTGAGAAAGGTGACAGCGCAATCAGCCGTCAAGTTCTTCAAAGGACTAGTTTGCCGTTTTGGTGTGCCAAACAGAATCATCACCGACAACGGCACACAGTTCACAAGCCACACCTTCATGCAGTACATTCAAGACCTTGGTGGCAAAATCTGTTTTGCTTCTGTTGCTCATCCAAGGAGCAACGGCCAAGCGGAAAGGGCAAATGTTGAAGTGTTGCGAGGTTCTAGACAAGGACTTTCGACAAGCTCAAAAAGTGCGGAAGGTGCTGGATTGATGAGCTGCTGGCGGTTCTTTGGTCAATCAGAACGACACCAAATCGAGCCACTGGCCAGACACCCTTCTCCCTAGTATACGGGGCGGAAGTAGTTCTCCCCACAGAACTCATATACGAGTCACCTCGAGTGCTCGCTTATGATGAGCTTGAGCAAGAGCAGTTGCGGCAAGATGACGCTACGCTCCTTGAGGAAGATCGTCTTCAGGCTATTGTGTGAGCTGCATGCTACCAGCAAGCCTTGTGCCGCTACCATAGCTGCAAGGTTCATGCCCGAAGTCTTGAGGAAGGCGACCTTGTTCTTCGGCGCGTTCAGTCGGCCAAGAATTCTAACAAGTTGACGTCAAAGTGGGAAGGCCCTTATCGGGTAGTACGAGTCACCAGGCCTGGCGTAGTCCGCCTGGAGACCGAGGATGGCATTCCAGTGAGCAATTACTGGAATATCGAACATCTTCATAAGTTCTACCCATAAGGCGCGGTTGTCGGGTCTCCTGGCAACCACCTTTTGTATGAGTTTTGCCGGCAAGGCATATGATCCTTTGTACAAAGCCAGGCGCAGACCCTGTGCATAGTTGAATAAGCTTAAGTGTTTTACAATTCCTGTTGATTTTCATGTTAACCTATATGCATGCTTGTCTGAGATATTGTATTACATTTTCTTTCGGTAAGCGTTAATGAACCGCCAAGGTTCCATATCCCTATTTTCTCTTCTTTCTTTTTTATCAAAAGATAGAAGGTTCTCTCGCGTGCAAGTTTGCCGGGGGGAGTGAGGATACCGACAGGCGACGTTCAAAGTTGACATCTTGTAGAAAGGAGCACAACAACAAAAAGCTAAGTTGCAGAACTTTAAGTGAATATATTTTTTTACTTAAAGGTTATTTTCCTTGAACGATTTTGGCCTTTGTATGAAAAACCTGCACGCGAAGGAACCTTGTCGTGATCGGTTGCGCCCTTACTCTGTTTCGAGTCCGCTCAACAGCTTAGGTGGCTGCACTGAAAACATCAAGGTATTTTGCCGGTAGCGACACCTCCAGCAGGCTGCTAAGGATCCGTTCCTCAAAGCGCTCGCGGCAAGGGTGCGCGCGTCGGCAAGTTTTCCAATAAGCGTAGGGCATGCACCATACAGAAATAAATCCGACAAGAGAAATAGCGTGCATTCATCGAAAACATAGCAAGTTATATTACATTGATAGTTGCCACGATTCTAACTTAAGATGAAACTGTCTTTGGCATGAAATGGTGGCGACAAAAAGAAGCGAAGCGGCTAGTCCCTACGCTAGCCTTCGACCCTCTTGACTTGGTCCACCTTGTCGACGATGGGTGCGACAAGCTCTTCGAGTGCCTTCAGGTCGATATTCTTCGGCAGGCGATCAAGAATGTTGGTAAGATTGATGCTAGGGTTCTTGTGCACCACTTTGACGAGCACCTTGAGGAGGACGGCCCGGCAGAGTTTGCGGGATTCGTTAGCCAGATGGGTTGCTCGTTCAGAATGGAGCAGCTTCAGGGCATCAATGCCGCTCTTGAAGAACATGGTCAGCTTGGCGCTCGAGGACACCCTGTCGTCAGACGAGTAGTTGAAATTCTGCAGGCCCATGGTGGACAGTTCTGCTGCAAGCCTTTCCGCGACGTCAACAAGGCGCTCGGTCCAGATCTTCACACCTTTCTCAAAATCATTATAAGTGGCAGCGGCGCTCTTGAGCAGATCCTTCTTGTTCCGGAGGTCCTTGATCAAGGCCTTCTCGTGAGCCCTGCCGTCCTCCAGGGACTTCTCCAGCGTGGTCAGCTTCAGTTTCAGATCAGCGATGGATTCATTGGCTGAGGTGAGCTTTTTGGTCTTGTCGGATATGGTAGTTTGCATCTCCGCCAAGTTGTAGAGAGTCTTCTCTCTGTCGGCTTTGAGTGTTGAGAGCTCCTTACCATGATCCTCGAGATCCGCCTCCAGCCTCTTTACTTTATCGTCTAGCTCGTTCTTGGTGGCCTCTACAGCTTCGGCGGCATCGATGGCCTCCTTCAACTTGCTGGCGTGATCTATGGCCAGAGCTTCGAGCGTCTCCTTGTGTTTCTGCTCCAGCTCCTGGGTTCGCTGCACGACGAGCTTTTCGATCTCCTCGTCCTTGCTGCGGAGCTTGGCGGCAAGCGCCTCCTCGCGAGCGGCAAGGTCCTCTTCATGAGCATCTAGCCCGACACTGCGTTCTGTTAAGCGAGCTTCCTCTGCAGTGGCCCGCTGCGCGGCCTCTTCCTGTGCCTTCTCGACGTCGGACTGCTTTAAGAGGAACTCGCTCCAACTTTGACTCAGTTGTTCCCGGCTAGCCATCAGTTCCTGGAAAGCCTCAGCATACCAGACTTGCATTTCCTCGATGCACTTCTGGAAATTTGCCTCCGCTGCTTCAATAACTGCTACCCTGGAGTCTAATTTCTCCTTTCGGGTGCGGTGAAGCACCTGGAGCTTTTGAAAGTTGTCGCTCTTGGTTTGGAGGAGCTGTTCTTCCTTGGACTCACTGCTGCTGGCGCATGGCTCGTCAACGATCTTGAGTCCAGCAGCGGCGATGACGTCTTCATCGAGAATTTCCTCTTCGGTTGGCACCCCAGTGCTTGCCGTCCCTGGTATGCTGACGAACAGGTTGTCGCGAACCTTAAGGTATCTGCTTGACGGAGGGGCTTCGGATGTTGATGGTTGGTCTTCGACAACTGCCTCGCCAGCAACTGGGGTCTCTGTGACTGGTGTAGCACCAGGCGCTCCTATGGCAGGAATGCCATCAGTATGGTCACCGGTCTCCTTGCCGGCCCTCTCAGCAGACCCCTTGGCAGTTTCTTGCTGTGCGACCTTGGCGGATTCGTCAGCAGCGACTTTGTCGGCCTCGGCGGTAGCATCCTTGGCAGTCTCCTTGATGACGATATCAACATCCATTTGTTCCATCGAAGGAAGATCTGAAGACCGGGGAAGGAAACAAGATGAGACCAAGGTTGAAGTTCAAAAAGACAAAAATAAAGACAGAGTGACAAGTACTCGGAGGTAAGCGGTTTACCTGTGTCGAGCTATTGAGAGGTGGTTTCTCCTTTCCCCACAACATTTGTTGCCGATGTAGGACTGCCAGTGCCCATGCTTGCTGGCTCCTCTTCAACACGAATAGGCTCGCCAGTGGAAGCCCTTGTCGGAGATTCATCTCTGGGCGGCGCGGTTGACGGGGGCAGCATGTCGGGAACGGCCTCCAGTGGCTCTCTTTGTTGCCATTCTTCTCCTGCAAGCCCGGTGATGTTAGTAGCAAGGATAAACATCTCAATGCTTGCCAGCAGAAAATGAGTAGTGGACTCACGCTGGGGGCTGAGTTGGGGACTGCGTTGAGGGCTGAGCTCCGGGCTGATGATGATGGGTTCTGGTGCACCTACGGTGCTTGCCGAAGGCTCATCACCCGTTGAAGTCTTTGCTTTCTTCGCCATCCTTTGCGCCAATGTTTCCGTATCGCTGTGGAGACAGGCCAAAGCAAGACAAATGAGTTAAGCAAATTAGGAACTTAGAAGTTAAAAGATCCGTCATCGCCCTTACTCTTCTCTTTCCGGGCTAAAAGCGGAGATGTCGAAGTCGACCTCCACTACAGTGTCCATGCGAGAGAGTGGAGGAGGGGTCCTGGGTCGCTTGGCTGTAGCAGAAGCAGCAGGTTGATGTGATCCTGTTGCTCCGGTTGTTGGTGCTGTCGTATGAGACACCCCTGCCGCTCCAGTTGTTGTCGCGGTCGTGCGTCTCGTACGTCGCGTAGGTTGTTGTTGAGCTTCTTGCCGCTGCGCAGCCTCGCCGGCCGCCCTCTTGCCGGGAACCTCATCGCTTGAGGAAGGCTGACGTATTGGTACGCCAGAGATGGCTTTCCGAAGAACACGCTTCTTCTTCCCTGGAGCTGGGGGCTCCTCGTGCAGCTGCTCCTCAGTTGCGTCTTCGACGGAAGGGCTCCCGGCAACTGTGCCACTCTGCTCCCCGGCAGTTTCACCCTGCCCGGCAGGGTCTTCCTCTGACATCACTTCTTCTTCACTGGTTTCCCCCTCCGTGAAGCCAACGCTGCCAGCCTCCGTGGCAAGATTCGCCTCTTCCGCCCTGTTGGCAATATACGCCAATTCTTCATCAGTAGTAGGGCGGATGAGGTTCGTCTCTTCCCGGATGGTTCTCTATGACAGATTGTCAAAGAATTCCTGTGCGCGCTCTGCAGATGGCTCGACCCAAGTTCCATCAAGGCCGTGAGCATTGCACACCGACATCATGGCGATGATTGAGGTCAGAGCGGAGTTGTTGCACAGAGGAATTACGCTCGCCGGTAACTTATATTTCCTGTCGGGCCTGAACAGTTTGTGGCAGAGAGCTGTGTGCTGCATGACTGTCAAGTTGTTATTCAGACCAGGACATAGCCTCATGATATCTGCTGCATTCTGAAACTCCCAGGCTGGTCTCCCTTTGTTATGCAGAGGAGCGATGTGGCGGCGAAGGAAATCAGCGCCAACCATTTCTATTGTGAACCCGGCAGCCCTGAGACGGTGGATCCTGGTAATTGCGATTGTGAGCTTCTCATCTTGGGGATCGAGAGCGCTCCAGTCATTGCCGCGGACCACTTTCATTTGTCGGGGCAAACAGAAAGGCTGAGGATCTTTTTCCTTAATCCAGCACCATTCGCCCCGCCATTCTTCCCACTTGCTACGGAAGAGCCCCTCTGGATATATCTCTTTATTCCATGCCCTTGGAATCCAAGTGATAGAACCAGAAAGGGCGTCTCCTTTTTTGATACAGGGAATGAAATAGTGGTGAAAGAGGGCTGTGCTGGGGACTACTCCGGCGAAATTTTCACAGAGATGAGCGAAGACTGACATGCATGTCACGACATTCTGCGTGAAATCCAAAAGACGGAAGCCGTATGTGTACATGATGTCGATGAAGAAATCAGAAAACGGAGGGCAGAGCCCGCAATAAAAGTAGGCGGCAAAGAAAGGGAATTTATCTGGGCCACCCTTGGAGGAAGCAGGATTCACGGGAGTAGCAGGGTGAGCCTTCGTCTCCCTCCCCCACATGCATAAATACCGATCCCTCAGGGCGCTCGCGTCGAGCGACGGGGCGAAGACGACGTGTTCCTTCTGCATCTTCACCAACTCGGACTCTTTCGCCTTGGCATCTGAGTCAATGGCATTCACCTCTTTGCCCTTGCTCGCCTTGGGCGGCATGGCAACTATGGAAGCAGGAGCCGAGGGCGATGAGAGTGTGGAGGTAGCAGATGGCCGGGAGAGACTCTGTTTCGAGCTCGAGGAAGAAGGTGACGGTGGTTTCCAGATTGGAAAGGATGGGAGGTAAATGAGCGGCGCCTCTGCGGATTCCTTTTTATGGGGAAGGCGCGGGGGGCTGCCTCCTTTCTAATCAATGTGAATGCGCCTTTGCAAGCGCGCTGTACTGCGGTCGTTCCGCGCACGTATCCCACATCGGGCATTCAATACGCGCCGTGGGGAAGCACGGTAAACAAGATAATTACGACAGCTAACTCCTGCCACGCGTGCCCGTGCATTGTTTGGGCCTAGCCCAACAACGCCTCGCACCCGTGTATGGCCTGGGCCCGGGGGCTCCTGTCGGTGTACTAAAGTTTGGGTCCTTTAGTACCCCATACTTGTGCACGGACGGTTGTAGCCATACCAGCGGCAAGGCCTGCCGGGGGACAACTGGAATCAAGTGCAAGACTATCAAGAAGGCATTCAAACCAGTGACCAGAAGAGAGAAGCCCAAAGGCCGGATCCCCGGCAAGATACTTGCCGGGATGGCTTGCGAAGACCCGGCAAGACTCGTGCCCGGCATGACTCCGCCACCCTGCCACTGCTCCAGTGCAGCGGCCAGCCTGTCATTTGGGTTTTGTCCTCCTGGATGCGTGTCATGGCACTAGTGGTGGACGGGCTTAAGCGGTGCTGATGGGACGGGCCCTTTTTCCGTCCCCAAGAAAGTAAGGGACACCTAAACGGAGCATTTAATGCGTTTGTCCTAAGTCGTCAGTGATAAACATGTAAACACTGTAGCAACTTTACACCTCTTGTATGTATTGTACGCCACTGTTGGTGACCCCTTGGACGTATAAAAGGAGGCCCAAGGCGTAGCTACAGGGAGGAGGACTCTCTGGCCCATTCTGCATGCGTAGCTGCTGCTTGAACATATTGTTCACTGCGAGCGCTCCTGAAGCTTGGGTTTAAACACCCACAATAAACCAAAGCAGGAGTAGGGTATTACGCTTCTCAGCGGCCTGAACCTGGGTAAAAATCCCCTCGCGTTGATCGTTGGATCTGCACTTTGTGCATACCTCTTTCCCTGCCAAACCGTAAAAGGGATCCACGCGATCCCATAGGTGTCGTACGCCAACAATAAGCATCAACCCATGGACACATATATGATTTTACAAGCCATTTTGGTGCACCGGAGCATGTGCATGTAGTTTAATTTTGAATTGTGCACCTGGAATGCCTAGAAAACCAAGTTAATGTATAAAAATGTCCAAACGAACCATGAATAATTCCAATTTTTTTGACGACACACCTATAGTTGCATGTTCACTGCAGATAAAAGTTCTAGCAATTCAAACACCCTCCTTTGCCGCTGTGACCCCATTATGTAATTCAAATCAAGACGAAAAATCAAGTAGATCCAACACAGTTTATTATCACCAACCGTGTGAGATGCAGTACAAAATATATTGGAGCACCGTCGGAGTATAGTACGCATATGGCTTACGCGAGAAGGTGCGCCGGCTACAGTCCACAGCCGGCGTGTCAAGCACACTAGCTCGCTCCCCAAATATCATTTCACTGTTCAATCGTCGCCGGTGAAAGATGGGGACATGGACCCACTTCGTGAGGGCAACTTCGGCGGCCCACTACTGCGAGAGTGAGGCCGCAGCCACCAGGCGCGTGCTAACAAACTTCGTGAGCGCGGCCACAATCTGCGACCGGGCAGCCAAGGCAGCCCAAACGGCCGTTGTTACTTCTCAGGTGGCGGCAGCAACATCTGCCTCGGGGATAGCAACTGGCGAGAGCTGCACAACAACTGTCCGTTCCGCAGCGGCGGCCTTAGCCCTGATGGAGGCCGCCCGCGCCCAGCTCGTGGCAGTCACCACACAAATCAAACGAAGCTTCTCCGATAACGGTCAGCAACCCACGGCCGAAGAGTTGGCAATCACCGAGAGCGTTCGAGCAGTCGTCCGTTCCTGTGTGGCATACCTTGCCACGACGGAGCCCGTCCAAGCCCAGATCATGGCCGCCCACGCCCAGCTCGTGGTGGCCTTTTCTAAAGAGATGGCGGACGCGGATGGCGAGATGCTTGCCGAGTATGGTGCGATGGATGCCATGGAGCCCCTTCCCCAGGAGATCGTCGGGTGCGAGCTGGACATGGAGGAGGCGGCGGAGATCGACGAGCACCAGCTGGAGTAGTACTCTTTGTTTTGTTTAATTAAGAGTGCTAGTCTTTAATTTGTTAGAGTAATGTTTAGATCAGCTAGCTCTACTTAATTGCTGAACTTGCTCGATTAAGAAGTGTGGGTGTGCTGTAGTCTCCTTTGTGTACCCAAATTATGCAATGACTTGGATGACCACTGTAACCAGGGAAATTCAAATCAAAATTTGCATGTTCAAACTCATCACACACGGGTTAAGCTATATGAATCGTTTGTGATGTTCACATATCGTACACAGTGCTGAATAAGGGACCGTGTCTGATAACACTTTGCGCACCAGTTTTTTCGCTGCACCGATCCAAAATTTTCGGCTTCCGCAGAAATATCTACCTCCCCGCCCCCTCCTCCTTACCAAAAGCCACATTTCCCCTGTTTTCGCCTTCCTTTCCAAGTTGAAACCTTCACTCCTTGCTTGCAGCGCCGCCTCCTCACCGGTGACCCTCCTTCACGCTACTCAGCCTCGTCGATCCAGGCAAGTAATCCACACCCGACCCCCATCCTCCTCCTCCTTCCACATCCCACATGCCCCGACTGCCGGCGCGACACCTTCCACTCAAATCACCGACCCCTCCCCCAAATAAGCAGCGCCCTAAGCCATGGTGCACGCAGTATAGCCGGGAGCTCAAGGAGCATTTGGCAGTGGAGAACCAAATCGCGGTCGCATGCGCGGATGACATCGTGATGGCTGCCATTCGTGCCGAGCCCCAGATCTTGGAGGAGCACCTCGCCGTCGAGGCCACCGTCGACGCCTTGCGCGCCGACGCCGCGACGCGGTTGGCTGCTTTAAATGGCAGTTCGTGGAGTTTTCTCGAGGCCACCGTCGGTGCCTTCGACGAAGACTACGAGGTGTTTTCTCAGCGTGCTCATGCTTCCCTCAACTCGGGAGCCAGCAGGTTGGTGCCCAGAGCGGCTCAGGCAACTCACCACTACGACGAAGGCACCCACGATGTGGAGGCCTCGCCCTCTTCCATGTCGAAGGAGCCAATCATCATTGATATCTCCGACAATGAGGAGTAGCTTGTCTTATTAGCTCACTATAAGGACCTATGTTCAGTTTGCTAGCTACGCCGGTTAAGCATGCTCGGTTTACCCGTTGCATGTGCTGCTCCTGCCTTTCCTTAACAAATTCTAGTGAATTGTCCTATCTACTTTTACCAAGCAATCTGTTGCTCTAGTGTATATGTTCTATATGTCGTGCAATGTGGTGCTCACTTATTGACTGTTTGGTTAATTAGTTGTCGTGTTCAGTTAACTGTTTGGCTCAATTCTGCAAATGTGATGTTCAATTCTTCAGGGTGCAATTTTGTATTGTCTTCCATGTGAGAAATAAATCAAATTTATCTTTAAAAAATACATGAGAAACAAATACAATTGCTATATTTTCAAGTTGTCAAGCATGCTTGGTTTGGTTAACTGTCTGATCTTCTAGTATGTTATACATTGTGCAATGTGGTGCTCAGTTAACGTTTGGTTCATTTGTTGTGGTGTTTAGTTAACTGTTTGGTTCAATTATGCAATGCGATGTTCAATTGTTGTGGGTGCATTCTATTATTGTATACCATGTGAGAAATAAATCGAATTTGGCTGTACTAAATACATGAGAAACAAATACAATTGTTATATTTCCAAGTTGTTAAGCATGCTTGGTTTGGTTAACTTTCTGATCTTCTATTAGGAGTATGTTATATTGTGCAATGTGGTGCTCAGTTAATGTTTGGTTAATTTGTCGTGGTGTTTAGTTAACTGCTTGGTTCAATTCTGCAATGCGATGTCCAATTGTCGTGGGTAGAATTTTGTATTGTTGTGCACGTGAGGAATAAATCAAATTTGGCTACACTTAATACATGAGAAACATATACAATTGTTATATTTCCTAGTTCTTAATCATGCTTGGTTTGGATAAATGGGTTTTCTGTAGGATCGAAAGTAGGTCTAGAGGGGGGGGGGATTAGACTACTTGACCAAATAAAAATCTAGCCTTTTCCCAATTTTAAGTCTTGGCAGATTTTAGCAACTTAGCACAAGTCAAGCAATCAACCTACACATGCAATTCTAAGAGTGTAGCAGCGAAAAGGAAAACATTGCATATGAAGGTAAAGGGAAAGGTTTGGAGAAGGAAAACGCAATGTTGACACGGAGATTTTTGGCGTGGTTCCGATAGGTGGTACTATCGTACGTCCACGTTGATGTAGACTTCAACCCACGAAGGGTAACGGTTGCGCGAGCCCATGGACGGCTCCACCCACGAAGGGTCCACGAAGAAGCAACCTTGTCTATCCCACCATGGCCATCGCCCATGAAGGACTTGCCTCACTCGGGTAGATCTTCACGAAGTAGGCGATCTCCTTGCCCTTATAAACTTCTTGGTTCAACTCCACAATCTTGTCGGAGGCTCCCAAGCGACACCTAACCAATCTAGCAGACACCACTCTCCAAAAGGTAATAAATGGTGTGTTGATGATGAACTCCTTGCTCTTGTGCTTCAAATGATAGTCTCCCCAACACTCAAGTCTCTCTCACAGATTTGGCTATGGTGGAAAGATGATTTGAGTGGAAATCAACTTGGGGAAGGCTAGAGATCAAGATTCTTGTGGTTGGATTGGAATGTCTTGGTCTCAACACATGAGTAGGTGGTTCTCTCTCAGAAAATGAGTAGTGGAAGTGTAGGCACGTTCTGATGGCTCTCTCTCAAATGGAGAAGGGGGTGGAGGGGTATATATAGCCTCCACACAAAATCCAACCGTTACACACATTTGACCCAACTCGGTCAGACCGAATAGGAGAACTCGATGAGACCGATTTAGTTCAAAATGTGAACGTTAGGAATCTCGGTGGGACCGACTGGATCAACTCGGTGAGACCGATGTGCTAGGGCTAAGGGCAAACCTCATCTCGGTGAGACCGATTGCATGAACTCGGTGGGACTGATTTCAGCAAAGAGCAAATAGAGAGTTGGTCAGGCAAACTCGGTGGGACCGATCGCTCATTTAGGTGAGACCAAAATGTTATGAAGGGAAACAGAGAGTTTGTCATGCAAACTCGATGGGACCAATCGCTCATCTCGGTGAGACCAAAATGTTACGAAAGGAAACAGAGAGTTTGCAATGCCATCTCGGTTAGACCGAGATCCGTATCGGTGAGACCGAATTGTCTAGGGTTTCTGGCAGTGGCTATGTCAACGAACTCGGTGGCGCCGGATAGATCAAATCAGTGGGGCCGAGTTTGACTTTGGGTTTTGGACATATATGGAAAAGAGAAAGTGGCTGACGGTTTTGGAGCAATATCACTAAGCATTTTGAGCAAGTAGACCATTAAGCAACACCTCATCCCCTTTTAATAGTATTGGCTTTTCCTATGGACTCAATGTGATCTTGGATCACTAAAATGGAAATGAAGAGTCTTGAGCTTTTGCCAATCTTTGTCCTTAGCATTTTGAGGGGTCCACATCTCTAGTCCATGCCATGCCAATCATTGAACTTTCTGAAATATTAGACTTGAATGGATATTAGTTCAATGAGCTATATGTTGTTATGAATTACCAAAACCACCCAGCGATTAGTTGCATTTTCAATCTCCCCCTTTTTGGTAATTGATGACAACATATAGATCAAAGCTTCGACAATTGATAATATGAATGAAATACATATATATAGTGTGTGCTTAATATGAAATGTCAATTAGATTAATAATGGACTATTAGTAATAGGACAATTAGCCTGCTAATGGCCAATTAGCCTGCTAATTGGGTTTTTCTATTGCAAACGGTTATTGAGAAAACACCGTGGGCGATGACCTCAGGCAACGCACACAGTTTCTAGGAATAAACCGTGTTGGATCAATGAACAATCACACAAGACATCGTCTTGAAAACTGTTTGCGTTAGGCCACCTTGCGCAAACGTTTACCACATAAAAAGTGTGTGTGATGGACAGCCTTTGCCACATAGTTTCTTCTACGCATCGTGTGTGACGCATTCAATAACGCAAACGATAAAATTGTTAATATTGTGTGTAATGGCAATGCTATCACAAACGATTTAATGGGGAAAATTGTGTGTGATGTACCTGCGAACGGAAACGTTTTCCTTGGAGTGACTGTGTGGGATGTATATACGAACGGAAACGTACTTCTTGGATTAATTGTGTGGGATGTACATACTAACGGAAACGTATTCCTTGGATTGACTGTGTGGAATGTACATACGAACGGAAATGTTTAGCCGAGACTGACTGTGTGGCATGTACTTACGACCGGAAACAATTTGGCATGTATAATTGTATTTTTTTAGCACAACTGTACGTATAACCGTATTTGATCGCTCGCTCGTCGCACACGACCTCATTTTGTCGAGCGTGTGTGCCAGGAGGGCCTATCCCCGACGGTTTCTGGGTCATGTGGGAAGGACCCCCCTATCGCAGTCACTCACTTGGCGATGGTTCAGAACGTCATCGCGGAAAGGGGTTAAAAACCGTTTGTATAGCACCTCGCTGTACTAGTGATATCAACAAGCAACCATGTCTTTCAAAATATCAACACTAAAGACAGCTATCCCTAGCCCATCATGCTCAATCATTGATCCATTCATGAAACACACTCGAATATTAGCTACATCCAATGCACAAGTATGATCATAGTGCTCCCTAGTTGGTGCTTTATAAGAGAAGATGGAGACTCAAATAAAAATAAAATTGCATAAAGTAAATAGATAGGCCCTTCGCAGAGGGAAGCAGAGATTTGTAGAGGTGCCAGAGCTCAAAGCTTAAATTAACAGATCACTGGTACAACAAGCTGTTATACAAATGGTTTTTAACCCCTTTCCGCGAGGGCATATTAAACCGTCGCCAAGTGAGTGTGTGCAATAGGGGGGTCCTTCCCACACGACCCAAAAACCGTCGGGGATAGGGAGCCATGATGCATACAGTTGTCCATATAAAACTATTTCTGATATCTCGAATATCTCAAACGCTCCATCCTTGCTACTCATTTGTGCTCGCATTGCCATCGCAGTCGGTATTCTGTGGTGCTACATTTACGATGCGCGACCCATCACAAACAGTTCACCATTATAGAACGTGTACGATAAGCAGACAACCACACACATTTACTTTTCCTCGACTGTATGCGATTTGATGTAAGAGTGCATACAGTTTTCCCTATAAAACGGTGTGCGAAGCTTGAATATATCCCACACGATTCATCCGTCGTACCCGCATCGGATGAAGACCTATCGCACGCGTTCTTCTATGACCAAATGTTTGCGATGCGCACAACATCATAAATAGTCCATAATTGCCAAGCGTGTGTGATAAGGTGACTTTCGCAAACATTTAATAAGAAGGAACTGTGTGCGATGCTGTTGTTAATCTCACACGTTTTTTCTTGGCTGATCATGTGTGCAGTAGAGATTGATCGCACACGTAGTGGATCCGAGAAACGTGTCTGATCTCCACGTTTATTGCAGACGTTTTGCTTTCGCAAACCGTGTGCAGTGTAATCTCTAATTTAATCCCTAATTTAATCCCTACATCTAAAAATCACAGATTTTGAATTTGAAAGTAGGCAATCACTTATTTGATATCGAACCATGTTTATTACAAATATAGGTTCAACCACGAATGCATAATTCGATGCACAGGTACATATACTGAAGAACTACAGAAGCACCAAGTAAAAAATGATGAACCATAGTTGTACTAAAGACTGTAAAGAGAGAGGCAAAAGACATTCTGGTTGCTGGAGAAGGTGAAGCAGAATGCCCATATTGTGCCCTCCTCCATGCGTAATGCGCGCATGACTCTAGGCCAACCCCTTGTGATGGCTGCGCGCCCATCCTTCACTGTCTTCATTAGGACTTCTCGATGCTCATTGTAGTCTAGATGAAATACTTTAACCTTCATTGTGTGTCCACCAATCATGTACTTTGCGAGGTAATCTTGAGTAAACTGCTTTGGGAACCACTGCAAACGAAAAAGATTCAGACATTGTTGTCTAACAACTCATTATGGGCAGTAAAAAGAGAAGGCTGCAGAGTTTGTAGTTACCATCCTACAGCTCACTGTTGTGTTGGATAGAGCGTAAACAAATAATTTGCTTGCCACCATTCGTATCTTTTCGCTAATAATCCTTATCAGTTTCCTCACTTGATGCTTGTTCATGAATATCTCATTGCCCCATATGCAAAAAGGATCGATGCGTGGATCTTTGCCAAGGGCATATGTACCTACAAGCAACAAGTCAATATTAGAAGCTAACAAGTGTCCAGGCCTGGATCTATATGCACTACATTATGGAATGACGGGGGGAGTACAAGCCGAGGGATGAAACTAACCTCGGCGGAAAATGCTGGCCACTCCCGTTGTTGTCCTGCATAAGTAGTGGAAAGGCATGATAAGTACAGCAACCTTAACATCAAACAAATATAGCGAAGGTAAACAACATCATCTCCAAATGATAGCTTGAATGTGTTGGTTTCAGCATGCTGTTAAAGCGGATATAAAATGGAAGGGAATGTTACCTACAACAGGCTTAACAGCCATCAAATATTGCAATTCAAACTGGTATTGTTCAAAATGAATAGAACATAGCTCATGCTTAAACATCACACTGGATAAATATGTAAAACTGAAATAAAGGGCATGGGTTAACTACACCAGGCATAACTGGAAACAAATATTGCCGTTCAAACTAGTATTGATGAAATCAAGTGGCACAGTTCCGACTTGCACAAAATGAACATCACATTGTGAATGACTGAAATAAACAAGGCATAAATGATCAGTATAACAACCAAATATAGCCTTTGAAAACTGGACAGAGTCTCACTTCAACCAACCTAACAAGCAAATACAAATAAACATGGCATATGCTTGAAAACTGGACAAATGCTCACTGCAACCAACCTAAGAAGCAAATACAAATAAACAAGGCATCTGCTTGAAAACTGGACAAATGCTCACTACAACCAACCTAACAACCAAATACAGATAAACAAGGCATCTGCTTTATAACTGGACAAATGCTCACTGCAACCAACCTAACAACCAAATACAGATAAACAAGGCATCTGCTTGATAACTGGACAAATGCTCGCTGCAACCAACCTAACAACCAAATATAGATAAACAAGGCATCTACTCACTATAAACAACCAAATATAGCCATTCGTGAATCTGAAGTGGACAATTCATACTTCAACATCACATAGCCCTATTGAACATTACATTCTTGCATAACTGAAATAATTAAACATGGCATAGTTAAAACACCACATGGCAAAAGCTACGACAACAATGGGTACGGGTTGGCAAGCTAGAAAAGGTTAGATTTGCTGATAGGATGTTGCCTCACATGTCATGGATGGGATCCTTCCAATTGGAAGAGCACAGACCCATGGTGCGCTCTTTGATGTCGCAGATGGGCTGTTTCACCTTGGAAGAACCTTTGTGGGTGCCCCCCTCGTGGTCGTGGTCGATGAGATCTGACTTGGCAATTGAGGATCCCAAGCCACCACCGTAGAACATGTCCTTCAGAAATGACAAAATGGGCTCGATGGCGTACAAGGATCGCAAATCCTTGACCGCGTGGCGGAGGAGATCAGCCACAGGGCCGTCGAAGAGATCTACGGCGGTTGAACTAGAGGGGTTGGGGATGGACCACTTAACCTGTGACATGGCCCGCATGAAGCCGTCGCTGTCGACGAGCTTGATGTTGTAGCCAGCTTTCCAGAGATGCAGTAATACGCTAGCCCGCTGACGTGAAGCCTTCGGCATGGCAACGTAGTCAACTTCCTTGTCAGTTTCCGTGGCGAGGTGTTGCTCCGGGATCGACAGGTCAGGAGGAATGACGGCCACCTCGCCAACGTCTGTCGGAGAGGCCATGATAAACCTCTTCTTGGCCGAACGCTCGTCGGGCTCCCCGGGATACGTGGTCGGGCTGAGGTTGCAACTCTCTGGAGTAGGGGATGTGGATCTGGCGGGGAGGGACGCCGTAGGCCTCATCTAAAAACTCAGGGGGGGTGGGGCGATGGTATGGGAATCGTTGGGTAACTTGGACTTTATTATCTAAGCTAGGAGGAACGGGCAGACCGGCAGGGGTTGGCGGCGGCGGTGGCGGCGAGCTAGGGTTCAAGGGGGGAGGGGCGGGGTGGTGTTTGAGGATACGCTGCGGCTACTGAAAATTTTAGTAATGGTGGGTGGAGATGGTGGTGGACGAGGGAGGGTGACGGTTCAAATGCCTCGGCTACTTCAATTTTACTATAAGGTTGGTGCTGGAGGAGTGGGGGCGACGGTTGAAGTATCGCGGCTACTAAAATTTGGGTAAAGGAATTGATGCGGGGCGGGAGCACCCAAGATCACACACGGTCCAATAAGAATATGCATGTATGATAATAAGGAAAAGCGGCGGAACCGCCGATTTTTGCAACGCTCAAGGCGGGTAGTTTGTTTTTAGATTTCTAGCTAGCTGGTCTATCGCACACGGTTCATCCTAATTTTCAGACGCAGATGTGGAATTCAATCTAAATAAACTACTCGCCTTTAGCTTGGCCAGGTGTTGATTTTACAGCGCATTAGCATCGCACACGGTTAAGCCAGTACCTCCACCCTTGCTCGCGCTTGCGCAATTGTGGTGATTTCACAACGCACTTGCAGTGCACACGGTTAAGCCACTACCTCCACCTTTGCTCGCGCTTGCGCAGTCATGGTGATTCACAGCGCACTTGCATCGCACACGGTTAAGCCACTACCTCCACCCCTTCTCACGCTTGTGCAGTTATGGTGATTTCACAGCCCACTAGTAGCGCACATGGTTAATCCACTACCTACACCCTTGATCGCGCTTGCGCAGTCGTGGTGATTTCATAGCGCACTTGCATCGCACACGGTTAAGCTAGTACACCCATGTCCATTGAGCATCATCCGAGTCTTCGCAGCAAAAAAACATCAGAGAGGGTCAGAAGACGGCCACACCAGCATGCGGCCCAAATATATATGAATGAAAAGGGTGGTATGTGATGTTCAAAATTCCAATGCACAACTTTGACCACGTGGGCCCATGGTTGGGCGCATCGTCGAAGATCGATGAGAGGGGCCAGAAGTCAAAGAACCACCTTGAAGTGGCCAAATATATGTAGGAATATAGGGTGTGATGTTTAAAACTTTAAATACACAATGCACAACTTTGGTGGCACCTACCTCGCAAACCCGATAGCACCCTTGGATATATCTATAATGACATAATGTCGTAGCTACCTAGCTAGGGTGCTTGACCCACCTCCCACTTCGTGTCGACGGGGCGGATGCACGTATTGATACTTTGGTCATACATGCATGTCGCCATGACCTACCATAAGACGGACCAGTGAATCTATCGCTTGGTCAAACGACAACTATTATTGTCGATTAAAAAAGGATAGAATATATATATAAACCACTTGGGCCAATAGATTGAACCATCTTAAAAAATCGCACGAGAGGGACCACAAAACCAGCACCGCCTGCATGCAGCCCAAAATGATGTACGTTGGAAGGGGTGATGTGTGTTTTCAATATCGAATAATGTACAATTTAGATGTGGCACCTGCCTCTCGATACAGACAACCACCATGAAAGCCAGGTAATTAAGGACGAGATACATAGGGTACGATGTCGGTCCAACCCACCAATCCGAGCGTGTGGGAGGGAATCCTGACAACGCATGAACTTGAACTTTGCTTGAACGACATGTGACGGTGACCGGCCCTAACACGAACTAGGAGGAATCCATTCATGGCCAACACATACCCCTTGTTATCGATCAAAGGGATGATATATATACGCCCAGGGAGCCCACAGATATGCGTGTCGTCACAAAAAACCGCACAAGGGAGACGTGGTCGATCAGAAGACCCCCTATACACTGCATGCGGCCCGAAAATATGTATGGGTGGTGTGTGATGTGTTCAAATCCCCAATGCACAACTTCGATGGGGCACCAACTGCATTACAAACCGAACAACGCACCCGACCCCAAGCCAGGTTCAATACGTACGATGTCAGTTCCCCAACTTCGAGGCGGGGGGGTGTCGTCCAACGCATGCGCTCAAACTTTATTTGGTCTAACATGGCACACATAGCAATAGGAAACCATCATGGTCGAAATCTTCTCATATGTTGGGTCAAAGGGATAGATTGTGTGGGCCCCCTTGTTATTAGTCAAGGATGATATATATATATATAGACCTCGGGGAGCCCATAGATATGTGCGGCGTCTATAAACCGCACAAGGGAGGTGTGCTTGATCAGAACACCCACTATACCCTGCATGCGGCCTGAAAAAATGTATGGGTCTGGTGTGTGATTTGTTCAAATCCCGAATGCACAACTTCAATGGTCCACCAACTACATTAGTAACATTACAAACTGAACATCATACCCCCAGCCAGGTTAAAGACGTATGATGTCAGTTCCTCAACTTCGAGGCGGGTGGGGGGGGTAGGGGGTGTCATCCAACGGATGTGCTGAAACTTGATTTGCTCTAACATAGCACACAGAGCAAAGAGGAAACCCTTCTCATGCGTTGGGTCAAAGGGATAGTTTGTGTGGGCCTACAGATGTCGATCATTCTTCAATTTTTTAGAACAAAAAATAACCAATAAAAAACATATTCTACAAATTACTAAAACAAGGATCCCAAGGTTTATATAATCGTCATGACAGGTCACTACAGATACATTTAGATGATAAATGTCTATAATGACCGTATCAAGGCGCTTTAATGAAGCTTGAGATATGCAACTTCCCACCGGGTCACCCATCCTTAGACTACTCCAGCCCCAACACGCTTAACTTCTGCGTTCTATTCAACTAGGTTAGGGATGGGAAGCCGCCCCTTGCTGATAAGAATTTCCTCCTTGCCTTTAAGGCATTTCATGCTAGTCACCCTATGGAACCTACTCCCTACTATCACACACGTTTGTGCTTTTAGAAACTGTGTGCAATATTTACATGGCCGGTGTGTCGCCGCCTAGCCTTCTATGAGCACTGACACTGGCAGTGGGAAACTGATGGGAGAAGAGGCAGGAAACCGATGGGAGAAGAGGCGGGAAACCGATGGGAGGAGTGGCGGGAAACGGTAGCCTGTTTGGATATATAACAACATTAATATGGAAAACTTAGTAAAGAAGGAAGCGTGAGCTAGCACGACGCATGCCATAGTGCTTACCCACGGGTGACAGACGGTTGACCAGAACTGCTTTTAATATTCAGGGTTCGTTTGGCCTTTTTTATACATTATAATTAATTTTTATAAGCATTAATTTAATGTGCCTAATTCAAATTAGTACACCAAAATGGCTACAAAAATCATACATGTGTCCTTGGATGCATGTTTAGATCCCATGCAAAGAATGGGAATGAATTACAACAGTCTCGGCGTCTGGCTCGGCCTCGGACATTGAGAATCTCGGTTTTTAAATCCCTGTAAATCCAAAACTCACCTGAAAATCGTGAAACTTGGCATGGTGTCACGATATGGCACATATATGTCGTGGAAAAAAATTTGTCCATTTTGGGGCAAGTTTTATTACAAGCCTCTTACAAACCGGAGCTTCTCTCAAGAAGCCTCGTGGTTCCGATAGGGAAACGTGTTCCCCTTGTGGGAGAAACGATAATCGCTGCCTCTTTTGCCTTGTATTTTTTTCTACAGGCAACATGGAACGACAGGATATCCGTGCTGAAATTTAAAATTATTCAGGGTTCGTTTGGCCTTTTTATACATTAATTGAGTTTCCTAGGCATTTAATGTCCATAATTCAAATCTAAACTAGAAATACATGCTCCAGTTCACCAAAATGGCTAGAAAAAACATACATGTGTCCTTGGGTGCATGTTTAGGTCCCACGCAAGGAATGGGAATGAATTACAACCGTATCTACGTCCTGGCTCGTCCTCAAACATTTGGAATCTTGGTTTTTAAATCCCCGTAAATCCAAAACTCACCAGAAAATCATGAAAGTTGGCATGGTGTCACGTCTTGGCACATATATGTCGTGGTAAAAAAATTGTCCAATTTGGGCCAAGCTTTATTACAAACCGGAGCCTCTCGCAAGAACCCTCGTGGTTACGATAGAGAAATGTGTCCCCTTGTGGGCGAAACGATAATCGCTCCCTCTTCTCGCCTTGTATTTTCTTCTACACGCAACATGGAACAACAGGAGATTCGCGCTGAACTTTGAAATTATTCAGGGTTCGTTTGACCTTTTTTATATATTAATTGAGTTTTCTAGGCATTTAATGTCCATAATTCAAATCTGAACTACAAATACATGCTCCAGTGCACTAAAATGGCTAGAAAAATCGTACATGTGTCCTTGGGGTGCATGTTTAGGTCCCGTGGAAGGAATTGGAATGAATTCAGCCGTCTCGGTGTTTTGGCTAGGCCTCAAACATTGCGAATCTCGGTTTTTAAATCTCCGTAAATCCAAAACACACCAGAAAATCATGAAACTTGGCATGGTGTCACGACATGGCACACAAATGTCATGGTAAAAAAATTGTCCAATTTGGGCCAAGCTATATTACAAGCCTCTTACAAACCAAAGCTTCTCGCAACCCTCATGGTTCCACTAGGGAAACATGCCCCTCTTGTGGGCGAAACGATAATCGTTGCCTCCTCTCACCTTGTATTTTGTTTTCTACAGGCAACATAGAATAACAGGAGTGTCATGCTGAAATTTGAAACTGTTCAGGGTTCATTTGGCCATTTTATATATTAATTGAGTTTTCTAGGCATTTAATGTAGTCCATAATTCAAATTTGAACTACAAACATATGCTCCAGTGAAGCAAAATGGGTGGAAAATCGTACATGTGTCATTGGGTGCATGTTTAGGTCTCATTGAAGGAATGGGAATGAATTACAAACGCCTCGTCGTCCTGGAACATTGAGAATCTCGGTTTTTAAATCCCAGTAAATCGAAAACTCACCCAAAAAAACATGAAACTTGGCATGGTTTCATGATATGGCACATATATGCCGTTGTAAAAAAATCGTCCAGTTTGAGACAAGGCGCACACATTAATAGCCAACGAAGTTCTTTTGAAACAAATAGCTGACATGTTAATATCGCAAACGGTTGTATTGTATGAACCGTGTGTGTTCTCGTAACCATTTAAGTGCGGCCACGCGTCCCTCTTTTCTTATGGGATAGTACTACCTCGGTCCTCGTTCATTGGTCATCTTTGTATTTTGTGCCAAAATTTAACCATACTCTATGGCGTGCGTGCAGCTGTTTGATTAGACAGGATGAGCATGAGAAGTCCGCCGTGCAGGCTCAATGGGCCGTGTGCGAGTAGTCCGCCGCGCAGGCTCGACGGGATGCGTGCGACCTGTCCACCTCGCAGGCTCGACGGGACACGTGCAAGCAGTCAAGGCCGCGCATGCTCACCGAGAACCGAGCTCTTTGACCTCCATCCACCAGCCGCCCGCCTCGCTCACAACTTGTCCATTAATGGCGGCCGAGCCGCTGTTTAACACGCGGTTAATTAAAGCACCAGGACGGAGGGTGTTTGCTTGTGATCCCATGGCCCCGCTCAACGTTAACATTTGCTTTGTTCGTGTTTTCAACTCGTATTCCGGATAATTTAAAATGCCACATAGGGCAACGGATAATACGACGACAAATAAAATGGCAATGGATAATACGACGACAAATTTACAATGGCGTGGATAATAATTGTCTTACATATTCTGAATAATTTAAAATTCCACATGCGGAAAAGCCCGGAAGACACGGGGGCAAGAGAAGAAGGAAATCACAGACAACGATCTGGGTCGCTACTGTCTATACTCCTCGATGGATCACCGGGCGACGAGATCCTCCAGCTCCTTCTTCAATTCCTCATGACTTTGCTTGACAGCAGCAACGGATTCCTCCACCTGCTGCTCGCGCTCGATCCGAAGCTTCCTCAGGTCACCCATCAGTTCCTCGACGACCGCTTTCAGTGTCATCCCCGAGGCACTGCTCTGCTCATGCAGCTTCTTCCAGCCGGCGGCCTCCTCCTCCGTCTCGGCGAGCGCCATGAGGAGCTTCGCATTGTCACCCATGAGTTGCTCGACGAGGCCGGTCGCCTTCTCAACCAAGGCATCACTAATCTCGAGAAGCTTCATCAAGCCGTCGACCAGCTCCTGTTGCTTAATTAGGCTAGTGAGAATGTCGTCGTCACTGGCCAAGGACTTCAGCACCGCCAGCTCATCGTGATCGCCGATGTGGCGAGTGCACTTGTGAGAGCCCTCATGTGCTGGTGAGAGCTTGTTCATGGGCTCCATGGCGCGCCAGGACATCTCTGCTGCGGTTGTCGCGTAGCGGCAGGACCACTCTAGTGCTTCCGCGGCCTTGGTCTTTGCTCCCTGGTTATATGTCGACCCGAAACTCCCCCTACCGGTCATGGTGGAATGACTTGACAGGAAAGACCTGTTTTGTGGGTGATGAGGAGAGGAACTGGGAAGTAATTTTTGAGTGGGTAGTTTTTATAGCCCGGTGCTAAGTGTGAACACATTTAGGTTTGATCGATGTGAATAGATTTGCAATTACTTATTGCGTTATAATCTGGAATGTGATGAGAAACAAGGTCAAAAATTATTGATGGTTTTGGCTCGAAGCCCGAAACACACCTTCATATGGCTGCCCGTTTCTGTTGTTCTGGCTCATCGCAAACAGTTCTTAAGGATCAACCGTATGCCACGCATCACACATGCATCGGAAGCCCGAAATGGTTCCCGGATGGCATACGTGGGCCCGCGTTCTCGGATGTACATGTACGTGTCTGCCCACTATCACACACGGTCCAGATATCACCATCGTGTCCGATGGATGCGCCGTCGCGCCTCCCATGGGGTGCCAGAAGGTTGACCAGAATTGCAATATGCAGGTGTGGTTGCTCGCCGTTGAGGCGGCCGTGGCGGGCTCTGCTCGTCGTTGAGGCGGCCGCGGCGTGCTCTGCTCGCGTTCGTCCGCGTGTTTTGCTCGCCATTGAGGCGGCCACGGCACGCTCCGCTCTGGCATCCCTACGCGTGCTCTGCTTGCCGTTGAGGCAAATTTACAATGGCAACGGTTAATAATTGTCTTACATATTCAGGATAATTTAAAATGCCACATGCGGCAACGCCCAAAACACTCACGACCTACATATGCTTAGTGCATTAAAATGTCGATATGCGACATTTGCATACAATTATAATAAAATATAGGCTAAAAGGCTGAGCTGGCGGCCTTCCGACGACAGTATTCTCGGACTCCATGATCAACATAGCACCCTTGCGGCCATTCATTCCAAGTGTCCTGACCCGCGGCCATGGTACTCGTCTCCGCCTACGGAGCTGCTGGTGCTGGGAGGCTCTTGGGGTTGCTAGGCCTCTTCCAGTAGAGCTTGACAGCGTGCAATCGCGCGCATGACATGCCCGCGGAACCGCTCCATTTCCATGTCTCTGCCCTGGTAGCAAATTCCGTCCATCACCTGCATCCTCAAGATACCACGTTGGTGGTGTTCTACTTCATCGGTGACGTCAACTCCGCCAAGGGTGTGCTCGAGCCTGGCCACCACATCATCGAGATCGAGGTTGACACGGCCACCGCCGGCAATGATGAAGCCGCAGACTGGCTGTCTCATAACTGAATTGCAGAGGTCCTATGCCCATTCCTGGCGGGGCATCACACTCTTGATGAGCACCAGTGACGGCGGCTCTTCGGGTGGGTCGTCGATCATGCCGCCTAGCAGCTCTGGATCTTTTGCACGGTGGATGGCAAACTGCTCATCTCACTTCCTCTGCAATATGTCGATTGTGCGCCCAAGGACTGTCATGGCGATATCGCTGCCGATGGACCATGGTGCCTGCACCGGCCGATGAAGCTCTTGCTCCCCGACCTGCTCCAGCTCGTTCTCTTCGCCGAAGATGTAACGCAGGTAGGGGTCGACGTCGAAGCTTTGGTCGTTGCCTGGCATGCTTGGAATAACTAATGGTAGATGGGTGAGGACTAGATCTGCGCACAGTGTCGTGACAGTGCATTGCCGCCTAGGTCATATGCAGCAAGCCATTAGCTGGTGGCGGGAAACCGATGAGGGAAGAGGCGGGGATTTTACAATTCACCCATGTGGAGCGCGGAAGCCTTCCCTGGAGTGCGGGAAGACTAAGTTGAGCACACAACCCGACAACTGTATGTGGTGTCACGTGTTAACATAAGGAAACGTATGTGTAACTTACTAATCATCGCACACGAGTACTCGTAGACGCATCGTGTGCGATACTCCTAGCCACCGCAAACAACTAGTTTGCATTTTCCAAAGTTTTTTGTACACACAGAATCGCACACAAATTAATTGTAGTAACCGTCTGTGTTATATTTTCTCATCGCAAACAGTTCATCCGAGTGGGCTGTTTGCCACGTATCACACACATCTTGTTTACACGAATTGTTTGTGTTCTTTTGGCTCATCGCAAACAGTTCATCTATGTGAACTGTAATGCCGCATATCACACACATCTTGTTAAGTTGAACCGTTTCTGTTGTGTTCCCTAATCGAAAATAGTTCGTCCGAGTGAACCATATGTCGTATATCACACACACCTTGATCTGGCTAACCGTTTCTGTTGCATTCCCTAGTAGAAAATAGTTCATCTGAGTAAACTGTATGCCATATATCCCACACACCTTTATATAGCTGCCCGTTTCTGTTGTTCTGCCACATTGCAAACAGTTCTTATGGATTAACCGTTTGTCATGCATCGCACATGCAACTGTAATCTGAACCGTGTTTGATGTATCTGCCATCACAAACATTTTGCATCTTTTTTGACGGTTTTTTACATCACCGTTTGTGATTAATGCATCGCACACAGTTTCGTCAAAGGGTCTCTGATCGTAGTGTCGTGTTAGCAGCATCCTGCAGTAGTGAATAAAGATATTTTGAGAGGCATGCTTTTCCTGTCAACGAAAACAACCGAGAATTCCCAATACTTTCCATGCTAGATACATCGTAGGCGGTTCCCAAACATAAAATAAAGTTTATTCCTTTTTCTACCATTCTTTCACAATCCATGGCTAGCCGTATCCACGGGTGCCTTCCATACCAACACTTTTCCAAGGAATTTATTATTTGACAACATAAAGTAAATTTCTTTTTCATTTCGGGATTGGGCATCCCTATTACCGCCACCTCCCGTGCAATGACAAGTGAATAAACACTCATCTTGAGAATAACACATCTAGCATGGAAAAATATTGGCCACCCCCTGCCGCTTCATGCGCCGTACGGGCACACAAAAAGGAAATTCATTTTGAAATTTAGAGTTGGCACATACAAATTTACTTGGAACGGCACAGAAATACCGCATATACGCAGGTATGGTGGACTCATATGGCACAACTTGGTTTAAGGATTTTGGATGCACAAGTAGTATTCCCACTTAGTACAAGGAAAGGCTAGCAAATAGATTGAGAAGCAACCAACCAAGAAACAAAAATTCTCATAAATGAGCATTAAGCATAACTAACACTGAATAATGCACCACAAGTAGGATGTAATTTCATTGCATAACTATTGACTTTCGTGCTTGCATAGGGAATCACAAACCTTAACACCAATATTCTTACTAAAGCGTAATTACTCACCAACATGACTCACATATTACTATCATCATACCTCAAAACTATTACAAAGAATCAAGTTTATTTTGTCCAATGATCTTTCATGAATGTTTTTATTATATCCCTCTTGGATATCTATCACTTTGGGACTAGATTAATATATTACCGTTGCTTTTAACAAGCTCTCAAATAAATTTAAGTGAAGAGCATGAGCATAAATAATTTTTTCCTTCTCTCAAAATAATATAAGTGAAGCATGAGAGAATTTCTTCAAAAATTCACTAACTCTCAAATTAATCTAACTGAAGCATGAGAGTATTTCTTCAAAAATTAAAGCACCACCTTACTCAAAAAGATATAAGTGAAGCACTAGAGCAATTCCATAGCTCAAAAAATTTAAGTGAGGCACATAGAGCAATTCTAACAAATCATAGCATCATTATGGCTCTCTCAAATAGGTGTGTCCAGCAAGGATTATTGTGACAAACTAAAAAGCAAAACATGCAAAGACTCATATAATACAAGATGCTCCAAGCAAAACTCATGACATGTGACGAATAAAAATATAGCTGCAAGTAAAATTACCGATGGTTGTTAGAAGAAAGAGGGGATGCCTTCCGGGGCATCCCCAAGCTTAGTTGCTTGGTTCTACTTGAATATTACCTTGGGGTGCAATGTGCATCCCCAATCTTAGGCTCTTTTCACTCCTTATTCCTTCATCCATCGAGATCTCACCCAAAACTTGAAAACTTCAATCACACAAAACTTAACAAAACCTTCGTGAGATCCGTTAGTATAAGAAAACCAATCTTTGCTTTAAGTATTGTTGCAAACCCATTCATATTTTGTTATTGCATTATATCTACTGTATTATAACTTTACCATGGCTAAAACCCCCCGGTATAGTCCATAGATTCATCAAAATAAGCACACAATGCAACGAAAATAGAATCTGTCAAAAACAGAACAGTCTGTAAAGACTCGAATTTTCCTCCTACTTCTGAAACTCCAAATTTTCTTAAAAATTAGGAAAACATAGGAAATTCATATATAAATCCTTTGTAAAAACTTTGGAGTTTTTCTTTGCTCCAGTGATTTTTAACAATTCTGCTACTGGACATAAAAGTTTTTGTTTTTCAACAAGATCAAATCAACTATCACCCAAGCCATCCTAAAGGCATTACTTGGCACAAACACTAATTAAAACATAAAAACACAATCATAACAGAATCATAATTGTGCAAACACACAAAAACAGAAAGAAAAAGAGAAAAATAAATTTTATTCATTGGGTTGCCTCCCAACAAGCTCTCTCTTTATAGCCATTAAGATAGGCTTAAGATTTTATTGATGCTCACATGAAAGATAATAATTGAAAAATAAAGAGAGCATCATGTAGCATGTGAAAAATACTTTTAAGTCTAACAAACTTCCTATGCATAGGCATCTCATAAGCAAACAAATTATCAAGGCAAGCAAAAACTAGCATATGCAAGGAAGAAGAATAAAACATTGACGATCTCAACATAACGAGAGATAATTTAGTAACATGAAAATTTATACCACAATATTTTCCTCTCTCATAATAATTACATGTAGGATCATAATCAAATTCAAAAATATAGGTATCATATAAATTTTTCTCTTCATGATCCACATGCATAAAAGTTTTATAATCTTCCAAGATAGTGGGATTAACATCAACTAAAGTCATGACCTCTCCAAATCCACTTTCATCAAAAAATTCATAAGATTGAACACTCTCCAAATATGTGGGATTATTTTTACCTAAAGTTGACGCTCTTCCAAACCCACTTTCAATATTATTGCAAACATTATTATCAATATCATATTCATCATGAGGCTTAAATAAATTTTCAAGATCATAAGAAACATTATCACCCCAATCATGATCATTGCAATAAGTAGTAGACATAACAAAATTATCATCCCCAAGCTTGTAGTTTTGCATATCATTAACACAATTGACATTAATAGAATTTATAATAACATCATTGCAATCATACTTTTCATTCAGGGAACTATCATGAATCACTTTATAAATTTCTTCTTTCAACACTTCATCACAATTTTCAGATTCATGATTTTCAAGCAAAACTTCATAGAGATAATCAAGTGCACTCAACTCACTAGCAATTGGTTCAACATAATCATATCTTTTGAAAAGATTAGCAAGTGGATGAGGATTCATATCAATAGATTTTTAGCAAGCGAAGATGCAAGCAAATAGAAGGCACATGGTAACAAAAGCAAAGATAGCAAACAAGAAAAAGGCAAACAAAAAAGAAGGCAAATATTTTTGTGTTTTTCTGAAAACATTTTAGAAGTGGGGGAGGTGAAAACAAGAGGCAAATGGCAAATAAAGTAAATTGCAAGGACATGAGATTTGTGATTGGGTACCTGATAGATCTGGACTTGATCCTCCCCGGAAACGGCGCCAGAAATTCTTCCTATTTGCTTGTATCTGCGTTGGTATTTCCCCAAAGAGTAGAGGATGATGCAGCACAGCAATGGTAAGTATTTCCCTCAGTTATGAAACCAAGGTTATCAATCCAGTAGGAGAACCAATCAACACTATGTAAGCGGTACCTGCACACAAATAACAAATACTTGCAACCTAACGCGTAAGAGGGGTTGTCAATCCCTCCTTGGTATTGAGATAGATTAAATTGTATGAGATTGGATAAATAGATCTGACAAAAACACAAAATAAAATAAAGAAAGAAAAAGTGCAGCAAGGTATTTTTGGTTTTTTGGAATAATAGATCTGAAAACAATATGATAAAAGATAGACTCGGGGGCCGTAGATTTCACTAGTGGCTTCTCTCGAGAAAATAGCATACGGTGGGTAAACAAATTACTGTTGGGCAATTGATAGAAGAGCAAATAATTATGACGATATCCAAGGCAATGATCATGTATATAGGCATCACGTCCAAGATTAGTAGACCGACTCCTGCCTGCATCTACTACTATTACTCCACACATCGACCGCTATCCAGCATGCATCTAGTGTATTAAGTTCATGTAGAAACGGAGTAACGCAATAAGAACGATGACATGATGTACACAAGATCTATTCATGTAGGTATGGACCCCATCTTTTTATCCTTAATAGCAACGATACATGCGTGTCACTTCTCCTTCTGTCACTGAGATTGAGCACCGCAAGATCAAACCCATCACAAAGCACATCTTCCCATTGCAAGAAAAATCAATCTAGTTGGCCAAACCAAACCAAAGTTTCGGAGAAGAAATACGAGGCTATAAGCATATAAGAGATCAAAGAAGACTCAAATAATATTAATAGATAAAACTGATCATAAACTCGCAATTCATCGGATCCCAACAAACACACCGCAAAAAGTCATTACATCAAATAGATCTCCAAGAACATCGAGGAGAACACTGTATTGAGGATCAAAAAGAGAGAAGAAGCCATCTAGCTACTGCCTACGGACCCGTAGGTCTGTGGTAAACTACTCACGCATCATCGGAGGAGCACCAATGAGGATGATGAACCCCTCCGTGATCATGTTCCCCTTCGGCAAGGTGCCAGAATAGGGCTTTAGATTGGATCTCATGGTTCTGGAACTTGCGGCGGCTGGAATTGTGTTTCATCGACTCCCCTAGGGTTTCTAGAATATTTGGGTATTTATAGAGCTGAGAGGCGGTGGAAAGGACTCCTGTGGGCCTCACTACCCACCTGGCGCACCCAGGTGTCTTGTGGGCCCCACGGGCCTCCCCTCGTGCACTTCCTTGGCTCCCAAGTTGTCTTCTGGGCAGAAAAAAATGTCCAAAAAAAATCGCTGCGTTTGGACTCCGTTTGATATGGATATTCTGCGAAGTAAAAACAGCAACTGGCACTGGGCACTATGTCAATAGGTTAGTCCCAAAAAATGATATAAAGTTGCTATAAAATGAATATAAAACATCCAAGAATGATAATATAACAACATGGAACAATAAAAATTATAGATACGTTGGAGATGTATCAGTTCCCAAAAGGTACCTTAAAAGTCTTCAGGTGAATGTCCTCATGACCCCACCCATGAAGAACAGGAACCCCAGATCAAATTCCTCATATGGACCAAAGTCTTCACATGGATCAAATTCCTCATATAATCAAAAGTACACTTATTCTTGTGCTAATGCTTCTATTTCGCAGGGAAAATCTAAGGGTCATGAATATGTGCATTATTCTTCAAACCATTATGTTCATAAGTCCTCGAAGAATTTCTCTGCTTATTCATATGCGTACTCTAACCCCTCTTCTGTGAAATGAAATGCACTAGCTTCAATGCCACCTTTCTCATATGGAGCTCGCAGAATGATGAACTCTTTGCCACCCCTCCAGATGTGGGTGGTGAATAAAATGAACTATTCTCTTATGCAAGGACAGGTGTCCAGACGAACTTGAATGTCTGAAGAATTTGCTGGAGACCTGAGAGTGCTTTAAAGGACGCAAGCTAATCATGACGAAATGAATTACTCATTTCTCATGTCCTTATATTGTTGTATCTATTATACTGCTTGATGAAATTATATCTGACAAATTTGATGTCATATTCTTCACTCTAAAGTATATGAGTTCGTAAGATGCACTAATTCCTCTTCATGATGAATCGCCCAAAGCTACTAAGTGGGTCCTTGACAGTGGATGCACAAATCATATGACTGGTGACAAGAACTTACTGATGGACTCTGTACTATCTCCATCACATCTGAAGCATATCACCTACGCTAACAAAGGAAAAAGCAAGGTATTGGGTCTAGGTAGGGTTGCAATCTCAAAGGATCAAGACATGGACGAAGTCATGCTTGTCGAATCTCTCATATTCAACCTCATGTCTATCTCAATGCTTTGTGATCTTGATATGGTTGTCATCTTTGGTAAATATCATTACATACTACTCATGGAATCTGAAAAATCCAAAGTCTTCGAAGGCTTTAGGAGAGGAGACTTGTATATTGTTGGTTTCTCTGCAGGACCACAGCCTGCCACATGTCTACTTGCAAAAGCTTCAGAAGGCTGGCTATGGCATTGACAACTTGGTCATGCTGGCATGAGGAACTTGCACACACTTGTGAAGAAGAAGCACGTCATCGGCATCGAGGGTGTCAAATTCCTCAAAGATCATCTTTGTGGGGCTTGTGAGTCTGGAAAGATGACCAGATCCAAGAATCCCTCGAAGACTATCATGACTACCACTCGTCCTTTTGAATTGCTTCACATGGACCTCTTTGGCCCCACTCATTATGCCACACTAACAAATGCAGCATCATTATATGGATTTGTTATTATTGATGATTATTCTCGTTACACCTGGGTGCATATCATCATGTACAAAACTGAAGTGCAGGAAGTATTCAATCGATTTTCTTCAAGGGCCTCAATGAATTTCGGTGTGAAGATCAAGCATATCAGGAGTGACAATGGGACCGAATTCAAGAACATTGTTCTTGATGACTATCTTGATGAACTTGGTATTACTCATGAGTTATCTGCCCCATACACTCCTCAGCAGAATGGCGTCGTGGAGCGCAAGAACAGGACTCTTGTTGAGATGGCTCGCACTATGCTTGATGAATACAAGACACCTCATCGCTTCTGGCCTGAGGCTGTTCATACTGCGTGCCACATCATCAACAGGGTATATCTTCACAAATTCTTCAAGAAAACCTCATATGAGCTCCTCACAGGCAAGAAACCCAATGTGAGTTATTTCAAAGTCTTTGGTGCTAAATGTTGGATTAGAGATCCTCATCACAATTCTAAATTTGCACTGAAAGCACATGAAGGTTTTATGCTTGGTTACGGAAAGGACTCGCACACCTACAGAGTCTTCAACATCTATCATAACAAGGTTGTTGAAATTATAGATGTGCGGTTCGATGAGACTAACGGCTCGCAAAGAGAGCACCTACCTCCTATGCTAGATGAAATGCCTCCCGAGGAATCCATTAGGCTCAAGGCTACTGAGGATATTATACCCACTGAAGAACCTGTTGAAGAAGTTATCCCAGATAATGAAGACTTTCATGATGGTGCACCTAAGGAAAATGGCGCTGAAAAAAATGCTCAGCCCAATCAAAGTCATCAACCTGCTCATCCTCGCATGGCCAACGAAGTGCAGATTGACAAAATCCTCGACGACATGAATGCACCAGGTCCTCTCACTCGCTTAAAAGCTTCACATTTGTCTTTTGTGGGAAATTTGCTTTTGTCTCCATCACAGAGCCCACCAAAGTTGATGAGGCATTTCTGGAGCCTGAGTGGATTCAAGCAATGCAAGAGGAAACGCATCAATTCGAGCTCAACAACGTGTGGGAACTTGTCAAGCGATCAAATCCTCGCAAGCACAATGTCATAGGTACCAAGTGGATCTACCACAACAAGCAAGACGAAAATGGCCTAGTGGTGAGGAATAAGGCTTGTCTTGTAGCTCAGGGCTACACACAGGTTGATGGAACTGACTTTGATGAAACTTTTGCACCTGTTGCTAGACTTGAAGCTATTCGCATATTGCTTGCTTATGCTAACTATCATAACATCATCTTATATCAAATGGATGTGAAAATTGCATTCCTCAATGGTAAGCTTGAGGAAGAAGTATATGTTGCTCAACCCCTAGGTTTTGAAGATCCTAAGCATCCTGGCAAAGTCTTCAGACTAAACAAGGCCCTCTATGGCCTCAATCAGGCCCCTCGGGTTTGGTATGACACACTGAAGGAATTCTTCATGAATAAAGGCTTCAAACCCGGTTCACTTGACCCAACTCTTTTCACAAAAACTTACGATGATGAATTATTCATGTGCCAAATATATGTGGATGATATTATCTTTGGCTATACTGACAAACATTACAGTGACGAATTTTTTTATATGATGAGTGAAGAATATCAAATGTCTATGATGGGAGAATTGAAATTCTTCTTAGGTCTTGAAATTCGTCAACAACACAATGGAATCTTCATCTCTCAAGAGAAATACCTCAAGGATGTCCTGAAGAAATTCGGCATGCAAGATTGCAAAGGCGTCAAAATATCAATGCCCACAAATGGCCAACTCTGCGCAGACGAAAATGGTAAAGATTTCGATCAAAAGGTATTCCGCTCCATGATTGGCTCCTTATTGTACCTATGTGCATCTAGGCCAGGTATTATTCTTAGTGTTTGCATGTGTGCCCATTTTCAAGCTACACCGAAGGAATCACACCATAAGGGTATGAAACATATTCTTCGATATCTAGCTCACACTCCAACACTTGGATTATGGTATCCCAAGGGCTCGGCTTTTGATCTCATTGGATATTCTAATTCTGACTATGTTGGTGATCGGGTGGATCGCAAGTCAACATCAGGCACATGCCATTTCCTCGAAAGATCCTTAGTACGTTGGTCCTCGAAGAAGCAGAACTGCGTGTCACTTTCTACTGCTGAAGCTGAGTACATTGTTGTTGGCTCCTGCTGTGCATGAAGCAAACCCTCAAGGATTATGGCATCAATGTGAAGAACGTGCCTCTCTACTGTGACAACGAGAGTGCCATCAAGATTGCTCACAACCCAGTTCAGCACTCGAAGACTAAGCACATCCAGATTCGTCATCACGTTCTTTGAGATCATGTGTTGAAGGGCAACATCTTCATCGACCACGTGAAGACTGAAGAACAACTAGCTGATATCTTCACAAAACCCTTGGATAAAAAAGAGATTTTGCAAGTTGCGGTGTGAGCTAAATATCTTAGAATCTTTGAATGTTCTTTGAAAGGACACACATCCTAACACTTATGCAAAATTGATGACTTTGACGTGCAACACACGAAGTAACATTTTTCTTCAATCAACGAAGACTTACCCTCTAAGTGTGAAGAAACTAATGAAGAATTTGATTATCAGAACCCTACGACAATTGTGTGCGGTGTCTGAAATCATCATTCTTATACAGTGGGTCACACAACCAACCATAGTTGAAAATTTCAAAATTTATTTTTTCGTCAATTTGCAAATTCTTCAAATTTTCAAATTCCTCAACTTTGCAATTTCTTCAAACTTTACAAGTGGTGTTCCTCATTGTCTATATATATATATGCCCGATCTTGGTTCCAATGCTGCAGAGAAAGGTTATGGGTAAAAAGAAGGTCTTTATCCTGGTGCTGCGGAGACCGGTGTTGCTGATCAAACTCATTTTCTTTTGAGGAGATCAAAAATCTCTGAATTTCTGCGAAACGAATTTACATATTTATTGCGAGGGGCTTTGAAAAGCGAAAGGATGAAGACTGATTTAGATCCTCTGAAAGCGCAAGAAGTATGCCTTTTGAGCTTTTTCTCCACCCACCTCTGAGCATCCTGTTGGAATGGTTCTAGGAAAGACCGTGTATGAGAAATCATTCTCACAGCCAACTTTCCTTCTTCTGAGAAAATAAATGTAGTAGTTAGTCCAACCAATCATTGGTGAATCTATGTCTTTCGTGAAAAGTGGAGTATTTGTGCCCAAGATCTTTCTATTCCCTTTAGGAGGTGAACACATCTCATATGGTAAATATACCTTTGTGCCCTTTAAGGTAAGATTGATTGACGGAGTCAAGAGATGGAGATCTTGGTTTAGCAGCGGTTGCTTGTCCTTTTCTTTCATGAAAGGTATGATCTAGAGTGTGATTCTGATCCCGTGATTGGGTGCTTGGCGTAGAATGAGTGGAGCATACTAGGAATGCCGAATGCTCGCTCAGTGAGGGAGTTATGTTGGAGAAGAGTGGGACTAGAATGAGGGAATACCCATGTCAGGCCATGTAAGGCCAATAGTTGAGGTACCTGGATCCAGACAAAACTCCAAACATGTAAGAATCTACCTTGAAGCATGGTTTCTACTGGTTAATGCGTTCCACCCTATTGATGACAGCTAATGTTACTAAAAGCTTAGATGAAGAAAGAGCTTCTGAACGAAGGGTTGTTGGCTTTGGTTGTTGGCGTGGATTATCTTGTTAAGCTCTGCAGAGATGGTGAGCATGAAGAAAGGACACTACCATCAAAGAAAGACAACTCTCGAATGGATTTGCTGGTCTATGATGACCAAGTAGAAGCATCTGTTCCACAGGTGATTTTTATAGAAGCATAGGCGCAAGCTCTTCTCAAAAGAATTTCGCTTATAGGATTCAGTCGCCCGTTTGTTTTGTTTTGAATTGACATAGAGAAATCTTTCTCGCGTTCCCTTAATTCAGGAATAGGTGGCGAAGGCTACTTGTTCCTTGTATATATATATATATATATATATATATAAAGGAAAGGGGTTATTTTTCCTGTACGGCAATAAGAGTTGATTCCCTTGCTTGTAGTTTTGGATTGATTCCGTGTATTTCACATATTTAAGAGTGGTTAGGAGAGAGAATCAATGTTTATGGGAAGAGGGAAAGAAAGATCAGGGGAAGAAGCGGGGTAGAGGAATTGGTCGACTCATCAGGCTCATGACCTGAAGACTGCAGGTTCGAATCCTGTCCCCGCCTAATCATAGTCAAAATCTGAGTTTGATCCTGGCTCAGAAGGAACGCTAGCTATATGCTTAACACATGCAAGTCGAACATTGTTTTCGGGGAGCTTGGCAGAAGGAAAAGAGGCTCCTAGCTAAAGTTGTCTCGCCCTGCTTCAAAACTACAGGGCGCGCGCTACGGCTTTGACCTAACGGCCTCCGTTTGCTGGAATCAGAATAGTTGAGAACAAAGTGGCGAACGGGTGCATAATGCAAGGGAATCTGCCAAACAGTTCGGGCCAAATCCTGAAGAAAGCTCAAACACGTTGTTTGATGAGCCTGCATAGTATTAGGTAGTTGGTCAGGTAAAGGCTGACCAAGCCAATGATGCTTAGCTGGTCTTTTTGGATGATCAGCCACACTGGGACTGAGACACGGCCCGGACTCCCATGGGGGGCAGCAGTGGGGAATCTTGGACAATGGGTGAAAGCCCGATCCAGTAATATCGCATGAGTGAAGAAGGGCAATGCCGCTTGTAAAGCTCTTTTGTCAAGTGCGCGATCATGACAGGACTCAAGGAAGAAGCCTCGGCTAACTCCGTGCCAGCAACCGCGGTAAGACGGGGGGTCCTCAACAGCATTCACTTATTGCTAATTCTTCAAGTTTGGTTTTTCCTCTAAGTGAATGTGATCGGACCCATTCCCCCTCTATGCTAAACACAACCTAGTCTATTCACAAATTCTTCATATGCGTTCTATTTGAAACCCGTTCAAAGTCTTCACTATGTCCTTGTAAGCTGAAGAATTTGCGAGCGAAACATTAAAATTGTCATATCAATTTTTTGGTAGTTGCCGCTCAAACCTATCCCACTTCCCATGGCTGGATTATTATATTCACCCACGATCCCCCACGATCTCAACTACTCATTATGTGGGTGACACATGTTAAGTGAATAGCAAGGGTCAGGGGTATGGATGTCCAAAATCTTCGGGCGTTCAGTTTTTCACCTCCGCTATATATACCCCTCCCCCGTTCACTGCCCTCATTTACTCCGCTCGACCTCACTTCTCCTCGCTCGAGCTCAAACCTAGCACCGCCACTAAGCCTCATCGTCGTTGGAGAGGAAGAGATTCACTGCCTCAACCACCTCGCCGTCGTACTCGTGCCGGCCGCGGAAATATTCACTCTGTCGCTGCCGTAGCTGTCTTTCGCCGTCGAGTTAGGGCGCGGGAGATCTGGACAGACGAACCTGTTAGTTTTAACTCCCAGTTCATCGTGTTCTTCATAAAGGGTAATTAAAATCTGATTTTACTGCCCTATTTTGATCCTTATGATTTTCACAAAATCCTCAAAAGGTGTTTATTCTTCAACAATCTACTTCTTAAACACCGCAAAGCTTCTTTCCCTTGATTTATTTCTCTAAGCTATGATTTTCCTCAAGATTCCTCAATTGTGTGGATTATCAAATCTGTACAACTCTGGAACCTGAGTCAAGAACACTTAGTGAAATTCCTCAAGACATCTATGGTCAAATTCCTCAACTTGATATTTGTGAAAAATTTCTAAGAACGCATATGACCTCTTCAAATTCTTCGCACCTATACTCTATTCACAGGTACAAATGTCTGCTGATGAATCTCTAGGTTCTCATCAACTTAACTCATTTGCAGCATTCCTCGAAGAAAAATTGCATACTTCCTCAGAATCTTCAAAAGTTCAAAATCCTCAAGTGAGGAAAATGGCTGAAGGGAAAAGACCTCAGAAAGGAGGAAAGAAGCCTGAGACAAATACTGCGTTTGAAATTCCTGAGGACATATATGATGAATACTATACTCCTGATGAGGATACCTATGGGAAAGAGACCCAAAAGCAGCGCAAAACGCGCATACAGAGAATTGAGAGGAGATGGGCTAAAGAATGGAAGGAATATCGCTATGTTACTCCCAAGTACATGAAGAAATTTACAGTAAAACCTCCATGCCCAAGACCCCCTCTAGCTGCTGGCCAAGTCGGTGATCCTACCAACATCAGGCATGCTGAGGAATTTCCAAAAGAATGGGCTAAACGTAAAGCTAAACTGAACAAGACTGCAGCTGAGGCAGTGAAGAAATTTAATGAGGATTCTCAAGCTGCTGCTACTGAGGCCTCTGCTAGTAGAACAACACCGAAGAAGGCAATGCCAAAGAAATCTGCTATGAAGCCAAAGTCTTCAAGCTTTGTGCCCTCACGGCCAAGTTCCTCAACTGCAAAGCCCTCGAAGCAAATTCCTCGGGCAACTTCCTCAAGGGCAGCTCCAAAGCCCTCTATTGCTGCACGCTCTTCAGCCGCTGCCACCATGAACTCAACACCTGTGCACCTTGCAACACGTCAGCGAACAGCAGGATTTTCAATTGCCTCAGGGGCATCTTCTACTTCCTCAGCACATCCTCATTCCTCAAACCATCCAACACTGCTGAAGGTAAAGACCACTGCTGGACGCGGCAAGAGGCCAAGTCCTCACAAGAAGCAAGTGGCTTTCAAAGTTCCATCAGATGATGAAACTGATGATGATGAAGCCGATGATGATGAACTTACTGAAATCATCAAGGACAGACAACAAAAGGCTGCAAGAGCTAAAGGCGGCACTGTTCCTCTTATGCTGGATCCAAGGAACACTACTAGGAAAATGCTTATACACAGGAGGTCAGTAGTAGCGCTTTTTATAAGAAAGCGCTGCTGCTAAATAACGGTAGCGCTTGTCACTGAAGAGCGCTGCTACTATTCATGTAGCAGTAGCACTTTTGTTATAAAAAACACTACTACTATAGTTGCCAACGGTTGCATGGCAGTGTAGGTATACTAGTAGCGCTCGTTATTAAAAAGCGCTACTGCTATTGTGCATAGCAATAGCGTTGTCCACTGACGAGCGCTACTTCTAAATAGCAGTAGCGGTTGTTTCTAAAAAGCGCTACTGCTATTGTGCATAGCAATAGCGCTGTCCACTGACGAGCGCTACTTCTAAATAGCAGTAGCGGTTGTTTCTAAAAAGCGCTACTACTACGCTTACCTTATCCACGCCCGGCGCCCCGCGCGCGTCCCTCACTCTCCCTCACACACTCTCATCACTCGCCGCACGTCGTCGCCTGCGCCGTCGCCCCCAAGGTATCTGCCTCCCTCCCTCCTTCTCTCGCCGCCCTCCCCCCCCTCCCTCCCTCCTCCCTCCTCTCGCCGCCCTCATCTCTCCCTCCTCCCACGGCCATCCGCTCTCCTCCCTCTCCGCCGGCGGCCCCCTTTGATCCTCCTCCTCCCTCCTCCCTCTCCTGCTCTCTCCTCCTCCTCCCTCCTCCTCCCACATAAATGTAGGTCTTTTGAATAGAATAGGAAATTTTTAGAAAATTTGAATAAGTAAATTTGAATAGAATAGGATATTATAAGTAAATTTGAATAGAATAATTAAATGTAGCTTATGGAGTTTCACTAAGTCCTAAGATGACAATAATAATGTTTTTGTTTATATTTTGTTTTTGCAGAAATCAAGGAGCCCATGCATCATCCCCGCCGTCGTCCCCGTCACCGACCCCCTCCGACCTCGATCGAGGAGCCAGCCCGTCGTTGACCCGAACCTTCTTTGGTGGCGGTCGCGTGGGCCAGTGACGGTGCGGAGGCTTGAGGACTCCGCGGAGGTGGTACGTCACCGTGTCAGCGAGGAGGACGAGCACGTCCGTCGCTACAGTCCATATCAGATTTCTAAAACCAGTGAAGACATGAAAATCAAAGAATGGAAAAAATGTATGGACAGTCGTAAGGAGGTACTTGGAAGCAACATTGTGCGAAAGGCAAGAATTGGAGACAGGATAATCTCCATTCTCCATAATGGAGAGTCAGGGCCTATCTTGTTTTATGCTATTTTACCTAAGAGAAGGTAGTAGGTCCTAGCTAATAATACTCATGATCATGTGCTAAGAACAACTAAGTAGGATTGGTTAGATGACTATGATGATGATGTGGTATCGAGTAGAAGTTGTATGATCGATGATGATGAGTATGACTTGTTATTATGATACCAATGATGAGTTATTTATTATTATGATCGATGATGCATGATGCTAGGTTGTTATATGAGCATGATGAGTTATTATATATATATATATCAGTAGGTGAAATGAACAAGGATTAGATTCAAGTGGAGGCAACATGTGGTGTACATCGAAAATACTACTAATCCAAACTAGATCAAGTTTGGATTAGAGTAGTACTTTCGACATGCACCACATGTTGCCTCCACTTGAATCTACTCCACGTTCATTTCACCCACTGTTATATATAATAACTAATCATGGTCATAAAATCATATGATGAAAGTACTGTATATAAAACCACAACGAAAATAAGCTGTAATTTTAAAAATACAGGAAAAGTTATCAGCAGCGCTTTTCAGAAGAAACGCTACTGCTACTTACTACTATCAGTAGCGCTTTCCCAACAAAAGTGCTACTGCTAACTAGGTATAGCAGTAGCGCTCCCTTTCCAGTGCTACTGCTACTAGTTAGCTGTAGCGCCTTAGTGGTAGCGCTCGTACAAGCGCTACTGCTAGCTTTAAAACAAGCGCTACGACTAGGGTTTTCCCTAGTAGTGGAAGATCCTCGATTTCATTGATATTTGGCATAAGGATCCAAATACCCCACTCCTGGCCTGAATCTGTCTCCTGGTCAAAGTCATATGCCGAATGCCTTCATAGGTGAAGAAAAATGGAAGTTTGAAAAGGCCAGAAAGGTCAAGAAGGACCAATACAAGAAAGAGCGCTTTCTGAGGAACAATGTTCTGACTCTGACTCCTGAAGAACTTGTCTCAGTGCAACAGGAGATCAAAGGCCTCAGTGATGGATTTAATCGATATCATGCTGATTGGCTAGGTGCCAAGGTCAGATTCGTCAAGATTGCCAACAAAACCATCAAGGACCACAACACAAGTGTTGCTGCTCAATCGCAACCACAAATTCCTCAGGCTGGATCATCTGCACAACCTGTTGAAGAATCTGCAAGTGCAGCTAAAGAAAATGCCAGTGCAACACCCAATGTTGTGCCTGAAGAACAACACAGGCCAGCTGAAGAATCTGTTGAGCCTGAAGAATCTGAAAACGCCAGGGCAACTGCATCAGTCATGCCTGAAGAAACTGCACCAACTTCATCCCCTGCTCCTCCTGCAAAGTCTTCAAGGGTGAAGAAAGTCACACTTCCTTTTGCATCAGAAGTGAAGAAAACAAAGGCTGCAGAGAAGGAAGCCGCAAAGAAAAGGAAAGAATCAACATCTGTAGAATCCTCAGCTCCAAAGAAATTGAGGACTTTGCCAAGTTCCTCAATTGAACCAATAGATGCAATTCCTATTTCTGTTGTGCCATCAAAAGAGATAGTCCCATTTGGTGAAGAATATGTCATTCTAGATGACGATAGTGATGAAGAAACTCATTCTTTTGCTTCCTTAGAGCAGATTGATGAAGAAATTGAGATGGAAGCAAATGCTTCAACCCCGCAGGTATCATCGCCCCAGCCTCAGTTCACTGATGAAGAGGCTGGTGTTGAAGAAATTGATGAGGATGTGGACATTGGTTCAACCACTCCACTTACCAATGATGAATATTCGGAAACAACTCACCCAAATTCACCAATTTCCACACCTCTCAATCAAATTCCTCAGTCCCCTACTCAGACTGAAGAAATACTGACTAGATCTGAAGGACGTCCTACTCCACTCAAATCCATTCCTGAAGAAATTTCAGCTGCATCAGCTGAAGAAATTAACACCTAAACTGCTGTTGAAGAACCTGCCGCTCCAATTCCTCCGTCTGATGCAACCAAAGTTGTGCCTCGAGAGGTTGTGGGGCCCATCAGTACAAATATTCAGCGCAAGCCCACAAATCCTCACTCTGGCACAAGGAGGCCGAAATTCAACAATGCCAATTTCTTCGCTGAGCATCATTTCTTCACTGATGAAAATCCTTATGACTCAGCAAGACTAAGGCGCAAGAGGTTCTGGACTGTAAGTCAGATGAATTTCTATGCCTCAGTTCTATTTGGGAAGGACAAAGTCTTCCAACACAGACAAATTCCTCATGTGGATATGGAGTTCATTCCATTATTCACTCCTGTACTGAGTGTTCTTCATGAAGCTGGACTCCTCTCCTTCTGTGCTGATATATGTGATTGGAATGAAGAGCTAATTCTTCAATTCTATGCAACCCTGCACATTTCTGGAAATGTCTCAGACATCAACTCATGGGTACTGGACTGGATGACTGACAATACTCACTTCAAAGTTCCAGCCTCAGAATTGCTTCATGCCATACCAGTTAGTCCTCTGTCAGAAGGTGCAAGGCTCATATATGAGGAATCTTAACTTCCAAATCATCTCATGCAAGTGTTGATGAAGCCTTTGCGTCAAGGCCAAGCTCCAAGAACAACCTTCCTAGTGAAGGATTTGCTTTATGTGCCCAGAGCAGTCTATCGCATTCTGACCAAAACTCTCAGTCCTATCAAAGGCCACAATTCTGAAGAAGAATAAGTTGTTGGCATCATGAAGAATTTGTTGTTCAACATTATTCATGGGATTCCCATAAACTATCATGATTTCTCCATGTAGACTTTGGCTAATGTTGCATTGTCACCTTTTGACTAGAAGCCTTATGCTCCCTGGATTATGAGGTTCATCAGAACCAGGTCTTCAATTCCATACAAGGCTGACTTTTAGAATCACTTCAGCTTTCTGCCTTCGGTTGAAGTACTCAAAGGAAATTTTCCTCAATTGATGAAAAAGGAAAGGTTGCTGTTGTTGATGAAGGCACTCGTCCATTGGATGACCAATTCCGTAAGGCTGCATCTTACTCCACCAATGATGGCTCTGCCACACAGGACTCTGCTGCAAAAGCCATAGGGCAAAATCCTCAAGCATCTGCCCCGCGCGTGATGACAGATCGCGAACTTCTACTAAGTCTTCACCAGAAAGTCGATCGAAATCACAAGTGGGTCAAGCGTCAATTTGGTTCAATTCTACAGAACATGACTGTCACGCAGAACACTGTGAAGAAGAATCACTACTATGTGCATGAAATCTTCGACCGCACTTGGGCCATAATCTCAAATCTTTATACTCCTGAAGAACTCAAGCAGATGGAATTTCAGCAGAACTTTGACTCGTCACATCCTCCATCGAAGAAATTCAAGAAAGTCAAAGTTCCTCTGTTGGTCACAAGTTCATTTTCTTCATCTCGTGCAACGGATGAAGCTGAGGATCTTGACGACACTGTGGCAGGCCCTACACCAACAAACGACCGTGATAACAACGATGGCGCTCCTCCACCACCTTCAAGATGAAATTCTTCAGGGGCGTTAGTCCTCATTTTTTGTCCCTTTTGGTCACTTGATGACAAAGGGGGAGAAAATTGAGTTAGTCTTCAAGCGGGTCTCTATATCAGGGTTGTTTTTGTTTAAGTTACAACTCTCGCTCTTCTGAAGTGTTTGTTTGTTGAGTTGTAAACTTAAGTCCGATGGTGGTCTGACACTTTTGAACTGCTTTCTACATGCTTATTTCCTCAAGTTCCTTAATGTACGAATGCTGAATTTCGTCAGACACCATTTTCCATCATGCATTTCAAATTCTTCATATTACATGTTAAATGCGTGAATGGATTACAAGATATAGGGGAGACCTCCATGATTTTATCCTACCATGTGCATTTGCAGTCCAAAGAAAATTCCTTAAATATGCACACCTTCAGGGGGAGTTCTTCTATATATATCTTGCAATCAAATTCCTCAAAATCAGTATTTACACTTCATATGTTTATCCCCGTTGAAAACCTAACCTATTTGTCATCAATCACCAAAAAGGGGGAGATTGTAAGTGCATCTGGTGCCCTTTAGTGATTTTGGTGTATTAAAGACTTATAGGTTAAGGGACTAATGTGTTTGTGAGTGTACACAGGTCTTATAAGTCTCTGAGGAGTTTGATATATCCGAAGAATGTCGACCCCTAAAAATGAATGTCTTCATCTAAAGACTTTCTGCTTTTCTTGAAAACTTTGAAAATGAGGAAATTGGTGTGACCTTGAAGATATTGATGTGAGGACTATGAAGCGTGAAGACTTTTGTTTTCGTAGTTTCATTTCCTTCTTTTGAGTCATAGGAAACACCGTACTATTAAAGGGTGTCGAGGTAATACTAAGGAAAAATTTCCAAGTGCTGCTCATCTCAAAGCCTATACACATACCCAATCCTTCGAGTGAAGCCTTTGGAAATCTCTTGCAGTTCAGTCAAGTTCTTCAGTGACAGAGACGAAGTTCTTCTGGTCTTTGAGGAGTTTGTTCTGACTGAGGAGTTAGGATTTTGCCAGTGCGAATTGCCTATAGTAAGGAACATGATAGCCCTGAGGACTTTCATGGTTCGAATTTCTGAGCGTTGCTGTGCTTTGCGCCAGCTGTCCAAATACCTTATCCACATAATGGTCATATCATTAGGGGCATTTATGTCTTATCATGTCAGGTTGCACCCTACCTATAAATATCCGCCCCCACAACCACTAGTTGGTTGGTTGCTCCGAGAGAGATTGACAAGTGTCATTTAGAGCAACCCATCCTCTGACGACTTTGAGAGAAAATCATCAGTGAGGAAAAACCCAAAACCCCAACACCTAAAACCCAAAGTGATTGAGCATCACTGAAGAGATTGTTCCTGTGTGGAACCGATGCTTTTTACCTTTGAAGACTGTGCATCTACCAGACGGTTAGGCGTCATGGTCTAGAGCATCCAAGAGGAATTGTGGATCGTCGGGTGACCGAGTTTGTGAAGGTTTGGAAATATACCTTGAAGACTTACCATGAGTGATTGGGCGAGGTCTATGTGACCTTAGCTCAAGGAGAATACGGTAAGGACTGTGTGTCCTTTGGGTTAAATACCAAGCCGCTCCAACCAGACGTACAACTGTCACAGTAGTTGGAACTGGTCTACCAAATCACTGTCTTCACCGAGCTACTGGTTCTATTTCCTCAACCCTTTCAATTCCTCATTTACTTGTTGATGAAATTGCTCGTTGCTATTTGAAGACTTTGACTGAAGACTTTCTTAATTTCCTCAACCCAATTTCTTAAGTCACCTTGTCTTCTGCCTACTTATCATGTTTACACGCTACTTGTGCTCTGTGTATGTTTCATTTCATCATGATGACTATGCTACTGCCTTGTTATGCATGCACCTTGATTACTTCATCCGTTGCTTGTATTTCATCACTTAGAAAATTCCTCAAGTAGTAATTCCCCAGTGATGAATTTCTAAAAACCACCTATTCACCCCCCCCCCTCTAGTCGATATAACACACTTTCACCATCCACGGCATGGACGCTGCACACGCGTCCAACACGCCCCCTATAAATAGGAGGTTGAGGATGAAAGTGGTGATGGGTTGGGCCTCTGTTCATACAGGACAAAGTCCACAGTAGCACTTTCCTATTTTCTTTTTCCGTCAAACATTTTGTCTCGGTTTTTCTGTTTAGTTTACATAGCAAATGAATTTTCCTTGGACTCAAACTTTGCACATAATTACTATGCAATATTCTGGACCATCTCTCAAAGTTTCAGGGCAGTTGGAAATGTTTAAGCATTTGTTTATTTTGAATGGCTAATATAAGTGATATTGGTCCACTTAAAATGTTGTTGGGGGCAATTTCAAAATCTAAATGAAGCTTGTGTTATTTTTACAATTGCTTGGGGAATTTATGACATATTGTAAACACTTATGTTTTGTTGTTTGGATAATTAATATTTTTGACTTTATTTTTTTGACTTGCATTATAAATTGGAATTTGAATATGTGAGTTGGATTAACTCTCAATTGCAATTTAAATATGATGATCATGATGACATGGCACACTATTTTGGTTAATGACATGGCTATAATCTGGGGATGTCACACGAGTGAAGGTACGAGATAGGGTTACGATGTCTACACTCAACTTTGCCGTTGGTGTTATGGGGCTCCACAATCTTCGTTGATATTTATGCTTTGTGGATTATAAGGTAATAGTGTTTACATTACTTTATAACATGTGATTTTCTGCTATTTCATCGAGTATTGTGTGTGCTAGCTACTGATCCAGGGATAGCACAGGAGGCTTGCATCCTTATCGGAACCGGTTCGCTACAAGATGGTATCAGAGCACATGTTGATTGTAGGACATGACCCTAGAAACTGGAAAGCCATTAGTAAATATTTCTAAAAAAATATTTTGGAAAGAAAAGTTCTACTACTAATCTTTTCTGAATTTTATCAAATATTCCCTCTTCCCCCTGAAAAGTTAGATTATACCCATTCCCCTTTGACCACTTGGGAGGATCATCTTATGCCACTTCAAGAAGGAAGATATTGGACAACTACTGGTCACTTCAGAACCAGAAGACCTACACCATGCATTTTGAAGAATTGAAGCTGCAAGTATTAAAGACGTTGAAGTCTTGAAAAATTTGAAGAATCTGAAGGATTCCAAGATTCATATAACCTTTAGAAGACCAAATCCATGTTATATACACACGTTAGACGCGGTGATTTGTGAGCTATCATTTTTTGGGTTTTTTCTGACAGCAACAAATAAACCCTATTTTCAAAAATATGTTGGTTGTATGGGTATCTTTTTGTCTCCACATTCCGTCTCCCCCTAAACCCAAGTCCTACCCCAAAGGAGTTACTACATTGGTTGAAATGTCAAGACTGGAATGAAGATGGATGCAACCAAGTGAGTTCAAGATAACCCCATGTGCCAGGATCCGAAAAGAAGCAAGCACAATCTTACTAAAGGAAGAACCATGGAGGAAGCTACAATTCATTCGCACATGTTTTATGTTAGCTTACGCAAACCTGAGAGTTGTGAAGAAACGATAGATGTTTTGTTTGGCTTGCAGAATCAATGGATTTATCCGAACCCATTTTGTGGACAAGTGAAAATTCCGCAATGCTTGTGAGGATGCCCGAGTGTTAGAATGTGAGATTCGCTAAACCATATACAAGGTAATGATTTGGATGGGGAATGGATTGATCACCTTGCCAAGGAGTGTTGCCCCCAAAGGGCCCCCTTTCCCATTAGTCGGCACATCTTGTGCCACCTCCCCCCCCCCCCCCCCCCCCCGTTCGTGCGATGATTTCTCAAAAAAAAACATTTATCTTTTTTTTACAATCATCTCCTCCTTTATTCAATCATAAGGGTAGTAGTTGTCGGGAAACGTAGTAGAAAACAAAAAAATTCACGCCTACGCACAACCAAGATCAATATGAAGATGCATAACGGGTTGAGATCACGATCGTTACCGTCACCGAGTTGAAGTGGAAGAAGAATGTGTCGTCGTAGAACGTACTTGGATTCCCTCGAACCATCGATGAACGATCCCATGAAATGCCCATGAACAGTCCCTCGAACCGAAGACTGAAAGCACGGCCTCTCTACTTGGTTGCAAATGTGCAGCCTTCATGATCCGGCAGCGCTTCACCGTCCAGAGCTAATTGTCGTCAGATAATTATAGGGAGGAGATTAGAACCATACAAGGGTTCTAATTATTAGGACAAGAGGATCAGCCTATCTCTAATTAGTCAACTAGGACCAACTAGAATTAGAACTAGAAGATCTAGAGGAGGCTCCAAAAATTGTGTCTCAAAGGACAAAATCCTCTAGTATATATAGGATAGAGGGGAGAGGAGGGGCTGCCACCAAGGGGAAAGAAGACCCCCTTGGGGAGCCGGCCTAAGGAGGGGAGGAAGAATCCTCCCCCTCCTCCAGTTCGGCCTCCTTCCTTAGGGAAGGAGGCGCCTCCCCCACTTGGGCCTTTGTGGCCCAAGTTGCCTTCCACCTCTTGGCCATTTTAGGCCCGTTGATATTAAATTAAATATAAAATAGTTCTAAATACTTTCAAACCATTTTATATACTCCCTCCGTTCCAAATTATAGTGCGTCCTTGGTTTCTGTGCTTCAACTTTGACTATAAATTTAACCAACGAGACCGATTGTGGCGGGAGAAAAATTTATACCAATGAATTCGTATTTAAAAGAAGTTTTTAATTATATAATTTTTGTTCCCGCCGTAGTCGGTCTAGTTAGTTAAATTTATGGTCAAAGTTGAACCTCGAAAAGCGCGGGCGCGCTATATTTTGGAACGGAGGGAGTATAATTTAACATCCCTGGAAACATTTCCACCTATATGTATTTATCAGTAATACCCGGTATTACATGATATTCACCGAAACCCTTCCGATGACCCCGAAACGCTTCCGGATCCTCTCGTAACTATTCCAAATATTAATGAAACAATTCCACAAATATATTCTCATCACTCCCGTCCTACTAACACTCAGCAGATCATGATTGCCTTAAGCTTGTGACTCCGTAGGTTCGGTAACTCATATACATGAACGAAACCGTTCGTTCAATGATCGATAGCGGGACAGTGGACGTCCATATCGATCCCTATGAGCACATGAATGATATTCGAGTGAACCTATGGTTATCATGTGATGTTCCCTTTGCTTCACGATAATTCACAAAACCTGGGATGCATTGGTATCCTCCTGAGTCATCACTATGCTCACTATATCGAAATCCTCGTTGCCGGTTTTGTTCTTCTTTCTCGTTATTGTGTTCCGGCATCCTCGTGAAGAAGTCACATGTGTCTGGACAGAAGATGATTGATGCCGTCACACTGAGAGGGACCTAAGAATATCTCTCCATTGTCGTAGGAGCAAATCCCACTCTCGAACTATCTAGTCCCTTGTCAAACTTTTTGATGAATCCATAAGTTGTCATTATGATCACCGTGTTACAGGTGATGTTTGAGCAACCCCAAAGCCCACCGTTAAGAAGTGACTAAGATACTCTCATGGTCTAAGGAGCAAAATCACATGTTAACACTCTGTGTTATTACAATTGATTACAAATGATATTAACTTAATTCATAACATACAAGATTGGGTCGATTCAATATGACCGTTCTTCTAACGTCATAATCTCAATGTTGTTTTAGGACTATTGTTACTCTTAACGATATCCTAAGATCCGGAAAACATAATCACCAACAACACTTGAGCTAGTCCTAGAGGCAAGACTAGGAACCTATTATTTAACTATTTATCATTCCACACGTGCATATGAGTTTTCCACCGAATCGCATATTCCAGGATCATAGTAGTTATACATAGAATATAAACTCTATAATTATGAATATGAAAATATAATAATACAAATATTATTGCCTCTAGGGCATATTTCCAACAGTAGCACCATTTACAATCATAGATATCACTTGGGGGTGAATCCATCCACACATTAGAGAAAATCTAGCTATCCTAGGCATTTCATGAGCTACTTGATTATTCTCTCTATTACAATGATCATAGATAACATGAGTAAATCTAAGGCCATGAAATAAGAGTCATAAAATATGGCACTTGCTAATTAGGAAGGATTGCCATCTTTCAAGGACGAAACTCCTCCGCACTATCTGACTTAATCTCGATCTTACTACATCCAACAGTTCGGGATAGGTTCATTCCACACCTAACAGCAATGGCTTCCACTGTAAAAAAAGTGTGTCGCCAACCTCGCCAATATTCTGCAATGTTTTGGCAAGGTCACCGGGCTGTGCACTGATACGTCTTCGTCGTATCTACTTTTCCGAACACTTTTGCTCTTGTTTTGGACTCTAATTTGCATGATTTTAATGGAACTAACCCGGACTAACGATGTTTTCAACAGAATTGCCAATGTGTTGTTTTTGTGCAGAAATAAAAGTTCTCGGATGGAGTTGAAAATTTACAGAGAATTATTTCAGAATTAACAAAAATACTGGTGAAGATAAATACCAGAGGGGACCCACCAGGGCGCCACAAGCCCAGGGGGCGCGCCACCCCTCCCCCCCCCCCAGGGCGCGCCGTGCATGCTTGTGGGCTCCTTGCAGCTCCCGCAACTCTATCTCCAACTCCATAAGTACCTATTCGTCCAGAAAAAATCAGAGAGAAGGAATCATCGGGTTTTACAATACGGAGCCGCCGCCACCTCCTGTTCTTCATCGGGAGGAAAGATCTGGAGTCCGTTCTGGGCTCCGGAGAGGGGGATTCGTCGCCATCATCATCACCAACCCTTCTTCATCACCAGTTTCATGATGCTCACCACCGGGTGTGAGTAATTCCTTCGTAGGCTTGGTGGATGGTGATGGGTTGGATGAGATTTATCATGTAATCGAGTTAGTTTTGTTAGGGCTTGATCCTTAGTATCCACTATGTTCTGAGATTGATGTTGCTATGACTTTGCTATGCTTAATGCTTGTCAGTAGGGCCTAAGTGTCATGATTTCAGATCTGAACCCTTTATGTTTTCGTGAATATATTTATGTTCTTGATCCTACCATGCAAGTTATATGCACCTATTACGTGTTATGATCCGCATACCCCAAGGTGACAATAATTGGGATTCTTTCTGGTGATTACCGTAGTTTGAGGAGTTCATGTATTCACTATGTGTTAATGCTTTGTCCTGGTTCTCTATTAAAAGGAGGCCTTAATATCCCTTAGTTTCCTTGTGGACCCCGCTGCCACGAGAGGGTAGGACAAAAGATGTCATGCAAGTTCTTATCATAAGCAGGTATGACTATATATTTACGGAATACATGCCTACATTACATTGATGAATTGGAGCTAGTTCTGTGTCGCCCTAGGTTATAACTGTTACATGATGAATGTCATCCAACATAATCACAGATCCAATGCCTACGAGATTTTCACATATTGATCTTTGCTAAGTTACCAATGTTGCTACTGTTGTTACAATTGCTACAAAACTGCTACTGTTACTGTTACCGTTACTGTTGCTATCATTACCACTATTATCAAACTATCATAGTATTGCTTTGCTACTAATGACTCTGCTATGGATATTTAGTTCTCCAAGTGTGGTTGAATTAACAACTGAACTGCTAATACTTGCAAATATTCTTTAGCTCCCCTTGTGTCGAATCGATAAATTTGGGTTGAATACTCTACCCTCGAAAACTATTGCGATCCCCTATACTTGTGGGTTATCAAGATGCACCAACTTTCGGAAGAGCTCCGTTGCCCCGTCCATTGCCGAAACCTGGACCTCGACACCATCCTTCAGGGGCTTCCTGCTTCATGTGCCGCTATTTCAATGAAGTACTTGTGCCTCCCTCTCTCAGTGTGGAAGCTCAAACGCCTCGACTTTCAATACCTTGAAGAAAAAGTGGCGGCTAAGTTGGTGCCTGAGGGGAGATATCTCACTGCACCTGGCAGGATGGTGTTGGTCACGTCGGTGCTCACTTCTCTAGTGGTTTACACCACCATGTTCCTTGTCATTCCACCTGGTTCCCTCAACAGCATCACCAAAATGGAGAGAGCCTTCCTCTGGTCGGATGGCTCCAACAAAACAACGGGTGCCAAATGTAAGGTGGGCTGAGACAAGTTTGTCGACCCAAGGATCTAGGAGGGCTTGGGGGTGTTAAACCTCGATAAATGTAGTGAAACTCTTTGTTTGTGGTAGCTATGCTATGAATGGAAAGAGCCCGGGCGACTGTGGGTGGGATTGGATAACCCATGCAATGAGGATGACAAGGCTTTTTTCTATGCCTCCACTACTATCACCATTGGCAATGGGGCTCGCGCCCCTTTCCGGAACACCCCATGGATGGATGGTTGCAAGCCTAAGGACATCGCGCTGCTGATTTTTTAGGTCTCCAAGAGAAATAATTGGAAGGTAAAGGAGGCTTTACGCAATGGCGCATGGATCAGTAAAATCAACATCATGACCACCTTCACCCCGGAGCACCTCTGCTAGTTCGTCACATTGTGGAATGCCCTTCACGGGGTTACCCTTTCCGAGGAGGTGGAGGATGAGATCCTGTGGGAACACATGGGGGATGGGACCTACTCTACGTCATCCACCTATAAGGTGCACTTATTGACTATCACTCGCACCGACATGTGTAGGACCGTTTGGAAAACTTGGTCACCCCTACAAGTTAAATTTTTGCCTGGCTTGCCATCCGAGATAGGATTAGGACCTCCATCCGTTTGGCCAAGAGAGAATGGCCAAACTGTGGCCCTTGCTCGCTTTCTAAAAGGAGCACGAATTCGCCGAGCACCTTTTCTTCAAGTGTAGTTACACCTTCAGGCTCTGGACTCTGGTCAAGGAGTGGCCACAACTCATCGATGTTGATACTTTCGGTTGGGCTTTTTCGCCGAGAATCCGAGATTGGTGGGTTCAGATGGCTTCCGCCCAAAGGATCCACGGGAGAGCTCTGCCTACTCTAACCATGCTAGTTTCTAAGACGATTTGGGATAAGCGTAACTCTCATGTTTTCCAGAACATTGCTGCTCCACCGTTTGTCCTCCTACATAACATCAAGAAAGAGGCCACGCTTTGGGCCATCACTGGCGCAAATTTTTTGGGTGAAATCTTGCTGGGAGAGTAGACCTTGTAATGTTGTTGTCCCCTGCCTTTGGGCTCTTCTGCTCTTGTAACTTTATTCAAACTCCTTCTTAATTAATGAATGGGGCAAATCTTTTGCCTCTGTTTCGAAAAAAGGCATCTATCTTGTTTGCCTGGTGGTATACATGTATCTTTACCTATTGATCAAATAAAGCTGACCACGCTTACCGTATGAATAAAAAACTACTCCCTAGCTTAACCCCTCAAAAAAGCTACTCCCTCAGTTCCCTTCGAAAAACTACTCACTCAGTTTGAAAATAGACGCCCGTTTCAGGTCCAAAAAAATAGACGTCCGTTTCAGGTCCAAAAATAGACGTCCATTAAAATTTGAAACAAGAATTAAATCTATGGAATGATCGAATCATTTCTATGCCCTTCTCTTCATCTTCCTCTAACTTGTTTCTAGAGACTATACAGTAGGACCGAGGATGCATCCTTTATGTACTGACTTGGTTTCTGTAATCTAGTGTGTGCTCCCTCCGTCACATAATAAAAGATACAGTTTTAGCTTGCAAAAACATCTTACATTATGGGATGGAGGAGTAGAACATACATGTTGTCTTGATAGAAATTCAGGAAAATATTCAGATGATGTACATAGAACATACTCTCTTCGTCTCAAAATAAGTGTCTCAATTTTGTACAACTTTGTACTAAAGTTAGTACAAAATTGAGACACTTATTTTCGGATGGAGGGAGTACATGTTGTCTTGAAAGAAATTTAGGAAAATATTTAGATGATGTACTATTCCACATGAGGGAGTAGAACATACTCCGACGACTTGGGAAAATATCCCCTCCTCTCGCCCTCGTCGCTCCCGCGAGCGGCGGCGGGGCAACCCAGATCCCGACCTCTGTTGCGCCCAACCCCCCATCTCCTCCTCCTCGCCGCTGTCGGCAGGTGCCACCGGGCGAAGCTCGGCTGGCATTGGCGGTGGCGTGGCCTTCCTCCTCCCTCGCTTGGCAGCGGCGTTGCGGGGCGCAGCAGGTCGGCGGGGACGCGGCACTTGGTGAGGGACGCGGCGGCGGAGCTACATGTGGTGGCGCTCCAGGCGCGGGCACGCGTCGGGGACGTGGTGGCTTCACGGCGGCGGCCGCACCTGGCAAGGCGCATCTGGCTGGCGGCGTTTCTACTGGCGGTCAGTGGCGCCATGCTGCGCGTACGGGCCGGCGTGCGATGGCTGGGTAGGGCTCGATGGGCTGAGCGTGCGACGGCTGGTGCTTCATGGCCGCATGGATTCGAGCCCCGACGTGCTCGGGGTGGTGGCGGCCGTGCGATCTGGTGGCCGGTGGACCTCGGGCGGCGCGGGCTGGTCCCTTCGCATGTGTGGGACACAGGTCTGCTCGGGTGTGGCTCTGATTGACTGGCAGTAGGTGGGTGACGGCGCGCTGGAACCCGGTTGTAACACCCCCAGTGTCATGCTACAGTGACCTCACACTAATGGTGCCATGTCATCAAGTTTTAACTAAGCCAAATTGCCACTTGGTAAAAATCAAAGCCAATTTCAAATTAAAATGAAGTCAAATAAAGAATTTCTTCTAGCAGTAAAACAAAAATGTTCATAATATTGCAAAAATTCCCAAAGCTATTATAAAAATAAAACCAACATTAATTGAGACTCCAAAAATGCCCCTAGCTATTTTTGAATGACCCAACAGCACCCTTCCATCACTTTTAAATTCAAACCAAAAATCAAATGAATTCAAATGAGGTTCAAACTTTTTATGGCAGTGCCAATTAATGCAATTTAAATTATGTGGCAAGTTGCATATTTTACTGAAGTCATTTGGTGGTCAAAACAAATTGCAAACAGAAGCTAAAAAAAGAAAAACGGAAAAAGAAATGGAAAAAGGCAAAAAAGGCTTACATGTGCCTGGCCTTAGGCCACAGTGCACGGCCCGAGCTGGCCCAGCCCGCTCCCAGGTCGTCCCTAACCTCCCTCCTCCACCTGTCCTACGCACACCCGAACGGGTTCATCATCTCCGCCGCACCCGCTCGCCCCTCGCGTCGCTAGAGCGCGCCGGGTGGATAAGGAGGCCACTGTGCGCCTCGGGAACCCGCCTGTCCTTATCCCCCCCCCCTCTCCAGCGCTCTTCCCCTCTTCCTCCTCCCTCGCCCGGACACCGCCGACATCGCAGCATCGTCGTACACATGGCCACCGAGCCCCCCTCGTCCAGTCGTCATGCTTACAGGAACCGCAGCGACGCGCCCATCCTCTCCGTCGAGCCGTGCATCACCGGGAGCCCTGCTTCAACCTCACCAGCGCCATCTTCGTCCTCTGCCCCGACGAACACCGCTCGTCAATTTACGTCGTCCAGTGCAAACCCAGCCTCGCCACCGGCTCCGTTCAACTCTATGTGAGCCTCCATGTTGTTTCCCCTTGCACCCACAGTCGATTCCGTGTCATAGTCATAATTCCATGAGCTCCGAGCTCCGGCTGCCACCATGGCCGATGGGCCTCACACTCATGAGCTCCTCCGCTCAAACTCGTCTCTCCGTCGTGCCTCTGGAGCTCCAACGATGCCGTAGCGCAGCTCAGCGAGCCCACCCCCTCCCCCGTGCACCGTAGCACCGCCCAGGTGCTCACCGGTGTCGTTTCCGGCACCCCCGCGAACCCCCGCTTGCTCCCCTGGATGTGGGCGAGCGAGAGCTACCCGCTGGTGCCCTTCTCCATCGCTCCAGTGGCCTCCGGTGCACCTCCGCCGTGACTTGAGGTCGCCAGCGACTAACCCCGACTGCTGTCGATGTGGCACCATCGTTAGGGGCTAATTACCCCACTTAACTAACCCGAAACCTAACCCCCGCTGACATGTGGGCCCCCGTAGTTTAGTAATTAGTTTAAGTTTAAAGTTAATCCAATAATTAATTGGCCACTAACAGCTCGGCCCCATCGCTTAATTAGATTAATTAGTTTAAACTAAACCTGTTATAATAAATGTCTCACTGACCAGTGGGGCCCACTGGTTAGGTTTGACCAGTCAACAGTCAAACTGATGACTGTTGACTCGGTTGCTGACTCAGCCCCTCACCCCACCAGTCAGCCTCTGCTGACTGGGCAGTTGACCTAGTCAACTAGGCCCACCCTGTCAGTCTCTGTTGCATATTGCTGGGTACGCTTTCTGTGTACCCATAGCAATTAAACATTAATTTAATTTCGAATTAAATTAATTCCAGGGAATTTAGGAAATCATTTAAACTTCAAAAAATCATCTAAAATAATCTATAACTCGAATGAAAATAATTTATATATGAAAATTTCTCAGAAAAATGTGACGAGTCCGAATATGCAATCCGTTCATTTGTCACATGCCTCTAACATGATAAACATGGATCCTTCCCCTCCGATTCATCTATTTGGAAAATGCCAAACGCCGAGAAAACATTCCTAGATGTTTCCCCGCTTAGTCTCTATCATGTAGCACTGCGTTAGGCCACCCTAACACTGCATATTGTCATGTCATGCATCATGATGCATCTATTTGCATTATATTCATTGTTTCTTCCCCCTCTTCTCTTCGGTAGAAACCGAGACTGACGCTGCTCCCGAGATCGACTACACTCTTGACGGTCAGCCCCTTGCCGCAGAGCTTCCAGGCAAGCAAAACCCCCTTGATCATTCCTATATCGCCCATTCCATTCTCTCTCATGCTTGCATTAGATTTTGCTACTGTAATTGATTGCTCCTATTCTGATGTATAGCCTGATTTTGTAACCTGCTATTGTTACCTACCTGGTTATCCTATATGCTTAGTATAGGTTGGTTAGTGATCCACCAGTGACCCCTCATCTTGTCCCTATTGTCCCCGCTTTATGACTGATGACTCGATCAACGTGATCGACGTCCTGAGCCTGACACCTCACCTCACACCCCCCCCCCTTAGTTGTACAACTCTGCAGAGTTACTATCGAGTGCCGAGGGTGATACCTCGTATAGCACTTCTGATGAGATCTCTGTAGTGTAGCTAGTCGTTCGTGGTCTACGGAAGGTGATTCCTCCTTCCCACTTCCGATAACGACTCTGCCGTGCAACACATCAAGAGTGAACCCCCGAGGGTGATTCCTCCAAGTTCACCTTGATGGTTACATCAAGTGAAATCCATCAAGGGTGATTCGTCGGATTCCCCCTTGGTGTTATGAACAATCGAGTGGAAATCCATCAAGGGTGATTCCTCGGATTTCCCCCTCGATATTTTGGACAGACGGTTACTTTAACTTTACCCCCAGAACCATGTTGAAGTCGGGTCGGCCCTGCGGGGTACCCGCGAGAGTTACTGAAGTCGGGTCGGCCCCGAGGGGTACCTGTGAGTGATGTGGAGTCGGGTTGACCTGGAGGGTACCCGCGAGATAACTACGCGGCACGGCCGGGCATTCTTATCCCTTGACGTAAGTCCGTGAGATGGGGCGACGGGACCACAGATCATGGATCATTGATCGTCTCCGCGCGCTCCCAAGACACTAACGGTTTGGATATGTGATCCGAGTAGGCCTCTGGCCTTTTCGCACTAACCACCACGCGGGACTAAGTATGTGCACTTTGCATCGTACGTTTCTCCCGAAAGCTCTTCAGACACCACAGTTGAGCAGCACGCACCCGGGTGGTCCACGTAAGCACCTGCTTTGTATAAAGAGGTAGCCAGGACTGATCCCGGCCATCCTAGCAACGCGCGGGATTGCAAAGGATGATTGGCCCATGACCCCTTCGCATTTAGGATGTAGACCGGCGTGTGACCTCTCTGTTGAGCCTAGGTAGGACTACGGCGTGTTGATCAGCCGACGCCGGGCATGACCCGTTAAAGTGTGTCCGGCCGGAGTTTATCGAGCGTGTTGGGTATGTTGGTGCACCCTTGCAGGGAAGTATATCTATTCGAATAGCCGTGTCCACGGTAACGAACGCTCGGAGTTGTATCCCGATCGATACAATTAGAACTAGAAACTGGAGATGTGAAATGGATATGATGGCTCCGGGATTGCTTTCTCACAGGGAGTCGAGGAAGGATCTCTGGGCGTTGATACTACAACATACTTATTACTTATGTTATGATACTCTTATCTCTTCTGATGCTGCAAGATTCTAGTCTTCGATAGGCTAGGCCTTTCTCTCTATTCTGCCATTTCCGCAGTCTAGTCCAAAGATACAACCCCCTTCCTTTGATACTGATGCATACTTAGCATAGATCTGATGTAAGTCTTGTGAGTACTTCGGATGAGTACTCATGGTTGCTTTGCTACCTCTTTTTTCCCCATACCCGATTGTTGCGATCAGATGATGGATCCCAGGAGCCATATGCCACTACCGACGACTACTACTACCCCGAGGGTGCCTACTACTATGTGGAGGCCGCCGACGACCAGGAGTAGTTAGGAGGCTCCCAGGCAGGAGGCCTTGCCTTTTCGATCCATATTGATGTTTGTACTAGCCTTCTTAAGGCAGACTTGTTTACCTTATGTCTGTACTCGGATAGTGTCGCTTCCGCTGACTCGTTTGTATTCGAGCTTATGTATTCGAGCCCTCGAGGCCCCTGGCTTGTAATATAAAGCTTTTATGACTTTAATTTGTGTCTAGAGTTGTGTTGTGATATCTTCCCGTGAGTCTCTGATCTTGATCGTGTACATTTGCGTGTATGATTAGTGAACGATTAAGTCGGGCGTCACACCGATGGCCGACGATTTGGTCCTCCGGTGGGAAGCTAGGGTTGGACGGTGGCGGGCCTTAGGTTTGTCCTTGGCCGGATTCGGATGGCCGGATCTGGCCCGTGGAGGCCTGCCCGGTTGTCATGCAACAAGCAGTTGGCCTGTTCCATGGAGCTGGTTGTCCCCGGTGCTCCCCGTCCCGGTCATGGTGGATTGGTGGGGCTGGATCCATGGGATTTGGCTCCGGTGAGGCCGTGATCGGGGCATATCAGCGTGTGGGCCGGCATTAGGGATGGCTGGTCTTGACCCATGGCGGTTTCGCTCCGACGTTGTTCTTGTCTAGGTGCCTGGTTGTTGGGCGTCTTGTGGGTCCGTGTTCATGGAGGGTCAGTCTTGGATGCCGGGGTGGCGGACCTGGAAGGTGAGGCTGCCCGTCTTGCTCTACGGCGAACAGGGCAGCAGTGGTGGTGGCACCTCCTTTTGGTTATCTGGATAGCAAGGGGAAGTGTGACGGGTGATCCTGGCGTCCTCATGGCTTCGGCGGTGGAGGCTCCCTGGTCTGGAATTGATGTCTTGTGCTTGCAAGGCGGCCCTTCCCTTAGGTTGGGTCTGGTTCGGTGGTACCTCAGGTGGCGGTGATGAGGATCCGAGCAAAAGCTCTGCGCTTTGGCGTCAGCGATGGTGATGCCTGCAGGTGTCACTTACCTTTTGGGGGCGTCGTTGTGGGTTCCTCTTCATGCCAGGGTTCCAAGTGAAAACCTTAGTCCGTCGTTTCGGGCTCGGCGGCGGCGATGCTTTGCGTCGTTACCCTCCTGGGGGCGTTGTTGGGGAACTCGGGTACCATCTAGTTGTAGCATATTGGCGTCTTTGAGGCTTGCTTTGATCCTGGTGTGATGCTTCTTCGGCTATGGCTTGAATTGAATTCATTGGTGTCCTATCCTTTACACGTGCCTTCGTCATCACCATCCTCGGTCCTCGCTATCCACTGGCAGGATCGGAGCTCCGCGGCCCAGAGCGAGAGGGCACATGCTTGCCCTCTCCGGCAATAGCTTGGTGTGTTCGGTGTGTCGGGGTCCGGTGGTTTCCCTAGGCAGCGCGGTTTAGTTCGATTCGGTAGCCTTGGTAGCATCTTGTTAGGTGTGGTACCTCCTAATTTCACGCTCGGCTTCGGGTTGGTGGCGTTCTCGCCATTATCTTGGTGGTCGTTATTTATCTTTTGACTTGCTTGTAAGGGGTTCTCCCCACCACCTTGTATCGGTTAGGCCATTTGTGCTTTATCTATAAAGTGGGCGAAAGCCTATTTCGAGAGGGAGTAGAACATACATGTTGTCTTGATAGAAATTAAGGAAAATATTCAGATGATTTACAATGTTTTTCACACTTCAAGAAAAAAAATCTTTTGGAGACGTTTTAGCTTGCAAAAACATCTTATATTGTGGGATGGAGGGAGTACAAGCTAGATTATCAAAATAAAATTAGTACTAAAAGATGCATCCTCGATCCTACTGTATAGCCTCTAAAAACAAGTTAGGGGAAGTTGAAGAGAAGGGCATTGAAATGATCGAACACTTCAAGAAAAAATATTTTTTCCCAAATATGCTAAGGTAGCGTATCATTCCATTGATAGGTAAGGGTGAGAAGTTTACAGGGCAGTGTCCTTCGGTGCCGTACACACGGATGGCGACCTCGAAGGCGCTAAGATGAGCAGAGAAGGTTGCTCAGCCTTTACATGGGAAGGTTCAGGTTACAGGGATTACTTTATCTAGTCCTTTGGCGCCGGCTCTAGCCCATAGTGCCGCTTCTTACTTGATGGCATCGGTGAGCCTGGTGGAGGATGGGGTGACAGTGTCGAAGAGCGCCGCGTTCCGGTGCTTCCAAATGGCCCAAGCCGTGAGGATGGTCAGAGTGCAGAGACCTTTGCGAAGGCAGGTCGGCGTAGCAGATGTGCCGGTTGTCCACCACTCAAAGAAATCGAGCGTGCCGTCGGGGGGTTGCACGATCATGCGGCACTAGGCCAGGATCTCGTGCTAGATTGTGCGAGAGAAGACGCATCCCACAAGCAAGTGGTGTAGGGTTTCCTACCCTTGATCGCACAGCTTGCAGATGGGGTCATGTGGTAGGTTGTGCCTTGCTTGACGCTCGGCAGTCCAGCAACGGTCAAGGGAGGCTAGGCACAGGAAGATCTTGGCGTTGGTAGGGGCCCAAGATTTCCAAATGATGCACCAGTGGGGTGAACAAGTAGCACCGATGAACTGTGCGCGGTAGGCGGAACTCGCGGTGTAGGTACCATGAGCGGTCCACTTCCAGGATAGTCGGTCCGGCTCATTAGAGAGGGTGATCGCCTGGAGACGCCTCCAGAGTTCCACGTACTCGAGGGCTGCCACGGGACTAAGATTTCCATGGATGTCCACGATCCAACACCGGTCCGTGAGGGCCTCGTGAACGAGTCTCTTGTTTCGGCGTTGGCGAGGGATAAGTGATATCAGGGTTGGCGCAATCTCGGAGATGGACTGCCCTTGGAGCCAATGGTCATGCCAAAATCTGCATGTGTTGCCATCTCCAAGTGTCCACGCAGTAGAGGCTCGGAAAAGCTCGGAAGCTTCCCGGTCGGAGGGGAGGTGGAGGTGTTTCTAGACGTGCTCGGGGTCGGTGGCCTGGAGCCACAGCCAGCGTGTGCGCAACACCACTCCAGTGCGGTGAAGATCACGGATGGCAAGCCCACCAAGCTCCAAGGGCCGACAAACCTTCTGCTAGGAGATGGTGCAAGAGTCGGTGTGTGCGTCCTTGTTGCCATGCCATAAGAAGTCTCTGATCAGCCTGTTGATTTTCTTGAGGATTGGGGGGTTTAGAGCCAGCGTGAGTAGCATATGGACCGGCATGGCGGTGAGCACATGGCGGACGAGGGCTAGGCGTTGTCCGCGGGAGAGAAGAGAAGCTTTCCAAGTTGCAAGCTTCTTCACAAGCTTGTCGACGAGCGGGAGCAGCGCGGAGACCGAAGCCTTCCTGATCGAGGGCGGCAGGCCAAGGCAGTTGATAGGAAACCCCACAATCGGGCAGGCAAGAGAAGACCCGATGGTGGCGAGCTCGTCGTTACCGCAGCGGATAGGCGAAGCAGAGCATTTGAGGAAGTTTGCGCGGAGGCCGGAAGCATTGCCGAACAGTCGGAGGAGCTCCTTCACGGTGGCAAGCTCGTGGGTGTCAGGGTGACAGAAGGTGACCACGTCATCGGCGAACATGGAGATGCTGGATGCCGCATGCCGTGGGGTGAATCTTTTGAGGATGCCGGTATGTGTGGCATGTTGAAGTAGGGAGTTGAGCTTGTCGATGACCAGAGCAAAGAGCATGGGTGAAACGGGGTCACCCTGGCGAAGACCTTGCGCGTGGGAGATTGGCGGCCCGGGGTTGCCGTTGATGAGGACCCGGGTGGATGACGTGAAGAGGATAGAGATCCATTCACACCAGTGGTGGCCAAACCCAATGTGTCGAAGAGTTTCGAGAAAGAAGGACCACGAGACCGTGTCAAAGGCCTTGGCAATGTCCAGTTTGAGAAGGACGTGCGGTGCTTTGAGGTTGTGGAGTAGCCTCGCGGTTTGCTGAACCAGGAAGAAGTTGTCGTGGACGCTCCTCCCCGCGATGAACGCGCTCTAGTTTGTAGAGACTAGGTCGCTGAGGCGTGGCGCTAGTCATAACGATAAGACCTTGGTGAAGAGCTTGGCTATCAACTGAATAAGACTGATCGGTCTGTAGTCCGAGATAGTAGATGCATCTTGCTTCTTGGGCAGTAGGGAGAGGAGCGCTTCGTTGAGCTTGCGGAAACCCATGCCATTCATGGCATACAACTTGTCAAATGCAGCGTAGATGTCCTCCTTGATGATGTCCCAGCAAGAGCGCAGGAACTCCACGGTGAACCCATCAGGGCCGGGCGCCTTGCCAGTAGGCATCTTCTTGACAGCGAGCCATATCTCGTCCTTAGTGAACGGTTCCTCGAGAGGCAGCAGGTCAAAATGGCGGTTGTCGAAGCTGTGAAGGTTGATGGTGTGCTTGCGTGTGGAGGAGGAGCCAATGGTGGCCGAGAAGTGGGAGAACGCCACTTTGGCCATGTTTGTCTCGTTGCTGACGTAGGAGCCCTCGTGTTGCAGCCCAAGGATGCGGTTCTTATGGTGTCTATGCGCGGCATGGAGTTTGAGGAAAGCCGTGTTTGTGTCTCCCTCCTTGAGCCAGGCGAAGCGGGCGCGCTCGCGCGCAAGGGAGCGGTCGAGGGATGCTAGGCCAAGGTATTTGTGCTTCAGCTCTCTGCGAAGCCAAGCCTCGCTCGCGGAGAGGGGCGGTGGTCCTAGGCCACGTCAAGACGGTAAATGAGCTCCCGGGAGATGAGTAGTTGCAAGGAGATGCTGCCAGTAGTGCGAGAGCTCTAGCTCCGCAGAGCGCGTGCAGTGGCTTTCAGCCTGGCATATATGCGCCGGAAAGGGTCCGGGTCAGGTGCTTCGGAATTCCAGGCATCCGAGACAACTTGGTGGAAGCCCTCAAGTTTTATCCAAAAACGCTCAAAGCGGAAGCGGGGCTGCCCATGGGCGCGTGGCGCGCAGTCAAGAACAAGCGGGCAGTGATCCGGTGTCGTGGAGGCAAGACAATGAAGGAGGTGGTGCGGGTTGCAAGTCTCCCAAGCGGGGGTACAAAGAACTCGATCGTTGCGCACGAGGGTAGGGTTTTCTTGCTCGTTGGACCAAGTGTATCGCCTGCCGTGAAGGTAGATATCACGTAGGGCCGAGTCCGAGATGAAATGCCTGAAACGGTTCATAGACCAGTGATTGACGCCGCCATTGTTCTTATCCGCGAGGGATGTAATCATGTTGAAGTCGCCACCGATGAGCCATGGCCCAGCGATCGAATCGCGAAGATCCTGCAGCTCAGACAGGAATGCGAGCTTGTCCGGCTCGGACTGCGGTCCATAGACGCACGACAGCCACCAAGTATTTGATCCGGAGAGGGAGGAGACTGTTGCGGAGACGTGGTAGGAGCCAATGATAGGGTTGACGAGAGTAATCATATTCGCATGCCAGGCAATGAGAATGCCACCGCGAGTACCATCAGTGGGGGAAAGAAGAAGTCTGAGAATTGGTTGCCTAGCATCTCGAAGACGAGCGCGGGGGGGGGGGGGGGGGGGGGGACCACAGCCAATTTGGTCTCTTGTAGGCATACGATGAGGGGGGAGGCCGAGGTGATGATAGTGCGGACAGCGGTACGTTTTTCCTTGCTGTTGAGGCCACGCACATTCCAGGAAATTATTTTATTGCAATTATCCATGAAAAGGTTGGGGGCGCGGAGGGAGGATGTAGCAGGCATGATCAGGTTGTGGCGAGGAGAGGCTGGCCCGAGGCACAGCTCGCAATCAGATCGCGCGGCACGTTCCAGCCGAAAAAGTCCGCAAAGGCGAGCACAACATCCGTGGTGAGTGGGCGATTGAACAGTTTGGAGTACTTGGAGAGGATGTCAGCTGAGAGCGGCTCCTCGTCGTTGAGCAGACCCAACCTACGCAGTAGGACGCACTTGGCCTTGGTCTCGGAGTCAAAGCCGCCGTCCTGCCTCGCGATGCGGCCGCCGCGACGAGGGGTGAAGTTGGGAGGGATGTCTCCGCGCCTGCGCCTTGGAGCAGGGGCTTCCAGAATGGGTGCGGTCTGAACTTGCAAAGACTACAGATATCCCAGAACATGGGAAGGAATAGCGCAGGAAGCGGTTCCGTTCGACGTGCATAGCGGCAGCTGCATGGGTGTGGCCAGGTTCTCGCCACATGGGGCCCGCGCGATGGCCACTGGCGTGGGGGGTCACGCGCGTTGGGATCCGGGGCTGCCTCCAGAAGGAGCAGCAGATCCGATGCAGGACAAGCATTGGGTGCGCCAGGAGGGGAGTCGCTGGCAGCAGGTGGTGTGGTCAAAGGCGCATTTTGAATATCTGGGACCCTGGTCAGTGGGAGGATCGGGTAGGTAGTGGCCGGCTGTTCCACAGGCATGACGATGGATTGCAGGGCAGCGCATCCTGGTTGGGCGTCAGCCACGTGCGGACCGGTGCGCGACGTGGTGCCTCGCCAGTGGATGGGCAGGGGCCCAGCACCCCACGCCACTCCCGGATGCAGGGGGGCTGCATGGTGGCAGCGGCCGGAGAAGCCACGACCAGGGGGCGGCGAGCCTGCCGGCTTCGGGAAGAGCGCGGAAAGTCATGGTGGCGGGGCCATGCATCAGGGCAGGGCGAGAGTTGCGGTCGAAGGCGTCGGCGTCGCCACCGGAAGATGGTGGGGGCGGCGGCGAAGGAAAGCGGTAGTCGGCGGAGTGGCGAACATGGATGGAAACCGGGAAACGCATGACCGGAAGCGTGAAGCGCTCAACACGGTCAGGGTCGGCTCCGGCGAACGCATCCGGCTCCTCCAGCAGCAGTTCAGAGGTGTGGGGGATCCCGTCGGGGTTGGTCATCCAAGCCTCGAGCTTGAAGACAGAGAGGTTGCTGCCGTCCGGGGTTTCGGGAGCTAGGCGGCCAACCATGCAGAATGGAGAGAGAAGTTGGACGGCAGAGGAGATGTCCCAGCCATGCTCCGGGATGCCATAGATTTCAATGTCCACGTGAATGTGCATGCTGAGCGGCTCAGCGCTGGCGAGGCGGCTCCAGGGATGGAAGAGCAGGCGGAAATTGGGCCCACGGACGGGGGCCATGGCCACGCGCGCACGGGTAGCCGGGTCGGAGAAGCAGAGGAGGAATTTGTCGCTGCGAGTAGGGTGGACGGAGAACTCGTTGGGCCCGAGCTGGAGGCGAGAGCGAAGTGCGCCCGCGACGTCCACAGCGGACACGCCGGAGCGGTGGCCGGCAACAGAGGCAACCAAGACCAGCTCAAGAGCGCGCTCCGACGCGTTGATGCACGCCAAGCGGGGCACGTAGCAGACCGCCCCCGCGGACCGTAGCGAGGGGTGTTGAAAGTGCAACTAATCCCCGGGTGGTTTCGGTAATTCATAACAACATATAGCTCATTGAACTAATATCCTTTCAAGTTAAATATTTCAGAAGTTCAATGATTGTCATGGCATGGACTAGAGATGTGGACCCCTCAAAATGCTAAGGACAAAGATTGGCAAAAGCTCAAGACTCTTCATTTCTATTTTAGTGATCCAAGATCACATTGAGTCCATAGGAAAAGCCAATACTATTAAAAGGGGATGAGGTGTTGCATAATGGTCTACTTGCTCAAAATTCTTAGTGATATGCTCCAAAGCCCTCAACCACTTTATCATTTCCAATATGTCCAAAACCTAAAGTCAAACTCAGCCCTACCGATTTGATCTACCTGGCGCCACCGAGTTTCTTTGACATAGCCACTGCCAGAAACCCTAATCAATTCGGTCTCACCAATAGGGATTTCGGTCTCACCGAGATGGCAATGCAAACTCTCTCTTTCCCTTCGTAACGTTTCGGTCTTACCGAAATGAGCGATTGGTCCCACCGAGTTCGCAATGCAAACTCTCTGTTTCCCTTCGTAACGTTTCGGTCTTACCGAAATGAGCGATCGGTCCCACCGACTTTCCTGACCAACTCTCTGTTTAACTCATTGCTGAAATCGGTCCCATCGAGTTCATGCAATCGGTCACACCGAGATGAGGTCTTGCCCTAACCCTAGCACATCGGTCCCACCGAGTTGAGCATATCGGTCCCACCGAGATTCCTAACGTTCACATTTTGAATTGAATCGGTCTCACCGAGTTCTTCTATTCGGTCTGACCGAGTTGGGTCAAATGCGTGTAACGGTTGGATTTTGTGTGGAGGCTATATATACCCCTCCACCCCCTTCTCTATTCAAGAGAGAGCCATCAGAACGAGCCTACACTTCCACTACTCATTTTCTGAGAGAGAACCACCTACTCATGTGTTGAGATCAAGACATTCCATTCCTACCACAAGAATCTTGATCTCTAGCCTTCCCCAAGTTGCTTTCCACTCAAACCATCTTTCCACCATAGCCAAATCTGTGAGAGAGAGTTGAGTGTTGGGGAGACTATCATTTGAAGCACAAGAGCAAGGAGTTCATCATCAACACACCATTTATTACCTTTTGGAGAGTGGTGTCTCCTAGATTGGTTAGGTGTCACTTGGGAGCCTCCGACAAGATTGTGGAGTTGAACCAAGGAGTTTGTAAGGGCATGGAGATCGCCTACTTCGTGAAGATCTACCCGAGTGAGGCAAGTCCTTCATGGGCGATGGCCATGGTGGGATAGACAAGGTTGCTTCTTCGTGGACCCTTCGTGGGTGGAGCCCTCCGTGGACTCGCGCAGCCATTACCCTTCATGGGTTGAAGTCTCCATCAATGTGGGCATACGATAGCACCACCTATCGGAACCACGCCAAAAATCTCCGTGTCTACATTGCGTTTGCCTTCTCCAAACCCTTCCCTTTACCTTCATATGCAATGTTTTACTTTCCGCTGCTACACTCTTAGAATTGCATGTGTAGGTTGATTGCTTGACTTGTGCTAAGTTGCTAAAATCTGTCAAGACATAAAATTGGGAAAAGACTAGATTTTTATTTGGTCAAGTAGTCTAATTACCCCCCCCCCCCTCTAGACCTACTTCTGATCCTACAAGTGGTATCAGAGCTTTGGTCTCCATTTGCCTTGATTTCCATAGCTTTGGTGATCATAGCCTTGGTTTCACAACCTAGGAGAGTATGGCATCTAGCGAGGGAAATTACCACCTTAGAGGTCCTTACTTTGATGGTACTAATTTTGCTAGTTGGAAGCATAAGATGAAAATGCATATTCTTGGACATAACCCCGTCGTTTGGGCTATTTTGTGTGTTGGTTTGCAAGGTGAATTCTTCGAAGATGGAAGAGAACCGAATCGTGAAGCAACCGCAGAAGAATTGAAGATGTTGCAATACAATGCTCAAGCTTGCAATATCCTCTTCAATGGATTGTGCCCAGAAGAATTCAACAAAATCAGCCGCCTTGAGAATGCAAAGGAAATTTGGGATACTTTGGTTGATATGCACGAAGATACCGAGTCCGTCAAGGAATCCAAATTGGATGTGCTTCAAAGTCAACTTGACAAGTTCAGAATGAAGGATGGTGAAGGAGTCGCTGAAATGTATTATAGGCTTGCTCTCATCACAAATGAGATTGCCGGCTTAGGAAGTGAAGAGATGACCGACAGATTCATCATCAAGAAGATTCTAAGAGCTTTGGATGGAAAATATGATACCGTGTGCACCTTGATCCAAATGATGCCCAATTACAAAGATCTCAAGCCAACGGAAGTCATTGGTAGAATTGATGCTCATGAGATGTCACTTAAGGATAAGGAAGAGCTTCACAACAAGTCTAGTGGTGCTTACAAAGCTTCATGTGATGCCCCTACAACATCAAGTGAGAAACAAGTCTTCAATGAAGAATTGAGCCTAATGGTGAAGAACTTCAACAAGTTCTAGAAGAGTAGAAGCAAAGAGAGAAGTTCCAAGTCAAGGTCCTACTATGACAAGAGATCTTCTAGTCGTGAACGAAATTGCTACAATTGTGGAAGACCCGGACACTACTCTAGTGAGTGTACGGCTCCCTACAAAAGAAGAGAAGACTCACCCAAAAGGAGAAGTAAAAGAGATGAATCACCTCCAAGAGAGAGAAGGAGTAGAGATGATCGTTATGAACGAAGACCCTCTCGTAGAAGCAAGGATTCGGAAAGGAAGGACAAGTCATCAAAGAGCTACACAAGACGAAGACATCAAGCTCATGTTGGTGAATGGGTATCCAGTTCCGACTCCGAACACTACTCCGAGAGAAGTTATCACTCCGACTCCGAACATACTCAAGATGAAGGTGTTGCCGGTCTTGCACTTGTGTCATCCAACTCCTACGACATATTCGACTCACCAAATGAAGGGATTGGAAGATGCTTCATGGCTAAAGGCCCCAAGGTATCACACCCCGGGTATGTTGATTTCAATAGTGATGAAGATGATTTGCTAGGTGATGATGATTTACTTGTTGACAACACTAGTGATGAAAACTATGATGAAATTGCTATTAATCATGCTAATCAAGATGAAATGAATGACAATGATAAGAAGGAGATTGAGCGTCTAACTAAAGAACTAAGCACTCTTAAGTTAGCTCATGAAACTACCTTAGAGGATCATCGAGAGCTTTTAAAGACTCATGAGAAGCTACGCTTTGAAAAGCTCAATCTAGAGCAAGAGCATGGGTTCTTAAAAGCAATCAATGATGATCTTCGTAAGAAAAGTTCTTCTTACATTGCCAAGCGTTTACTCTTGTCTACTTATATGCCACAAGTAAAATCTAGCAACAAGAGCAAGAAAGATTCTTCTTCTAGTAACAATAATCATGTTAAATCCAATATTGTTGCTTCTAGTAGTTCTCTTGATTCCACTAATGATTCTCTTAGCCAAGTTACACTTGAGCAAGAAAATAGCTTATTGAAGGGAATTATAGAGAAAAGTGTTTACAAGAGCCTTGCCGGAAGTAAGCAATTTGAGGAAATTGTATACAAGCAAGGAAGGCACCGGAAGAATCAAGGTGTTGGTTTTGAACGCAAGTTCAATGCCAATGGAGTTGAGTGGGAAGAATATCAATACCCCAAGACTAAGTTTGTTCCTCAACAAGAGAAATATGATCCCACTTCTTTCGAGGGAACACAATCTCAAGATGATCTTCCACCACAAGACCACAAGCTAAAAGGCAAGGACAAGCTTCAAGAAGATATTGATTCATTTGAAGAAGCTCCAAAGGCCTTGGTCAAGTGGGTTCCCAAGACTACATCAAGTTCTACTTCATCAAGTACGACTACAACTCCAAGGATTCCCATCAAGTTGATGTGGGTCCCGAAGAAGAAGAACTAAAGAGTTCTTGAGGGTGACTCCGCCAACATACTTCACTCATATTCATTTTGGCGAGGACACGTGCAATCAACTTTCATATCTTGCACTAGTTCAAGGAGTCATAAACCCTCTTGTTGGTAAGACAAGGGACAAGGTAACCTAATGCTTTCATGGACAACATCATATGTGTATTTCACTCTATGTCTATAGATATCCGTGTATGTTCCTTGTGGGACTAACCCATGTAGGTATTGAAAGTGCAACTCACTCAAATGGATTGCTCCAAATGATCTACATCAACATTGAGCATCTACATCTTCAACACCTACATGAAGTCATCATCGAAAAAACCCAAGGTTAGTCCATCCCTCTTAGGGGGAATATCACATCTAGGGGGAGCTTTGCTCTAAGAATTGAGCTAAAGCAACTCTAATGGTGTGAACACATCAATGCTTTATGTAAAAGTGGTAACCCCACTTGTGCTTAAACGATGAGTATGACCTATGATCAAATGTTCTCATTTGACTCCTAAGTCAATATACTCATATATAGATGACCTAGTCATCGTCAGTTGCTTGATAGATGCTAGAGTGTTTGTGCATGTTTTGCCACATATTTCATTAGCTATCTTATTGTGTGAGCATGTTGATGCATATTTTCTCCATTCGAGGACATCCATTTGTTGCTTTGATTGTTTGATTTCTTTTCTTTTTGCCAAATGAATGGACAAGAATGCCTAAGAACTCCCTCTAGCTATCTATGTTTTTCTCGTCTTAAACTCTATTCATGCTACATCACAAAGTTTGAACAAGTCGAATTCGGACCCTCCGGGTGAGGAGCACTCGGAGCCACCGATCTGTCAAGGGCTTAAACTTCCAAAACCTCTTAATGGCTTTCGGTCTGACCGATTCATTCCTTTCGGTCTCACCGAAATCATTGAGTTGATCTAGGTTTTCACCTCGGTGCAACCGATTAGAACTGTTTGGTCTCACCGAGTTGCAGTAAACGCTTGCGATTCTGCATCTCGGTGCCACCGAGTCGTTCCACTCGGTCACACCGACAGTGACTGGGTATATATAGCGCGGGTTGAAATTTGGAAAATACTCCAAACCGCTCGACCGCGCCTGCCCAGCTCTGTCGCCCCCTTGGTCTCCGGATCGTCTCCGTCGTCGCCAGCGTCCTCCTCCTGCTGGTCTCTGCCGCCGTCAACGGAAATCTCCACCGTCGTTGTCGCCGTAGCGAGTTCGTCACCAAGTTAGGGTACGGACTCGATCTCTTTGTGCTTTCTTTAACTCCAATTCTTGCACAAAGAACAATGCCAAGCTTCTTGTCATGATTGAGATAAATCTATCCACCTAAAACTTCCTCTAGAATATATTTGATGCAAAAACTTAGGGTTAGGTTTCCGCCGAACTCATCTTGGACCGACCGATCTGAAATTTCGGTCTCACCGATTTGGCCTATGCCATTGCACATGTACTACTCGGTCTGACCGAAGTGTACGAATCGGTGTGACCGATTTCACTTTCTCTATGAAACCCTAGCATCTCGGAGTCACCGAACTACATTTCGGTCTGACCAAAACTGTATGTTTAGACTCTAAGTGTGCTTCGGTGTTACCGAGTTTGTCATATCGGTAGCTCCGAAATGCTTTCTGCAGAAAACTAAAGTTAAGATTTTGTCTCAATGTTTTTGAAAAATAGTTGTGCTTTGTGATGCTCATCTACTCTACCTATACCTATCTATTCACAGGGTCAGTGTCAGAGATGTCAGACAACAGATATAGTCAAAACAGGTCAGAGGAGCAGGTAAATCTCAGTGAGGGCACTAGTCCCTCCAACATCAGCTATGATGAAGGCAGCAGAAGTACACCCAGCAATTTGCCTAAGGCTGCTACTAGGCAAAGGAAGAAGAGAACCTCCGATTCAGAAGATGAGGATTTTGTTGTTGAGGAGGAGGTGACCTCCAAGAAGAAGGTACTCAGGAAAGAGTATGCAGCTGCTGCTGCAACCAAGCCTGGAATGAGGGTAAAGGCTCCTGCTAAGAGAGTGCCTATGTCAAAAGCCAGAGCCTCCACTCAAGGAACCATGAAGTTCACTGCTAAACCAAGAGAGGATGAGGCTGCTACAGGAAAGAAAAGGAAAGAGAGAGTCAAGAAGACTATTGCCAAGGTCATTGGCAAACCATCTATGATGAGAGAGTCAGATGATGAGGAGGAGCAAGAGCCAGCTGCACCACCTCCAAAATCTCAGAAGCTCATGGGAGATGCTATCAAGTCTGGGGCTGCTCCATCTAAACCCAAGACAGCTCCAAAACCATCTGCACCCAAGAGATCCACCAGAAACATCTCGGCTGTAGAGAAGAATAAGACCCCAGTGCCTGAAGCTCAAGAGGATGAAGAACAGCAAGTGCTTAGAAAGCTAAAACCCAAGATTCCATATCATGATGACAATCATCCAGTTGCTGAGAATATGAAGTTAAGAAAGGATGCAGGTCTCAGATTGTGGAGACAGACTGATCCATATGCTATAAGGAGAAGAACAGCTGTTGATTATCGCTTTCACACCAAGGAACAACAAGACTTCTATGAGACATTCCTATTGGATAAGAAGCCAATTGTCAGTGACATGAGATGGGTTTATTGCAAATTCATTGATGACAATGAGGATTACTTCCCAGGAGTTCATGAGAGTTTTAGAATGAGCGGAGTTGACAAGTTTGTTGGTCAAAAGTTGACCAAGTGGAATGATGAAATGGTTATGCAATTCTATTCAACTGCTCATTTCTATCCAGATGGCAAGATTATCTGGATGACTGAAGGCACAAGATATCAATCGTCAATTGCAGAATGGGCCAAGTTGATCAATGCCCCTGAAGAAGCTGAAGATGACACAGATGTGTATGCCAAGCCAAGAAAGGATCACAATTCCATGGCTCACATTTACAAGCCAATTCCAGATGCTGCTTTGACAACTCATAGATTTGGATCCATCTATTATCTGCTGTCAGGACTAACCACGATAAACACTATATTGAGGCACACTATGTTGCCCAAGTCAGGAGATCATAGGATGATCCGTGGTCACTCAATCAACCTGCTTCATATGTTTGATGTGCCAGAGAAGTTCAAGGTGATGAGCTTAATTGTTGAAACTGTGAAGAGAACTACTGCAGATCAGAAAAGATCATGTAGATATGCCCCTCACATTCAGATGCTAATCAATTCCAAGATGGGGACAGGGACATATCTTCTTGACAAAGAGCATCTTCCCCTGAGGCCAGACTTTGAGGACAACGAGGTTGTCATGGATGCAACACATCCTACTTCAGTAGAGGCTCAGGAGAAGCAAGAGAAAGCAAAGGCTGCAAAGAGTTCAACAATGCCAGATGCTTCAGGTGTCAATCTCAAGACCAAGCAAGATCAACTCAGTTATCTGCTCGAGGCAAGCGTGAGAATAGAGAAAGGACTAGCCACCCTGACTCAAAATCAAGAGAGCCTTGAGAGGATCTTTGAGACCAAACTTCATGATTTAGATGTGAAGATCACCGAAATTCAAACCACTGTTGAGAAGCTCCAGGAAGAGATTGAAGACATGAATGACAGACCTACCACCGACACTTTTCAGCGTGTGCCAAGGGCACAGAGGTCTTCAGCAGTGCCAGTAGTCAGTGATACGAGGACTACACTTTCAGCACCTGCTGCAACTGCCACTGTTGTACCTCCAATCTCAACTCCTCCAGCTCCTCAGACATCAGCAGAAGCTTTTGCAGACAGACTCCTCTCCACGTCACCTACGCACACCGGAGCAACCAGCCAGAAGACCACTTCAGGAGCTCCCGGAGATCATGCCTAGAGTGCCGCATAGCACTATGCATTTTCGAACTTTTTGGTAACTTGTTGCCAAAGGGGGAGAAAGTGAATAGATCATTAGGCTTCGAGAGAGAGAGCGTTTTGCCTTTTGTTGCCTCTTTTGCTACTTGCTACTTGATTGTTTGCTACTATTTGTGCTTATGTGGGAGATACTCTTATGATCATGTGTTTGATCATATGTTTGATCATATTATGCTTTATTGTGTGCTTGAATGATGATATCTATATACTTGTGTATGATCAATCATGTTTCCCTTGGTGATGAGTGCATGTTGTTTTATTCTATCATTTTGAGCGCTCCACCAAGATGTATGTGACATGGAAGAGTGTCCCATGATCCTAATCGATTGTGTATTTGCATTCAAAAGCAAATTTTAAATAATGCACAAATTTAGGGGGAGCTCTTACTTATCACATACTTCTCAAAGCGATGATGTATTTCCTTCATATTATCATTTGTCGAAGCTTTGATCTATATGTTGTCATCAATTACCAAAAAGGGGGAGATTGAAAGTGCAACTAATCCCCGAGTGGTTTTGGTAATTCATAACAACATATAGCTCATTGAACTAATATCCTTTCAAGTTAAATATTTCAGAAAGTTCAATGATTGGCATGGCATGGACTAGAGATGTGGACCCCTCAAAATGCTAAGGACAAAGATTGGCAAAAGCTCAAGACTCTTCATTTCTATTTTAGTGATCCAAGATCACATTGAGTCCATAGGAAAAGCCAATACTATTAAAAGGGGATGAGGTGTTGCATAATGATCTACTTGCTCAAAATGCTTAGTGATATGCTCCAAAGCCCTCAACCACTTTCTCATTTCCAATATGTCCAAAACCTAAAGTCAAACTCGGCCCCACCAATTTGATCTACCCAGCGCCACCGAGTTTCTTTGACATAGCCACTGCCAGAAACCCTAATCAATTCGGTCTCACCAAGATGGCAATGCAAACTCTCTGTTTCCCTTCGTAACGTTTCGGTCTTACTGAAATGAGCGATCGGTCCCACCGAGTTCGCAATGCAAACTCTCTGTTTCCCTTCGTAACGTTTCGGTCTTACCGAAATGAGCGATCGGTTCCACCGAGTTTGCCTAACCAACTCTCTGTTTAACTCATTGCTGAAATCGGTCCCACCGAGTTCATGCAATCGGTCACACCGAGATGAGGTCTTGCCCTAACCCTAGCACATCGGTCCCACCGAGTTGAGCATATCGGTCCCACTGAGATTCCTAACGTTCACATTTTGAATTGAATCGGTCTCACCGAGTTCTTCTATTTGGTCTAACCGAGTTGGGTCAAATGCGTGTAACGGTTAGATTTTGTGTGGAGTCTATATGTACCCCTCCACCCCTTCTCTATTCAAGAGAGAGCCATCAGAACGAGCCTACACTTCCACTACTCATTTTCTGAGAGAGAACCACCTACTCATGTGTTGAGATCAAGACATTCCATTCCTACCACAAGAATCTTGATCTCTAGCCTTCCCCAAGTTGCTTTCCACTCAAACCATCTTTCCACCATAGCCAAATCTGTGAGAGAGAGTTGAGTGTTGGGGAGACTATCATTTGAAGCACAAGAGCAAGGAGTTCATCATCAACACACCATTTATTACCTTTTGGAGAGTAGTGTCTCCTAGATTGGTTAGGTGTCACTTGGGAGCCTCCGACAAGATTGTGGAGTTGAACCAAGGAGTTTGTAAGGGCAAGGAGATCGCCTACTTCGTGAAGATCTACCCGAGTGAGGCAAGTCCTTCGTGGGCGATGGCCATGGTGGGATAGACAAGGTTGCTTCTTCGTGGACCCTTCATGGGTGGAGCCCTCCGTGGACTTGCGCAGCCGTTACCCTTCGTGGGTTGAAGTCTCCATCAACGTGGACGTACGATAGCACCACCTATCGGAACCACGCCAAAAATCTCCGTGTCTACATTGTGTTTGCCTTCTCCAAACCCTTCCCTTTACCTTCATATGCAATGTTTTACTTTCCGCTGGTACACTCTTAGAATTGCATGTGTAGGTTGATTGCTTGACTTGTGCTAAGTTGCCAAAATCTGCCAAGACATAAAATTGGGAAAAGGCTAGATTTTTATTTGGTCAAGTAGTCTAATCACCCCCCCCCCCTCTAGACCTACTTCCGATCCTACAGGTGTCCCGACATCGCGGTGATCTCGCGCGATGCGGGCGCAGGAGAGGTGGTGGCCGACGGGGAGGGGGTGACTGCGTTGGAGGATGGCACTGTGGAGGAGGACGGCAGGGAGCCAGGCCCGGAGGACGCGGGCTGGCAGGGACCTGCCACGCTGGACGCAGACGAGCTCGAGGGGCGCGGGGATGCGACCCGTGGACGCTTGGCAGCCGGGGACGCGCCTGAGGAGGAGGGGGGCCGTGGCGTGGTGCAGTTGCGGGATGTGGCCAAAGAAGCGGCACCGCCGACAGCGCACGTCCCGGCGACATTCAGCGCTCGGGTGGTCGCCGTAGCAGCGCGGGCATTCGCCTAGAGGCGGGGGCGGAGGTGGGTTTCGGCGCATGCCAGGGTCGTAACGCGGACGTCGGTGGCAGCGCGACGAACGTGGCCTCCTCCCACCCGTGGAGACCTCCCAGCCTTCGCCAATGGCGGCCTCGTCGTGGGCGGACACGGCGTCGTGCACCACCGGATGGATCTCGGAGCGGGGGAAGCGGCGCGCGGTCGGCGGCGCTTGGGGTTGAGGCGAAGGCGGTGGGGAGGCAGTCGGCGGGGGGAGGGGGCGGTGCAGAGTACGTCGCGGTAGGATGGGGCCTCAGATCCCGCGGAGGAGGGGCTCGATTCTAGCCAACGGAGCTCCGGAGAGTGTCAGGAGGCGAAGGGCGGCGGGGTGGCCATCGGGCAGTGGGCGACGGTGCCGGAGCGGCAGCTGGCGCGAGCAGGTGGGCGCCAGGGCCGGAGTGGCCGGCGGCGCAGCTAAGCGGGAGTGGTTTCAAGCTTCAAGAAAATATCTAGGAGGGAAAAAAAATTGCACATGTGTTAGCAAATATTGTTTGCACTGCAAAGTGTTGTACAAATAAACAAATTGTATTCAGATATGGACAAAAAATTTCACGAAACAGTTATGAAGGTAGATAGTGCTACAATTGTTTTTTTTTGACAGCAATAAGATTTTATTTCTTAAATGATGGACAAGTCGTTTACAATAACATGAGAAATAAATTGAGAAATAAAATCAGGGATAGAATTTTCCCAAAAATCAGAGGATCTACTATCAAAAGCCTTGTTTAGCTAAAGCATCGGCTACTTCATTCGCTTCCCTAAAACAGTCGAGGTAAGTTACTGCTGCAAACTCTGTGCTTAGCTGCTAGCTCTCCATTACAACAGACGTATCCGTTCCATTATACCCTTCCTGTTGATTGAGAGCCTGCACAGCGTTCACGCTATCTGACTCCAGCATTAGAGAGTTGCAGCCAATTTGTCGCGCTAGCCAAGTACCATTCCTGATAGCATGTATTTCCGCGGACTCGGCGGTGCAAACATGGGGCAAGAACCATGTTGCCGCTGCTATGATTCCCCCCTGTCATCACGAGCGACCGCCCATGTTGCTCCTGACATTGTTTCGGCACTGAACGAAGCATCCACATTTACCTTCACAAAACCTCTAGTGGGCTTCTTCCACATGCGATCTCGCTTCCGGACTGCGTGATTAGGTTTCGATGCTCGGACGAAGTTTGTACACAGAACCTTAATAGTGGTATCTGTACGATCTGGAGTCTGGATGGTTTCTCCCTTGATGAACTGACGGTGCTGCCACCAACTATACCACGCTACCACTGCAAATAATTCTGCTTTTGGTAGGTTATTCACAACATCTTGGGCTCTTCCTAGGATTTCCATAGTAACCGAGCCTGACCGGTCTTCAGCGACCGCCCTCCTGATCTCCTCTGAACATTGTATTTGCAATTACAAGGAGTAGCACCTATTTTGACTATTTCTTTTAAGTCCTCTGCAATTTAGGTGTTAACCACCTATGTGCTGCCTGCAGCTCTGCTTTTGGGAAATAAAAATACTACCCTATAAATACTCCGGATCAAACTTTCAAGCAAACTTTGCATGATCCCTGCACATGTTCAGAAGCAGCTAAAAGTGACAAAATGCTCTCTCCAGTCACAAATATAAGATGTTTTGGACATTTCAATATGGACTACATACGAACTGAAATGAGCGAACCAACACTAAAATGTGTCTATATACATCCGAGGAAAAAGTTGCGAGTAGATTGAAGGTTGTATCTTTTTACAGCTTGGATTCGGGCACAGTAATATTGTTTTCCCTCTGTTTATCCCCACACTACAGGCTGGATTTGAACTTTCTACGTCTCCAGGAGAGCAAAATGCTCATGCCAGAAACTGCAAGAATTTCCACACCAGCATTTCAAGTTTTCCTTTTGTTTTTATAGATGGCGTTTGAAGTTTCTTGGGATTACAGTAAACCAGGTATACAGGACCAATATTGATTAGCTTCACCTAGACCTGGTTAGCCAGCTCTTGTTGGTGAGGTGTAACCAGCTCGACTGATATCCGAGGACGAACGTTCCGCTCCTGAAATAAGGAAATTGAAGAGAATGAGTGTACTGACATTGCTGTAATCCTACAGATAGGAAAGCCTGAACATAATAACGATCGCAGACAGTCAAAGCTGAAGGTATACAAGCAGATCTAGAGCAGAAAAGCATCATATCTACAACAAAGCTATGGTTGATTATAAAAGACAAAGGAAGAGAAAAACTTCATATATTGGCTGGGATTCAGGGATGGCGGCATGTTTATTAAAGGAGCTGGCACACAGGTACATGCATAGACAATTGGTGCTATTTTTTTTTTTCTTCAGTGGCAATAAAATTTTCCTTGCTCGGAAATATAACACAAATAAGCATCGTGTGCCAAGTAAATTACTCCCTCTGTTCCTAAATATTTGTCTTTCTAGAGATTTCAACAAGTGACTACATACGGAGCAAAATGAGTGAATCTACACTCTAAAATATGTCTATATACATCGGTATGTGGTAGTCCATTTGAAATCTTTAAAAAGACAAATATTTAGGAACGGAGGGAGTACATGAGTAGTCATAGTTCACTTACTCCAATTTCAGTGACAAAAAGACACAAAGAACATTTAACAGCAGGAGCCCCAAAAGGATACATCAGCAATATCTCACATCGTCCACAGTGTGCATTCCCAACTTCATGTGCTGCAACACAAATATAAGGTAAGATACCCTTGGAAGCATAAGAAGGTGCTATGTTTCAACACCCATGCGAGGGTAAGAATGCACATGGATAAAATCATGCTACAAGATTTTTTTTTGTATAAAATGAAACATTAAGGGCGTCCATGTTTCAAAAGATATTTAATTGAGATATATTTGAGCCGATGGCGATCCAGAACTAGCAGAGTAGCAACTTGGAATCCTCAAATCTCTGTCAAGTGAGCTAGTGTTGATATAGAGGACCCCCATAAAGTTCTAGACCATGATAGAAGAACTGAGGACAAAAGGGGCAGCCTGAAAATTATTGTATGGGAAATAAAGAATAAGAGACAAGACATGATGTTCAATGACCAAGAAAAAGTTGGATCGGTAATACAGAAAATGAGTGAAAATGAAACCAGGGACTTTTACCCTCCCTGGCAGTTTAAAAAAATACAGGAACAAAATGAATGACAAAAAAATGGGGAAAGCAGAGAACTGTTGAACAAAGTAGAAATGGTATGTACCTTCCAATACTAGGTTTATTGTCCGACAGGCAGCACACTGTACATGAACAGCACCTCTAGGATAAGCAATAAGTTCACGGCAGCTTCCACACACCATTTGACCTACTTCTGCACAAAGTTAACATATCGAACATTGTTATGAAGGTTGCCACCCTTGATTTCTATGTAGGTACAGTTGGCTTCTTTAATTCGGAACTGCATGTGGTTTGCTACTGTAACAGCCCAGATGAGAAGTTTGTTATCGTTTATGGATATTACGTGTAAGATGAATGCACCTAAATCTGGATTGTGCATGTGTGCAACACAATTTCTTCTGTCTATTGCTGTTCTTAAATATACAATATATTATAACTGGGTTTTCCTTGTTGAATTTGAACATTGCTATCAGATCAGGTATCGAAGGAGGCTAGGCAACCAAACCCCACCATTTCGTTGACTTTCAAAGGGCAAGGTTACATGTATGTAAACATCCACAACCATGTGACCATTTCGAGTAAATACGATAATAAATTTCAAAGAACAGCACTGGAGGCTCATGATAGCAGTCCAAGGGCAAATGCGAGACTCTCATGCTGGGTGATGGTGGAGGACAACAGGATGAAGATGTAAGGATGCAATGGATGAAGACACCGATGAAATGGCCTGAAGCAAGATGAGTTTGGTTGGCCTCCTGGAGGAAGCTTTTTGTGTGCACCAGTGTGTGCTTCGAACCTTTTGTTTCTCTCCCCCTTTTAGGTTGAGAATAGGGGCCTTTGGAGTGTCTCTAGAACTGTGTTCGTTTTCGTTAGCGTCTTGTTTTAGTTTGCTATGAACTTGTACCCCCCCCTCCCTGGTAGCGGTGCATGCAGCAGTTTGGCCTCCTTTTGAGAACCAGTGTGGTTGAGGGTTTAGGATGTTTTCTCTGGGGCCTTTTGGTTTGTTGCCTGTTTTGCGCTGTGGACGTGATGGACCTTGTTTGTTCCGTTATCTGATTGATAGTGGAACCCGATCCAATCTGGATTGCATGGAAAAAAAAATTGGAGCCTTTCATCGTGTTCATGTCTTTATATACTAATATCTTAATTGTGCAGTACTCATATCCAATCATTATCACCGCCAAGAACTCCATAGATGACCATTAATTACTAGCTAAGATATACGGTAATTTTGTAATATACATGAAATGCAGCCAAAAAATAATAAAATGGAACATTAGTAACCTTTGTTAACGAAAGGAGGTGGTGGTGGTGGCAGAAGTTCCACCGCGTCCAATGAACAAGGTGCGGCCTGAACATTTGGAGAAGATGACTGCTGCCTTAGCTGGGGCAATGACCCCTCTGCTCCATTCTCAAATCGCGGGAGCGATGTAGTTGCACTGTCCATGTTTGTAACCATCGCCTGCAATGCAGGCGGTGGCAGAACTGTTCCCTCTGAGTTAACTGCAACACAATCTGTGGTGGGTACATGCGTCGGGGTGCCCACAACATGTGCCGTAACAGAATTCATCTGTGGCTCTAGCTGTGGCAATGACCCGCTCTCCAACGGTGGTGACAGAATGGGTGATGTGCCCTCTTCAACTGTCCCCAGTACAGGCGCTGGATGATGCATTTGGTCCAATGCTCCTATGACTGCCCCAGTGGCAACCACATCTGGGGTCTGAGCCTGAGGAAGAAAAGCAGGATATGGCAAAGGCTGCAAGTTTTCATGCCCTGAAGGCACCATCTCTGGTGAACAAGCAGTACTATTCTCCTTAGGAGATGGCCGCCAGTGCATTTGTTGTGGTAATGACCCCTCTGCTCCACTCTCCGGTGATGTCTCCATTTTCACATCAATTGCTTCTAATGCAGGTGATAGCTGAGCTGCTTCCTCCAACACATATTCAGCTATAGTGGTGGTTGAATCGTGTAAGGTGTATGCAGTCTGTGAGAAGACTGGAGATGGTAGCAGTAGCTGTGATGACTTAAAATTCTCAAACCCTGGAGGTGCCATATCTGGCGAACTGGGCACATCTTGCAAAATAGGAGAAGGTGGTCTTGGCTGTGGCTCTTGCAGCGATCCTTCCACTCCACACTCTAAAGGTACCGTTAGTGGATGTATGGCATTCATGTCCACATCCATTGCCTCCAATGCAGGTGGTGATCCAGCTGTTTCCTCCAATGTCACGGGCAATGGCATCACAGCAGCATCTGGCATGATATATGCAGTCCCAGACGGAGGCGTGGATAATGGTTGCCATGACAATCTAAAACTCTCAAACCCGGGCGGTGCAATCTCCGGTGAACAAGGAGCAGACTCTGCAACTGGAGTAGTTGATCTCAATAATGGCTGTTTCAATAACCCTTCCAACTTGCTCCCCAATGGTGGCAGCAAGTTGCACGCACTGTCTGTCTTGACATCTATTGCCTCCAGTGTTGGCACTGGTAACACCGCCTCCTCAGGTGTCACTGCCACTGCCTTGGCGGCGATCACATCGGACGAGGCATATGTGTTTTCATTGGATAGCGGCATGCATGACAACTTGAAATTCTCAAACCCAGGAGGTGGCATATCTGGTGAGCAGGGCTCAGCTTGTGTGATGGGAGAAGGTGATCTCAGCAGTGGCTGCCACAATGGCTCCTCTGCCCCACTCTCCGATGATGGCAGTGGCAGGTTACGTGCAGCGACTGCCTTTGTGTCCATAGTCTCCAATACAGGCAGTGGATTAGCCACCCCCTCCGGCACAGCCGGATTTAGCAATGAGTGTGCAGTTTCGACTGACAGGTTGGGAGGGGGTAGTGGTGGCCATGAAAATTTAAATTTCTCAAACCCGGGAGGCGCCATGTCCGGCGAACAGGGTTCTGCCTCCGTTGGGGAAGAAAGTGGTATATGCATTGCTACTTCAAATGACCCCTCAGAATCACTCTTACATACTGACGGCGCGCGAGGCTCTTCCGAGGTCACTGCAATTGCATTGGTCTGGGCCGCATCTGGCAAGCCATGTGCAGCTTCAACCTGGCGAGGGCGAGGGCGAGGAGAAGGCGGCTGTGAGTGCTCGAAATTTTCACACCCTGGAAGCACCGTAGGCCAAAGTGGTCGCCGACGCTGTTGTGGCAACAACCCCTCTGATCCACTCTTCAATGGTAGCGTCGGCGGTGCAGGAGCAGTGGGCCGGTTGGCATCCATCGATTCAAGCGCAGCGGGTAGCCGGCCAGCTTCCTCGGACACCATTGCGGCCGAATCAGCGAGTGACCCATCCGACAGGGCGCCTGCGGTCGAAGCTGGAGGACTAGATGGGGTTGATGGCGATGGAGTTTCCGCCACCGAGGCCGCCACGATTTGGTGCGAGGGAGAAGGCGATGCCTCCGTGGTCGCTGCCTCGGGGAAAGCCTCGACCGCTGGCGGCGGCAAAGGCGAGGCGTGCTGCTCCAGTTTGGTGGCTTCGAGAGCAGGTGAGGCGGAGAGCGAAGGCGGCCTGCCCGCCTCTCGCTTTTTTCCGTCAATATGCGCCGGCGCCGACACCGTAGATTCGTAAGCTTCCGGAGACGTCGCGGTGACGCCTGGATGCGGCGGTGGAGTCGACTCGGCGTGATCAGATTGGGCTGGCTCCAGCGGATCTGCGGTGGTAGGTTGGGGGGTTTCTTGGGGAGGTGGTGCGGAAGGGAATGGTGGTGGTGAAATCATCGGCTTGTTCTCCGGCGGTGGCCCTATCTCCGGTGAGCTAAGCATAGGCCTCGGCGCCGTCAACGGCGGCGGGCGCTGGGAAGGAGAAACGCTCACCCTGGTAGCGACAAGAATGTGTTTCAGTGCTTCTGAGGCTCTCTTTTTTCAGTCGGTAATTCGCTAGGTTGGGCCTTCGCTGCTCGCTGCGCTCGCATTAACCCCAAGGCCGTATCCAAACCTGGCCAGATGGGTCGGCCCGGCATGGCCTGGCACAGCCTGGGCTATGCCGGCCTTGCGTTGTTGGTTGTGTTTGACTCAAAAACAAAAGGCAAGGTTGTGTTGGGCCGGACGTGTGCCGCTCCCCGGCCAGACACGGCCCCCATATACGCTAAAAAAAGGCACGACCCCTATTATACGGGCTGCCACGACGGCACATTAGGCACGCTGGCCCACGTAGAATTTGCCCTATTGGGCTGTTTTGGGCCTATAATTAGGCTTATTGTGATGTATACAAAAAAATAAACAGGCTATATCGTGCCGACACGAGTGCCCAGCCTCGCGACCCAGACCCGGGCACGCGGGATTTCAAGCCGACACACCCGGACCGGCCCATTTGGCCACCTTTGACAGTATCCCATCCTCTGTCATCCCATCTCTTTTCTCTCATTCTTCTTTCGAGCATCGTCACGCTAAGGTTTGCGGCCATCGTCAGGCTAGCTCCGGCCGGCACCGTCGTCTCCTTCTCTCGTGTTCCAGCCTTCTCCATTCCCCATCCACCCGCTTTTTCACCCTGTTCGTCCTGCCCCGATCGCCCCGGCAGCCGACTACTCTACCGCACAAACTCCTTCAGGTAGGTAGCCACCTCAAGCATTGTCCTCTTCGACGACATCGACACCTTCCTCAGGGAACCGCTGGCACCCATGCTAGATCAACTCCCCTGATGCGGAGCATCCTACGGACATCACCATGTCAAGAGTCCATTTGGCAAGTGACACGTGCGACATCTACTTCGCATACACAAAGGTGAATCATCTCCTTTACACGTGCTCACTTGACCCCTTCAAGGATGGCATACTACTTGACACTCCACTCGTGTGCATGCATAGGTATTGTCGGAGCTTCACGACCGACGAGGAGGAGTGCAAGCGCCAAGGATCAACTACACCATCCGCAAGGGAAGCATGGAAGAGAAGACGGAAGGAGACGGAACTGCAGCAAAGCTACAGCCACCGGACGTCTGACGACCCACCGGACGTCCGACGCGACCACGCCCAGGCCAACCAGAAGAACCACAAACGATGCATGCTACAGCGGCCGGACGACCGATGAGACGCCGGAGGTCCGACACACTACAGCGCCCGGACGACCGACCGCTACCGGATATCCGGTGCCACCGGACCAGCGAAGAAACGCCGGACTTCCGACGCGCGCTGGACGACCGGTCCCCCGCGAGCCACCGGACGTCCGATATCGACCGGACTTCTGACACTGCTTGTGCGCAGCCGGGCCTTTGGCCTTGTATCCCTCCCCCACTTACCCCTTCGTGGCTTAGACTATAAATAGACCACCTCCACCTCCTTTCTAGGGTTAGCAAATATGGTAGCTCATTTGTATGTGAATTTTGCTCCTACCTCCTCCTCTTAAGAGAGAGAGAGACCACTCCTTTGGAGGCCAAGACCTCCATCTAGGAGAAGATCCTGAGGGATTCAAGACCTCCTCACGGAGAAGATCCTTCTAGGATTCAAGCCCCCATCTCCTTTGGATTTGGGATGAACTTTGCCATGTATCTTTCCTTTTGTTGTTCATACACCTTGTGGATCTTGTGTGTTTGATTGTCTAGTGGATGTGTGATTGGACTTATTCTTGAGTGTTCCTCTCGTGATTTCCCTCGTGTTTCCCCTCGTGTTCTTCGCGGGATCCCCTCCATTTCGTGAAAGATCGGCCCCTAGGGTTCCACCCTACATCATCCCCACTACGCTAAAGTTGCGTTCATGATGCCCCTTTCTAGGTCATCCCTTCACAAGTTTTGTCGTTGCCAAGTTCTATCCCACCCCCTGGCGTCCCTGCACAAGGAAGGCTTCTTCACTCCTCATTCGTTTGGTCCCTTGCAGATGTATTTATCATGCGTACAAGGTACTCGGCCATATGCTCATGGCTAATTTCATCGTGGTATGTCTCTCACATCTCGACACCCACCCTTTCAGCAAACACTAATGTACCATTCAGATCTCCCACAAGTAATAATTCGGATATAAATATTTATCTTGTGGGATCATGTTGCATGTATAGAAAGTTGACACTGATTTTGGGCTGGTGGTGTAGGCTATCCATGTTGTGTGATTAATCTAGTTTGGTTCTAATTTATTTAACCATGTCAACTATTAACAAGTGCTCTAGCTCATCTCGAAAGCATTTGCTCGTAGACTATTTATGAACATGTTAACTTATGAGAACGGCACCAATTTCAGGGTATGGAGTCATCAGTTTCGGTCGAATATTGGTCAAATTTGCTGGAAGCTATTTTTCCATTCTGGGTGACCAGTCACTAGTAGAGAAATGGCTAGCCACACCATTAGTTGGTGGCACCCCATTTCAATCAATGCCACCACTATATTTTCCAAATAGTGGTGGCGTTGGACTATTTGGTAGGACATCACTAATATCATAGTGGCGGCGTTGGCACATTTTTTAATGCCACTTGTAGGTGGGACCCACAGTTGGGACAAAGCTCAACTTAGTGGTGACATGGCATAACATAAAACACCACCACTATTAGGTTTACTTGTGGCATGACATGTGTTGTCACGTCACCACTATATGACATGGGTCCATGTTGTTGGCCTCTGCTTCTCTGTATCACCATCGCTCCTGATGCACCACTGTTGTTGCCGACCAGTAGTGTCATCGCCGAGAGAGAGAGAGAGAGATTATTGAGAGAAGGGATTTTGTTGAGGAAAAATAGACACAACACGGGTGTTGAAGGGCTTCATTGTTGTTGTAGGATCGAAAGTATGTCTAGAGGTGAGTGATTAGAATACTTGACCAAATAAAAACTTATCATTATCTCAATTTTAGTTATAGGCAAGTTTTAACAATTCTACCAAGTCAAGCAAGACCCTACACATGCAATCCTAAGAGTTGAGGCAACGGAAAGTAAAGACTTTGCATATGAACGTAAAGGAGGGATCAGAGAAATCAAACGCAATGAAGACACGGTGATTTTTGGCGTGGTTCCGATAGGTGGTGCTATCGTACATCCATGTTGATGGAGACTTAAACCCACAGAGGGTAACGTCTGTGCGAGTCCACTGAGGGCTGCACCCACACGAAGGGTCCACGAAGAAGCAACCTTGTCTATTTCACCATGGCTTACGTCCATGAAGGACTAAGCTCACTCGGGTAGATCTTCATGAAGTAGGCAATCTCCTTGCCCTAACAAACTCCTTGGTTCAACTCCACAATCGCTCAGAGGATCCCAAGTGACACCTAACCAATCTAGGAGACACCACTCTCCAAAAGGTAATAGATTTGTAGTTGATGATGAACTCCTTGCTCTTGTGCTTCAAAAGATAGTCTCCCCAACACTCAATCACTCTCTCACAGATTTAGCTATGGTACTTTTCAAATAGGGATAACAACATGTTGGAAGTTTTATTCATGGTCGAAAATGGAACTACCAACTAGTTAACATCATGTTGATCAACATTCATGCATAGCACATCTTCATATGATGCACAGTCAAAAAGATATGCTATTTTCATAATGCCCACACAATGTTGACTGTGCGAAAAATAGAGAAAACTAGGGACGAAGTTTTGGCAAGTGTTGGAGGTGGTGTGCATAGATGACAAGGGGGACCCACATGTCAGTAATGGCAGAGGCAAAAAAGTTGGGGATATTTTCACTACATCAGGTGGAATCGAACCCAGGCGGAGCAGCGATTGGGGAGTGAGACTTAGCCACTGGGCTACTGTAGTACTTTCACTAGAAATTAGGCACAGCTTCTACCACTACTATAGCACGTCTTCCCCGGCTACGATGCGTTCTTGCCCGAGGCCTCGACGTCATCCTCCGCCTTTGTGCGCTTGCCGCGGCGCCGTTGTCTACCGTTGTGAACATGCGATACGTCTCCTTCGTATCTATAATTTTTGATTCTTTCATGCCAATATTATACAACTTTCACATACTTTTGGCAAAAATTTATATGATTTATTGGACTAACATATTGATCCAGTGCCTAGTGCCAGTTCATGTTTGTTTCATGTTTTTTGTTTCGCGGAATATCCATATCAAACAAAGTCCAAACGCGAAACAAAAGAGAACAGAGAGATAGATCCAATCTAGGAGGGGCTCCTGCCCCTCCGCTGCCATGGAGGCCATGGACCAGAGGGGGAACTCTCCTCCCATCTAGGGGGGAGGCCAAGGAAGAAGAAGGAGGGGCTCTCTCCCCCTCTCTCCCGGTGGCGCCGGACCGCCACCGGGGCAATCATTGTGACGGCGTTCTACTCCAACAACTTCTCCGCCGTCAACACCAACTCTCTCCACCTCTATGAAGCAGTGTAACCTCTCTTCTACCCGCTATAATCTCTACTTAAACATGGTGCTCAACGCTATATATTATTTCCCAATGATCTATGGCTATCTTATGATGTTTGAGTAGATTCGTTTTGTCCTATGGGTTGATTGATGATCGTGATTGGTTTGAGTTGTATGTTTTATTTTGGTGCTATCCTATGGTGCCCTCCGTGTCGCGCAAATGTGAGGGATCCCTGCTGTAGGGTGTTGCAATACGTTCATGATTCATTTATGGTGGGTGGTGTGAGTGACAGAAGCACAAACCCGAGTAAGTGGGTTGTTGTGTATGGGAGTAAAGAGGACTTGATACTTAATGCTATGGTTGTGTTTTACCTTAATGATCTTTAGTAGTTGCAGATGCTTGCTAGAGTCCAATCATAAGTGCATATGATTCAAGTAGAGAAAGTATGTTAGCTCATGCCTCTCCCTCATATAAAATTGCAATAATGATAACCGGTTTAGTTATCGATCACCTATGGACAAATGACTTTCTTGCGTGACAAAAGCTATCTACTTTTATTACCTTGCAATTTATTCGTAGTTTTATTCTCGCAAAGTACTTCTAGTTTTATTCGTGCAAACTATCCTATCACCTACGAAATAGTTTCATACTTGTTCTAGGTAAAGCAAACGTTAAAGTGTGCATAGAGTTGTATCGGTGGTCGATAGAACTTGGGGGAATATTTGTTCTGCCTTTAGCTCCTCGTTGGGTTCGACACTCTTATTTATTGAAAAAGGCTACAAATGATCCCCTATACTTGTGGGTTATCAAGACCTTTTTCTGGCGCCGTTGCCGGGGAGCAATAGTGTGGCGTGAATATTCTCGTGTCTGCTTGTTTGCTTTATCACTAAGTAGATTTTATTTTCTGTTCTAAGTTGTTCTTTATCTTTAGTTATGGATATGGAACACGAAATACCAAAACAAATAGTTGTACTTGCTACTCATGGAGATGGGGAACCTCCTAAAATCCTCGATGCTCGTTATGTTGAAAATATTAAACACTACTTTGATAATCCTGAGAAAACCCCATTCAACTTGATAATGGGAGACACGTTGGATCAACGTGAATACTTTAAGGATTATCGCTTGACTCAAAAAGGGAAACTGTTATGGGATCAAATTCATATGTTGCATTGGTATGCTCGGGAGCTATGCTTGAGATATGATTATACTTGTTACTCTAGGATGAAGGCTCCACACCTTCCATTTTCATGCAAATTTAACGATAATGAAACCTTGGCTTCTTATGCTAATGGTAGATATGATTACTATGATGTGGAACAAATAGAGGAATTTGTTGCTTTTAAGGGTGCTTATGAAATTGAATCTATGTTTGAAAAGTATGAAGATTATGATGATGCTGTTTATAGACCTGAAAATTTTGCTATACTTAAATATTGCTATGAGAATTATGAATATAATGCCGATATTAATGAGTTTATTGAGAAAGTCTCCGCTGTCCAAGAAGAGACTAATATTTTGCAGGAATCTATGGAAGAAGAAATTGATGAAACTATGAGCTCATTGGATAAAAAAGATGATGAGGAGAGCGAAGAACAAAAGGAGGAAGAGTGGATTAGCTACCCGTGGCCACCTTCTAATGAGAGTAACTCTTGAACTCATACATTGTTTAATTTCTCTTTGTGCTTACCGAAGGATGAATGCTATGATAATTGCTATGATCCCGTTGATTCGTTTGAAATATCCCTTTTTTGATGAACTTGATGCTTGCTATGCTTGTGGCCATGATGCTAATATGAATTATGCTTATGGAGATGAACTTGCTATAGTTCCTTATGTGAAGAATGAAATTGTTGCTATTGCACCCACACATGATAGTCCTATTATCTTTTTGAATTCTCCCAACTACACTATATCACAGAAGTTTGCTCTTATTAAGGATTATATTGATGGCTTGCATTCTACTACTACACATGATAATTTTGAGAATATAATATGCATGTGCTTGATGCTCCTACTTGCAATTATTATGAGAGAGGAACTACATCTTCACCTCTCTATGTTTCCAATACAATAAAATTGCAAGAAACTGCTTATGCTATGTATTGGCCTTTACTTGATGTGCATGAATTGTTCTTTTATGACATGCCGATGCATAGGAAGAGAGTTAGACTTTGTAATTGCATGATATATGTTTCTTTGTTCTCACAACTAAATTATAAATCATTGCTAATTAAAATTGGCTTTGATATACCTTGGGATCCGGGTGGATCGATTACTTGAGCACTTTATGCCTAGCTTAATGGCTTTAAAGAAAGCGCTGCCAGTGAGACAACTCGGAAGTTTTAGAGTCTTTTTATTTTGTTGTGTTCTTTTATAAAGTTTAAAAAATATATAGAGGGGAACTTAAAACTTTTCAAAAAGAAAAGTGAAAGTAAGAAAGACGAGCACCGTTGAAGTGGCGGAGCTCCTTGAACTTTGTTCATGCCCATGGAAACTTTGCAAATCTTGAATTAAAGAAACTTTTCAAAAAAAAATATCTTCTTGTACAAATCCATTTTGTTATAAAAATAATGTGCCAAGATTTGCCTTTAGGATGATTAGATTGCTTGTTGGTATGTGTGGTGCAAAAAACAGAAACTTTGGCTGTAGTGCGTGAATTTACATTTTTTACTGGAACATCAAAAGTTTCTAAATTTTATACACAGTACTTATATGCAAAATGTTTATTTTGTCCTAATTTTTCAGAATTTTTGGAGTTACAGAAGTATGGTCAAAGTTCAGATTCCTACAGACTGTCCTGTTTTTGATGTATTGTTTTGCTTGTTTTGATGGAACTATGGACTTTATCGGTGGTATAAGCCATGGAGATGTTAGGATACAGTAGGGATAATGCAAAAATAAAATATGAATGGGTTTCCAACAGTACTTAAAGTAGTAATTTGCTTTAGTATACTAACGGATCTCACGAATGTTTTTGTTAAGTTTTGTGTGGGTGAAGTGTTCAAAGATCGAGGAGGTCTCGATATGAGGAGAAGGAGGAGAGGCAAGAGTTCAAGCTTGGGGATGCCCAAGGGACTCCAATTAAATATTCAAGGATACTCAAGCGTCTAAGCTTGGGGATGCCCCGGAAGGCATCCCATCTTTCTTCAACAAGTATCGGTATGTTTCGGTTTTCGTTTCGTTCACGTGATATGCGTAAATCTTGGAGCGTATTTTGTGTTTATTTTTTCCTTTTTATTTTATGCACCATGCTGGTATGAGATAGTCCTTGGTTGATTTATAGAATGCACTTCACTTATATCTTTTGAGCATGGCTTTGTAGAATGCTTCATGTACTTCACTTATATCATTTGAAGTTTGGATTGCATGTTTCTCTTCACATAGAAAACCATTATTTGTATAATGCTCTTTTGCTTCACTTATATTTATTAGAGCATGGTATTTTGTAGAAAGAATTAAACTCTCATGCTTCACTTATATCTATTTAGAGAGTCAACAGGAATTGGTCATTTGCATGGTTAGTCATGAAATCCTACATAAAACTTGTGGATCACTGAATATGATGTGTTTGATTCCTTGCAATAGTTTTGCGATATAGAGATGATAATATGTGGGAGGTACTAGTAAACGGTTGTGGTTAGTAGGAATATTGGTGTGAAGGTTTGTGATTCCTGAAGCATGCACGTATAGTCTCTCGTTATGCTATGAAGTTGGAGCATGATTTATTATTGATTGTCTTCCTTATGAGTGGTGGTCGGGGACGAGCGATGGTATTTTCCTACCAATCTATCCCCCTAGGGGCATGCGTAGTAGTACTTTGCTTCGAGGGCTAATAAACTTTTGCAATAAGTATATGAGTTCTCTATGACTAATGTGAGTCCATGGATTATACGCACTCTCACCTTTCGCAATTTGCTAGCCTCTTCGGTACCGTGCATTGCCCTTTCTCACCTCGAGAGTCGGTGCAAACTTCGCCGGTGCATCCAAACCCCGTATTATGATACGCTCTATCACACATAAGCCTTATTATATCTTCCTCAAAACAGCCATTCCGAGATATATTGCTATGCAACTTCCACCGTTCCGTTTTTATGACTTGAACATTCATTGTCATATTGCTTTGCACGATCATATAGCTGACATAGTATTTGTGGCTCAGCCACAGTTCATCATTTTTTATACATGTTACGCTAGATCATTGCACATCCTGGTACACTGCCAGAGGCATTCGTATAGAGTCATACTTTTTTCTAGGTATCGAGTTGTAAGTAAATAGAAGTGTGATGATCATCATTATTCATTATTAGAGCATGTCCCAGTGAGGAAAGGATGATGGAGACTATGATTCCCCCCAAGTCGGGATGAGGCTCCGGACAAATATAAAAAAAGAAAAAAGAGAGAAAAATGTGAGGCTGAAAAGCGCCCAAGAAAAAAGAAAAGAAAAAAGAAAAGAAAAGAAAAAAATGAGAGAAAATAGAGAAGGGGCATGCTAATTCCACAATTGTGCTTCAAAGTAGCACCATGTTTTTCATATAGAGAGTCTCCTATGTTGTCACTTTCATAAACTGGTGGGATTTTTCATTATAGAGTTAGATGCACACCCACTTAGTTTTCATATTTAGCTTTCATACACTTATAGCTCTTAGTGCATCCGTTGCATGGCAATCCCTACTCCTCACATTGATATCAATTGATGGGCATCTCCATAGCCCGTTGATTAGCCGCGTCGATGTGAGACTTTCTTACTTTTTTTCTTCTCTATGCTTACCCCTATCATCATACTCTATTCCACCCATAGTGCTATGTCCATGGCTTGCGCTCATGTATTGCGTGGGGGTTGAAAAAGCTGAAGCGCATTAAAAAGTATGAACCAATTGCTCGGCTTGTCATCGGGGTTGTGCATGATACATACTTTGTGTTAAGAAGATGGAGTATGACAAGACTACATGATTTTGTAGGGATAGCGTTCTTTAGCATTCATATTTTGAAAGACATGATTGTTTGTTGGGATGCCTGAGTATTGATGTCTTTATGTCAAATTATAGACTATTGCTTTGAATCACTCGTGTCTTAATATTCATGACATGATTAGATATATGATCATGATTATGTTAGGTAGCATTCCACATCAAAAATTATCTTTTTTATCATTTACCTACTCGAGGACGAGCAGGAATTAAGCTTGGGGATGCTGATACGTCTCCGTCGTATCTATAATTTTTTATTGTTTCATGCCAATATTATACAACTTTCACATACTTTTGGCAACAATTTATATGATTTATTGGACTAACATATTGATCTAGTGCCTAGTGCCAGTTCCTGTTTGTTGCATGTTTTTTTGTTTCGCAGAATATCCATATCAAACGAAGTCCAAATGCGAAACAGAAGAGAACAGAGAGATAGATCCAATCTAGGAGGGGATCCTGCCCCTCCGCCGCCATGGAGGCCATGGACCTGCTACTTCTTGAGCTTGCGTTGGTTTTTCCCTTGAAGAGGAAAGGGTGATGCAGCAAAGTAGAGATAAGTATTTCCCTCAGTTTGAGAACCAAGGTATCAATCCAGTAGGAGACCACGCACAAATCACCGAATACCTGCACAAACAATCAAACAACTTGCACCCAACGCGATAAAGGGGTTGTCAATCCCTTCACGGTTATTTGCAAAAGTGAGATCTGATAGAGATAGGTAAAACTAAACAAAAGATAAAGTAAATATTTTTGGCTTTTGGTTTATAGATCTGAAAATAAAAGATTGCAAAATAGTAGATCGGAAAGTAATATGATGGAAAATAGACCCGGGGGCCATAGGTTTCACTAGAGGCTTCTCTCAAGATAGAAAATATTACGGTGGGTGAACAAATTACTGCCGAGCAATTGATAGAAAAATGCAAAGTTATGACGATATCTAAGGCAATGATCATGAATATAGGCCGAAACGTTTCTGCATCTACTACTGTTACTCCACATATCGACCGCTATCCAGCATGCATCTAGAGTATTAAGTTCATAAAGAACGGAGTAACGCATTAAGTAAGATGACATGATGTAGAGGAATTAACTCAAGCAATATGATGAAAACCCCATCTTTTTATCCTCGATGGCAACAATACAATACGTGCCTTGCTGCCCCTACTGTCACCGGGAAAGCACACCGCAAGATTCAACCCAAAGCTAAGCACTTCTCCCATTGCAAGAAAAACCAATCTAGTTGGCCAAACCAGACCGATAGTTCGAAGAGAATTACAAAGATATCAAATCATGCATAAAAGAATTCAGAGAAGATTCAAATAATATTCATAGATAAGCTGATCATAAATCCACAATTCATCGGATCTAGGCAAACACACCGCAAAAAAAGTGTTACATCGAATAGATCTCCAAGAACATCGAGGAGAACATGGTATTGAGAATCAAAGGGAGAGAAGAAGCCATCTAGCTACTAGCTATGGACTCGTAGGTCTGAGGTAAACTACTCACGCTTCATCGGAAGGGCAATGGTGTTGATGTAGAAGCCCTCCGTGATCGAATCCCCCTCCTGCAGGACGCCGGAAAAGGCCCCTAGATGGGATCTCACGGGTACAGAAGGTTGCAGCGGTGGAAAAGTTTTTTCGTGGATGCCTCTGGTGGTTTGGGCATATAAGAGTATATATAGGCGAAAGAATTAGGTCAGGAGGTGCACGAGGGGCCCACAAGGGTGGGGCGCATGCCCTCCGTCCTTGTGGCCGCCTCGTGGCTCCTCCGACTTCATCTCCAAGTCTCCTGGTTTCCTTCTGGTCCAAGAAAGATCATCGCAAAAGTTTTATTCCGTTTGGACTCCATTTGGTATTCCTTTTCTGCAAAACTCAAAAACAAAGAAAAAACAGAAACTGGCACTGGGCTCTAGGTTAATAGGTTAGTCCCAAAAATAATATAAAATAGCATATTAATGCATATAAAACATCCAAAACAGATAATATAATATCATGGAACAATCAAAAATTATAGATATGTTGGAGACGTATCAAGCATCCCCAAGCTTAATTCCTGCTCGTCCTCGAGTAGGTAAATGATAAAAACAGAATTTTTGATGTGGAATGCTACCTAACATATTTATCCATGTAATTTCTTTATTGTGGCATGAATGTTCAGATCCGTATGATTCAAAACAAAAGTTTAATATTGACATAAAAACAATAATACTTCAAGCATACTAACAAGATAATTTTGTCTTCTCAAAATAACATGGCCAAAGAAAGCTTATCCCTACAAAATCATATAGTCTGGCTATGCTCCATCTTCATCACACAAGTATTTAAATCATGCACAACCCCGATGACAAGCCAAGCAATTGTTTCATACTTATGATGTTCTCAAACCTTTTCAACTTTCACGCAATACATGAGCGTGAGCCATGGACATAGCACTATGGGTGGAATAGAAGGTGGTTGTGGAGAAGACAAAAAGAAGGAGATAGTCTCACATCAACTAGGCATATCAATGAGCTATGGAGATGCCCATCAATAGATATCAATGTGAGTGAGTAGGGATTGCCATTCAACGGATGCACTAGAGCTATAAGTTTATGAAAGCTCAAAAAGAAACTAAGTGGGTGTGCTTCCAACTCGCTTGCTCACGAAGACCTAGGGCAATTTGAGGAAGCCCATCCTTGGAATATACAAGCCAAGTTCTATAATGAAAATTCCCACTAGTATATGAAAGTGACAACATAGGAGACTCTCTATCATGAAGATCATGGTGCTACTTTGAAGCACAAGTGTGGTAAAAAGATAGTAACATTGCCCCTTCTCTCTTTTCTCTAATTTTTTTTCTTTTTTTATTTGGGCCTTCTCTCTTTTTTTTTGGCCTCTTTTTTTTCATCCGGAGTCTCATCCCGACTTGTGGGGGAATCATAGTCTCCATCATCCTTCTCCTCACATGGGACAATGCTCTAATAATGAAAATCATCACACTTTTATTTACTTACAACTCAATACTTAGAACAAAATATGACTCTATATGAATGCCTCCGGCGGTGTACCGGGATGTGCAATGAATCAAGAGTGACATGTATGAAAGAATTATGAATGGTGGCTTTGCCACAAATACAATGTCAACTACATGATCATGCAAAGCAATATGACAATGATGGAACGTGTCATAATAAACGGAACGGTGGAAAGTTGCATGGCAATATATCTTGGAATGGCTATGGAAATGCCACAATAGGTAGGTATGGTGGCTGTTTTGAGGAAGGTATATGGTGGGTGTATGGTACCGGCGAAAGTTGCGTGGCACTAGAGAGGCTAGCAATGGTGGAAGGGTGAGAGTGCGTATAATCCATGGACTCAACATTAGTCATAAAGAACTCACATACTTATTGCAAAAATCTATTAGTTATCGAAACAAAGTACTATGTGCATGCTCCTAGGGGGATAGATTGGTAGGAAAAGACCATCGCTCGTCCCCGACCACCACTTATAAGGAAGACAATCAATAAATAAATCATGCTCCGACTTCATCACATAACGGTTCACCATACGTGCATGCTACGGGAATCACAAACCTTAACACAAGTATTTCTCAAATCCACAATTACTCACTAGCATGACTCTAATATCACCATCTTTATATCTCAAAACAATCATAAGGAATCAAACCTCTCATAGTACTCAATGCACTTTATATGAAAGTTTTTATTATATCCCTCTTGGATGCCTATCATATTAGGACTAAATTTATAACCAAAGCAAATTACCATGATGTTTAAAGACTCTCAAAATAATATAAGTGAAGCATAAGAGTTCATCAATTTCTATAAAATAAAACCACCACCGTGCTCTAGAAAGATATAAGTGAAGCACTAGAGCAAAATTGCCTAGCTCAAAAGATATAAGTGAAGCATATGGAGTATTCTAATAAATAACGATTCATGTGTTTCCCTCTCAAAAGGTATGTACAGTAAGGATGATTGTGGCAAACTAAAAAGCAAAGACTCAAATCATACAAGACGCTCCAAGCAAAACACATATCATGTGGTGAATAAAAATATAACCTCAAGTAAAGTTACCGATAGACGAAGACGAAAGAGGGGATGCCTTCCGGGGCATACCCAAGCTTAGGCTCTTGGTTGTCCTTGAATATTACCTTGGGGTGCCTTGGGCATACCCAAGCTTAGGATCTTGCCACTCCTTATTCCATAGTCCATCAAATCCTTACCCAAAACTTGAAAACTTCACAACACAAAACTCAACAGAAAATCTCATAAGCTCCATTAGTATAAGAAAATAAATCACCACTTTTGTACTGCTGTGAACTCATTCTTTATTTATATTAGTATAATAACTACTGTATTCCAACTTTTACATGGTTCATACCCCCCGATACTACCCATAGATTCATCAAAATAAGCAAACAACACAAAGAAAACAGAATCTGTCAAAAACAGAACAGTCTGCGAAGATCCGAATTGTTATAATACTTATGTAACTCTAAAAATTCTGAAAAATTAGGACAACAGAGGAAATTTGTATATAAATCTCGTATAAAACATTCAGGGTTTTTCAACGCTCCATTGAATTATTAAAATTCTGAGACTGGACGAAAAAGTTTCTGTTTTTCAGCAAGATCAAATCAACTATCACCATAAGCCATCCCAAAGGTTTTACTTGGCACAAACACTAATTAAAATATAAAACCACATCTAACCAGAGGCTAGATGAATTATTTATTGCAAAACAGAACCAAAAAAGTAAAAACAAAAATAAAATTAGGTTGCCTCCCAACAAGCGCTTTTCTTTAAAGCCTTTTAGCTAGGCATTGATAATTTTGATGATGCTCATATGAAAGAAAAGAATTGAGGCAAGAGAGCATCATAAAACATGTGAAAAACACATCTAAGTCTAACATACTTCATATGCATAGGCATTTTATAGGAAAACAAATTAGCAAGATAAGCAAGATCTAGCATGTGCAAGGAAGAAGAAAGAAACAATAGCAATCTCAACATAACGAGAGGTAATTTAGTAACATGAAAATTTCTACGACCATATTTTCCTCTCTCATAATAATTACATGTAGGATCATAATAAAATTCAACAATATAACTATCACATAAAATATTCTCTTCATGATCCACATGCATACAAAGTTGACACTCTTCCAAAATAGTGGGATTATCATTAAATAAAGTCATGACCTCTCCAAGCCCACTTTTATCAAAAAAATTCATAAGATTGATCATACTCCAAAGTAGTGGGATCATTATTACCTAGAGTTGACACTCTTCCAAACCCACTTTCAATATTATTGCAAACATATTCATCATGAGGCTTAAATAAATTTTCAAGACCATAAGAAAAATCACCCCAATCATGATCATTGCAACAAGTAGTGGATCTAGCAAAATTAGCATCCCCAAGCTTAGGGTTTTGCATATTATTAGCACAATTGACATCAATAGAATTTATAGTAAAATCATCGCAATCATCCTTTTTATTCAAGGAGCTATCGTGAATCACTTTATAATTTTCTTCTTTCAACACTTCATCACAATTTTCAGATTCACGAATTTCAAGCAAAACCTCATAAAGATAATCTAGTGCACTCAACTCACTAGCAATAGGTTCATCATAATTGGATCTCTTAAAAAGATTAGCAAGTGGATGAGGATCCATAAACTTTTAGCCAACGAAGATGCAAGCAAAAAGAAGGCACATGGTAACACAAGCAAACAAAAGATCGAACGGAAGGAGGGCGGATAAAAAGGCAAAGAGAGGGGCGAAGAAAAAGGCAAATCTTTTCGAAAATCGTTTTAGAAGTGGGGGAGAGGAAAACGAGAGGCGAATGGCAAATATCGAGAGATGAGAGTTTATGATGGGTACTTGGTATGGCTTGACTTGGCATAGATCTCCCCGGCAACGGCGCCAGAAATTCTTCCTGCTACTTCTTGAGCTTGTGTTGGTTTTTCCCTTGAAGAGGAAAGGGTGATGCAGCAAAGTAGAGATAAGTATTTCCCTCAGTTTGAGAACCAAGGTATCAATCCAGTAGGAGACAACACACAAATCACCGAATACCTACACAAACAATCAAACAACTTGCACCCAACGCGATAAAGGGGTTGTCAATCCCTTCACGGTTATTTGCAAAAGTGAGATCTGATAGAGATAGGTAAAACTAAACAAAAGATAAAGTAAATATTTTTGGGTTTTTGGTTTATAGATCTAAAAATAAAAGATTGCAAAATAGTAGATCGGAAAGTAATATGATGGAAAATAGACCGGGGGGCCATAGGTTTCACTAGAGGCTTCTCTCAAGATAGAAAATATTACGGTGGGTGAACAAATTACTGCCGAGCAATTGATAGAAAAGCGCAAAGTTATGACGATATCTAAGGCAATGATCATGAATATAGGCATCACGTCCGTGTCAAGTAGACCGAAACGATTCTGCATCTACTACTATTACTCCACACATCGACCGCTATCCAGCATGCATCTAGAGTATTAAGTTCATAAAGAACGGAGTAACGCATTAAGTAAGATGACATGATGTAGTGGAATTAACTCAAGCAATATGATGAAAAACCCATCTTTTTATCCTCGATGGCAACAATACAATACGTGCCTTGCTGCCCCTACTGTCACTGGGAAAGGACACCGCAAGATTGAACCCAAAGCTAAGCACTTCTCCCATTGCAAGAAAAACCAATCTAGTTGGCCAAACCAAACTGATAGTTCGAAGAGAATTACAAATATATCAAATCATGCATAAAAGAATTCAGAGAAGATTCAAATAATATTCATAGATAAGTTGATCATAAATCCACAATTCATCGGATGTCGGCAAACACACCGCAAAAAAAGGGTTACATCGAATAGATCTCCAAGAACATCGAGGAGAACATGGTATTGAGAATCAAAGAGAGAGAAGAAGCCATCTAGCTACTAGCTATGGACCCGTAGGTCTGAGGTAAACTACTCACGCTTCATCAGAAGGGCAATGGTGTTGATGTAGAAGCCCTCCGTGATCGAATCCCCCTCCGACAGGAACGCCGGAAAAAGCCCCTAGATGGGATCTCATGGGTATAGAAGGTTGCGGCAGTGGAAAAGTATTTTCGTGGATGCCTCTGGTGGTTTGGGCATATAAGAGTATATATAGGCGAAAGAATTAGGTCAGGAGGTGCACGAGGGGCCCAAAAGGGTGGGGGGCGCGCCCTCCATCCTTGTGGCCGCCTCGTGGCTCCTCCGACTTCATCACCAAGTCTCCTGGTTTCCTTCTGGTCCAAGAAAGAGCATCGCGAAAGTTTTATTCCGTTTGGACTCCGTTTGGTATTCCTTTTTTGCAAAACTCAAAAACAAGGAAAAAACAGAAACTGGCACTGGGCTCTAGGTTAATAGGTTAGTCCCGAAAATAATATAAATTAGCATATTAATGCATATAAAACATCCAAAACAGATAATATAATAGCATGGAACAATAAAAAATTATTGATACGTTGGAGACGTATCAGGACCAGAGGGGGAAATCTCCTCCCATCTAGGGGGAGGCCATGGAAGAAGAAGAAGGAGGGGGGCTCTCTCTCCCTCCCTCCCGGTGGCGCCGGAGCGCCGCCAGGGCAATCATCGTGATATTAATCTACTCCAACAACTTCGCCGCCATCAACACCAACTCTCTCATCCTGTATGCAATGGTGTAACCTCTCTTCTACCCGCTATAATCTCTACTTAAACATGGTGCTCAACGCTATATATTATTTCCCAATGATCTATGGCTATCTTATGATGTTTGAGTAGATTCATTTTGTCCTATGGGTTGATTGATGATCGTGATTGGTTTGAGTTGTATGTTTTATTTTGGTGCTGTCCTATGGTGCCCTCCGTGTCGCGCAAACGTGAGGGATCCCCGCTGTAGGGTGTTGCAATACGTTCATGATTCGTTTATGGTGGGTGGCGTGAGTGACAGAAGCACATACCCGAGTAAGCGGGTTGTTGCGTATGGGAGTAAAGAGGACTTGATACTTAATGCTATGGTTGGGTTTTACCTTAATGATCTTTAGTAGTTGTGGATGCTTGCTAGAGTTCCAATCATAAGTGCATATGATCCAAGTAGAGAAAGTATGTTAGCTCATGCCTCTCCCTCATATAAAATTGCAATAATGATAACCGATTTAGTTATCGATCACCTAGGGACAAATGACTTTCTTGTGTGACAAAAGCTATCTACTTTTATTATCTTGCAATTTATTCATAGTTTTATTCTCACAAAGTACTTCTAGTTTTATTCGTGCAAACTATCCTATCACCTACGAAATTGTTTCATACTTGTTCTAGGTAAAGCAAACATTAAAGTGTGCGTAGAGTTGTATCGGTGGTCGATAGAACTTGAGGGAATATTTGTTCTGCCTTTAGCTCCTCGTTTGGGTTTGACACTCTTATTTATCAAAAAAGGCTACAAACGATCCCCTATACTTGTGGGTTATCAACATGCTCAACAAACGAGAGGAGTATGGAGAGGACTGTACGTGGAGAAGCGAACAGTCGGGACCCACCAGGTCCATGGCCGTACGCAAGCAAGTGCCTCATTGAAAAAATGCTTCCTTCTAATGGTATACTGATGTTGGGGCCCACAGTTTTGTTAAAGTAGTTAATAAAGGAAATAAATTTACAACAAAGCCGGTCATCGGGGAGCTGGCATGTATCATTTTTATCAGAGGGCCAGCAAGTATCAGCTGGGTTGTGGCCTGCCCAGTCTAGGTTTTCTTTTTTAACATGCGCAGCCCATGACATGCCGACACAGTGGTTTGAATTTTTTTAGGGCCATCATGAGCAAAATCGCGTATTTCTAGAAAGTGCAAATGGGCTATAATTTGTTAGAAAAAAATAAATGGGACGCTATATTATTTGTTCACCTAGCCCAGCAAATGGACTGTAAATTCTAAAAAATGGGTTGAATATGTGCCACATTTTTGGCGGCTGAAATGTGGGCCAATAGATTGAAGCCTACGCAAGGCATTGTCAACTTAGTCAACAAATGATTCTGACATCCATAGCCATTGGATTTGCATCCAACAGGCGGCATCCATCTTCAATCTCTTGTCTTCTTCCTCTAGCGTCACCGGGACCACCTGCTCCCGCCTCCGGTGGCTAGCAGCTCTGCTTAGCACACCTCGCTGCGAAGCGCTACCCCACCTCCGTCCAGGCATCCCTCCACCCCTCCACACCTCATGTTATTCTCCGCTGACCGCGGAACCACGTAGCACCGGAACCAGTTAACCCTCATACACCTCTCCATCTGCGACTCCACTGCTGCATCTTCCCATCTCTGGCTCGTTCCCATCCGGGGCCTCGTCATCATCCACCTCCTTGGTGCGCTCGGCGTGGCGTAGTCAACGTGGTATGCACTTCTAGCGAATCACCATCATCTTATTCCATGGAGACCTCCTCCTCCTCTTCTCTCTGGAGCTCCATCTGCATCAACCAAGCATCGTCTCCCATGTTGTTGGAGGAGGAGTAAGACATGATGCCTGTCCATGGAAACCTGATAGAGAATAGCACGAAACAAGGACAGAGGAGAATCTTGTGATACGATGATCAAAACATCCGAGAGTATATATAATGATTTTTTCCCGTGCAGGGCAAGTAATATGGAAGAAAAACAGAGTCCGAAAAGTCCACGAGGGAGCCACAAGCTCGGAGGCGCGCCCAGGGGGAGGGCACACCCCCAGGCTTGTCGCTTGCTGGTGCACTTTCCCGCCTGTTTATTATTTTCCTAATTTTTTATATATTCTGGAACGATAAAAAAGTACCTTTATGGAACTTTTGGAGTCGGTTTACTTACCATACCATGTACCTACTCCTTTTCAGGGTTCTGGAGTGTTCTGGAAGGTCTCTTCTATGTGCTCCTCCGGTGTTATTAATTGAATAATATTAGTTTCAACATTAATGGGCATACCTAAGATATAATGTTTAATTCCTTGCCCATTGACCACTCTCGGATTAGGGCCTTCAACATTATTCATCTTGATAGCTCCGGAGCGATACACTTCTTCGATGATATATGGTCCTTCCCATTTGGAGAGAAGTTTTCCTGCAAAGAATCTAAAACATGAATTGTACAATAGAACTTGATCACCTGCTTTAAATTCCCGTTTTTGGATTCTTTTGCCATGTCATGTTTTAACTTTTTCTTCAAACAACTTGGCATTTTCATAAGCTTGTGTTCTCCATTCATCTAATGAGCTAATATCAAATAACCTCTTTTCACCGGCAAGCTCGAAATCATAGTTAAGTTCTTTATTGCCCAATAAGCTTTATGTTCTAACTCAAGAGGTAAATGACATGCTTTTCCATAGACCATTTTATATGGAGACATCCCCATAGGATTTTTATAAGCAGTTCTATATGCCCACAATGCATCATCAAGTTTCTTAGACCAATTCTTTCTGGATCTATTAATGGTATTTTGCAAAATTAACTTTATTTCTCTATTACTCAAGTCAACTTGACCACTAGACTGAGGATGATAAGGCGATGCAATTATATGGTTGACATCATCTTTAGCAAGAAGTTTATGGAATGCACCATGAATAAAATGTGAACCACCATGAGTCATTAAATATCTAGGGACTCCAAACCTCGGGAAAATAACTTCTTTAAGCATTTTAATAGAAGTGTTATGATCAGCACTACTAGTTGGAATAGCTTCTATCCACTTAGTAACATAATCAATAGCAACTAAAATATGAGTATATATCCATTAGAGGATAGAAAAGGTCCCATATAATCAAAACCCCATACATCAAATGGTTCAATAACAAGTGAATAATACATAGGCATTTCTTGATGTTTACCAATATTACCAATTCTTTGACATTCATCACAAGATAAGACAAACTTACGTGCATCCTTGAAGGGAGTAGGCAAATAAAAACCAGATTGTACCTTATGTGCAGTTCTATCTCCAGCATGGTGCCCTCCATATGCCTCGGAATGACACTTCCGTGGGATTTGTTCCTGTTCATGCTCAGGTACACAATGTCTAATAACACCATCTACTCCTTTGTATAGATGTGGGTCATCCCAAAAGTAATGTCTTAAATCAAAGAAGAACTTTTTCTTTTATTGATATGTGAAACTAGGTGGTATATATTTAGCAACAATGTAATTAGCATAGTCTGCATACCAAGGATTATTACGAGAAGCATTTATAACAGCTAGTTGCTCATCCGGAAAACTATCATCAATAGGTAGTGGGTGACCAAGAACATTTTCCATCCTAGACAAGTTATCTGCTATAGGATTCTCAGCTCACTTTCTATCAATAATATGCAAATCAAATTCTTGAAGTAAAAGAACCCACCTAATCAGTCTAGGTTTAGCATCTTTCTTTTCCATAAGGTATTTAAATGCAGCATGATCAGTGTGGATAATAATAACTTTAGAATCAACGATATAAGCTATGAATTTATCACATGCAAACACAACTGCTAAAAATTATTTCTCAATAGTAGCATAATTTCTTTGAGCATTGTCTAAAGTCTTACTAGCATAATGAATAACATTCAATTTATTATCAACTCTTTTTCCTAGAACAACACGAATAGCATAATCACTAGCATCACTCATAATTTCAAATGGCGAGTTCCAATCAGTTGGTTGAACAATAGGTGCAGAAACTAAGGCTTTCTTAAGTATTTCAAAGGCTTCTACGAAATCATCATAAAAAACAAATAGAACATCTTTTTGAAGGAGATTAGTTAGTGGCCTAGAAATCTTCGAGAAATCTTTAATGAATCTTCTATAGAAGCCAGCATGACCAAGGAAACTTCTTATACCTTTAATATCTTTAGGACATGGCATTTTCTCAACTGCATCAACTTTAGCTTTATCTACTTAAATACCTCGTTCAGAAATTTAGTGCCCAAGTACTATACCTTCATTCACCATAAAGTGGCACTTCTCCCAATTCAAGACAAGATTAGTTTCTTCACATCTCTGCAAAACTCAATCAAGGTTACTTTAGCAATCATCAAAAGAATCCACGTAAACGGAAAAATCGTCCATGAATACCTCAATAATCTTTTCACAAAAATCAGAGAATATAGCTGTCATACATCTTTGAAAGGTAGCAGGTGCATTACATAAACCAAAAGGCATAAATCTATAAGCACAAGTTCCAAAAAGACAAGTAAAAATAGTTTTCTCTTGATCTTCTTTTGACACAGGTATTTGAGAAAAATCAGAATATCCATCAAGGAAACAAAAATGGGTGTGCTTAGATAATCTTTCTAGCATTTGATCAATAAAAGGCAAGGGGTAATGATCTTTTCTAGTAGCTTTATTTAATTTCCTGAAATCAATTACCATCCTATAACCAGTTACAATTTTTTGCGGGATAAGTTCATTTTTATCATTAGGAACAACGGTTATACCTCCTTTCTTAGGAACACAATGAACATGACTTACCCATCTACTATCAGCTATGGGATAAATTATACCTGCCTCCAAAAGCTTTAATATTTCAGTCCTTACCACTTCCTTTATTTTAGGATTCAGACGGCGTTGATGATCAATGACGGGTTTAGTGTCTGGCTCCATATTAATCTTGTGCTGACATAAAGTGGGACTAATGCCCTTAAGATCATCAAGAGTATATCCAATAGCAGCACGGTGCTTCCTTAGAGTTTTTAGTAACCTCTTTTCTTCATGCTCTGAAAGGTTAGCACTGATATTAACATGATATATCTTCTTTTCATCAAGATAAGCATGCTTTAATGTATCAGGTTGTTTCTTTAATTCAAACACGGGATCACTCTTAGGTGGGAGACGATCTCCCATAGTGTCAATAGGAAAATTATGTTTAAGAATAGGTGTTTATTTAAAGAATATCTCATCTATCTCATTTCTTTCATTCATATGCATATCATTTTCATGGTCTAGCAAATATTGTTCTAATGGATCAGTAGGAGGCACGACAATAGAAGCAAGACCAATAATTTCATCTTTGCTAGATAATTCTTTCTCATGTGGTTGTCAATTAAACTCATGAGATACATCACCAAAATTAACCCTAACCTTTTCTCTAACATCATCAATTTCAGCATTAACAATATTCAAGAAAGGCCTACCAAATATAATGGGACAAAGTTTATCTTGTTGTGAACCAAGTACTAAGAAATCAGTAGGGTATTTGATTTTACCTCACAAGACTTCAACATATCGAACAATCCCAAGTGGTGAATAGTATCTCTATTTGCAAACTTAATAGTAACATCAATGTCCTCAATCTCAGCAGGTGCAATACCATTCATAATCTCTTGATATAAAGTAAATGGAACATCACTCACACTAGCACCCATGTCACGTAAACCATGATAGAAATGATATCCAATTTTAACATAAACAACAGGCATGCCAACTACTCGCTTATTCTTATCCAACATATCTTGTTCATTTCTAGCAGGTTTAGCAATTCTAGCAGCTTCATCACAAAAGTAAATAACATGCCCATCAATATTATCAACCAAGAGATCCTTAAAAATAGCAATATTAGGTTCCACATTTATTTGTTCACAATGTTTAGGTGTTCTAATATTAATTTTATCAACCACAATTGTAGCTTTAGCATGTTCAAGGAAAGGAGGTTTCTCAATATAAGTAGTAGGCACAACTGGATCAACATTATAAATTATAGTTTCATCTTTAACTATAATATGTTCCTCTAACAACTCTTCAATAGGTGGATGATATTTAAACCACTTCTCATTAGGGAGATCAACATGAGTAGCAAATGTTCACAAAAGGAAGCTACTATCTCAGAGTCAAGTCCATATTTAGTACTAAACTTATGAAAAGCATCTGTTTCCATAAAAGATTTAACACAATCAAACTCAAGTTTTATACCTGACTCATTACCTTTGTCGAGTTCCCAATCTTCAGAGTTGCATTTAATTCTTTCCAGAAGACCCATTTGATTCAATATTTTTCTTCATGAAGGAACCAGTAGAAGAAGAATCGAGCATGGATTGATCATTATGAGAAAGTCGAGCATAAACATTTTGTATAATAATTTCTCTCGAGAGCTCATGATTGGGGCATGTGTGCATCATGGAATTAAGCCCCCCCAAGCTTTAGCGATACTTTCTCCTTCACGAGGCCAAAAATTATATATATATATATAATTTTGATCACGATGAACCAAACGCATAGGATAGAACTTCTGGTGAAATTCCAATTTCAATCGGTTCCAATCCCATGTGCCAATATCATCCAATAGCCTATACCATGTCAATGCATTTCCCTCCAAAGATAAAGGGAATACGTTCTTCTTAACTCCATCCTCAGATAAACCTGCAAGCTTAAACAATCCACATATTTCTTCCACATAGATTAAGTGCATATCAGGATGTACTGTTCCATCTCCTGCATAAGGATTAGCTAGTAGTTTCTCTAACATACCCGAAGGAATTTCATAATAAATATTTTCAGTAGGTTCAATAGATTGAGGGGCAAATCTTATTGCTTCTAGTCGAGGTGAAGATACCCTGAACAAACCCCTCAAAGGATTATTTTCCCATAGTGACCAGTGACTAAAATTTCAGCACGTAATATAAATGTTTCCTTACCAAATTCCACTTAACAAAGGCGCTTCACTCCGCGGCAACGGTGCCAGAAATGAGTCTTGATGACCCATAAGTATAGGGGATCAATCATCGTCCTTTTGATGTAAGAGTGTCGAACCCAATGAGGAGCAGAACGAAATGACAAGCGGGTTTCAGCAAGGTATTCTCTGCAAGTGCTGTAAGTAACAGTGATAGATAGTTTTGTAGCAAGATAATTCGTAACGGGTAACAAGTAACAATAGTAGCAAAAGTGCTGCAAGGTGGCCAAATCCTTTTTATAGCAAAGGACAAGCCGGAAAGTCCTCTTATATAAAGCAAAGTGCTCTCGAGGACACATGGGAATTGTCGTCTAGTCATGTTCATCATGTTTAGTTGATTCGCGTTCGCTACTTTGATAATTTGATATGTGGGTGGACCGGTGCTTGGGTGCTGTTCTTACTTGAACAAGCCTTCCACTTATGATTACCCCCTCTCGCAAGCATCTGCAACTACGAAAGAAGAATTAAAATAAATCTAACCATAGCATGAAACATATGGATCCAAATCAGCCCCTCACGGAATAACGCATAAACTAGGGTTTAAGCTTCTGTCACTCTAGCAACCCATCATCTACTTATTACTCCACAATGCCTTCCCTTAGGCCCAAGTATGGTGAAGTGTCATGTAGTCGACATTCACATGACACCACTAAAGGAAGAAACAACATACATATCATCAAAATATCGAACGAATACCAACTTCACATTATTACTTATAACAAGACTTCTCCCATGTCCTCAAGAACAAAAATAACTACTCACAAATCATATTCATGTTCAAGATCATAGGGGTATTGAATATCATTAAGGATCTGGACATATAATCTTCCACCAAATAAACCAACTAGCATTAACTACAAGATGTAATCAACACTACTAGCAACCCACATGTACCAATCTGAGGTTTTGGGCAAAGATTAAATACAAGAGATGAACTAGGGTTTGAGATGAGATGGTGCTGGTGAAGATGTTGATGAAGATTGGTCCTCCCACAATGAGATGATCATTGGTGATGTCGATGGCTTCGATTTCCCCCTCCCGGAGGGAAGTTTCCCCGGCGGAATCGCTCCACCAGAGAGCAAAAGTGCTCCTGCCCAGGTTCCGCCTCAAGACGGCGGTGCTTCATCCTGAAAGTCTTCTCCTTATTTTTTTCTAGGGCAAATGGTTTCATATAACAAAAGATGGGCATCGGAGGCTTGCTAGGGGGCCCACAAGCTCGGGGGGCGCGCCCAGGGGGGTAGGGCGCGCCCCTAGGCTTGTGGCTTCCTGGTGGGTCCCCTCCTGATGTTTCTTTCGCCAATTTTTTTAAAATATTCCAAAACAATTCTCCATAAATTTTCAGGTCATTTGGAGTTGTGCATAATAGCTATCTCTGTTGTAGCCCTTTCCGGTCCAGAATTCCAGCTGCCGGCAATCTTCCTCTTCATGTGAAACTTGCAAAATAAGAGAGAAAAGGCATAAGAATTGCATCATAAAGTGAAATAACAATCCAAAATACAATAAATAACAGTAAGAAAACATGATGCCAACTGGACGTATCAACCACCTCTCATCATTGTCGTACATGTTATGCTAGCATCATTGCACATCTTGGTACACTGCCAGAGGCATTCATATCGAGTCATATTGTTCTAGATATCGAGTTGTAATGTCAAGTTGTAAGTAAAAAAAAGTGTGATGATCATCATTATTAGAGCATTGTCCCAGTGAGGAAAGGATGATGGAGACTATGATTCCCCCACAAGTTGGGATGAGAATCCGGACGAAAAAAAGAGGCCGAAAAGAGCCCAACAAAAAAATGTGAGAAAAAGAGAGAAGGGGCAATGTTACTATCCTTTACCACACTTGTGCTTCAGAGTAGCACCATGTTTTTCATATAGAGAGTCTCCTATGTTGTCACTTTCATATACTAATTGGAATTTAACGTTATAGAACTTGGCTTGTATATTCCGATGATGGGCTTCCTCAAATGCCTGAGGTCTTCATGAGCAAGCAAGTTGGATGCACATCCAGTTAGTTTCCATTGAGCTTTCATACACTTATAGCTATTAGTGCATCCGTTGCATGGCAATCCCTACTCCTCGTGTTGACATCAATTGATGAGTGCTACTTGTGAGTTGCGTTGGGATTTCCTTGAAGAGGAAAGGATGATGCAGTACAGTAGAGATAAGTATTTCCCTGAGTTATGAACCAAGGTTATCAATCCAGTAGGAGAACCACGCAACACCTCGTTAGCAGTACCTAACACAAAATAACAAATCCTTGCACCTAATGCGAACAAGGGGTTGTCAATCCCTCGGCGAATACTTGCATGATTAAATTGTATGGTGATAGATATATAATTAAAGCACAAAATAAAATAAATAAAGAAAAATTGCACCAAGGTATTATTGATTTCAATATATGTTAAAAAGTAGACCCGGGCCATAGTTTTCACTAGAGGCTTCTCTCTTGAAAATAGCATACGATGGATAAATTTTTTTTATTGTTGGGCTATTGATAGAAAAGAAAATAACCATGACAATATCCAAGGCAATGATCATGCATATAGGCATCACGTCCGACACAAGTAGACTGACTCCTGCCTGCATCTACTACTATTACTCCACACATCGACCGCTATCCAGCATGCATCTCGAGTATTAAGTTCATAAAGAACGGAGTAACGCCTTAAGCAAGACGACATGATGTAGACAAAGAAAAATCACGCATGAATAAACCCCATCTTTTTATCCTTAATGGCAACGATACAAATACATGTCATGTCCCCTTCTGTCATTGGGATTGAGCACCGCAAGATCGAACCCATCACAAAGCACCTATCCCATTGCAAGGAAAATCAATCTAGTTGGCCAAACCAAATCAATAGATCGAAGAGAAATACAAAAATATAACAATCATGCATAAAAGAGTTCAGAGAAAACTCAATTAATATTCATGGATAAATCTGATCATAAACTCACAATTCATCGGATCCCAACAAACACACCACAAAAAGTCATTACATCGAATAGATCTCCAAGAACATCAAGGAGAACATTGTATTGAAGATCAAAGAGAGAGAAGAAGCCATCTAGCTACTAGCTATGGACCTGTAGGTCTGTGGTAAACTACTCACACATCATCGGAAGGGCAGCAAGGTTGACGTAGAGCCCCTCCGTGATCGATTCCCCCTCCGGCAGAGTACCGAAGAAGGCCTCCAGATGGGATCTCATGGGAGCAGAAACTTGCGGCAGTGGAAAAAGTATTTTGGTGGCTCTCTGATGTCAGGGGAATATTTGAGAATTTATAGAGGCAGAATTAGGTCAAGAGGTGCCACGAGGGGCCCACAAGCCTAGGGCGCACCTCCCCCTAGGGCGCGCCTCCCGAGCTTGTCGCTCCCTCGTGGCTCTTCAGGTCTTCTCCCGAACCTTCTAGGGTCTCTTCTGGTCCAGAAAAATTAATCCAAAGTTTTTCTCCGTTTGGACTCTGTTTGATACTGATTTCCTGAAAAGCCAAAAACAGGCAAAAAACAGCAACTGGCACTGGGCACTAGGTTAATAGGTTAGTCCCAAAAACCGATATATAATTGCATATAAAACATCCAAGATTGTTACTATAATAGCATGGAACAATCAAATATTATTGATACATTGGAGAAGTATCAAGCATCCCCAAGCTTAATTCATGCTCGTCCTCGAGTAGGTAAATGATAAAAATAGATTTTTTTGATGTGGAATGCTACCTATCATGTTCATCATGTAATTTTTCTTTGTGGCATGAATATAAAGATCCAAATGATTCAAAGCAATAGTCTATAGTTTGACATAAAAACAATAATAATAAGGCATACCAACAAACAATCATGTCTTTCAAAATATCAACGCTAAAGGAAAGTTATCCCTACAAAATCATATAGTCTTGTCATGCTCCATATTCTTAACACAACGTATTTATCATGCACAACCCCGATGACAAGCCGAGCAATTTGTTCATACTTTTTAATGCGCTTCAGCTTTTTCAACTCTCACGCAATACATGAGCTCAAGCCATGGATATAGCACTATGGGCAGAATAGAGTATGTTGTTGGAGGTTGTGTGGAGAAGACACAAAAGAAGAAAGTCTCACATTGACGAGGCTAATCAATGGGCTATGGAGATGCCCATCAGTTGATGTCAATGCAAGGAGTAGGGATTGCCATGCAACGGATGCACTAAGAGCTATAAGTGAATGAAAGCTCAAAAATAAAACTAAGTGGGTGTGCATCCAACTTTCTTGCTCATGAAGACCTCGGGCATTTGAGGAAGCCCATCATTGGAATATACAAGCCAAGTTCTTATAATGAAAAATTGCCACTAGTTATATGAAAACAAAGCATAGGAGACTCTCTATATGAAAAACATGGTGCTACTTTGAAGCACAAGTGTGAAAAGGATAGTAACATTGCTCCTTCTCATTTTTTTATTTTCTCTTTTTTTGTTGGGCTCTTTTTAGCCTCTTTTTTTGTGGGCTCTTTTTGGCCTTTTTTTATTCCCTCACTTGGGACAATGCTCTAATAATGAATATGATGATCATCACACTTCTATTTACTTACAACTCAAAAGAAAATTACAACTCGATACTAGAACAAAAATATGACTCTATATGAATGCCTCCGGCGGTGTACAGGGATGTGCAATGATCTAGCGTAACATGTATAAAAAATATGAACGGTGGCTGAGCCACAAATACTATGTCAGCTATGTGATCATGCAAAGCAATATGACAATGATGATATGTGTCATAATAAAACGGAACAGTGGAAGTTGCATGGCAATATATCTCGAAATGGCTATGGAAATGCCATAATAGGTAGGTATGGTGGCTGTTTTGAGGAAGATATAAGGAGGCTTATGTGTGATAGAGCATATCATATCACGGGGTTTGGATGCACCGGCGAAGTTTTCACCACAACTCAAGGTCAAAAAGGGCAATGCACGGTACCAAAGAGGCTAGCAAATTGTGGAAAGGTGAGAGTGCGTATAATCCATGGACTCACATTAGTCATAAAGAACTCACATACTTATTGAAAAAGTGTATTAGCCCTCGAAGCAAAGTACTACTATGCATGCCCCTAGGGGGATAGATTGGTAGGAAAAGACCATCGCTCGTCCCCGACCGCCACTCATAAGGAAGACAATCAATAAAAAATCATGCTCCAATTTCATAGCATAACAAGAGACCATACGTGCATGCTTCGGGAATCACAAACCTTAACACCAATATTCTTACTGAACCACAATTACTCACTAGCACAACCCGCATATTACCACGTTTATATCGCAAAACTATTGCAAGAAATCAAACTTACCATATTCAGTGATCTACATGAAAGTTTTTTATTATATCCCTCTTGAATACCTATCATATTAGGACCAAATTCATAACCCACACTAATTGTCATTACTATTATCAACTCTCAAAAAGATATAAGTGAAGCATGAGAGTGCAACTATTTCTTTAAAATATAACCACCGCAGTGCTCTAAAAAATATAAGTGAAGCACTAGAGCAACTGCCTAGCTCAAACGATTTAAGTGAAGCACATAGAGTATTAAAAAAATGAATAATGTGTGTCCCTCTCAAAAAGGTGTGTCCAGCAAAGATGATTGTGACAAACTAAAAGGCAAACAAAGCAAATACTCATATAATACACGATGCTCCAAGCAAAACTCATATCATATGATGAATACAAATATAGCACCAAGTAAAATTACCGATAGTTGGTAGAAGAAAGAGGGGATGCCTTCCGAGGCATCCCCAAGCTTAGATGCTTGGGAGTACTTGAATATTACCTTGGGGGTGCCTCAGGAATCCCCAAGCTTAGGCTCTTGCCACTCCTTATTCCTTCATCCATCATGATCTCACCCAAAACTTGAAAACTTCAGCACAAAAACTCAACAAAACCTTCGTGAGATCCGTTAGTATAACAAAGTAAATCACTACTTTAAGTACTGTGCTACTTGTGAACTGCGTTGGGATTTCCCTAAAGAGGAGAGGATGATGTAGTACAGTAGAGATAAGTATTTCCCTCAGTTAAGAACCAAAGTTATCAATCTAGTAGGAGAACCAAGCAACACCTTGTTAGCAACACCTGCACACAAACAACAAATCCTTGCAACCCAACGCGCAAAGGGGTTGTCAATCCCTCGACGGTTATGAGCAAGATTAAATTGTATGGTGTTTGATATATAGATCAGACAAAAATACAAAATAAAATAAAAATGCAGCAAGGTATTTTTGGTTTTAATATATGATAAAAGATAGACCCGGGGGCCATAGTTTTCACTAGAGGCTTCTCTCAAGAAAATAGCATATTGTGGGTAAACAAATTACTGTTGGGCAATTGATAGAAAAGCAAATAATTATGATGATATCCAAGGCAATGATCATATATAGGCATCATGTCCGAGACAAGTAGACCGAAATGATTCTGCATCTACTACTATTACTCCACACATCGGCCGCTATCCAGCATGCATCTAGTGTATTAAGTTCATGGAAAACCGGAGTAACGCATTAAGCAAGATGACATGATGTAGACAAGATAAACTCGCGTATGAATAAACCCCATCTTTTTACCCTTAGGAGCAACAATACATATGTGTCATGTCCCCTTCTGTCACTGGGATAGAGCACCGTAAGATCGAACCCATTACAAAGCACCTCTCCCGTTGCAAGATAAATCAATCTAGTTGGCCAAACGAAATCAATAGATCAGAGAGAAATATGAAGCTATAGTAATCATGCATAAAAGAGTTCAGAGAAAACTCAAATAATATTCATGGATAGATCTGATCATAAACTCACAATTCATCGGATCCCAACAAACACACCGCAAAAAGTGATTACATCGAATAGAACTCCAAGAACATCAAGGAGAACATTGTATTGAAGATCAAATAGAGAGAAGAAACCATCTAGCTAATAACTATGGACCCATAGATCTGTGGTAAACTACTCACGCATCATCGAAAGGGCAACAAGGATGATGTAGAGTCCCTTCGTGATTGAATCCCCCTCCGGCAGAGTGCCGGAAAAGGCCTTCAGATGGGATCTCGTGGTTCTAGAACTTGCGGTGGCGAAAAAAGTATTTTGTGGTCTCCTCCGTTAGTTTCACGATTTTAGAGAATTTATAGAGGCAAAGTTAGGTCAAACAGAGCCACATGGGCCCCACAAGCCACCAAGGTGCGCCCCACCCCTGGGCGCACCCTGGTCCCTCGTGGGCCACCGCTCCATCTTCTCGTCCCCTCCCGAAGCTTCCAGGGTCTCTTATTGCCAGAAAAAATTCTCTATAAAGTTTTGTGGCATTTGGACTTCGTTTGGTACTGATATTGTGCAAAACCAAAAACAAGTAAAAAACAGCAACTGGCATCGGGCACTAAGTTAATAGGTTAGTCTCAAAAAATGATATATTGTTGCTTGAAAATGTATATAAAACATCCAAGATTGATACTATAATAGCATGGAACAATAAAAAAATATACGTTGGAGACATATCAAGCATCCCCAAGCTTAATTCCTGCTCGTCCTTGAGTAGGTAAATAATAAAAAGAATTTTTTATGTGGAATGCTACCTAACATATTCATCATATAATCTTTTCTTTTGTAGCATAGACATGTGGACTTGGATGATTCAAAGCAATAGTCTATAATTTGACATGAAGACATCAATACTAAAGCATACTAAGAAGCAACCATGTCTTTCAAAATATCAACGCTAAAGAAAGCTATCCCTAGCCCATTATGCTCAATCATTGATCCATTCATGAAACACGCTCAAATATTAGCTACATCCAATGCACAAGTATGACAATAGTGTTCCCTAGTTGGTGCTTTGTAAGAGAAGATGGGGACTCAAAATAAAAATAAAAATTGCATAGAACTAAATAGATAGGCCCTTCGTAGAGGGAAGCAGATATTTGCAAAGCTGCCAGAGCTCAAAGCTTAAATTGAGAGATAAAATTATTTTGAGAGGCATGCTTTTCCTGCCAACGAAAACGACCGAGAGTTCCCAATATCTTCCATGCTAGACACATTATAGGCGGTTCCCAAACAAAAAATAAAGTTAATTTCCTTTCCACCATTCTTTCAAAATCCATGGCTAGCCGTATCCACGGGTGTCTTCCATACCAACACTTTCAAGGAATTTATTATTATCATTATATTAAAAAAATCATTTCAGGACTGGGCATCCCTTTTACCTGCCACACTCTCGTGCAATGACAAGTGAAATAACACCCATCATGAGAATAACCCACCTAACATGGAAAATATTGGCCACCCCCTGCCGCTTCATGAGTTGTACGGGCACACAAAACGGAAAGTTATTTTGAAAAATTAGAGTTGGCACATGCAAATTTACTTAGAACGACATCGAAATACCGCATATAGGTAGGTATGGTGGACTCATTTGGCACAACTTTGGGTTTAAGGAGTTGGATGCAGAAGCAGCATTCCCGCTTAGTACAAGTGAAGGTTAGCAAATAGATTGAGAAGCGACCAACCAAAAACGAAAACGGTCATAAACACGCATTGAACATAACTAACACTGAATAATGCACCACAAGTAGGATATAACTTTGTTGCGTAACTATTGACTTTATGTGCTTGCATAGGGAATCATAAACCTTAACACCAATATTCTTTCTAAACCACAATTACTCACCGACGTGACTCACATATTATCATCTCCATATCGCAAAACTATTGCAAGGAATGAAACTTATCATATCCAATGATCTTTCATGAAAGTTTTTATTATACCCCTCTTGGATATTCAACACTTTGGGACCAAATTCATATCTTGTGCAAATTACCATTACTATTATCAACTCTCAAAAAGATATAAGGGAAGCATGAGAGTGCAAATATTTCTTCAAAATTTATCAACTCTCAAAATAATATAAGTGAACCATGAGAGTGCATGTATTTCAAAATTTATCAACTCCCAAAATAATATAAGTGAAGCATGAGATTACATGTATTTCTTTAAAATATAACCACCACCGTGCTCAAAAAGATATAAGTGAAGCACTAGAGCAACTGCCCAGCTCAAAAAATTTAAGTGAAGCACTTAGAGCATTCTAACAAATCATGATAAACGTGTGGCTTTCTCAAATAGGTGTGTCCAGCAAGGATGATTGTGAAAAAATAAAGAGTAAACAAAGCAAAGACTCATATAATACACGACGCTCCAAGCAAAACTAATATCATGTGATGAATAAAAATATAGCTCCAATTAAATTACCGGTGGTCGTTAGAAGAAAGAGGGGATGCCTTCCGGGGCATCCCCAAACTTAGTTGCTTGGGAGTCCTTGAATATTACCTTGAGGTGCCTCGGGCATCCCCAAGCTTAGGCTCTTTCCACTCCTTATTCCTTCATCCATTGTGATCTCACCCAAACTTGAAAACTTTAATCACACAAAACTTAACGAAACCTTCATGAGATCCGTTAGTATAATAAAGCAAATAACTACTGTAAGTACTGTTGCAAACCCATTCATATTTTGTTATTACATTATACCTACTGTATTCTAACTTTACCATGGCTTATACCCCCCGATACAATCCATAGATTCATCAAAGTAAGCACACAATGCAACAAAAACAGAATCCGTCAAAAAGAGAACGGTATGTAGTAATCTGAGCATTGACCATACTTCTGTAACTCCAAATACTCTGAAAAAATAGGACATCATGTGAAATTTGTATGTAAATTATGTGTAAAGAGTTCAGAGCAAAAGCATGTTGTTGTGAATTTACAAAATTCCACAACTCGGCGCAAAAGTTTCTATTTTTTCACAGAATTGAGTCAACTATCATCCAAACCATCCTAAAGGCTTTACTTGGCACAAACACTAATTAAAACATAAAAAACACAATCATAACAGTAGCATAATTGTGCACACACAAGAAAACATAAAAATAAACAAGAAAATTAAGATAACTATTGGGTTGCCTCCCAACTAGCGCTATTGTTTTACGCCCCTAGCTAGGCATAATGCAAAGTCTCAAGTATTGTCATCTTTGGTTCTAGTTCCATAGGTGGCCCTCATGATTGATTCATAAGGTGGCTTAATTCTAGTTCTTGGGAAGTGTTCCATACCCTTCTTTAATGGAAACTGAAATTTAATATTCCCTTCTTTCATGTCAATTACCGCACCTATGGTTCGTAAGAATGGTCTACCAAGTACTATGGGACAAGACGGATTACAATCAATATCAAGTACAATAAAATCAACGGGCACATAGTTCCTATTGGCAAGAATAAGAACATCATTAATTCTACCCAAAGGCATTTTAATAGTAGAATCCGGCAAGTGCAAATTAAGTGAACATTCATCCATGTTGGTAAAACCTAGCACATCACATAGAGATTTTGGAATTGTGGAAACACTAGCACCCAAATCACATAGAGCATTGCACTCATAATTTTTAATTTTAACTTTAATGGTAGGCTCCCACTCATCATATAATTCTCTAGGAATTAAAACTTCTGGTTCTAGCTTTTCTTCTAAGGACTTCAGTACCCTTTTCATCAAGTTTTATATTGCTAACAAGGAATCTATAGATGAAACACCAATCATTTTAATATCCTCATCATTACTACGATAGAAATCGAGAGGAATCACTTTTAATAAAAAATCTCATTTAGCTCTTAGAATAGCAGTTCTTTTCTTACTCTCATCCATGGAGACATATAAAGCTTTAATTGATTCATTAATACCAATCTTGGGTGGTAAAATTTTAGTCTTAAGATTTTTCACACCATGAGTAATTCTATCAATGCTCCTAGACATATCGTCAATTTTATTCAAATTTTCCTCTATCATAGTGTTGAAAACTTTTTGAGCATTAATAAATTCTTTGATATTATTCTCAAGATCATAGGGCATCCTATTATTATTGCTATAAGAATTACCATAGGAATTGCTATAATTGTTAGAGGAATTTCCTGGAACGGTCTAGGATTGAACTTACCTCTATAAGCATTACTATTAAAATTGTTTCGCAAGACAAAATTCACATCTATGGGGTCATTATTTTGCTCAATCAAAGTATACAAAGGCACATCATTAGGATCAATAGGAGCATTTTTACTAGCAACCAATTTCATAACTGCATCAACTTTATTACTCAAAGTGCTAATTTCTTCAACCGAATTCACTTTTTTACTAGTAGGAGTTCTTTCAGTATGCCATTGCAAATAATTTGCCATAATATTATCAAGAAATTTAGTAGTTTCTCCCAAAGTAATTTCCAATAAAGTACCACCAGCGGCGGAATCTAAAAGATTTCTAGAAACAAGGTTTAATCCCGCATAAAAAAATTGTATGGTCATCCACAAATTTAAACCATGTGTAGAGCAATTTATTATCATTAGTTTCATCCTTTCCCAAGATTGGGCAACATGCTCATGTTCAAGTTGCTTAAAATTCATAATTTTATTTCTAAGGGAAATAATTTTCATGGGAGGAAAATACTTGGTAATAAAATCATCTTTACACCTATCCCAAGAATCGATACTATTCCGTGGTAAAGATGAAAACCAATTTTTTTGCACGATCCCGCAATGAGAACAGGAATAATTTTAATTTCACAATTTCATTATCCATATCTTTTTTCTTTTGCATATCACACAATTCTATGAAAGTGTTAAGATGGAATGCGACATCTTCATTAGGACTACCGAAAAATTGTTCTTTCATAACCAAGTTTAACAAAGCGGCATTAATATCACAAGTCTCCGCACTAGCGGCGGGAGGAGCAATCGGAGTACTAATAAAATCATTATTATTAGTATTAGAAAAATCACACAATTTTGTATTTTCCTGAGACATCGTGGCTACGCAAACAAGATAACAAGTAAGCAAAGAGGAAACAAGAAAAAGGCAAACAGACAATATTTTTTTATTTTTGTAAAAACTTTTTAGAAGTGGGGGAGATGAAAACGAGAGGCAAATGGCAAATATTGTAAATGCAAGGAGATGAAAGTTTATGCGTAGGTACTTGATAGATGTTGATGATGTCTCCCCGGTAACGGCGCTAGAAATTCTTCCTGCTACTTGTGAACTATGTTGGGATTTCCCCGAAGAGGAGAGGATGATGCAGTACAATAGAGGTAAGTATTTCCCTTAGTTAAGAAACAAGGTTATCAATCCAGTAGGAGAACGAAGAAACACCTCGTTAGCGGCTGATGACCCACAAGTATATGGGATCAATCGTAGTCCTTTCGATAAGTAAGAGTGTTGAACCCAACGAGGAGCAGAAGGATATGACAAGTGGTTTTTAGCAAGGTAATTTCTGCAAGCACTGAAATTATCGGTAACAAGTAGTTTGATAGCAAGATAATTTGTAACAAGTAACAATTTAACAATAAGTGCAGCAAGGTAGCCCAATCCTTTTGATGGCAAAGGACAGGCCGAAATGGTCTCACATAATAAGCAAAGCGTTCTTGAGGGAACACGGGAATTTCATCTAGTCACTTTCATCATGTTGGTTTGATTCGCGTGCGCTACTTTGATAATTTGATATGTGGGTGGACTGGTGCTTGGGTGTTGTTCTTACTTGAACAAGCCTCCCACTTATGATTAACCCCCTCGCAAGCATCCGCAACTACGAAAGAAGTATTAAGATAAAATCTAACCATAGCATTAAACATGTGGATCCAAATCAGTCCCTTACGGAATAGCGCATAAACTAGGGTTTAAGCTTCTATCACTCTAGCAACCCATCATCTAATAACTACTCCACAATGCATTCCCTTAGGCCCAAAGATGGTGAAGTGTCATGTAGTCGATGTTCTCATAACATCACTAAGGGAATCACAACATACATATCATCAAAATATCGAACACATATCAAATTCACATGATTACTTGCAACATGACTTCTCCCGTGACCTCAAGAACAAAGGTAACTACTCACAAATAATATCCATGATCAAGATCAGAGGGGTATTAAATATCATAATGGACCTGAACATATAATCTTCCACCAAATAAACCATATAGCATCAACTACAAGATGTAATCAACACTACTAGTCACCCACAAGTACCAATCTGTGGTTCCGGTACAAAGATTGAACACAAGAGATGAACTAGGGTTTGAGATGAGATGGTGCTATTGAAGATATTGATGAAGATTGGCCTCCCAGAGATGAGAGGGTTGTTGGTGATGACGATGGCTTCGATTTCCCCCTTCGGGTGGGAAGTTCCCCCGACATAATCGCTCCGCCGGATGGGCAAAAGTGCTACTGCCCAAGTTCCGCCTCGAGACGGTGGCGCTCCGTCCCGAAAGTACTCTCCTTATTTTTTCTAGGTCAAAAGACCTTATGAACCAGAAGATGGGCACCAGAGGTGGGCCGAGGGGGCCACTACCCACCAGGGCGCGCCTGGGGGGCCTGGGGCACCCTGGTGGCTTATGGCCACCTGGCAGCCCCCCTCTGGTAGTTATTTCCTCCAATATTTATTGTATATTCAAAAATAATTCTTCGTAAAATTCCAGCTTATTTGGAGATGTGCAGAATAGATATCTCTGACATAGCTTTTTCAGGTCCAGAATTCCAGCTGCTGGTATTCTCCCTCTTTGTGTAAACCTTGCATATTATTAGACAAAAGGCATTATAATACTCCATAAAGTGTTATTATGCCTAAAAGCATTGTAAATAAAAGTAGGAAAACATGATGCAAAATGGACGTATCAACTCCCCCATGCTTAGACCTCGCTTGTCCTCAAGCAAAAACCGATATCGACAATCATGTCCACATGTTTAGAGAGAGAGGTGTCGACAAAAAAAACAAAATACAGACATAGTAGCATCATGCTTATTATTATAACAACAACAAACTTTATCATAGAACTTCTCATGAACAAGTAACAATTCATCACAACATCGAAGTAGAAAGCATAAACTTTATTGAAAACTAACAAACTATGTTCTCAGTCAACTTTGCAACTACAATTCATCATATTTTCAGGAAGGGTCTCGTATTGGAGCCTTTTGGCAAGTACACATACTCAACCATCATCTAATCTTCTATGATTGCTAACACTCACAACATACCTATGAACAAAAAGTTTCAACCAGACACATAGAAAGATAGGGGCTTATAGTTTCGCCTCCCAACTTATTCACCTCAAGGGTGATGTCAACAATAATAACTCATGCTCACTCATATCCAACCGGATATATGTGCCTAGATCTTTCCCCACCACATGATGCTTGCCAAAGAGAAAATAAAAAGGAATAGAGGGAAATACTTTGACTCTTGCATAAAAGTAAAAGATAGGCCCTTCGCAGAGGGAAGCAGAGGTTGTCATGCGCTTTTTGGTTTTGTATGCACAATCCCTTAATGCTTAAGAACGTCACATTATATTGCCGCTTATGATAGCAACCTTTATTATGCAGTCCATCACTTTTATTACTTTGCCATCACAAGTTCGTACAATGCTTATTTTCCTTTACACTAAAACATCAAACACATTTAGAAGCAATTTTTATTGCCTTTTTGCACCGATGACAACTTACTTGAAGGATCTTACTCAATCCATAGGTAGGTATGGTGGACTCTGAAAACATGGATTTGGGTTTAAGGGTTTTGGATGCACAAGTAGTATCTCTACTTAGTGCAGATTTTTGGCTAGCAAAGATATTGAGCAAGCACCACATGTTGAAGGATCTATGACAATATAACTTCTATGTGAATATGAACAAACATAAATCATTATGTTGTCTTCCTTGTCCAACATCAACAATTTGGCATAAAATATTTAATGGGGGCTCACAATCATAAAAGATGTCCAAGATAGTATATTTGCATGTGAATCTTCTCTTCCCTTATTAATTCTTTCATGAGTTGCATCATTGACCAATGCTATGTTTGTCAACTTTCAATAAATTTTACCACTTATACTTTTCCTTATGTAATGTCATTACTTACCATAAGATTAGCATATGATCTTTTTCATTATTTCCTTTTATTTTGATTGGAACATAAAAGTAAAGAAGCAAAAACTCAAACTAAACTTTATTATATAACTCTCACTCGATTACATAGATAGATAGATCACGAAACTAGCACTCGAAAATAGATCATACTAAACTTCTATTCAACTAAATCACGAAATAGCTAAGGATCGAACTAAGATAGGTAAAGGTAATAAAAGTGATGGTGATACGATACCGGGGCATCTCCCCCAAGCTTGGCACAAGCCAAGGGAAGTGCCCATACCCGTGTACTCAAGTCTCCTTCTTTGGTGATGATGGCGGTGATGAGGTAGTAGCGTCACACTTCAGCTTCAATAGGTACTCCAATCTACGAATGATGCTCTGAAGGGCGATGATTTGCTCTTCTAACAAAATATTTTCACGTGTGAGATATTTATTTTGAACACGAACTATTTCAAAGGCCCTAAAGGCTTCAATTTGAATAGGGGTGAGATGGTTGTAGTATGGTTGAACAATATCTTCTTCTTCTTATGTTAGCATGGCCTACCCCCCTTCTTGAGCTTGATCTCCAGTAACTTCCTTACCCTTGTCCTCCTTGGTGGCTCCTTTTGGTCCCTCTCTTTTTAGTTCCATCTTCATCAGCCAAGCATCTTCTTCTATGTTGTTGGAGGAGGGAGAAGACATGATGCCTGGCTTGATAGATCTGACAGAAAAATAGCGCGAAACAAGAATAGAGGATTTCTCCACGATACGGTGGTCAAATCGTCCGGGGGTATATATAAAGATTTTTTTATCTTGGGAAACAAGCATATGGAAGGAAAACGGAGTCGGGAAGGTGCCCGAGGGGCCCACTACCTACCAGGGCGCGCCAGGTGGGGCAGGCGCGCTCTGGTGTCTTGTGGCCACCTGGGTTGCCTTCCCGGTTGTTTCTTATTTTTCTATTTTTTTTCTAATATTCCAAAACTGGCAGAAAATATTTTTGCGGATTTTTCGGAGTCCGTTTACTTACCATATCATGTACCCCTTCCTTTTTAGGGTTCTGGAGTGTTCTGGAAGGTTTCCTTTATGTGTTCCTCCGGTGTCATGGTTTGGGTAATGTTAGTTTCAACATTAATAGGCATACCTGAAATATAATGCTTAATTCTTTGCCCATTGACCACCTTCGGGTTGGTACCTTTGGCATTATTAATCTTGATAGCTCCAGAGCGATAAATTTCCTCGATGATATATGGTCCTTCCCATTTGGAAAGAAGTTTTCCTGCAAAAAATCTAAAACGAGAATTGTACAATAGAACTTGTTCACCAACCTTGAATTCCCGCTTTTGGATTCTTTTGTCATGCCATCTTTTAACCTTTCATTTGAATAGTTTGGCATTTTCATAATCTTGGGTTCTCCATTCATCTAGTGAGCTTATATCAAATAACCTCTTTTTACGGGCAAGTTTAAATCATAATTGAGTTCTTTAATTGCCCAATATGCTTTATGTTCTAATTCAAGAGGCAAATGACAAGTCTTTCCATAAACCATTTTATATGGAGACATACCCATAGGATCTTTATAAGCTGTTCTACAGGCCCAAAGTGCATCATCTAATTTCTTAGACCAATTATTTCGGGACCTATTGACAATTTTTTGTAGTATTAATTTTATTTCTCTATTGCTAAGTTCAACTTGACCACTAGATTGAGGATGATAAGGTGACACAATTCTATGGTTGACATCATATTTAGCAAGCATTTTACGGAAAGCACCATGAATAAAGTGTGAACCACCATCAGTCATTAAATATCTAGGGACTCCAAACCTCAGGAAAATAACTTCTTTAAGCATTTTAATGGAAGTGTTATGATCAGCACTGCTAGTTGGAATAGCTCCTACCCACTTAGTGACATAATCAACAACAACCAAAATATTTGTATACCCATTAGAGGAAGGAAAAAGTCCCATATAATCAAAGCCCCAAACATCAAATGGTTCGATAACAAGTGAATAATTCATAGGCATTTCCTGACGCTTACCAATATTACCAATTCTTTGACATTCATCACAAGACAAGATAAACTTACGGGCATCCTTGAAAAGAGTAGGCCAATAAAAACTAGATTGTAATACCTTATGCGCAGTTCTATCTCCTGCATGATGCCCTCCATAAGCTTCGGAGTGACATTTCCGTAGGATTTGTTCCCGTTCATGCTCAGGTACACAACGTCTAATAATACCATCTACTCCCTCTTTATAAAATGTGGGTCATCCTAAAAGTAATGTCTTAAGTCATAGAAGAATTTTTTCTTTTGTTTGTATGTGAAACTAGGTGGTATAAATTTAGTAACGATATAGTTAGCATAGTCAGCATACCAAGGAGTATTTTGAGAAGCATTTATGACAACTGATTGTTCATCAGGAAAGCTATCATCAATAGGTAGTGGGTCATCAAGAACATTTTCTAACCTAGACAAGTTATCAGCTACGGGGTTCTCAGCTCCTTTTGTATCAGTGATATGTAAGTCAAATTCTTGTAGCAAGAGAACCCGCCTAATGAGTCTAGGTTTAGCATCTTTCTTTTCCATAAGATATTTTATAACAGCATGATCAGTGTGAACAATTACTTTGGAATCAACAATGTAAGATCTGAATTTATCACAGGCAAACACAACTACTAAAAAAATCTTTCTCAGTACTAGCATAATTTCTTTGGGCAATGTCTAGAGTTTTGCTAGCATAATGGATACCATTTAATTTTTTATCAACTCTTTTTCCTAGAACAGCACTAACAACATAATCACTAGCATCACACATAATTTCAAAAGGCAAGTTCCAATCAGGTGGTTGAACTATAGGTGCAGAAGCTAAGGCTTTCTCAAGTGTTTCAAAGGCTTCTACACAATCATCATAAAAAACAAATGGAACATCCTTTTGTAAAAGATTAGTAAGAGGCCTAGAAATTTAAGAGAAGTCTTTAATAAACCTCCTATAGAAACCAGCATGACAAAGGAAACTACGAATACCTTTAATGTCTTTAGGACATGGCATTTTCTCAATTGCATCAACTTTAGCTTTATCCACCACAATACCTCGTTCAGAAATTTTATGCCCCAAGACAATGCCTTTATTAACCATAAAGTGGCACTTCTCCCAATTCAAGACAAGATTAGTTTGTTCACATCTCTGCAAAACTCAATCAAGGTTGCTTAAGCAATCATCAAAAGAAGTTCCGTAAACGGAAAAAATCATCCATGAAAACCTCAACAATCTTTTTCACAAAAATCAGAGAAAATAGCAGTCATACATCTTTGAAAGGTAGCAGGTGCATTACATAAACCAACGGGCATACGTCTATAAGCATAAGTTCCAAAAGGGCAAGTAGAAGTGGTTTTCTCTTGATCAGGCTGTGATACAGGTATTTAAGAGAAACCAGAATATCCATCAAGAAAGCAAAAGTGTGTGTGCTTAGATGGTCTTTCTAACATTTGGTCAATAAAAGGCAGAGGGTAATTATCTTTTCTAGTAGCTTTATTTAATTTTCTAAAATCAATTACTATCATATAGCCAGTAACAATTCTTTGTGGGATAAGTTCATTTTTTATCATTAGGAACAACAGTAATACCTCCTTTCTTAGGGACACAATGAACATGACTTACCCATCTACTATCAGATATGGGATAGATTATACCTGCTTCCAGAAGCTTTAGTATTTCAGTTCTTACCACTTCCTTCATCTTAGGATTTAATTGTCATTGATGATCAACAACGGGTTTAGCATCAGGTTCCATATTAATCTTGTGCTGATAGGGAGTGGGACTAATGCCCTTAAGATCATCAAGAGTATATCCAATAGCAGCATGGTGCTTCCTCAGAATTTTTCATAATCTCCCTTCTTCATGTTCTGAAAGGTTAGCACTAATAATAACAGGATATATCTTTTTCTCATCAAGATAAGCATACTTCAACGTGTCAGGCAATTGCTTTAATTCAAACACAGGATCACCAAGGTGGAGGAGGACCTCCTAAAGTTTCAATAGGCAAATTGTGTTTAAGGATAGGTTGTTGTTCAAAGAAAATTTTATCTATTTCATTTCTTTCACGCAAGTGCATATCATTCTCATGGTCTAGCAAATATTGTTCTAGTGGATCAGTGGGAGGTACGGCAATAGAGGCAAGACCAATTGTTTCATCCTTACTAGGTAATTCTTTATCATGAGGTTGTCTACGAAACTTAGAAAAATTAAACTCATGAGACACATCACCAAAGCTAACATTGACAGTTTCTTTCTCATAATCTATCTTAGCATTGACAATGTTCAAGAAAGGTCTACCAAAAATTATGGGACAAAATTCATCTTGTGGGGAACCAAGAACTAGAAAATCAGTAGGGTATTTTATTTTCCCACACAAGACTTCAACATCTCTAACAATCCCAATGGGTGTGATGGTGATGACCCACAAGTATAGAGGATCAATCATAGTCCTTTCGATAAGTAAGAGTATCGAACCCAATGAGGAGCAGAAGGAAATGACAAGCGGTTTTCAGCAAGGTAATGTCTGCAAGCACTGAAATTATAAGTAACGAGTAGTTTGGTAGCAAGATAATTTGTAATGAGCAAGTAACGGTAATGGTAACAAAAGTGCAGCAAGGTAGCCCAATCCTTTTGAGGCAAAGGACAGGCCAAAACGGTCTCTTATGATAAGCAAAGCGTTCTTGAGGGTACACGGGAATTTCATCTAGTCACTTTCATCATGTTGGTTTGATTTGTGTTCGCTACTTTGATAATTTGATATGTGGGTGGACCGGTGCTTAGGTGCTATTCTTACTTGAACAAACCTCCTACTTATGATTAACCCCCTCGCAAGCATCCGCAACTACGAGAAAAGTATTAAGAATAAATCTAACCATAGCATTAAACTTTTGGATCCAAATCAGTCCCTTACGGAATAGCGCATAAACTAGGGTTTAAGCTTCTGTCACTCTCGCAACCCATCATCTAATAACTACTCCACAATGCATTCCCTTAGGCCCAAATATGGTGAAGTGTCATGTAGTCGACGTTCACATGACACCACTAAGGGAATCACAACATACATATCATCAAAATATCAAACACATATCAGGTTCACATGATTACTTGCAACAAGATTTCTCCCGTGACCTCAAGAACAAAAGTAACTACTCACAAATGATAATCATGCTCAAGATCAGAGGGGTATTAAATAGCATAATGGATCTGAACATTTAATCTTCCACCAAATAAACCATATAGTAATCAACTACAAGATGTAATCAACACTACTAGTCACCCACAAGTACCAATCTATAGTTCCGGTACAAAGATTGAACACAAGAGATGAACTAGGGTTTGAGAGGAGATGGTGCTGTTGAAGATGTTGATGGAGATTACCCTCCCCAAGATGGGAGAGTTGTTGGTGATGATGATGACGATGATTTCCCCCTCCGAGAGGGAAGTTCCCCCGGCGGAATCGCTCCGCCGGAGGGCAAAAGTGCTCCTGCCCAAGTTCCGCCTTGAGACGGCGGCGCTTCATCCCGAAAGTCCTCTCTTTATTTTTTCTAGGTCAAAATGACTTATATACCGGAAGAGGGGCACCGGAGGTGGGCCGAGGAGGGCACAACCCACCAGGGCGCGCCTGGGCTCCCTGGCGCGCCTAGGTGGGTTGTGCCCACCTGGTGGGCCCCCTCTGGTAGATATTTACTCCAATAATTCTGATTTATTCCATAAAATTTCCTCGTGAAGTTTCAACTCATTTGGAGTTGTGCAGAATAGGTAGACTGACGTAGCTTTTTCAGGTCCAGATTTCCAGCTGCCGGAATTCTCCCTCTTTGTGTGAACCTTGCATATTATGAGAGAAAAGGCATTAGAATTACTCCAAAAAGCATTATTATGCATAAAAACATCATAAATAACAGTAGGAAAACATGATGCAAAATGAACGTATTCAACTCCCCCAAGTTTAGACCTCGCTTGTCCTCAAGCGAAAACCGAAATCGAAAAACATGTCCACATGCTTAGAGAGAGAGGTGTCTATAAAAACAAAATACAGACATAGAAGCATCATGTATATTATTATAACAGCAACAAACTTTAATATAAAACTTTATCGTAGAACTTTTATCATATAACTTCTCATGAACAAGTAACAATTCATCACAACATTGAAGTATAAAGCATAAACTCTATTGAAAACCAACAAACTCTGTTCTCAGTTAACTTTGCAACTACAATCCATCATCTTTTCAGGAAGGGTCACGTATCGAAGCCTTTTCTGGCAAGTCCACATACTCAACGATCATATAGTCTTCTATGATTGCTAACACTCACCGCATACACATGAGCCAAATGTTTCAACCGGACACATAGAAAGATAGGGGCTTATAGTTTCGCCTCCCAACATACTCACCTCTAGGGTGATGTCAACAATAATAACTCATGCTACTCATATCCAACTGGATATATGTGCTTAGATCTTTCCTCACCACATGATGCTTGCCAAAAGAGAAAATAAAAAGGAATAGAGAGAAGAACTTTGACTCTTGCATAAAAGTAAATACATAAAAGTAAAAGACAAGCCCTTCGCAGAGGGAAGCAGAGGTTGCCATGCGCTTTTTGTTTGTATGCTCAATCCCTTAATGCAAAAGAACGTCACGTTATATTGCCCCTTATGATAGCAACCTTTATTATGCAGTCTATCGCTTTTATTATTTGCCATCACAAGTTCGTACAACGCTCAATTTTCTCTTACACTAAATGATCCAACACTTTTAGAAGCAATTTTTATTGCCTTTTTGCACCGATGACAACTTACTTGAAGGATCTTACTCAATCCATAGGTAGGTATGGTGGACTCTCAAAATAAGATTTGGGTTTAAAGGTTTTTGGATGCACAAGTAGTATCTCTACTTAGTGCAGAATTTTTGGCTAGCAAAGATGGGGGGCAAGCACCACATGTTAAAGGACCTATGACAATATAACTTCTATGTGAATATGAACAAACATAAATCATTATATTGTCTTCCTTGTCCAACGTCAACAATTTTGGCATATAATATTTTGATGGGGGCTCACAATCACAAAATATGTCCAGGATAGTGTATTTGCATGTGAATCTTCTCTTCCCTTATTAATTCTTTCATGAATTGCATTATTGACCAATGCTATGTGTGTCAATATCCAGTAAAATTTTCTACTTATACTCTTCCTTATGTGATGTCATTACTTACCATAAGATTAGCATATGATCCTTTTCATTTATTTCTTTTCTTTTTATTGAACATGAAAGTAAAGAAAACAAATCTCAAACTAAACTTTATTATATATCTCGCACACGATTACAAAGATAGATCACTAAGCAAACACTCGAAAAGAAAGGATCGAACTAAACTTTTATTCATCTAAAGCAAAAGATAACTATGGATCGAACTAAGATAAGTAAAGGCAAAAGATAGTGGAGGTGATACGATACCGGGGCACCTCCCCCAAGCTTGGCACAAGCCAAGGGGAGTGCCCATACCCGATTACTCAATTTTCCTTTGTTGATGAAGAAGGAGGTGGTGGTGATGAAGCAGTTGCGATCTTGTCCTTCATGATCAAGAGATTCTCCAATCTACGGATGATGCTCCGGAGGGCGATGATATGCTCTTGCAATAGAATATTTTCACGGGTGAGATATTTATTTTGCACATGAACCATTTCGATGATTCGAAAGGCTTTGATCTTGGTGGGGGTGAGATGATCATAGTAAGGTTTAAGGATATCTTCTTCTTCCTCGGCAGGCAAGGCCTGCTCAACCATCGGCGCTTCATCTCCAGTAGCCTCATTGCACTTGTCCCCTTTGACGGCTACTATGGGCTCTTCTCTCTTCAGCTCGATTTTCATCAACCAAGCATCCTCTTCCACGTTGTTGGAGGAGGAAGAAGACATGATGCCTAGCTTAACAGATCTAACAAAAAGCAGCAAGAAAAGAAAACAGAAGATTTTTCCGTGATACGGTGGTCAATAGGTTCGGGGGGGGGGGGAGGGTATATAAAGATTTTTTTATCTTGGGAAACAAGCAAACGGAAGAAAAACGGAGTCTGGAAGGTACCCGAGGTGGGCACAACCCACCTTGGCGCGCCTGGCAAGCCAGGCGCGCCCTGGTGTCTTGTGCCCACCAGGGGTGCCTTCCTGGTTGTTTCTTATTTTCCTAATTTTTGTTATATTCCAAAACAGACAGAAAATATTTTTGCGGATTTTTCGAAGTCCGTTTACTTACCGTATCATGTACCTCCTTTTTTTTCATGATTCTGGAGTGTTCCGGAAGGTTTCCTTTATTTGTTCTTCCGGTGTCATGGTTTGGATAATATTGCTTTCAACGTTAATGGGCGTACCTGAGATATAATGTTTTATTCTTTGCCCATTGACAACCTTCGGGTTAGTACCTTCGGCATTATTTATCTTGATGGCTCCGGATCGATAAACCTCCTCGATAACATAAGGTCCTTCCCATTTGGAGAGGAGTTTTCCTGTAAAGAATCTGAAATGAGAGTTGTACAAAAGAACATATTCTCCAACTTTGAACTCACGCTTTTGGATTCTTTTATCATGCCATCTTTTAACTTTTTCTTTAAAAAACTTGGCATTTTCATAGGCTTGGGTTCTCCATTCATCTAGTGAGCTAATATCAAATAACCTCTTTTCACCGGCAAGTTTGAAATCATAGTTGAGTTCTTTAATTGCCCAATATGCTTTATGTTCTAACCCAAGAGGCAAATGACAAGCTTTTCCATAAACCATTTTATACGGAGACATACCCATAGGATTTTTATATGTTGTTCTATAAGCCCAAAGTGCATCATCTAACTTCTTAGACCAATTCTTTCGGGACCTATTAACAGTTTTTTGTAATATTAATTTTATTTCTCTATTGCTAAGTTCAACTTGACCACTAGACCGAGGATGATGAGGTGATGCAATTCTATGGTTAACATCATATTTAGCAAGCATTTTACGGAAAGCACCATGAATAAAATGTGAACCACCATCAGTCATTAAATATCTAGGTACTCCAAACCTTGGGAAAATGACTTCCTTAAGCATTTTAATAGAGGTGTTGTGATTAGCACTACTAGTTGGAATAGCTTCTACCCACTTAGTAACATAATCAATAGCGACCAAAATATGTGTATACCCATTAGAGGAAGGAAAAGGTCCCATGTAATCAAATCCCCAAACATCAAATGGTTCAACAGCAAGAGAATAATTCATAGGCATTTCCTGACGCTTACCAATATTACCAATTCTTTGACATTCATCACAAGATAAAACAAACTTACGGGCATCCTTGAAGAGAGTAGGCCAATAAAAACCAGATTGCAATACCTTGTGAGCAGTTCTATCTCCCGCATGATGTCCTCCATAAGCTTCGGAGTGACATTTCCGTAGGATTTGTCCCTGTTCATGCTCAGGTACACAACATCTAATAATACCATCTACTCCTTCTTTATAAAGATGTGGGTCATCCCAAAAGTAATGTCTTAAATCATAGAAGGTTTTTTTTCTTTTGTTGGTATGTGAAGCTAGGTGGTATATATTTAGCAACAATATAATTGGCATAGTCAGCATAAAAAGGAGTGTTATGAGAAACATTTATTGCAGCTAATTGTTCATCAGGAAAACTATCATTAATAGGTTGTGGGTCATCAAGAATATTTTCTAACCTAGACAAGTTATCAGCCACGGGGTTCTTAGCTCCCTTTCTATTAGTGATATGTAAATCAAATTCTTGTAGCAAAAGAACCCACCTAATGAGTCTAGGTTTAGCATCCTTCTTTTCCATAAGATATTTTATAGCAGCATGATCGGTGTGAACAATCACTTTAGAATCAACAATGTAAGATCTAAATTTATCACAAGCAAACACTACTGCTAAGAATTCCTTTTCAGTAGTAGCATAATTTCGTTGAGCACTGTCCAGAGTTTTACTAGCATAATGAATAACATTTAATTTCTTATCGACTCTTTGTCCTAGAATAGCACCAACAGCATAATCACTAGCATCACACATAATTTCAAAAGGCCAGTTCCAATCAGGTGGTTGAATAATAGGTGCAGAAATCAAGGCTTTCTTAAGTGTTTCAAAGGCTTCTACACAATCATCATAAAAAACAAATGGAACATCATTTTGTAAAAGATTTGTAAGTGGCCTAGAAAAGTACTTCGGATGAGTACTCACGGTTGCTTTGCTTTCGTTTTCCCCCATATCCATTTGATGCAACCAGATGACGGAGCCCCTAAGGCAGCTGCCCCTGCTGACGATCGCTACTTCTACCCCGAGGGTGGCTACTCCTTCGAGCTTGCCGACGTCTAGGAGTAGGATCGGAGGGTCCCAGGCAGGAGGCCTGCGCCTTTCGATCGTAGCTTTTGTTTTGCCCCGCCTTTCTAAAGGCTTACCTGTTTCTGTTTCATATCTGTACTCAGATATCTGATGCTTCCGCTGACGCTTGTATGCGAGCTTATGTATTCGAGCCCTCAAGGCCCCTGACTTGTAATATAAAGCTTGTATGACTTTATTTATGTTTTAGAGTTGTGTTGTGATATCTTCCCGTGAGTCCTTAGGCTTGACCATGTGCATTTGCGTGTATGATTAGTGCACGATTGAGCCAGGGGCGTCACACTTATCAGCATCCCCAAGCTTAATTCCTACTCGTCCTCGAGTAGGTAAATGATAAAAATAGAATTTTTGATGTGGAATGCTGCCTAACATGTTCATCACATATTCTTTTCTTTTGTAGCATGGACATTTGGAATTTTATATGGTTCAAAGCAATAGTCTAGTTTTGACATGAAGAATTCAATACTCAAGCATATCAACAAGCAACCATGTCTTTCAAAATATCAACACTAAAGCAAGTTATCCCTAGCCCATCATGCTCAATCATTGATCCATTCATGAAACACACTCGCATATTAGCTACATCCAATGCTCAAGTATGATCATAGTGCCCCTTAGTTGGTGCTTTATAAGAGAAGATGGAGACTCAAATAAAAATAAAAATTGTATAGAGTAAATAGAAAGGCCCTTCGCAGAGGGAAGTAGGGATTTGTAGAGGTGCCAGAGCTCAAAGCGAAAAAATATAGATAAAACATTTTGAGTGGCATGCTTTTCCTATCAACGAAAACAATCGAGTAGTTCCCAATACTTTCCATGCTAGATATATCATAGGCAGTTCCCAAACAGAAAATAAAGTTTATTCCTTTTTCCACCATACTTTCATATTCCATGGCTAGCCGTATCCACGGGTGCCGTCCATACCAACACTTTCCAAGGAATGTATTATTTGACAACATAAAGTAAATTCATTTTTCATTTCGGGACTGGGCATCCCTAATTCCTTTTTCATACTCTCGTGCAATGACAAGTGAATAAACACTCATCTTGAGAATAACACATCTAGCATGGAAAAATATCAGCCACCCCTACCGTTTCATGAGCGGTACGAGCACACAAAAAGGAAATTATTTTGAAAATTAGAGATGGCACATACAAATTTGCTTAGAACGGATCGGGAATACCGCATATAGGTAGGTATGATGGAATCATATGGAAAAACTGGGTTTAAGTATTTTGGATGCACAAGTAGTATTCCTACTTAGTACAAGTGAAGGCTAGAAAAAAGATTGAGAAGCATCCAACCAAGAAACGAAAAATCACATAAGCGAGCATTAATCATAACTAACACCGAATAATGCACCACAAGTAGGATGTAATTTCATTGCATAACTATTGACTTTCGTGCTTGCATAGGGAATCACAAACCTTAACACCAATATTCTTACTAAAGCACAATTACTCACCAACATGACCCACATATCACTATCATCATATCTCAAAACTATTAGAAAGAATCAAGTTTATTTTTTCCAATGATCTTCATGAATTTTTTTATAATTTTATTATATCCCTCTTGAATATCTATCACTTTGGGAATAGTTTCATATATTGCAATTTCTTTTGGCAAGCTCAAACAAATTTAAGTGAAGAACATGAGCATAAATATTTTTTTCCTTCTCTCAAAATAATATAAGTGAAGCATGAGAGAATTTCTTCAAAAATTCACTAACTCTCAAATTAATCTAACTGAAGCATGAGAGTATTTCTTCAAAAATTAAAGCACCACCTTACTCAAAAAGATATAAGTGAAGCACTAGAGCAATTCCATAGCTCAAAAAATTTAAGTGAGGCACATAGAGCAATTCTAACAAATCATAGCATCATTATGGCTCTCTCAAATAGGTGTGTCCAGCAAGGATTATTGTGACAAACTAAAAAGCAAAACATGCAAAGACTCATATAATACAAGATGCTCCAAGCAAAACTCATGACATGTGACGAATAAAAATATAGCTGCAAGTAAAATTACCGATGGTTGTTAGAAGAAAGAGGGGATGCCTTCCGGGGCATCCCCAAGCTTAGTTGCTTGGTTCTCCTTGAATATTACCTTGGGGTGCAATGTGCATCCCCAATCTTAGGCTCTTTTCACTCCTTATTCCTTCATCCATCGTGATCTCACCCAAAACTTGAAAACTTCAATCACACAAAACTTAACAAAACCTTCGTGAGATCCGTTAGTATAAGAAAACCAATCTTTACTTTAAGTACTGTAGAAAACCCATTCAAATTTTTTATTGCATTATATCTACTATATTGTAACTTTGCCATGGCTTATACCCCCCGATACAATCCATAGAATCATCAAAATAAGCACACAATGCAAAGAAAACAGAATCTGTCAAAAACAGAATAGTATGTAAGGACTCGAATTTTCCTCATACTTCTGTAACTCCAAAAATTCTCAAAAATTAGTAAAACAGAGGAAATTTGTATATCAATCTTGTGTAAAACATTCAGAATTTTTCTTCGCTTCTGTGAATTTAGACAATTATTTTACTGTATGCAAAAGTTTCTATTTTTCAACAGGATCAAATCAACTATTACCAAAGCTATCCCAAAGGCTTTACTTGGCACAAACACTAATTAAGACATAAAAAACACAATCATAACAGAGGCATAATTGTGCAAACACTCAAGAACAAAAAGAAAAAGGCAAAAATAAATTTTATTCATTGGGTTGCCTCCCAATAAGCACTATCTTTTTACGCCCCTAGATAGGCATAAAGCATAGATTCAAGTATTGTCGTCTTTAGTTTTTGCAACTTTTGTAAGGGCCTTTTCAAATCTGGGAGGCTCTTTGCGCTTCCCAAGATTTTCCAGAAAAGAAACCATCTTGAGATCTAAAATATCCAATAGCTTATTGCAAAGAGTAATCAAAGTATTCATGCGATTGAGATTTCCACTGATATGTTTAAGAGGTTCATTATATTTTTGCAACTCAACCAAATGTTTATGTAAATCACTTAACTTATCTAGAATTTGATCCCCTTCTTGAGTAAAGGAAGTCCCCTTTTTGTTGGCGGAATTCCCAAAATTACTTCTAGGATCTCATAAGCAGTATTAGCATGAAGCTCAATAAAGTTCCCTTTAGCGGCAAAATCCAAGAGTTGTATATGATGCAAAGCTAATCCTATATAGAAGTTTCAAAGCAAAATCTTTGCATCCCCTTTGAGATTGCAAATGCGAAAGGATTCCATTAGCCTATACCAAGCATCTTTCAAATTTTCTCCTTGTCACTGCTTGACGTATAAAACTTCAAAATCTGGTGACAAAGGAGGGGTAGTCATGCTAGCCATAGTGACAAAGTAGAGCAAGCAAGATCTCACGCAAAAAGATAGATCTGACGAGAAAATAGCGAATGAAAAAGAGGGCGAATAAAACGGTAAATTTTTGGTGAATTGGGGGATATGAAAATGAGAGGCAAATGGCAATTAATATAAATTGCAAGAAGATGAGATTTGTGATTAGGAACCTGATAGATGTTGATGATGTCTCCCCCGCAAAGGCGCCAGAAATCCTTTCTTGATGGCTCGTGTCCGCGTCAGTATTTCCCTGAAGAGGAAGGGATGATGCAGCACAACTACGGTAGGTATTTCCCTCAGTTATGAAACCAAGGTTATCGAACCAGTAGGAGAACCAAGCAACACTATGTAAACGGTACCTACACACAAAGAACAAATACTTGCAACCCGACGCGTAAGAGGGGTTGTCAATCCCTCTCGGGTAAAAGATAGATTGGTTTGTATGATTTTGGATAAATAGATCTAGCGATAAAGAAAAATAAAATAAATAAAGAAAAATTGCAGCAAGGTAATTTTGGGTTTTTAGAATAATAGATCTGAAAACAAAAGCAAATAAAATAGATCTGAAAGCAAATATGATAAAGAATAGACCCGGGGGCCATAGATTTCACCAGTGGCTTCTCTCGAGAAAATAGCATACGGCGGGTAAACAAATTACTGTTGGGCAATTGATAGAACTTCAAATAATTATGATGATATCCAGGCAATGATCATTGTATAGGCATCACGTCCAAGATTAGTAGACCGACTCCTACCTGCATCTACTACTATTACTCCACATATCGACCGCTATCCAGCATGCATCTAGTGTATTAAGTTCATGGAGAAATGGAGTAATGCAATAAGAACGATGACATGATGTAGACAAGATCTATTCATGTAGGAATAGACCCCATCTTGTTATCCTTAATAGCAAAGATACATGCGTGTCTTGCTACCCCTTCTGTCACTGGGAAAGAACACCGCACGACCGAACCCATCACAAAGCACCTCTTCCCATGGCAAGAAAAATCGATCTAGTTGGCCTAACTAAACCAAAGATTCGAAGAAGAAATACGAGACTATAAGTAATCATGCATATAAGAGATCAAAGAAACTCAAATAACTTTCATGGATAAAGATATCTGATCATAAACTCAAAATTCATCGGATCCCAACAAACACACCGCAAAAAGAGTTACATCAAATAGATCTCCAAGAGACCATTGCATTGAGAATCAAAAGAGAGAGAGAGAGAGGAAGCCATCTAGCTACTAACTACGGACCCGTAGGTCTACAATGAACTACTCACGCATCATTGGAGAGGCACCAATGAGGATGATGAACCCCTCCGTGATGGTGTCTAGATTGGATCTGGTGGTTCTGGAACTTGCGGTGGCTGGAATTGTGTTTCATTGACTCCCCTAGGGTTTTTGGATTTTTGGGGTATTTATAGAGCAAAGAGGCGGTGCAGGAGGCGGCCAAGGTGGGCATAACCCACTAGGGCGCGCCTGGGCCCCCAGGCGCGCCCAGGTGGGTTGTGCTCCGGAGCCCCCCTCTGGTACTTCTTTGGCCCAACAGGTGTCTTCTGGTCCAGAAAAATTCTCCAAAAACTTTTGCTGCATTTGGACTCCGTTTGGTACTGATATTCTGCGAAGTAAAAAACAAGCAAAAGACAACAACTGGCACTGGGCACTATTGTGATGCCCCCGGCTCAATCGTGCACTATCCATACACGCAAATGCACACGATCAAGCCTAAGGACTCATGTGAAGATATCACAACACAACTCTAAAACATAAACAAACTCATACAAGCTTTATATTACAAGCCAGGGGCCTCGAGGGCTCGAATACATAAGCTTGCGTACAAGCGTCAGCGGAAGCATCAGATATCTGAGTACATATATAAAAGAATACACAGATAAGCCCTTAGAAGGCGGGGCAAAAGAAAACACTATGATCGAAAGGTGCAGGCCTCCTGCCTGGGACTCTCCGAATCCTACTCCTGGTCGATGGCAAGCTTGAAGTAGTATCCACCCTCGGGGTAGTAGTAGCAATCATCGGCGTGGGCAGCTGTCTCAGGGGCTCCGTCATCTGGTCGCATCAAAAGGGATATGGGGGAAAAAGAAAGCAAAGCAACCGTGAGTACTTATCCGAAGTACTCAGCAAGCAAGGATCTACACTACATATGCAACATTATCAAAGGAAGGCTATATATGTGGACTGGGCTGCAAAAATGCCAGAATAGAGAGAAGGCCTAGTCCTATCGTAGACTAGCATCTTCAGAGGTCTTGCAGCAATAGAAGAGAGTAGAACAGTAAAATATAATGTAGCAGTAGTGATATCAACCTCACCCAGAGATCCTTTCTCGACTCCCTACGAGAAAGCAATCCCAGAGCCATACAGTCATCAACCTCGTCCTGAGATCCCTTCTCGACTCCCTGCGAGAAGCAATCCCAGAGCCATAGTATCCAAGTATCCAGTTCTAATTGTATCAATCAGGATACAACTCCGAGTGTCCGTTACCGAGGATCCGGCTATGCATAGATTAGTTCTTCCCTGCAGGGGTGCACCAACTTACCCACCGCGCTCGCTTAACTCCGGCCGGACACACTTTTCCGGGTCATGCCCGGCCTCGGCCAAACGACACACCGCAACCCTACCTACAGCTCAGCAGAGAGGTCCCCGCCGGTCTACATCCTAAGCGCAAGGGGGTCTTGGCCATCGCCTCTCGCCCTCCGGGTCGTTGCGCACACGGTGAAGCCAGGCACCAACACTACAGGAAGGCGCCGGTCCGTCCGTGCCGCCATGCTGAACTGGACGTCTGACAGAGCTTTCGGCTGATGCATACGATGCAGAACGCCCATACTATGCCCACGTGATGGTTAGTGCTATCGGGCCAGAGGCCCACTCAGATCACATATCCAAACCGTTAGTACCTTGGGGGTGCGGTAATGAGCAGAGACTCACGAAAGATGTGACCCCATCGCCCCGTCTCGAGGACTTGCGGCAAGGGCCAAGAATGCCCGGCCACGCCTCGTATTCATCACTCGGGCACCATACAGGCAACCCGTCTTCACATCACACGCGGGTACCCCTCAGGGTCGACCCGCCTTTCCAAGTAACAATAGCACAGTCCAAGTATCCGTGTGTCCATAACATCAAGGGAATCCGAGGTATCACCCTCATTGGATTCCTACTCGATGTATCTGTCAAGGTGAACTCGGAGGAATCACCCTCGCTGGGTTCACACTTGAGGTGTTGTACGACGGCGTCGTTATCGGAAGCGGTGAAGGAGGAATCACCCTCGATGACCACGATCGAATAGCTACTCTACAGAGTTAACATCAGAAGTGCTACAAGAGGTTTCACCCTCGGCACTCGATAGTAACGCTGCAGTGTCGTTACGACTAAGGGGGGTGATGTGCGGTGTCGGGGCCTGGTCTTAAATCCCGTTGATCGGGTCTTCGGATAATCCAGCGGGGCAATCGGGATAAGTGGGGTTACTAATAGGTCTCTACCCAGCCTATACTAAGCAGTTTAGGTTATGCAAGTAATTATCAATAGTAGGTTACAATAAACAGGCTATGCATCAGAATAGGTAAAGCAGTAGCAGCAATTCTAATGCAAGCATGAGAAATTAGAATGGGCGATATCGGGATGATCAAAAGGGGGGGGGGGCTTGCCTGGTTGCTCGGCGGCAAGGGCAAGGTCGTCAATGGTGGCGTCGGGCTCCTGAGTTGCGTTGGTCTCGGGGACGATGTCGGTGTCAGGGTCTACCAAGAGAGAAGAGGGGGAGGAAACAGTATAAATACACAGCAAACATGAGCAACACAATGTACGATATGACAATATGCAGTGCCGGGGTGTCCTAACATATGGTTGCACGTCACCGAGGAAGGGGGAATCCATCCGGGAATGTTTTCCCGGTTCCGGACATTTGTCATACAGATGACCGGAGGGGAACGGTTCCATGTTCGGATAGTTAGGGACGCGTGACGGATGAACGGACCATGCATTCGGATTCGTCTCGTTGTTCTGAGCAACTTTCATGTATAAAGTTTTTCGATCTGAGCTACGGATTATTTTATATGATTTTCTAAAGTTTTATTAATCATTTGGAATTGTTTTAATTCAGAAAAATCATTATTACATCAGCCTGATGTCATGCTGACATCAGCAGTCAACTTTGACCGTTGACTGGTCAAACTGACCAGTGGGTCCCACCTGTCATTGACTAGTCAGCCCTAATTAACATCTTAACTCTTAATTACCTAGTTAGTTAACTAATCTTTAGTTAGTTTATCTAAACAGAATTAATTAACTTAATTAATTACTTAATTAACTAATTAATTAGTACTTTTAATTATTTTTATTTTTCTTTCTATTTTTCTTTGTAGTTTCTTTTTTTTTCATTTTTCTCGGGCTGGCCCCACCTGTCGGTGGCACACAGCCGCACAGGGGGAAATGGGCGCACGCGCACGCACCACCGAGGTGCGGCCGTGGCCCGAGGCGGCGGCGGGCGAGGTTCGGCGAGCTGCGGCGGCGCGCGAGGCAGCAGCAGCTGTAGCAAGGGGGCAGCGAGCGGGAGCGGCCGGAGCGGGCGGCGACGCGCGACGGAGGGGAGGCTGGCGGAGCGAGCGGTGAGGCGAAGCGGGCGGCGCAGCGCACCGGGGCTGCGCGGGGCAGGCGACGCGGCTGGGGCGGGCGAGCAGCAGCCGCAGCTACAGTGGTAGGGGAAGGGCGAGCGAGGTGCAACAGCAGCAGGTGGCGCAGGGGAGAGGGAGGCACGGCGAGTCCACGGCAAGGGCTGCGGGCGGCCATGCGACAGAGAGGGGAGACGGGGGAGGTTCTCACCCTCGTCGCAGGGGAACAGGCGGCGAGGCTCGGGGTCGGCCGTTGGGGGAGGAGGCGACGACGGGGACGACTGCGGCGGTGGTCGGCGAGGACGGAGAGGGGCAGGGCAGTGGCGACGGCGAGCGGCGTCGGCGGCGACGCGGCGTCGTGCGGCGAGGGCGGGCGCGCGCGCCCCGATCCAATCTGAATCGGGGTGGGAAGGGAGTGAGCGAGAGTGGGGGGGGGGGCGAGTGGATAGGGCTAGGGTTCGGGAGCCGGGGGGGTGGGGAGGTTATAGCGGCGGGGCTCGGCCGGCCTGGCAGCCCGGTGGTCTGCTGGGCCGAGGCCCAGGGGGGGATTTGTTTTTCTTTTGATTTTGTTTTATTTGCTTTCTTTTATTTATTCTTTTCTGTTTAATAGTTCCCTATTTCACTTTCTATATATTTTAGTTTTATAAAATATCTAAACATCATCTAAATTAGTGTTACTAAATATGCTGCTGCCATTAAAAGTTTTACTCTAGAATAACATATTTTAGTATTTTATAAAATACCAAAGGCATTTATATAATTGTTTTAACTACTGTTTAATTATTTAAGTGCATTTAATTAATTTATAAAAATGTGGTTTCTACATGGCAATTATCCAGAGATTATTTGCCGCACTTTATACATTTTTGTTTGTCATTAGAAAACTTTATTTGTTTGGCTTTATTTTAAATTTGAATTTGACGGGATTCGAATCATCGCGAGTTTAACAACAGTAATCGTGGTGACGTGGCATCATTAGCGTGTGGTTACTGTAGCTTAACTACCAGGGTGTTACAAATATGTCAATAGGTTAGTCCCAAAAAATGATATAATGTTGCTAAAAAATTATTGTAACACATCCAAGAATGATAATATAACCGCATGGAACAAGCAAAACTTATAGATACGTTGGAGACGTATCACCCCCAGGCGCGTGGTGGTGGGTGGTGGACACCTCGTAAGGCAGTTGTTGCTCTTCTTCGGGCGCAAGGAAGCTTATATCCAGAAAAAATCATGTTAAAATCTCAGCGCAATTGGGGTTACGGATCTCTGGGAATATAAGAAGCCGTTTTCGGCCAGAAAAGAGGAACGCGAAACAGAAGAGAACAAAGGGATATATCCAATCTAGGAGGGGCTTCTGCCCCTCCACCGCCATGGCAACCATGGACCAGAGGGGGCACTCTCCTCCCATCTAGGGGGGAGGCCAAGGTAGAATAAGAAGGAGTGGGGCTCTCTCCCCCTCTCTCCCGGTGGCGCCGGAACGCCGCCGGGGCAATCATCGTGTGACGGCGATCTACTCCAACAACTTCATCATCTTCACCAACAACTCCATCACCTTCCCCCATCTATATTCAGCGGTCCACTCTCCCGCAACCCATTGTACCCTCTACTTAAACATGGTGCTTTATGCTTCATATTATTATCCAATGATATATTGCCATCCAGTGATGCTTGAGTTGATTTTTGTTGTCCTATCGGTAATTGGTAAATTGCTATGATTGGTATAATTTTCTTGTAGTTATGTTGATGTCCTTTGGTGCCCATCATATGAGCGTGCGTGTGGATCACACCATAGGGTTAGTTATATGTTGATAGGACTATGCATTAGGGGGCAAGGGTGACAGAAGCTTCTTCCTACCATAGAAATTGATGCATACGGGATTGAATGGGGACCAATATATATCTTAATGCTATGGTTGGGTTTACCTTAATGAACGTTATTAGTTGCGGATGCTTGCTAATAGTTTCAATCATAAGTGCATAGAGTTCCAAGTAAGGGATGACATGCTAGCAGTGGCCTCTCCCACATAAAAACTTGCTATCGGTCTAGTAACGTAGTCAATTGCTAAGGGACAATTCTGCAAATCCTACCACTACTAATCCACACTCGTTATACTAAGTTAATTGTTTCTTTATCTAAACATCACCTAACTTTTATTTTCACGTTCTTTATTATCTTGCAAACCTATCCTATTACACCTACAAAGTACTTCTAGTTTTATTCTTGTTCTAGGTAAAGCAAACGTTAAGCATGCGTAGAGTTGTATCGGTGGTCGATAGAACTTGAGGGAATATTTGTTTTGCCTTTAGCTCCTCGTTGGGTTCGACACTCTTATTCATCGAAAAAGGCTACAAACGATCCCCTATACTTGTGGGTTATCAAGACCTTTTCCTGGCGCCGTTGCCGGGGAGCAATAGCGTGGGGTGAATATTCTCATGTTTTCTTGTTTGCTTTATCACTAAGTAGTTTTTATTTTGTGCTCTTGTTTTCTATCTTTAGTTATGGGTAGGAAACGCAAAATAGCAAAAAAATTAGTTGTACCTACTAAACCAATGGTTGAAGAAACACCCAAAATCTATCATACTGCTGAAGCTTTCTACTTGGATCATCTTCAATCCCTATGTGCTCGTGCTGAAACCCCAACTAGCTTAGTTGAGGGAAAATCATTAAATGAGCATGCTTATTATGTGCGACACCGCTTATCTCAAAAGGGAAACTTTTATGGCATCAAATTGATACTATGCAATGCTATGGTTGGAATTTATGTGAATTATATGATTTTACTTGTTGTTCTGAAGACCCTAAGAAACACCTTCCCTACCAATGTGAGTTTAGTGATAATGGAATCGTATCTTCTTATGCTAAGGGTGTTTATAATTACTATGTTGTTGAACAAATTGAAGAATTTGTTGCTTTTAAGGGTGCTTATGAAATTGCTTCTTTGATTGAAAAGCATGATGCTACTCTTTACAAATCTGAAAATGTAGCTATGCTTGAATATTGCTATAAAAATTATGCCTCTAATGCTTATGTTAAATCATATATTGAGGACTCCTCCGCTGTCCAAGAAGAAACTAATATTTTGCAGGAAACTATGGAAGAAGAAATTGCTAAAATTGTGAGCTCATTAGATGAAAAAGATGAGGAGAGTGAAGAACAAAAGGAGGAAGAGCGGATTGATCACCCATGTCCACCTTCTAATGAGAGTAACTCTTTATCTCATACATTGTTTAATTTCCCTTCGTTCTTACCGAAGGATGAATGCTATGATAATTGGTTTGGTTCTTTTGAAATATCCCTTTTTGATGAACTTGATGCTTGCTATGCTTGTGGCCAAGATGCCAATATGAATTATGCTTATGGAGATGAACTTGCTATAGTTCCTTATGTTAAGAATGAAATTGTTGCTATTGCACCCACACATGATAGTCCTATTATCTTTTTGAATTCTCCAAACTATAGTATATCAGAGAAGTTTGCTCTTATTAAGGATTATATTGATGGGTTGCCTTCTACCATTACACATGATGATTTTGATGAATATAATATGCATGTGCTTGCTGCTCCTACTTGCAATTATTATGAGATAGGAACTACATCTCCGCCTCTTTATGTTTCCAATACGATAAAATTGCAAGAAACTGCTTATGCTATGTATTGGCATTTACTTGATGTGCATGAATTGTTCTTTTATGACATGCCAATGCATAGGAAGAGAGTTAGACTTCGTCATTGCATGATATATGTTGATTTGTGCTCACTACTAAATTATAAATCATTGTTAATTAAAATTGGCTTTGATATACCTTGGGATCCAGGTGGATCCATTACTTGAGCACTTTATGCCTAGTGATGTTGGCTTGAACTACGTCGGAATTTCCCCAAAGAGGAAGGGATGATGCAGCACAGCAACGGTAGGTATTTCCCTTAGTGATGAGACCAAGGTTATCGAACCAGTAGGAGGACCAAGCAACACTACATAAACAACACCTACACACAAAGAACAAATACTTGCAACCCGACGTGTTAAAGGGGTTGTCAATCCCTTTCGGGTAAAGGCGCCAGAAATTGGCAAGTTGACGAGAGATAAATTGTAGTAGATTGGATAAATAGATCGCGAATAAAATAAAGTGCAGCAAAATATTTTTGGGTTTTTTGAAATATAGATATGAAAATAAAAGTGGCAAATAAATAAAAAGGCAAATAGCAAAATAGATCTGAAAATATATGATGAGAAAATAGACCCGGGGGCCGTAGATTTCACTAGTGGCTTCTCTCGAGAAAAATAGCATATGGTGGGTAAACAAATTACTGTTGGGCAATTGATAGAACTTCAAATAATTATGACGATATCCAGGCAATGATCATTATTATAGGCATCACGTCCAAGCTTAGTAGACCGACTCCTGCCTGCATCTACTACTATTACTCCACACATCGACCGCTATCCAGCATGCATCTAGTGTATTAAGTTCATGGAGAAACGGAGTAATGAAATAAGAACGATGACATGATGTAGACAAGATCTATTTATGTAGAAATAGACCCCATCTTGTTATCCTTAATAGCAACGATACATACGTGTCGGTTCCCCTTCTGTCACTGGGATCAAGCACCGTAAGATCGAACCCATCACAAAGCACCTCCTCCCATGGCAAGAAAAATTGATCTAGTTGGCCTAACTAAACCAAAGATTCAAAGAATAAATACGAGGCTATAAGTAATCATGCATATAAGAGATCAAAAGACTCAAATAACTTTCATGGATAAAAACATAGATCTGATCATAAACTCAAAGTTCATCGAATCCCAACAAACACACCGCAAAATAATTACATCAAATAGATCTCCAAGAGACCATTGTATTGAGAATCAAAAGAGAGAGAGGAAGCCATCTAGCTACTACCTATGGACCCGTAGGTCTACAATGAACTAGTCACGTATCATCGGAGAGGCACCAATGAGGATGATGAACCCCTCCGTGATGGTGTCTAGATTGGATCCGTGGTTTCTGGAACTTGCGGCGACTGGAATTGATTTTCGTCGACTCCCCTAGGGTTTCTGGAATATTGGGGTATTTATAGAGCAAAGAGGCGTGCGGGAGGCGGCCGAGGTGGGCACAACCCACCAGGGCGTGCCTGGGAGACAACCCAGAAGTTTTAGAGAGTCATTTTATTCTGTTGTGTGATTTTATAAAATTTAAAAACAAAAAAATATAGAGGGGAACCTAAAACTTTTCAAAAAGAAAAGTGAAAGTGAGAGAGACCAGCATTGTTAAAGTGGTTGCTAGCCTAGAACTTTGTTCATGCCCATGGAAACTTTGTGAATCTTAATTACATAAACTTTTCAACAAAAATAATTATCCCCTTGTACAAATCCATTGTATTATAAAAATAATGTGCCAAGATTTGCCTTTAGGATGATTAGATTGCTTGTTGGTATGTGCGGTGCAAAAACAGAAACTTTTGCTGTAGTGCATGAATTTACATTTTTTACTGGAACGTCAAAAGTTTCTGAAATTTTTACAAGCTGATATGAATTTTTTTATTTTTTCCTAATATTTCAGAATTTTTGGAGTTACAGAAGATTGGTCAAAGTTTAGATTACTACAGACTGTCCTGTTTTTGATAGATTCTGTTTTTGATGCATTGTTTTGCTTGTTTTGATGGAACTATGGACTTTATCGGTGGTATAAGCCATGGAGAAGTTAGAATACAGTAGGGATAATGCAAAAATAAAATATGAATGGGTTTGCAACAGTACTTAAAGTAGTGATTTTCTTTATTATACTAACGGATCTCACCAGTTTTCTGTTAAGTTTTCTGTGGATGAAGTGTTCAAAGATCAAGGAGGTCTCGATATGAGGAGAAGGAGGAGAGGCAAGAGTTCAAGCTTGGGGATTCCCAAGACACCCCAAGTAAATATCCAAGGAGACTGAAGTGTCTAAGCTTGAGGATGCCCCAGAAGGCATCCCATCTTTCTTCAACAAGTATCGGTATGTTTTCGTTTTCGTTTCGTTCATGTGATATGTGTAAATCTTGGAGCGTCTTTTTTGTTTAGTTTTCACTTTTGTTTTATGCACCATGCTAGTATGAGATAGTCCATGGTTTATTTATAGAATGCTCATTGCACTTCACATATATCATTTGAGTATGGCTTTATAGAATGCTTCATGTGCTTCACTTATATCATTTGAAGTTTGGATTGCCTGTTTCTCTTGATATAGAAAACCGTATTTGTAGAATGCTCTCATGCTTCACTTATATCTATTCAGAGAGTCAACAGGAATTGGTTATTCACATGGTTAGTCATAAAATCCTACATAAAACTTGTGGATCACTGAATATAATGTGTTTGATTCCTTGCAATAGTTTTGCGATATAGAGATGATAATATGCGGGAGGTACTAGTAAACGGTTGTGGTTAGTAGGAATATTGATGTGAAGGTTTGTGATTCCCGAAGCATGCACGTATAGTCTCTTGTTATGCTATGAAGTTGGAGCATGATTTATTATTGATTGTCTTCCTTATGAGTGGCGGTCGGGGATGAGCGATGGTCTTTTCCTACCAATCTATCCCCCTAGGGGCATGCGTAGTAGTACTTTGCTTCGAGCACTAATAAACTTTTGCAATAAGTATATGAGTTCTTTATGACTAATTTGAGTCCATGGATTATGCGCACTCTCACCTTTCCGCAATTTGCTAGCCTCTACGGTACCGTGCATTGCCCTTTCTCACCTCGAGATGTGCTGCAAACTTCATAGGTGCGTCCAAACCCCATGATATGATACGCTCTATCACACATAAGCCTTATTATATCTTCCTCAAAACAGCCACCATACCTACCTATTATGGCCTTTCCATAGCCATTCCAAGATATATTGCCATGCAACTTCCACCACTTTCGTTTTGATGACTTGAGCATTCATTGTCATATTGCTTTGCATGATCATAAGATAGCTAGCATGATATTTCCATGGCTTGTCCGTTCTTTGATATTTCTGCTACGCAAGATCATTGCACATCCTGGTACACTGCCAGAGGCATTCATATAGAGTCATACTTTGTTCTAGGTATCGAGTTGTAATTTTTATTTCTTTTGAGTTGTAAGTAAATAGAAGTGTCATGATCATCATTATTCATTATTAGAGCATGTCCCAGAGAGGAAAGGAAAAAAGAAGAAAAAAAATAGAAAAAAAGTGAGGCAAAAAAGAGCCCAAGAAAAAGAAAATAAAGAAGAAAAAAATGAGAGAAAAGAGAGAAGGGGCATGCTAATTCCACACGTGTGCTTCGAAGTAGCACCATGTTTTTCATATAGAGAGTCTCCTATGTTGTCACTTCCATATACTAGTGGGAATTTTTCATTATTGAGTTATATGCACACCCACTTAGCTTTAATATTGAGCTTTCATACACTTATAGCTCTTAGTGCATCAGTTGCATGGCAATCCCTACTCCTTGCATTGATATCAATTGATGGGCATCTCCATAGCCCGTTGATTAGCCGCGTCGATGTGAGACTTTCTTACCTTTTTGTCTTATCCATATTTACCCCTATCATCATACTCTATTCCACCCATAGTGCCATGTCCATGGCTTGTGCTCATGTATTGTGTGAGTGTTGAAAAAGCTGAAGCGTGTTAAAAAGTATGAACCTATTGCTCAACTTGTTATCGGGGTTGCACATGATAAATACTTTGTGTTAAGAAGACGGAGCATGACAAGACTATATTATTTTGTAGGGATAGCTTTCTTTAGCATTGATATTTTGAAAGACAGGATTGTTTGTTGGGATGCCTGAGTATTAATGTCTTTATGTCAAATTATAGACTACTGCTTTAAATCACTCGTGTCTTAATATTCATGCCATGATTAGATATATGATCAACATTATACTAGGTAGCATTCCACATCAAAAATTATCTTTTTTATCATTTACCTACTCGAGGACGAGCAGGAATTAAGCTTGGGGATGCTGATATGCCTCCGTCGTATCTATAATTTTGATTGTTTCATGCCAATATTATACAACTTTCACATACTTTTGGCAACAATTTATATGATTTATTGGACTAACATATTGAACCAGTGCCCAGTGACAGTTCCTGTTTGTTGCATTTTTTTTGTTTCGCGGAATATCCATATCAAACGAAGTCCAAACGCGATAAAAATTTACGGAGAATTATTTTGGAATATATGTGATTTTTGGGAGGTGGAATCAAGGCAAAAGGAGGCCCACAGCCCCCACAGTACACCAGGGCGGGCCCCAGCCCCCAGGCGCGTGGTGGTGGGTGGTGGCCACCTCGTAAGGCGGTTGCTGCTCTTCTTCGGGCGCAAGGAAGCTTATACCCGAAAAAAATCGTGTTAAAATCTCAGCGCAATCAGAGTTATGGATCTCCGGGAATATAAGAAACGGTTTTCGGCCAGAAAAGAGGAACGCGAAACAGAAGAGAACAAAGGGATATATCCAATCTAGGAGGGGATTCTGCTTCTCCGCCTCCATGGCAACCATGGACCAGAGGGGGAACTCTCCTCCCATCTAGGGGGAGGCCAAGGAAGAAGAAAGAAGAGGGGGGGTGTCGGTGTCAAAACCGGCAGACCTCGGGGTAGGGGGTCCCAAGCTGTGGATCTAGGATCGATGGTAACAGAGACGATGAACACGGTGTTTTACCCAGGTTCGGGCCCTCTCTATGGAGGTAAAACCCTACGTCCTACTCTTGTTTGTATTTATGAAGTATCAAGGTACAGAGTTGATCTACCTCGAGATCATATGTTGTGATCTAAACCCTAGAGGTATGATGAGTAATGCCATAATCTATTTATCAACGAGCCTGGCCTCGGCTTATATAATGTACCGGAGGTCTAGAATAACAAGAGTCCTAGTCGGCTACGTCGGTAGAGAGGAGTCCTTGTCTTGATCACCAAGTCTTGTGGAATCTTCCTCGTATATGTCTTCGGCTATCCGAACTGGCCCATTAGCGAACCGCCACGGGGGTCCTCGGCCCAACCCACTGGTCGGGAGGCGACATGGTGAGTACCCCCTAGTCCAGGACACCGTCAGTAGCCCCCTGAACCGGTCTTCAAGCTGGGGATGCTCCTTGATTCTTCCGAACTGTTCTTCATCTTCGGTCGTCGGTCTTGAAAACTGGTTCAACAAATCTTCCCATCTCTGATCGTGAGGATCGCCGAGGTATATCCGAAGAGTTCATACGTCGGGTATCCGAGGAGTCTTTTAAGTTATCGGCCTTTATCAATGCCTTGTAAGTTTTTTACACCACACCTGGGGTGTGAAGTGTTTCTCGTGCGACGGCGCCCTCTTGCGTCCGAGCTCCAAGGCCGAACGAAATCCGAGGCGTCTCTTCACAGTCGAGCTCCAACACTATTTGGCATTCAAGGTACCCTCTTGCGTCCGAGCTCCAACGCCGTACTGAATCCGAGGTATCATAGATTACCTTGGCCTCTGAAAATTTGAATGAGTTCATTTGAGCTTAAATGCCGGAGTAGTCTTTTATGGAACGAGCCATTCGAATCTGAGCATTATGCCGGACTGCTTCCGAGCTCCAACGCTGGACTGCATCCGAGTTCTAACGATGGTCAGCATCCGAGGTGTCATAACTACCTAGGTCTTCAAAAGATTGAACGAATTCTGCCGAGCTTAATGCCGGAAATGCCCTCTATGGAGCCAGCCACTGGCGCCCAAGCTTTATGCCGGACTGCTTCCGAGGTGGTGCACCACCCTGACTGCGGGCTGATTTTTTGTGAATATTTTCAATTGGTGCAATTTATTCTCTGCCGAGATATATAGCCGGTAGCCCTCGAGGTGTGTGTCGGTCTAAAACCCGAGATGCACCTAAAGGATGGCATAAAACCGGTGATCCCAGTAGCCCCTGAGACTCAGGTCGATTCACAAAATCGGCCTGAGAATCAACTCCTAGCTCTGTAGCATACTTAGGAATAGAAATGTGGTATGCATATTCCTCGAGACTCAGGTTGGCTGCGGCCGACCAACCTGAGGATCATAATCTCCTCGGGAACTATTTCGCACTTTGTAAACTGTCTGCATTGAATCGTCGATGCAGTAGCCCCCGAGCCAATGGTCGGGTGGCAACACCAGATCAGGGGATCGATGTGCCCCTTTAATATTTGTAAATGAGAAGCGCGAAGCCCAGTAGCCCCCGAGCCTTAATGTGGGCACGGGTGGCCGAATTAAGGATCAATGTCCGGAGTATATCACAATTTATGTGTAATGATTCTATGTATCCAAGTACTTTACATCACTAATGCTCAGATCCGCATTGTACAAAACTTTGTTGACCGACCATCGGCTTCAACCTCTTCGGCTAGCAGCCGAAGAGTGTTTGTCCTACTTTATAAAGCCTTTATAAGGGCAAAGATTTACGACAAACAAGGCAATCCGGCCATACGGTTTTATAAACAAAGGTACGCAGAGAGATATGTTATAAAACGTCTTCTGGGAAAAATAGTTCCGTTACAGGTTCCTTTTCCCAGGCTGTCATGTTGATCATGATCATGAAACCTCAACTCCGATCAATGTGGGAGAAAAATATTGAGGATTTAGTTGGGAGAAAGTTCCCGAACTCTGTGGTCCATGATGAACCAGAATTTTCGCTTCCATCGTTGCCGACCAATTATATCCTTTAAGATGGCTAGCTTTCAGCTTCACCCAGTCTGAGGTACTAATCCGGATGACCCGGTAGTAACAATCACAGAGGTGCTCCCTTTACCGCCTAGCCGAACAATCGGGAACGCAGGGGTAAGCACAGGAGCCAGGCAACCCAGCTTGGCCAAAATCTTAAGTCAAATTGATGCATATTTATAGCTTTATAACGATAATTACGGAAGGCAGCGCTTGTATACTAAATACAAACACTGATGATATATGTTTATTTTGACTCTGTTGCGATCCTTTATCAGTTGAAGGTGGCCCATCATCGGCTTCTACCCCTTTGTAGATACAACGCAGGGTGTTTTCGCAATAACAAGACAACCCTTAGCCGACGTGTCGGTGCCCGAAGGCGGTTGTGTTAGCGGAAACAAGGCAATCAGATATGCGGGCTTTATAGCTTTCACTTAGTCATAGGAGCTTTAAACTGGGGAAGCTAGCTACGAGACCCCGGTTTGTGTTCGGCACCGACCGAAGTCTAGCCATTAACACTTCGGCAAATATTATGAAAGGCCCATCGTTTAACACGGGGTAATCGGTATCGATCTATAGTGTGACTCCGTCATCGGATCGCTGACCAGTTTACGCCCATTGTGACAGTTAGTTTTCGGCTTTCTCCACTGAGGTGCTTAACCATTCGAGCTGGAAGCACAATCGCAGTGGTTCTCCCTTTGCACACCTAGCCGAATAAAGCGGAACATAGGAGGCAAGCACAGGAGCCGGGCAACCCAACTATCGACCGAAGACACAATTCGAAACTGATGCATATATAGCAATATCCGAGAATGTTTTCGCCGAATCTCTAAAGGTGTCCGGCGTTGCACTGCGAGACTTATGCTGGAAACATACAAATATGTTAAAGTGCAATAGGCTTGGAAAACCAAAAAAACTTCAGTAAAAACTTTACGTCCGAACTAAATCAAGTTTTTGGTGCCAATCCGAACATTGGTCTTAAAATTAGTTTGTGCTTCCGTCGTGTTGTAACTTGACACATCCGATCTCAAGACTTCAAGCGGGTCAGCCTTCGGCTTCAACCTCCTATCCCGAAGGCGGAGTGCTTCTCAGGCCAGTTTGGCGAACTAAACTCGAGCCGCGTTAGAGAGAAGCTAGGCTCCCCGGCTATTAACCGCACACTCGCGTCGAAAAAGGAGTGATAGAAAAAGACTTTGCAACGACTAAGAAGAAAACACATTTATTATAAAACGGCTCATATTAATTTAAGAGCCCCCAAGTGACTTGGGTAAAAGAATTTTATGTATAATGATTGTATGTACCGAAGTACTTATATAATATCTGCGTTTGCCCGAACTTTGAACGCGTCTTAACCGACCATCGGCTTCTCCCTCTTCGGCCAAAGGCCAAAAAGTGTTATCTACTCCGCCTACCGAGAATATAGGCGGTGTTTCGGATAACCAGGCAATCAGGCCATGAGGCTGTAACAGACAAAGCGCGCCCACGGAACTTATGCTATATTACTTATGTAACGTAAGAAGCATCTTCAAAGAAAATAGTGCCCCCAATGGTACCTTTCTTTGGTCGCTCATGATTACTATGAGACTTGTGCAATAGATTTGTGTACGCGTGAGTTCCGTTGTGTGCCGACCATAGTTGAAAATAGTAAGAGCGCTAGCTTTCGGCTTCACCCAGTCTGAGGTACGAGTTCGGGTGACCCGACCGTACAATAGCAGAGGTGCTCCCTTTACTCCCTAGCCGAACAATCGGGAACGTAGGGGTAAGCACAGGAGCCAGGCAACCCAGCTTTGCGGAACACTTAAGTCAACATGATGCATATTTTGGCATAATACACGAACAAGGAATGGTGCGATACATTAATAATCATATGCAAGAAGAATGGCTTCACAAAGGAAGCCCCCAAGTAAACGGGGTATTTGAATTTGTTTGTAACAAACAAGGTTTTGACAAAGAAAGTTTTTTGCAAATGACTTTTTGTCAAAAAAGTATAATGCTTGGTCGAACCGAACAAAATTTAAAACTGAAAGTTTTTGAGCATGAAAGTGACTTAGCTGGTTAATGTGCTCGGTGTGACGTGGGCCAAGCTTGTAGCGGCTCAAGGTCCCAACCCCCAAGCCGGTCTTGACGTACCCGAGCGAAGAGCTCGGCTTGATGAAGTGGCGAACACCATACGGTCGATGCGGTGAGGCGAAGCCTCCAAACCCAGCCGAGGTGAAAAAACCCTCATGACCGAGGTGACGAAGAGCTCGGCAGAAAAAAGAAGTGTTTAACAATCAACGTTTGAACGAACAACTTTTTTGTTTAACACGAATATAATGTTTGGTTGAACCGAACAAGAGATAAAATAAAATATTTTTTTCTTTAAAAAAAAACTGAGCATGGAGGCGACTTAGCTGGTTAATGTGCTCGGTATTGTTGACGAGGTCCGAGCTCGTGGCGGGACAAAGACGTAGTCCGCAGCCTAGCCAAGGTCCCAGCCCCCAAGCCCGAGGTAACCGAGCGAGGAGTTCAACTTGATGAGGTGGTGACGCCGCGCGGTCGATGTGGCGAGGCGAAGCCCCCGGTCCAGCTAACGTGATGAAGCTGGTTGGCTGGTGACGCCGAAGTCACCGGAGTAGGTTGATGAAGAGATGGCGAAGCCCCCGGTCTAGCCGAGGTGACGGGGCAGGTCGGCGTGGTGAACATCGGCTTGGTCAGCTGGATTAATATTTGGGATTTCTTCGGAACCGTCCTCCGGTACTATGGTGCGAGGGGCGAGTCCGGCCGGAATTGACTCCCGATCTTCGGACGCAGAGGTCACATCCAGGCTTGAAGAAGCAATAGTGCGGCGATGCCGTCGCGGGGTGGATCTTGTGACGCGGTTGATGCCCGCTTGATGAAGTGACCATGCAGTGATGCCGGTGTGCCCGCTTAGTATAATTCGTGGGGCGACAATGTTGGTGATGATTTACCCTTCACGATGCCGAACTGTTGTTCGGCTTGCCGAGATAATGATCCGAAGAGGTTGAGTTCGGCTCGATGAAGCTACGACCCATCTGACGCAGGTCGGCAGCCGTGCAACAACGTTGTCAGGCTGGTTTGACACCGACGCAACGGTGAAGGTTACCTCCGAAAAGGAGCAAAATTTGTGAGCATGTGTTTGGTAACAAAACACAATACCCTAGAAAGAGATTCCTCCAAAAAGGTTGTCCAATATCCCGTTCATGAATAAAGATGAACTCGGGTCGGATTCATACTCACGCAGAAAACAGATCAGAAAATCGATGCGCTCATCGGAGGTTTCCCGGAGTTTGAACGATCGGATCGAGCTGAAATTTTGAGGGGTGGTAGATACAGGAATTCCGCAGCCGATCAATGGTTGGATCTTCCAAAGGACATCCGAGCTATACGCTGGACTCTACACCCTAAACTCGTCCAGATTCGACAAGGGTCCGGTATATCGTAGATCGCCGGAGATTCCTCCATCGGAATACGACGAAATTTTACAGGGTTGTTATATACACAATTCCGCACTATGCCGCCAAAGCAATTGTCAAAATGACACTCGAGGAAGCGGCGACAGCAAATACGAATCCGCTGTATAGAGAAACAGCACGGTCGCCCGAGGACAATGTTGAAGTTGAGCCCCCGAGCTATATGGATGATTCCTCCACGATCTTGATAGAGATCGGAGTTGATGTTGATGAAGGCCCTCGTCCGATCATGACGATCTGAGGTGTAGCGCAGTCCTCGGTCGAGCCAAGGTGACCAGTCGAGCCGGCGACGAATATGCCGACGTCGCAGTTGATCTGCAAGCGAGCCATTGATCCATTGCCGATCACACAGCGGAACTCTCAATGAAAGCACCAATGTCGGTGTCAAAACCGGCAGACCTCGGGGTAGTGGGTCCCAAGCTGTGGATCTAGGATCGATGGTAACAGAGACGATGAACACGGTGTTTTACCCAGGTTCGGGCCCTCTCTATGGAGGTAAAACCCTACGTCCTGCTCTTGTTTATATTGAGGAAGTATCAAGGTATAGAGTTGATCTACCTCGAGATCATATGTTGTGATCTAAACCCTAGAGGTATGATGAGTAATGTCATAATCTATTTATCAACGAGCCTGGCCTCGGCCTATATAATGTACCGGAGGCCTAGAATAACAAGAGTCCTAGTCGGCTATGTCGGTGGAGAGGAGTCCTTGTCTTGATCACCAAGTCTTGTGGAATCTTCGTCGTATATGTCTTCGACTATCCGAACTGGCCCATTAGTGAACCACCACGGGGGTCCTCGGCCCAACCCACTGGTCGGAAGGTGACATGGTGAGTACCCCCTAGTCCAGGACACCGTCAGGGGGCTCTCTCCCCCTCTCTCCCGGTGGCGCCGGAACGCCACCGGGGCAATCATCATGTGACGGCGATCTACTCCAACAACTCCATCATCTTCACCAACAACTCCATCACCTTCCCCCATCTATATTCAGCGGTCCACTCTCCCGCAACCCATTGTACCCTCTACTTGAACATGGTGCTTTATGCTTCATATTATTATCCAATGATATGTTGCCATCCTATGATGCATGAGTAGATTTTTCTTGTCCTATCGGTAATTGCTGAATTGCTATGATTGATTTAATTTGCTTGCGGTTATGTTGCTATCCTTTGGTGCCCATCATATGAGTGCATGTGTGTATCACACCATAGGGTTAGTTGTATGTTGATAGGACTATACATTGGAGGGCAAGGGTGACAGAAGCTTCTTCCTACCATAGAAATTGATGCATACGAGATTGAAGGGGACCAATATATATATTAATGCTATGGTTGGGTTTACCTTAATGAACATTAGTAGTTGCGGATGCTTGCTAATAGTTCCAATCATAAGTGCATAGAATTCCAAGTAAGGGATGGCATGCTAGTAGTGGGCTCTCCCACATAAAAACTTGCTATCGGTCTAGTAATGTAGTCAATTGCTAAGGGACAATTCCACAAATCCTACCACTACTAATCCACACTCGTTATACTAAGTTAATTGTTTCTTTATCTAAACAACACCTAACTTTTATTTTCACGTTCTTTATTATCTTGCTAACCTATCCTACCACACCTACAAAGTACTTATAGTTTTATTCCTGTTCTAGGTAAAGCAAACATTAAGCATGCATAGAGTTGTATTGGTAGTCGATAGAACTTGAGGGAATATTTGTTCTGCCTTTAGCTCCTCATTGGGTTGACACTCTTATTTATCGAAAAAGGCTACACACGATCCCTTATACTTGTGGGTTATCAGACCCCAGTCGTGTGTAGGCGGTTGCCGCTGCATGAACAGGACCCCGTGGTAGTACGCGGTTGCCGCTGGATGAACAGGACCCCGAGGAGGCTGCCACACACCCCAGCCGGTTGGGGATGGATGAACAGGACCCCGTGGAGGCTGGTTGAACTGTAGCCGGTGGAGGCTGGATAAACAGTGGCTGGAGAAAGTCGACGATGGATGAACAGTAGCCCGTGGAGTCCTGTTTTGCGGTACGCCACACCCTTCCCGATGAATAGGACCCCGTTTCGACCGTAGAAGGTCAAAGAGAAGTCCGTTTCCTCCGTTTTGCAGTACGCCAGACCCCTCCCGATCAACAGGACCCCATTTCAACCGTAGGAGGTCGAAGAGAAGTCTGTTTCCTCTGTTTTGTGGTACGACAGACCCCTCCTGATCAATAGGACCCCGTTTTGACCGTAGGAGCTCGAACAGAAGTCTGTTTCCTCCGTTTTGCGGTACGCCAGACCCTTCCCGATGAACATGATCCCATTTCGACCATAGGCGGTCGAACAGAAGGCCATTTCCTCCATACTGTGGTACGCCAGACCCCGTTTTGGCTGTTCCATCCAAGCCGGTTGGCTCCCGTTGAATAGGACGCATTCCGACCCAGCTGGTTGGCTGCCGATGAACAGGACACCGTCGTTGTACGCGTTCGAGACCATGCCCGTATGTATGTACGTGGCCGTCTTTTTTGCAACATGGCTCTCGTATGTGTACAAGATTTAGACGGGACTGCCTGAACTGCTACCGCTCCTTACTCGGCCACGGTTCATCGTGGCACAGACCGATCGACCGGTATGTACGTACACGTCTGCGACCACACAGACAATGGTACGTACGCTTCGACCTGGTGGGTCCCAGCTATCAGGGAGGATAAGAACGCACTTCCTTGCGTGCGAAGATAAAGCTGGTGGGTCCCAGCTATCAGGGGGAGGAATCATTTTTTTGCGTAACAAGAAGGCACTTCCTTGCGTGTGAAGATGTAGTTGGTGGGTCCAGCTGTCAGCCTCACCACATATAGTCCTCTTCCAATGGTTGTCGTTCGTTGACCATGTTGATGACACCGCGCCGAGAGCACCAACGCGGTGGACAATGGCGGGGCCTAGGATGGGAACGAACCGGAGCCGGGGAAGACAAGGCAGTGGTTTCCCACGCGGAAGGGAGTATGAGGGTTAACTGGTTCGGCTTCTATGTGAGGCTATCGTCGTTGGAAAATAACATGGGGGTGTGGGTGAGTAAAGGGAAGGCCTAGCCAGTGGTGGTAGTAGGGTGGGGCAGTGATGCCTGCATGGCAGCACGGCCGGCCACGGGAGGCGGGAGCAGGCGGTACGGCCGGAGCTGGTTTGGGCGGCTGGAGCAAGCAGATCAGAGGTTGAAGAAGCAGCACGGCGGTTGGATTAAGATTCAACGGTCACTACTGCTAGAATCACTTGTTGACTAAGTTGACAAAGCGATGCGTACGCGTCAACTTAGTAGGCCCACAAGCTAGCCTCCAAATCGGGTGGGTCCCAGCTAGCAGCGGGAGGAATCATTTTTCTTGCACGTAATAAGGAGGCACTTTCTTGCGTGCGAAGATGTAGCTGGTGGGTCTCAGCTGTCAGGGGGAGGAAACTTTTTTCCACGTAGTAAGGAGGCACTTGCTTGCATGCGGAGATGTAGCTGGTGGATCCCACCTATTAGTGGGTGGAATCATTTTTGCGCGTAATAAGGACGCACTTCCTTGCGTGCGAAGATGTAGCTAGTGGGACCCAGCTGTCAGGGGGAGGAAACATTATTTTTTTCGTGCAAAAAGGAGGCGGTTGCATGCGTGCGTCCATGGACGTGGTGCATCCCCACTGTCTTCCGATGACTCTCGCTTGTTGACCACATTGACCACGCCGCGCCGAGCGCACTAAGGCGGTGGACGACGGCGAGGCCCCAGACGGGAACGACCCGGGAATGGGGAAGATGTGACAGTAGAGTCGCAGACGGACACGAGTGCAAGACTTGACTGGTTTGGGTGCGAGCTGGGGCTACACTCGGCGGAGAATAACAAGAGGTGCAGAGGAGTGGAGGGATGGCCTGGTCATCCATGGGGTAGTGTTTCACTCCGAGGCACGCGAAGCAGCGCCGCTGGACACCGGAGGCTGGAGCATGCGGTCCCGCCAGCGTTGGAGGAAGAAGACGAGAGATTGAAGAAGAATGCCGGCCGTTGGATGTAAATCCAACGCCTTTCTTAGGCTTCGACCTATTAGCCCACATGTCAGCGAGTCCATTTGGTGGGCTGGGTGAAACAATAATGTAGCGTCTATGCAGCCCATTTGTATGTTATGTTAGAATTTACAGCCCATTTACATTTTTTTCTTCGAAATACATGGATTTGCTGGGTTGGGTTATCATGTTGGGATGGACGGAGAAATGTTATAAAAACACAAACACGTGGTTGCACGTCTATTACTGCATTGGTCAGTAAAATAGGAGCAAGGTTATGTTGACCAGGAATTATTATTATTATTTTGTAAGAACTTATCATTTACGAAATAAAATAATATTCTAATTTGATGAGTTAATAAGATGTGGGGTATTATTATCTTTTAGGCTAGACGTGGGACAGTTGAGTTGGTTCTATGGAAAACTAGTGGGTGAAAAATCAGATTACCGTAAAAAAGAAAGTGGGAGAAAAATCAGAGATATGATTAATAAAAAGAAAAAAAGGAAGTGGTAAGGTCTATACAAAGGTTGGACGAAGGACAGGTCAAACGGGAACCTTAGGTTGGTTAAAAAAAAAATATGTAATAAAATATAAATATAAATATACATACTATTATAGAAGGGAAAACATAGGAAAGGAAAAACCGCACTGAAAAAATGATACACCTGCTGGATCCCCATAATGATGTTGTGGGCCGTGGATGTCCTAATAAAATAAACCTGCACTGGGCGGCCACGGCCCAGTTGGTACCTACTGGACCTTAAAAAAAAGGAAACACGACAGCCCAGTGAACTAGTTACATACATAAGCAAATAGCCACTCAAAAAATAAACGGCAAATAGGTTAATGGGTTCTTAGACGAAATATTTCGGATAAAACAGATAATTACGACACATAGGATAATGCATGAAACACACAAATGATAAAGGTGCTTAAACAGACAAAGTAAACCATCTAGATCTTCCTGGCATGCTTGATCATGACGTTGCGGCTGTCTGTGTACTCCTCGGTTATGGGAAGCAGACACGCCCTCATGTCCAAGATCCGCCTATACATGTCGTAGCATACGTATGCGTCCTTGGCCTCGTAGGTGATGTAGGCTAGATTCAAAGGTACCTCCCACGCGTTCAGGTCTATCGTATCCACGTCTTCTTTCATGTTGGCGTAGCAGGGGTCGATGATGGCCACGGCGAGGTCAACCACGAAGTCCTTTTCCTGCCCATTGCCGATGATCTTGTATTGCTTCTTGATGTCAACGAGCTTTTTGCACCAGATGGCCGAATCGTAAAGCACAGTGGAGTTCTTCTTGCTCTCCACCGTAGCGAAGGTGCAGTCGGCGGTGCCAATGAAATGTTCGAATGCTCCAGAACCTCTGATGGCCCTACAGTAATGGTAGACAAGAACCTCGTCCTGCACGCATACCTGGGCGACGGCGATCCGCTGGTCCCTGCCATGAGACGAATGGATGGGCACAAGGTCTAGTCCCGCAACCTTGTGCTTCTCCTCTTGTAGGTACTTCTTGAACTTGGCAAGGCAAAGCTTCACCGAGTCCAGATCATTGGTGTACATCACATTCAACTTGGTGCTGCCATGGGTCTAAACGGCGAACTCAAAGGTGAACTCCTTGTTGAAGTCCATATCCAGCAGGCTCACCCCTCGGATCGCCATTGGAGTCTCTTCACACGCAGAGTTGATGTGGCGGTTCTCGTTTTGTGGGGATTGGGGGCAGGGGGAAGATGAAGACACTGGGGAGATATGGAGAGCGGGGGCTCCTTATTTACACTGGGGATCGGTGTGTAGTGGGGTACTAGGGGGTGGCAGCAGCAGTTCATTTTTCCAATCTTGGGGAACTGCAATCGCCAGTGAACGTAGTGGGTATGCGGCGGCAATAGTTATACTCCTACTACCTCTCCTCCCTTGCTCGCTATACGCCCGGAAGAACACGCCTCCTCGACGCATTCAAACACCTCCATTAAACCGGCCTGGTAGCCGAGAAACCTATTCCGGCAACACATCCGTTCAAGAGCGGGTAACTTACTTAAAATTTTATTCGCTTTACTTAAATTTTATTCTTAAAACAAGCAAAGCATTGGCTCGTTCTATCAGTGCAACAGGATCAACACGCAAAAAAATAGAATTATTATTCTCAAGACGCACACGATCAGCTCATTTGCCGCACTTTCACAATTACAATACTACCAAGTTTAAACAACTTGATATGGTTGCTGTCCTCTGCATCATCATGTCATGTTTCCCAGCTTGCAAGATTCACAACCAACCCATAAGATTCAAATATTAAGTACAACAAAGATGCCTACACATCTGAATGATTCACAGATCAAAGCCAATAGTTACTGTACAACTAAAACGTTGTGAGAATGTGAACAAACAAATAAAAATCAACCGATTATTCGTTTAAGCAATTTGATTCAAAGATTTGCTGAAACATTGAAACAAGTCCTGTTTACGGCCACACAGGTCAAACATTGGCAGATAAAATGTTCTGCATCACTAGTGGCACTACCACTTCCAACTTCTATGTTATAGATTTTAAAGTAGTTTGGAGCCTCATCCTTAGTATTTAACAAATACACATAGCACAATCTAGTGGAATCATCAATCAACGTCATGAAATATTTCTTTCCACCTTTAGTCAAGGCACCATTCATCTCGCACAGATCTAAATGTATGAGCTGATGAGCTCTAGTGGTGCCAGGTGTCTCTCCTTCGCAGGCTTGTGAGGCTAACGAGGTTTCTTAGCTTGCACATACGCATGGCATTTGGAGCCTTTGGCTAAAGTGAAACTCGGGTTTAAATCCACGTTGGCTAGCCATGTCATACAACCCAAGACCATCCCAACATCTGTAGTTGAGTATTCCTGTTAGCACAGATAAAGAAAGAGCATGATTACTATAATAGTGGCACTAGTTGAAGCAACTTTATTTTCAAAACGAGAAAAGATTGCGATATAATAGCTTTATTAAAAAATACAACATTAGCACAATATGACAAAGCACGATCATGTGGATGAAGGACAGTACTGATCAGTGTGGCAGTAGAAGGAGGAGCATCGACTCATTTCAATCTCTTTTTTTGTGCAGTTCAACAAAAATTATGGCGTCCACCATGCCGCGAGGGAGGGGGGGGGGCCTGCGCGCTGATGTCTACTACACAACTTGTTCTTGTAGACTCGTGTTGGGCCTCCAAGCGCAGAGTTTTGTAGGACATTAGCAAATTTCCCTCAAGTGGATGACCTAAGGTTTATCAATCCGTGGGAAGTGTAGGATGAAGATGGTCTCTCTCAAACAACCCTACAACCAAATAATAAAAAGTCTCTTGTGTCCCCAACACACCAAATACAATGGTAAATTGTATAGGTGCACTAGTTCGGCGAAGAGATGGTGATACAAGTGTAGTAATGATAGTAGATATTGATTTTTGTAATAGCAACAACTAAAAACAGCAAGGTAACAAGTAACAAAAGTGAGCACAAACGGTATTGCAATGCTTGAAAATGAGGCCTAGGGTCCGTACTTTCGCTAGTGCAATCTCTCAACAATGCTAATATAATTGGATCATATAACCATCCCTCAAGGTGCGATGAAGAATCACTCCAAAGTTCTTATCTAGTGGAGAACATAAGAACAAATTGTTTGTAGGGTACGAAACCACCTCAAAGTTATCCTTTCCGATTGATCTATCCAAGAGGTCGTACTAAAATAACACCAAGTTATCCTTTCCGATCGATCTATCTAAGAGTTCGTACTAAAATAACACCATATGATACACATCAACCAACTCTAATGTCACCTAGATACTCCAATGTCACCACGAGTATCCATGAGTTGATTATACGATATGCATCAAACAATTTCAGATTCATAATACTCAATCCAAGACAAAGAACCTCAAAGAGTGCCCCAAGATTTCTACCGGAGAAACAAGGATGAAAACGTGCATCAACCCCTATGCATAGATTACCCCAATGTCACCTCGGGAATCCACGAGTTGAGTACCAAGACATACGTCAAGTGCTCTCAAATCCAACAAAGTATTCAATCCGATAAAAGTGAAATCTCAATGGGAAAACTCAATTCATCACAACAAGATAGAGAGGGGAAAACACCATATGATCCAACTATATTAACAAAGCTCGCGATACATCAAGATCGTGCCAACTCAAGAACACGAGAGAGAGAGAGAGATTAAACACATAGCTACTGGTAAAAACCCTCAGCCCCGAGGGTGGACTACTCCCTCCTCATCATGGTGGCCGCCGGGATGATGAAGATTGCCACCGGTGATGATTTCCCCATCCGGCAGGGTGCCGAAACAGGTTACGAATTGGTTTTTCATGGCTACAGAGGCTTGCGGCAGCGGAACTTCTGATCTAGGGTTATTTCTGGGGGTTTCTATATTTATAGGATTGTTTTGCGTCAGTTTCACGCGAAGATGGCTTTGAGGGGCCCACCACCCACTAGCACACGGGCAAGGCCCCTGGTGTGCACTGGTGGGTGGTGGCCACCTCCTTCACCTTCTGGTCCCCCCCACGAAGCTTCTAGTGCCTCTTTTGTTCCAAAAAAATCATCTAAAAGTTTCAGCTCATTTGGAGAACTTTCATTTATGCACAAAAAACAACACCATGGTAGTTCTACTGAAAACAGCATCAGTCCGGGTTAGTTCCATTCAAATCATACCAAAACCATATGAAATTGTTGTAAACATGGCATGAATACTTCATAAATTATAGATATGTTGGAGACGTATCAGCATCCCCAAGCTTAATTCCTAATCGGCCTCGAGTAGGTAAATGATAAAGAAATAATTTATGAAGTGTGAATGCTAGCATAGTGCATGTAAGTGCATCTAGTGCCACCCCTAGTTGGTTTTGGAGTATTTATGACAAACATGGTTGAGGGACTAATGTGTTTGTAAGAATTACAGGATAACACAGGTAGAAGTCCCTCATTGATTCGGTTTACCTACCAGAGATGACCCCTAAAAATGTATGAAGACATTGAAGACAGTGGTGGTTCGTGAAGACATTCACGTCGAAGATAATGGCATGTGAAGACATTCACTTGAAGACTATGGAGTGCAAAGACATAGTTTCTTTCATAGTTTCATTTTCTTCTTTCTTGAGTCATAGGAACCACCGAACTGTTAAGTGGGGTCCAGGTGAACAAAGTCAGAAGACTGACGTGATGCTCAACCAAAATCCTATGTCTTCGAGTGAAGACAATGAGAGTAAATCTTATCCAGAGTTGGATGAGTCAGCTTTGCTTGTATCCCAAGTCAAGCTGCCACGTGTGTTTGAAATCCGACCATTGGACACATGTCGGTTCCTTAGTGACCAAGGGTCATTTCGGACATATCATGTCGGGTTGCCTCCTGGCTATAAATAGCCCACCCCCTACAACATAAATTGGTGGCTGCTCAGAGTTAGTGCACGGCTTTTGTCATTTGAGAGCAACCCACCTCCGAAGCCTTTGAGAGAGAAATCCCTGCGAGGACAAAACCCAAAACAACCAAAGCCCAAAGAGTGTTGGAATCACTGAAGTCTTTCTGTCCGCGTGATCTGAAGACTTATTACACTTGAGGAATGTGTATCCTCTAGTCGGCTAGGCGTCACGTTCTGAGGATCCAAGAGTCATGTGGATCACCGGTGAACAAAGTCTGTGAAGGTTTGGAAGTCTACCTTGAAGACTTACCTGAGTGATTGGGCGAGGACTAAGTGTCCTTATCTCAAGGGGAATAAGGTGAAGATGTGGTCTTCTGAGTTCAATCTTAGCCTCCCAAACCAGACGTACATTTGTCACAGCAACTGGAACTGGTCTACCAAATCCTTGTCTTCACCAAGCAACTGGTTTTATCCCCTACCTCCTTTACATTTCAGTTTGTCTTCGTGAAGTCATTGCTTGCCTGCCTAATCTGTTTGACTTCATTGTGTGAAGACTTTCATCAGTTTGGCTTCATACTGTCTTCCCATTCCGATCTGTTCTACCTAGCTGCTATTAGTCTTCGTGCTTTCATTGTACTATTTACATGACTATGGCATGTGTAGCATAGCTTATCTTCCGCTGCATATCGTATAGGTGTTGTTTGATTGTCTGTCTTCGAAGATCTTGCATCTTTCGAAGACTTTCATAAAAATCGCCTATTCATCCCCCCTCTAGTCGATAACTAGCACTTTCAATTGGTATCAGAGCAAGGTGCTCCCTTGTTCTGTGTGATTTGGTTTAACCACCTGAAGTTTTAGCTATGTCGAATGCAGGGATAATCAAGGTCTCTGTTGCGTGCCCCATCTTTGATGGCACTAATTACCCCTACTGGAAGAATAAGATGCGCATGCATCTTGAAGCCATTGACAACGACCTCTGGTATGTCATCAGGACTGGTGTTCCCAAAGTCGGTGAAGGCGTCACCGCTGCTGATGTCAAGAAGTTCGCTCAACTGGACTCAACCGCCAAGAACATCATCTGTGGTCATCTGACCAAAGGGCAGTATGACCGTGTGAGTGCTCTGGAATCTATGAAGCTAGTTTGGGATTGGCTGTCCAAAGTCAATGAAGGCATCTCAACTCAAAGAGATTCAAGAATCGATGTGCTTCACAATCTGTTCAATCGATTCAAGAGGAATGACAATGAGAATGTCCAGCTCACTTTCGACTGCCTCACTGATATCACAAATGAGCTTCGTGCTCTTGGTGCCACTGAAATCACCAAGCATGAAGTCATGAAGAAGCTACTGAGATCACTTGACAGCTCATTTGACACTCTAGCATTGATGATCCAAGAACGCCCTGACTTCAAAGATCTCGATCCGCCTGACATACTTGAGAGGCTCAACACACATGAGTTCCAGCTATCCGAGAAGAGAGATATCTATGGCCCCAATTATGGCCGATCCCGTGCTTTGAAGGAAAAAACTGTTTCCTCATCTGAAGAAGAATCTGACTGCAGTTCTGATGATCCTGAAGATATTGGCAAAGAGCTAGCAATCCTTGTGAGAAAATTCCAAAAGTTCTCCAAGAAGAATCGCTTCAGAAAGTCTTCAAGATCCAGTTCCATGAATGATGATGCTTCCACTCGTGACTACAAGAAGAGAACATGCCACAAATGCAAGAAGCCAGGCCACTACATATCTAAATGTCCTCAATGGGACAAGGAAGCAAAGAAAAAGAAGAAGAGCAAGGTATATGACTCCAATGACAAGAAGAAGAAGAAATCCTCAAAGTCTTCATCTTACAAGAAGAGCTCAATTGGCAAGGCTCATGCATTCATTGGCAAGGAGATGGATTCATAGGAGGAGTCTGCTTCTGAGGAGGCGGAGGTGGAGTCTGAGGAGGAGTCTGATTCAGGTGTGGCAAGCCTGGCTCTGGCTTCAGCATTTGTTGCCAAGTCCATCTTCAACCCTGAAGACAATCGTCACGACGCCGACGCCGAAGCCAATGATGACGATGATTCTGCTCCCACCTACTGCTTCATGGCAAGAGGTGCTAAGGTAAACTCACGCGATGCTTACTTTCAGACCTCCAGTGAAGATGACTCTGAATGTGGATCCAAACCCAGCTATAAGACTCTTGCTATAATTGCAACTGTACAACAAACAACCATGGAAAAGATTCAAAAATTGCTAGACAAGAGCGATGACCTGTTGGACGAGGAAATGAATCGAGCCCAGTCCTTAATCGAAGACATAAAAAATCTTTGTGTTAAGTACGAGGAACTTGAAAGTCATCATGAAACCCTCTCAGCTACTCATGAGAAGCTTTCTTATGATTACCTTCAAAGGAAGCAAGATCTAGAGAAACTGAGAGCGTCTCATGAAGATCTTCAAAAGGAAAACGATTCACTACTCGCTCAACAGATCAGTTCCACTCAGGAAGATTTTGTGCCACCTTGTTTAAAATGCCTTGAGCGTAACAATGTTGTCTCTATTGCTGAATGTTCTACTGTTTCTAAAGTTGCAATATCTTCAACTGCTGATGTGGTAACTAACCCCTCTTCTGAGGATGCCACTACTATTGCTGATGAGAATGCCAGGTTGAAGACATTGCTTGAAATAGGCATGGACAAAAGCTTCAAAGGGCATCAGACACTATGTGATGTCCTCAAGAAACAGATTCTGAACCAAAACCCTAGGAAAGAGGGTGCTGGTTTCGAGAGGAAAATGAATGCTGATGGTTCTTACTGGAAGCCTGAGCAGTACCCCAAAACCACATGGGTTGCTGCACAGGGCCCTTCAGTGGATCCATCCACCTTATCTGGCTTCACTTGTGCTAACCCTATTATCATTGATGAGTCATTTGACTCAAACTATAAACTGTTCAAGAATCAAAACGGTGAAGTGTTTCCCAGGTTTATTGGAACTAACTACATGAATGGGTCACCTATAAAGAAGATCTGGGTTCCTAAAAGTTTTCTTGAGAACCTTCCCATGAATGTCATCATGACACCACCAGGGAAGAATACAAACCCCAGACCAAAGGCTTCATATGGCACAAAGGCTACAGAGGACCTCACAAGGTCACCCTAACGCCAATGTTTTGTAGGGAAACAATCATCAGACTCATGAATATGAGCGGCTTTCATCAAACCGCTATGTTCACAAATCAAAGAATTTTTCTGCATATTCTTGTGAGTACTATTCACCTCCTGCAAAACTATTTGCTAGGGCTCCAAAGCCAAAGTTCTCAGATGCTGCACTTAGACTCATTGCTTCTAAGCCACCCCTTAAGATGTGGGTGGTTAATAAGAATTAACTTCTCTTGCAGGGAAAGGTCTCCAGCTGGAGATCATTGACTTCTGAAGACAATGCTGGGGACCTAAAACATCTTGTGGGACGCAAGATAAAATGCCAAAATGGTCTTACCATTTATTTCGTCCCTGGATTTCTTGATGAACATCCCATCTTACCATCCAAGAATGTTAACTTTGATAGTATGCTTGTTCGCCAAACGTTTATGCTTCACAATACTCTTGGTGAAGCCTATCCTACTAACTGCACTGTAGGGTACAACTCCAAAAGCTACTGAATGGATTATGGACAGCGGATGCACTAACCACATGACTGGTGATCGAAGTCTTCTCATGGATTCAACTCTTCGTCCATCTACTAAAAGCCATATCACATTTGCTGACACTGGTAAAAGCAAGGTATTGGGCCTAGGTAGAGTTGCTATCTCAAAGGATCAACACATGGATAAAGTGATGCTTGTTGAATCCCTTGGATACAACTTAATGTCTGTCTCAATGCTTTGTGATCTTAGCATGATCGTGATATTTGGAAATTTTCGATGCCTTGTGCTTATGGATTCTGACAAATCTCTAGTCTTCGAAGGTTATCAAAGAGGTGATCTGTATATGGTAGATTTCTCCGCAGGACCACAGCTTGTCGTATGTCTTCTAGGAAAAGCTTCAGAGTGCTGGATTTGGCATCGAAGGCTAGGACATGAGGACATGAGGAACTTGCACACTCTCGTGAAGAAGAAGCATATCATTGGCATCGAGGGCGTCAAGTTCAAGAAGGATCATCTATGTGGTGCTTGTGAAGCCGGGAAGATGACTAGGGCAAAGCATCCCTCGAAGACAATCATGACGACCTCACGTCCCTTTGAGCTGTTACACATGGATTTATTTGGCCCTACTCACTACTCTACCCTTACTACCACTGCACATCTTTATGGCTTCATCATTGTTGATGATTACTCTCGATACACTTGGGTACACATAATTCTCTATAAGAATGAAGTGTAGGATGTCTTCAGACGATTCGCCAATCGAGCCATGACTAACTATGGCATCAAGATCAAGCACATCAGAAGTGACAATGGCACAGAATTCAAGAACACAGGCCTCGACACTTATCTTGATACACTAGGCATCACTCATGAGCTCTCTGCTCCATACACACCTCAGCAGAATGGCGTCGTGGAGCGCAAGAACAGGAATCTTATTGAGATGGCTCGTACAATGCTTGATGAGTACAAGACTTCAAGAAAGTTCTGGCCTGAAGCTATTGACACTGCAAGCCATATCATCAACCGAGTTTATCTTCACAAGTTCTTCAAGAAGACATCTTATGAACTACTCACTGGTAAGAAGCCAAACATTAACTCAGGTGCTGGATCAAGGATCCACATCACACTTCCAAATTTGCACTGAAAGCACATGAAGGTTTTATGCTTGGTTACAAAAAGGATTCACACACCTACAGAGTCTTCAACCTCTTTCACTATAAAGTGGTTGAAACTGTATATGTGCGGTTCGATGAGACTAACGGCTCGCAAAGAGAGCACCTGCCAAATGTGCTAGATGAAGCTTCTCCTAGTGAATCTATCAAGCTAATGGGAACTGGAGAAATCATACCCACCGAGGAACAGGCTGAAGAGGAAATTGTCATTACAGCTACTACTCAATGTGAAGACAATGCTGAGCCTGAAGACAATGCTGAAGGCGAAGACAATGATCAGCAAAACCAAAGTCTTCGCCCTGTTCATCCTCGCGTGGCCAATGAAGTTCAGATTGAGAAGATTCTTGACAGTATCAATGCACCTGGTCCACTTACTCAATCAAGAGCTACGCAACTAGCAAACTTCTGTGGGCACTTTGCTTTTGTCTCCATATCCGAACCCAAGAAATTTGATGAAGCCTTCATGGAACTTGAATGGATTCAAACTATGCAAGAAGAGCTTCAACAATTTGAGCTCAACAATGTCTGGAAGCTAGTTAAGCGTCCTGATCCTCGCAAGCACAACATTATTGGCACCAAATGGATCTATCGCAACAAGCAAGATGAACATGGACAAGTTGTCAGAAACAAAGGTCGTCTCGTTTCTCAAGGTTACACACAAGTAGAGGGAATTGACTTCGATGAAACCTTTGCTCCTGTGGCTAGGCTTGAAGCCATTCGCATACAGCTAGCCTACGCTAATCACAACAACATCCTCCTGTACCAAATGGATGTGAAGAGTGCCTTCCTCAACGGCAAAATTGAAGAAGTATATGTAGCTCAACCATCTGGCTTTAAAGATCCAAAGCGTCCTGATATGGTCTACAAGCTCAACAAGGCATTGTATGGCCTCAAACAAGCACCTCGAGCTTGGTATGACACACTCAAAGACTTCCTGAAGAGCAAAGGCTTCAGGCCTGGTTCTCTAGATCCCACTCTCTTCACAAAGACATATGATGGAGAACTGTTTGTATGCCAAATCTATGTGGATGACATTATCTTCGGCTGCACTGACAAAAGATACATCGATGAGTTTGGGCATATGATGCAAGAGCAATATCAGATATCCATGATGGGGGAGCTGAAATTCTTCCTTGGTCTTCAAATCCGTCAACAGAGAAATGACATCTTCATATCTTAAGAAAAATACCTCAAAGGTTGCCTGAAGAAGTTTGGAATGCAAGACTGCAAAGGGTACACGACGCCAATGCCAACCAAAGGTCAATTGGGCCCCAACGACAATGGTAAAGAGTTCGATCAAAAGGTATACCGCTCCATAATTGGTTCTTTATTGTACTAATGTGCATCTAGGCCAGATATAATGCTTAGTGTTTGCATGTGTGCTCGATTCCAAGCGGCACCAAAGGAGTCGCATCACCTCGCGGTGAAGCGAATACTTCGCTATTTGGCTCACACCCCAATGCTAGGATTATGGTATCCAAAGGGCTCAGAGTTTGATCTAGTTGGATTCTCAGATACTGATTATGCTGGTGACAAGGTTGATCGCAAGTCTACATCAGGCACTTGTCATTTTCTTGGACGATCTCTTGTCTGTTTGTCTTCAAAGAAGCAGAACTGTGTATCGCTCTCCACTGCTGAATCTGAATACATTGCTGCTGGATCCTGTTGCGCCCAGCTTCTCTGGATGAAGCAAACCCTCAAGGACTATGGCATCAACAAGAAGAAGGTTCCCCTCTACTATGACAATGAAAGCGCCATCAAGATTGCTCACAATCCAGTTCAGCACTCGAAGACAAAGCACATTCAGATCCGTCATCACTTTCTCAGAGACCATGTGTTGAAGGAAGACATTGATATCATTCACGTCAACACTGAAGAGCAATTGGCAGATATCTTCACAAAGCCCTTGGATGAGAAAAGGTTTTGCAAGCTGCGGTGTGAGCTAAATATCTTAGAATCCTCAAATGTCCTGTGAATGGACACACATCCTAACGCTTATGCATATTGATGACTTAGGTGCACAACACACAAAGTAATGTATGTCTTCAATTCATGAAGACATACACTCTAAGTGTGGATACATTAATGTGGAAATTGACTTTAGAGCGCCACGATAATTGTGCGCCATGTCTGGGTCTAATACTTCCTATACGGTGGGTAACGCCACCCCCAGCCTTTCTTGAAGATTTTTGTTTGGTGTCATGTTGGATTATCTTCAAAGTTGGTTTGTCTTCAACATTGTTTGTCTTCATGATTTATCCTCACAATGTTGTTTTGGTCTTCATTGCTTATCAATATATATGTATATATGTTCTGTCCTCTACATCATTCACTTATAGCTATGTCTTCAAGCTGCCATTCTGCACTAAGTGAATGTGATCGGACCCTAACCTCATCTGTGCTTATCCCTCCAACTCTCTCTGTCTCTTCATATGCATTCTATTGACACGTGTCGATTGTCTTCATTGTGTCCTTGTCAGTCAAAGATATAGAGACAAACATTTAAAACAATTTCAATATCTTTATCCCGTTTGCCTGAACCCAGAGAAGCCGAAACGACCACCCGACAAACCAAGCGCACGTGGGGTCGTGGCACAACATTTAAGCTGTTGCATGCCTGCCATGTGTCCCTCAGATGTGAACCGCCAGGGGAAGCTAAGTAAATTCACTGCACTGCCCCTTTCTTTATAAATACACACCCCCCGCAGTCATTAAAATCTACTCCCCTCGCTGTCTCGCTCAAACCCTAGCGCCGTCGCTAGCTTCCGTCATCGCCGGAGACGAAGTGCTTCGCTGTCGCGACTTCTCCGTCGTCGTCGTCACGCCGGACGCGTACATCTTCCTCCCGCCGCCGCCATAGGTGTCTCCCACCGCCATGTTAGGGCGCGTAAGATTGGACTGCTCGGCCTCCATCCACAACTCGTCTAGCAGTCTCATATGTTCTTGAGTGGTAATTAAAAGTCTATTTTTACCGCATGTTTGATCTGTTAAAACTTTCTATATCTTTGGAAAGTTGTTTCTTCACTTCCAAATCTGGATCTTTACTTGTATGCATCTCATGACTCGCAAGTACTTTCACTTATGCTTCATTACTAGTTAGATTCCTCACTTGTACTTATTCATGGATTCGTACAAATCTGGAACCAACTCACGTCTATAAGTGAATGTCTTCGCGCTATGAGGCCAATGTCTTTAAACTGATTTATCTTCAAAATCCTCCTAGATGCATATGGCCTCTTCCCCTTCCCTCTCATCTCTAATGCTGTCACTGGTACATGTCCGTGGGAGTCCTTTGGTTCTCATAGTCTGCATTCATTTGCAGAATTCTTACAGCATCATATTGAATCGCCTAAAGCCAGTCCTTGTCTGACAAGCAGACTGAAGCCTGACACAATTGTGAAGCCATTCAGTCTGAAGCCAATGGCCGGTGGCAAATCTGCAAAGAAAGGCGGCAGACAGTGCCATGACAACACTGCAAAAGACCTGCCACCAGATCTCTATGAGATGTATAAATCTAATCCTGATGAGAGCTACGGTGAACGCAAATCTCATGTCCAATGGATTCGAAGATATTGGGCAGAGCAGTGGTTCCTATATCATTTTGTGACTCCAGAGTATGCGGACAAGAACGCTGTGAGGCCACCATGGGCTGATATTATATACAAGAAACTTCAACCCAAGACCAATGCAGAAGCCATTGAGAAAGGCTTCTTTCCCTGCATGGTCACAAGCCCTATGCCTGAAGATGCCAACCCATCCATTCTTGATTGGTGTCGTGAGGATGATCTGTTTGAAGCCAATCTCCAATTCGCCAAGGCTTCAACAGCTCAGAACAAGAAGGACTTTGGGATTGACTTCAACCCAGGTCCAGCTGCCCCAAGGCCAGATGGCAGTCGTGAGGCTAAACAAAATCTTGTTGGTCCCTTTGATGACTTCAACTCATTCCTTGCACATTATGCTGCACAAAGGGCCAGCATTGAAGATGTTGCTGAGGATGAGGAACATACTGCAGCTCCAGAGCCCCCGAAGCCTGTGAAGAAGGCTAAGGCTTCAAAGTCTTCTGCTGTCGGCGTTCTGGGAACCAGGGTACCCAGACTTGCCTGCCTGCGGCCCATGGTGTGGCACCATCGACGGCCTGGTATGGCCCATCTACGAAGACTATCAAGACAAGACCCTCGTGAGGGGCCAAGCCTCGCGAGGCGGACAACGCCAAGACCTCCTAAGGGAGTGGCCTTCCCAGGCTGCCTCCTGAGGAGCAGAGATTCCTATGTATGTGCCCCCTCATGAGGTTGCGGTGACGCAAGCCATGATAACCAAGGCTAGGCAGGCACCAGCGGGCGCAGAGAAGACAGTTTCCTCTTTGGTGCTAAGGAGGCAAGCGTAGGCATGGGTTCCCGAGGACTCAGGCAAAGGTTTCCATCCCTATGCAATGAGACCAAGACCACCAGGGCGGCAGGACGGATGTCATCGCCGAGCCCACCATAGCGTCACGCCCATAAGCTTTGCAGGCGAAGACCACCTTTCGTCAGGATAAGATGTACTACTTGTCCCCTTTCAAATTGGCCGTTGTGGAATCCCTTCCCGCCTACGTTTTGGGGAAGAGGACCAAGGCCACTATAAATATAGGTTAGCCACCACCATAGAAGGGGATCGGATCTTTCCGCCCTGACCGGAGCAGACCTCGTGAGGTTGTTCATCCCTTGTACTCGTTCATCCACAGCCCCTCGTGAGGCAAATCCACCACAAAGCAGGAGTAGGGTCTTACACCGCAAGGTGGCCCGAACCTGAGTAAACTGCCATGTTCATCTTCTTCCCTGTTCATCAAGCTTGGCCGTGGGGTGATGGGTTGGTTGGCCGGATAAGTTGAGTTCTTCGCACATGCCCCAGAGTTCGAACCTTTCTTGGGTCTGCGGAGCCCTGAATCCGACATTTGGCACGCAAGGTAGGGGTGTGTTGAAGCTTTGCCTCTCCATCGGCCGCGCTCCGCCCGTGTTGTGTGGTTCCCATGGCAGGCGCCGCCCCACCCGCTGAGCCACCGGGCATGCTCGGAGACCTCATGGGCCACCAGGCCTTTTCCCCCACCCTACAACAGGTGCTTTGGCCGCCGAAGTTCAGGCCGATGCTGCCTCCGCGGTACGACGGTGCGGGGAACCCCGTGGTGTTCTGTCACCTGTACAAGCTGAGCATCGAGGCGGCGAATGGCGATGACAAGGCCATGGCGAATTGGCTCCCCATGGCTCTCATGGGCACGTCGCACTCCTGGATGCTTAATCTACCGGAGTCTTCGGTGGCCTCCTCGGAGGAACTGCGCAATCGGTTCATCGCGCGCTTCGCGGCACCGGCGCCCCACGCCGTTGCGGCCATTCTTGGTGGGTCGCAGGTGTCGGTGTCAAAACCAGTAGATCTCGGGGTTGGGGGTCCCAAGATGTGGATCTAGGATCGATGGTAACAGAGACGATGAACACGGTGTTTTACCCAGGTTCGGGCCCTCTCAATGGAGGTAAAACCCTACGTCCTGCTCTTGTTTATGTTGATGAAGTATGAAGGTACAGAGTTGATCTACCTCGAGATCATATGTTGTGGTCTAAACCCTAGAGGTATGATGAGTAATGTCATAATCTATCTATCAACAAGCCTGGCCTCGGCTTATATAATGTACCAGAGGCCTAGGATAACAAGAGTCCTAGTCGGCTACGTCGGTGGAGAGGAGTCCATGTCTTGATCACCAAGTCTTGTGGAATCTTCCTTGTATATGTCTTCGGCTGTCCGAACTGGCCCATTAGTGAACCGCCACGGGGGTCCTCGGCCCAACCCACTGGTCGGGAGGCGACATGGTGAGTACCCCCTAGTCCAGGACACCGTCAGTAGCCCCCTGAACCGGTCTTCAAGTTGGGGACGCTCCTCGGTTCTTCTGAACTGTTCTTCATCTTCGGTCATCGGTCTTGAAAACTGGTTCAACAAATCTTCCCATCTCTGATCTTGAGGATCGCCGAGGTATATCCGAAGAGTTCATACATCGGGTATCTGAGGAGTCTTTTAAGTTATCGGCCTTTATCAATGCCTTGTAAGTTTTTTATGCCACACCTGGGGTTTGAAGTGCTTCCCGTGCGACGGCGCCCTCTTGTGTCCGAGCTCTAATGCCGAACTAAATCTGAGGCGTCTTTTCACAGCCGAGCTCCAACACTATTCGGCATTCAAGGTATCCTCTTGCGTCCGAGCTCCAACGCCGAACTAAATCCGAGGTATCATAGATTACCTTGGCCTCTGAAAATTTGAATGAGTTCATCCGAGCTTAAAAGCCGGAGTAATCTTCTATGGAATGAGCCATTCGAATCCGAGCTTTATGTCGGATGGCTTTCGAGTTCCAACGCCGGACTGCATCCGAGTTCTAACGATGGTCAGCATCCGAGGTGTCATAGCTACCTCGGTCTTCAAAAGATTGAACGAATTCAGCTGAGCTTAATGCCGGAAATGCCCTCTATGGAGCCAGCCACTGGCGCCTGAGCTTTATGCCGGACTGCTTCCGAGGTGGTGCACCACCCTGACTGCGAGCTGATTTTTTGTGAATATTTTCAATTGGTGCAATTTATTCTCTGCCGAGATATATAATCAGTAGCCCTCAAGGTGTGTGTCGGTCTAAAACCCGAGATGCACCTGAAGGATGGCATAAAACCGGTGATCCCAGTAGCCCCTGAGACTCAGGTCGATTCACAAAATCGGCCTGAGGATCAACTCCTAACTCTGTAGCATACTTAGGAATAGAAATGTTGTATGCATATTCCTCGAGACTCAGGTTGGGTGCGGCCGACCAACCTGAGGATCATAATCTCCTCGGGAACTATTTCGCACTTTGTAAACTGTCTGCATCGAATCGTCGATGCAGTAGTCCCCGAGCCAATGGTTGGGTGGCAACACCAGATCAGGGGATCGATGTGCCCCTTTAATATTTGTAAATGAGAAGCACGAAGCCCAGTAGCCCCCGAGCCTTAATGTGGGCACGGGTGGCCGAATTAAGGATCAATGTCCGGAGTATATCACAATTTATGTGTAATGATTCTATGTATCCAAGTACTTTACATCACTAATGCTTAGATCCGCATTGTACAAAACTTTGTTGACCGACCATCGGCTTCAACCTCTTCGGCCAGCAGCCGAAGAGTGTTTGTCCTACTTTATAAAGCCTTTATAAGGGCAAAGATTTATGACAAACAAGGCAATCCGGCCATACGGTTTTATAAACAAAGGTACGCAGAGAGATATGTTGTAAAACATCTGCTGGGAAAAATAGTTCCATTACAGGTTCCTTTTCCCAGGCTGTCATGTTGATCATGATCATGAAACCTCAACTCCAATCAATGTGGGAGGAAAATATTGAGGATTTAGTTGGGAGAAAGTTCCCGAACTCTGTGGTCCATAATGAACCAAAAGTTTCACTTCCATCGTTGCAGACCAATTATATCCTTTAAGATGGCTAGCTTTCGGCTTCACCCAGTCTGAGGTACTAATCCGGATGACCCGGTAGTAACAATCACAGAGGTGCTCCCTTTACCGCCTAGCCGAACAATCGGGAACGTAGGGGTAAGCACAGGAGCTAGGCAACCCAGCTTGGCCAAAATCTTAAGTCAAATTGATGCATATTTATAGCTTTATAACGATAATTATGGAAGGCAGCGCTTGTATACTGAATACAAACACTGATGATATATATTTATTTTGAGTCCGTTGCGACCGTTTATCAGTTGAAAGTGGCCCATCGTTGGCTTCTACCCCTTTGTAGACACTACGCAGGGTGTTTCCGCAATAACAAGACAACCCTTAGCTGACGTCTCGGTGCCCGAAGGCGGTTGTGTTAGCGGAAACAAGGCAATCAGATATGCGGGCTTTATAGCTTTCACTTAGTCATAGGAGCTTTAAACTGGGGAAGCTAGCTACGAGCCCCCGGTTTGTGTTCGGCACCGACCGAAGTCTAGCCATTAATACTTCGGCCAATATTATGAAAGGCCCATCGTTTAACACGGGGTAATCGGTATTGATCTATAGTGTGACACCGTCATCGGATCGCTGACCAGTTTTCGCCCATTGTGACAGTCAGTTTTCGGCTTTCTCCACTGAGGTGCTTAACCATTCGAGCTGGAAGCACAATCGCAGTGGTTCTCCCTTTGCACACCTAGCCTAATAAAGCGGAACATAGGAGGCAAGCACAGGAGCCGGGCAACCCAACTATTGACCGGAGACACAATTCGAAACTGATGCATATATAGCAATATCCGAGAATGTTTTTGCCGAATCTCTAAAGGTGTCCGGCGTTGCACTGCGAGACTTATGCTAGAAACATACAAATAGGTTAAAGTGCAATAGGCTTGGAAAACCAAAAACTTCAGTAAAAACTTTACGTCCGAACTAAATCAAGTTTTTGGTGCCAATCCGAACATTGGTCTTTAAATTAGTTTGTGCTTCCGTCGTATTTTAACTTGACACATCCGATCTCAAGACTTCAAGTGGGTCAGCCTTCGGCTTCAACCTCCTATCCCGAAGGCGGAGTGCTTCTCAGGCCAGTTTAGCGAACTAAACTCGAGCGGCTTTAGAGAGAAGCCAGGCTATCCGGCTATTGACCACACACTCGAGTCGAGAAAGGAGTAGTAGAAAAAGACTTTGCAACGACTGAGAAGAAAACACATTTATTATAAAACGGCTCATATTAATTTAAGAGCCCCCAAGTGACTTGGGTAAAAGAATTTTATGTATAATGATTGTATGTACCGAAGTACTTATATAATATCTGCGTTTGCCCGAACTTTGAACGCATCTTAACCGACCGTCGGCTTCTCCCTCTTCGGCCAAAGGCCGAAAAGTGTTATCTACTCCGCCTACCGAGAATATAGGCGGTGTTTCGGATAACCAGGCAATCAGGCCATGAGGCTGTAACAGACAAAGCGCGCCCACGGAACTTATGCTATATTACTTATGTAACGTAAGAAGCATCTTCAAAGAAAATAGTGCCCCCAACGGTACCTTTCTTTGGTCGCTCATGATTACTATGAGACTTGTGCAATAGATTTGTGTACGCGTGAGTTCCGTTGTGTGCCAACCATAGTTGAAAACAGTAAGAGCGCTAGCTTTCGGCTTCACCCAGTCTGAGGTACGAGTTCTGATGACCCGACCGCGCAATCGCAGAGGTGCTCTGTTTACTCCCTAGGCGAACAATCGGGAACATAGGGGTAAGCACAGGAGCCAGGCAACCCAGCTTTGCGGAACACTTAAGTCAACATGATGCATATTTTGGCACAATACACGAACAAGGAATGGTGCGATACATTAATAATCATATGCAAGAAGAATGGCTTCACAAAGGAAGCCCCCAAGTAAACGGGGTATTTGAATTTGTTTGTAACAAACAAGGTTTTGACAAAGAAAGTTTTTCGCACATGACTTTTTGTCAAAAAAGTATAATGCTTGGTCGAACCGAACAAAATTTAAAACCGAAAGTTTTTGAGCATGAAAGTGACTTAGCTGGTTAATGTGCTAGGTGTGACGTGGGCCGAGCTTGTAGCGGCTCAAGGTCCCAACCCCCAAGCCGGTCTTGACATACCCGAGCGAAGAGCTCGGCTTGATGAAGTGGCGACGCCGTACGGTCGATGCGGTGAGGTGAAGTCCCCAAGCCCAGCCAAGGTGACAAAAACCCTCATGACCAAGGTGACGAAGAGCTCGGCAGAAAAAAGAAGTGTTTAACAATCAATGTTTGAACGAACGACTTTTTTGTTTAACACAAATATAATGTTTGGTTGAACCGAACAAGAAATAAAATAAAAAAATTTAAAGAAAAAAAACTGAGCATGGAGGCGACTTAGCTGGTTAATGTGCTCGGTATTATTGACGAGGTCCGAGCTCGTGGCGGGACAAAGACGTAGTCCGCAGCCTAGCCAAGGTCACAGCCCCCAAGCCCGAGGTAACCGAGCGAGGAGTTCGGCTTGATGAGGTGGCGATGCCGCACGGTCGATGTGGCGAGGCGAAGTCCCCGGTCCTGCTAACGTGACGAAGCTGGTTGGCTGGTGACGCCGAAGTCACCAGAGTAGGTTGATGAAGAGATGGCGAAGTCCCCGGTCTAGCTGAGGTGACGGGGCAGGTCGGCAGTATGATGTTTGCAGCCCCATGTCGGCCGAGGTGTTGAAGCAGGTCGGCGTGGTGGACATCGGCTTGGTCAGCCGGATTAGTATTTGAGATTTCTTCGGAATCGTCCTCCGGTACTATGGTGCGAGGGGCGAGTCCGGCCAGGGTTGACTCCTGATGTTCGGACACCGAAGTCGCGTCCAGGATTGAAGCTGGATACGGGATAAGAGAGGCGAGTCCGACCGGAATTGACTCCCGATCTTCGAACACAGAGGTCACATCCAGGCTTGAAGAAGCAATAGTGCGGCGATGCTGCCGCGGGCCGGATCTTCTGACACGGTCGATGCCCGCTTGATGAAGTGACCATGCAGCGATGCTGGTGCGCCCGCTCCGTATAATTCGTGGGGCGACAATGTTGGTGATGATTTACCCTTCACGATGCCGAACTGTTGTTCGGCTTGCCGAGATAATGATCCGAAGAGGTTGAGTTCGGCTCGATGAAGCGACGACCCGTCTGGCGCAGGTCGGCAGCCATGCAGCAACGTTGTCAGGCTGGTTTGACACCGGCGCAACGGTGAAGGTTACCTCTGAAAAGGAGCAAAATTTGTGAGCATGTGTTCGGAAACAAAACACAATACCCTAGAAAGAGATTCCTCCAAAAAGGTTGTCCAATATTCCGTTCATGAAGAAAGATGAACTCGGGTCGGATTCGTATTCGCGCAGAAAACAGATCAGAAAATCGATGCGCTCATCAGAGGTTTCCCGGAGTTTGAACGGTCGGATCGAGCTGAAATTTTGAGGGGTGGTAAATACAGGAATTACGCAGACGATCAACAGTTGGATCTTCCAAAGGAAATCCGAGCTAGACGCTGGACTCTACGCCCTAAACTCGTCCAGATTCCTGTCCAGATTCGACAGGGGTCCAGTATATCGTAGATCGCCGGAGATTCCTCCATCGGAATACGACGAAATTTTATAGGGTTGTTATATACACAATTCCGTACTATGCCGCCATAGAAATCGTCAAAGCAACACTCGAGGAAGCGGCGACAGCGAATACAAATCCGCTGTATAGAAAAACAGCATGGTCGCCTGAGGACAATGTTGAAGTTGAGGCCCTGAGCTATATGGATGATTCCTCCACGATCTTGATAGAGATCGGAGTTGATGTTGATGAAGGCCCTCGTCCGATCATGACGATCTGAGGCGGAGCGCAGTCCTCGGTCGAACCAAGGTGACCAGTCGAGCCGGCGATGAATATGCCGACGTCGCAGTTGATCTGCAAGCGAGCCATTGATCCATTGCCGATCACACAGCGGAACTCTCAATGAAAGCACCATTGTCGGTGTCAAAACCGGCAGATCTTGGGGTAGGGGGGTCCCAAGATGTGGATCTAGGATCGATGGTAACAGAGACGATGAATACAGTGTTTTACCCAGGTTCGGGCCCTCTCAATGGAGGTAAAACCCTACGTCCTGCTCTTGTTTATGTTGATGAAGTATCAAGGTACAGAGTTGATCTACCTCGAGATCATATGTTGTGGTCTAAACCCTAGAGGTATGATGAGTAATTTCATAATCTATCTATCAACGAGCCTGGCCTCGGCTTATATAATGTACCGGAGGCCTAGGATAACAAGAGTCCTAGTCGGCTACGTCGGTGGAGAGGAGTCCATGTCTTGATCACCAAGTCTTGTGGAATCTTCCTCGTATATGTCTTTGGCTGTCTGAACTAGCCCATTAGTGAACCGCCACGGGGGTCCTCGGCCCAACCCACTGGTCGGGAGGCGACATGGTGAGTACCCCCTAGTCCAGGACACCGTCAGCAGGCGCCAGCCTCAAGCCGCCATGTCAAGCAGCTCTTCCGATAGGTGGGAGCCGCCCAGCCACGGCAGGGGGCTCCTCCAGGGCGGGCAGCACCTGAGACTAACATCACCTTCGACTCTAGGGATCGCCCCAAGGCTATGGTTGGCGCCGGCGCGCTCCCCTTGCTGTGCACGCCCACCATCAGCAATGTCGCGGCTAGCAGAACCCTCATCGACAGCGGCGCTGGCCTCAATGTCCTCTCCGTGGAAGCCTTCGACCTGCTCTAGGTGCCTTACGACCAGCTCGCCCCCACCAGACCCTTTTCGGGGGTGGTCGACGGCTCCATCATTCCCCTGGGGCAAATCCGCCTCCCCGCCACCTTCGGCACGAGCTGCAATTACTGCACCGTGCTCATCGACTTCGACGTCACCCGCATCGGCCTCCTGTACAACGCCATCCTTGGGTATCCAGCCCTTGCCAAGTTCATGGCGGCGACGCACCCCGGCTACAATGTCATCAAGGTGCCTGGGAGCAGCGGCATCCTCACTGTGGTGGGAGACACCAAGGATGCACTCCTGGTTCTAAAGCTCGCTTTCAAGGCTGTGGCGACCGCACGGCCAGATGCGGAGGGTGCCCCAGAGATCCCGGAGGCCGCGCCTGCGAAGAAGAAGCAGATGTTCTCTCAGGATCGGGCCGAGACGAAGCAAGTACCAGTCGACGACGGGGGCTCATGCCCTACCTTCACCATAGGCGCCGGCCTCCCCCCGGACCAGGAGGAGGCGCTGGTCATTTTCCTCCATGCGAACAGGGATGTGTTTGCATGGGAGGCGACGGACCTGGTCGGCATCCCGCAAGAGGTGATCGAGCACCATTTAATGGTGTGCCCCGGTGCACGCCTGGTGAAGCAGAAGGCGCGGCGGCAAGCCCCGGAGAAGCAGTCGTTCATCGTCCAGGAGGTCCACAAGCTGCAAGAAGCCGATGTTATTCGGGAACTACGGCACCCGGATTGGCTAGCCAACCTAGTTATTGTCCCCAAGAAGGGCGGAAAGGAGCGCATGTGCGTCGACTTCACGAGCCTCAACAAAGCTTGCCCTTAGGGCCCTTTCCCTCTTCCGCGCATTGACCAGATCGTCGACTCCACCGCCGAGTGTGACTTGCTGTGCTTCCTAGACGCCTTCTCGGGCTACCATCAGATCAAGATGGCGGTGCAGGACATTGAGAAGACAGCCTTCCTTTCCCCGTGCGGGGTGTACTGCTAGACCTGCATGCCTTTCGGGCTACGCAACACTGGCGCAACCTTCCTGCGATTGATGCACATCGCCCTGGGTCGGCAATTCAGAAGGAACGCTGAGGCGTACATCGACGACATAGTGGTCAAATCGCAGGAAGCAAGAACTCTTGTCGAATATCTGGAGGAAACATTCGCCAACCTGCGCAAGGTAAACCTGCGGCTCAATCCTGAGAAGTGTGTGTTCGGCGTCCCATCCGGCAAGCTGCTAGGTTTCCTGGTGTCGCACAGAGGGATCAAGGCTAACCCAGAGAAGATCAAGGCAATAGAAAGAATGAGCCCGCCGCAGACCCTCAAGGAAATGCAGAAGCTCACGGGCTGCGTGACTTCATTGGGACTCTTCATCTCCAAGCTCGGCGAGCGCGCCCTCCCGTTTTTCAAGATGATGAAGAAGAAGGGCCCATTCGAATGGACTCCGGAGGCTGAGGCGGCCTTCCAAGACCTCAAGAGGTATCTCACCAGCCCGCCAGTGATGGTGGTGGCTCGTCCTCTCGAGCCCCTGGTGCTTTACTTAGCCGCCACGCCTTTCTTGGCAAGCACAACACTCGTGGCGGTCTGGGAAGGGCGCGCAGGTGCAGACGCGAGGCGTAGCGCCCCGCGCACAGCCACGCCGTTGCCACCTTAGGATGGCACTCTTGGGGCCTCGACTACCCCACCGAACCGCGAGGCTCCCAAGGCCCCCTCGTCTCAAGAGGGGCTGGACGTCGTCGACGCCTCCTCCTTCGTCGAGCACCCCGTGTACTTCGTTAGCATGGTGCTGCGTGACACACGCGCACGCTACCCCATGCCGCAGAAGCTCCTGCTTGCGCTCCTCGTCGCCTCCAGGAAGCTGCGCCACTACTTCCAAGGCCACCCCATTAAAGTTGTCTCCGCGTACCCCCTGGAGAAGGTCCTTCGGAGCCCCAATGCCATGGGGAGGGTTGCTGAGTGGAATATCGAGCTGCAGGCATTCCAGCTGGAGTTCAGCACCACCAGGGTCATCAAGGGTGTGGCCCTCGCTGACTTTGTAGCGGAATGGACTGACGCCCCAGACCGAGGGGTGGGTGAAGACCGCTCCCTCACGCCCAGAGGTGAGGCGCCCGATGGCTGGGTCATGTACTTCGACGGCGTGTTCGCACGCCGGGGCACGGGGGCTGGAGCCGTACTCATCTCGCATACCCAGGACAAGCTCTACTACGCCGTGCAGCTCTGCTTCCAGCATGGCGAGAAGGTCTCCAACAACATTGCGGAATACGAGGGTTTGATCGCCGGCCTCAGGGCCTTAGCGGCCCTAGGGGTCAAGCGCCTCACCATCAAGGGTGACTCTCAGCTCCTCGTCAACTTCTCCAACAAGGAGTACAAGCCCAAGGATGAACACATGGAGGCATACCTGGAAGAGGTACGCAAAATTGAAAAATGATTCTTGGGTTTGGAGTTGCAGCACGTCCCGCGTGGCACGAACAAGGAGGCAGACGACATCGCCAAGAGAGCATCCCGATGCGAGCCCCAGAAGCCTGGCGTCTTCAAGGAGCGGCTCTTCAAGCCATCGACGGCCCCCTGCATTGCAGGCCCGGTGCTGCTTCGGGAGGAACTGCCCATGGCCCCCTCCTCGGGCGCTCCAGCCTGCGGTCCAACCTCCGGAGCCCACCTGCTCCTGGCGCTCGAACCTCAGGAGGGGTGCTGGACCGAAGAGTTCAAGGCGTACCTGCTCCAAGGCACCTTGCCAGAGAAGGAGGAAGACGTAGAATGCGTGGCCCGTCAGGCCACCGCCTACTGCTTGCAGGATGGCGAGCTCTACCGAAGGCGCCCAAACGATGTCTCGCTGCGGTGCATCTCCAAGGAGCAGGGATACGAGCTGCTGGCTGACATACATGGCGGGGATTGTGGGCATCACTCGTCGTCACGCACCCTCGTGGGCAAGGCGTTCCGCAGCGGGTTCTACTAGCCCACGACGCTCAACGATGCCACCGAGTTGGTGAGATCCTGTGGAGCCTGTCAATTCCATGCCAAACAGATCCACCAGTCCGCACAGGGCCTCCAGACCATCCTGCTCTCGTGGCCGTTCGCAGTCTGGGGGCTGGATATCCTGGGCCCGTTTCCCCGAGCGGCCAGGGGCTACCTCTACCTCTACGTCGCCATCGACAAGTTCACCAAGTGGGCGGGGGTGGAGCCCGTGGGCGCCATCCCAGCTGGCTCGGCCGTCAAGTTCATCAAGGGCCTCGTGAGCCGCTTTGGGGTCCCCAACCATATCATCACTGACAATGGCTCTTAGTTCACGAGCAACCTCTTCAAAACATATTGTGCTAACCTTGGAACGCTGATATGCTACGCTTCGGTGGCGCACCTACGGAGTAACGGCCAAGCCGAACGCGCCAACGCGGAGGTCCTGAGGGGCTTCAAGGCAAGGAGCTTCAAGAAGAAACTCGAGGCTTGCGGCAGGGGTTGGCTCGATGAGCTTCAGTCCGTGCTATGGTCCATCCGCACCACCGCGACTAAGCCCACCGGCGAGACCCCATTCTTCCTCGTCTATGGGGCTGAGGTGGTCCTCCCTCATGAGGTCAAACATCGCTCCCCGCGGGTCTTAGCGTTTGACGAGGCGCGCCAGGACGCCTCGCGGGGGATGGACCTCGTGCTCGGGGAGGAGGGCCGCCGCCAAGCCACGCTCCGTGCCGCGAGGTACCAGCAGGCGCTGCGGCGGTATCACTGCCGTAGCGTCCGCTCTAGGACCCTCGAGGTGGGTGACCTCGTCCTAAGACGGGTGCTCTCCAGGGAGGGGCTTCACAAGCTCTCGCCTATGTGGGAGGGCCCGTTCAGGATCGCCCGTGTCTCCAGGCCTGGCGCCGCGCGCCTGGAGACACAGGACGGGGTCCCCATCCAGAATGCCTGGAACATCCAGCACCTCCGGAAGTTCTATCCGTGACCAGCAAGCGCCATGCGCCTCTCAAGTCTCCGCCCGTGACACTCTCACATAATAATGAGTGGGGTTGTACACGCCCTGGAGTCTCGTGAGTGCCGCCCCTGGGCCTCACGGGGGCTCCCACCCACGTCCTAGTGGAAGCCCCATGCTCCGCGATGGCGGGAAGACCAGAAGACTAGTGTAGGTGCTGGACACGGCTGTTCTTTCGTTTGCTTTCTGTAGCTGGTTTTACCACTTTTTGGAATGAAATTTGAAATTCCCGCGTCTTTATTTGAAAGGGTGGGAATTTTTCTCCTTGCAGCGTTTTAAATCTTTCGAGTCTCGCCTTAGGGAGAGTGGCAGTTGCCCGTCACTCTTTCACACGCGTCTCGCGAGCGGGGCCTGGGTACGGTGTGTACACCTGGGCTCGCCCACAGGCACACCTCGCCAAAGCCTTCGTGTCCTAATCTTTGGCGTCCTAACCCTCGCACGACACCCTTAAACGAGCCAACGGGCATGTACGCCCTCCTGAGTCCGCACCTCCTGGCCTCGCCGGGCATCATGACCTGACGTACCAGCGACGGTTGGTCCTCGCTCGGGGGCTCACACGGGGCGCGGTGCCCTGAGGGGCAGCTCCGGAGGCCCCATATCCTCATGACCCACTGGAGACCTCGCGGCCACTGAGCGCCTCCTGAGGCCGGAGAACCTTCAGGTCCATGAGAAGGAAACCCCCGGCAAGATCTCTCTGGAACGAGAGGCACGCAGAGGACCCAAGCTCTGGAGGAACACACCCTCGCAGCGTAGGAGTCCACCACAAGCACACCAAGCTAAGTTACCCTAATCACGGTCAACAAGAGCTTGTCGGTTAGTAGCAACACGAATGCTAAGATACGAAATAAAAGCGTTAACATAAATGGCGCCAGCGCCATGGTCCATTACATGCCCTAGCAGGGGCTTCTACGTTTCTTGATGCAGGAAAAAGGAGAAAAAAGCAAAAGCAGCCTCGCGACCATTGCGGTTCCTCAGGCCTGGCTCCAGTGACGCCCGCGCTCAGTCAGAGTCCTCCTCCTGCTTCACTGGAGCGCGATGGCGGGGTGGCTCGTCGCCCTCCTCGGTACGGGCCCGGCGGCGTGGCGGCTCATCGTAGTCATCATTGCTCGTGCTCTTCCAGGAGGAAGAGCCGTCGCTGCTAGAGGCGTCGCGACCGTCGCCAAGGCAAGTTTGTCGTCGCCATCGCTGTCGCTCTCCGGGCAGCACCCCAGGCACCTGCCGTCCTCCCGGAAGATCCGGACGTAGAGGGTCGCAGCGCCATCGTGCCTGAAGTGGAGGGTACACCCCCCCTGTAGGCCGCGCGCGGGGGTGAACGGCTGCCACCCGCGATTCATGAACACGTTGCCGGCAGGCGTGACCTCGACCTCCACCCACGAGGCCTTGCTGCAACAACTGTCGGCCTGCAGCCAGAGGCCGCCAGGCCCTCCGGCTGGCAGCACACCCGTGAAGAAGCGCGGGAGCTGGAACCAGGAGCCTGCCGGCCTCTCCGCCCACACCACAAACTCCGAGGACGCGTCGGCCGAATGGGAGCGCGGGCGCGGTGGCCGGATGGCTGCTACGTGCCTCCCCCCTTGGCCGCAGCCACCGTGGCCACGGCAGCCCCCGGTGCGGGAGGGAGGACCCCCACGACTATCGGAGGTGATGCCAGCCTTCGAGCGGGTGCGCCCACGCCCTCGGGGAGCCACCATGGGCGTTGCAGCGTACTTGCGGGGACGACCGCGACCCCTCTTGGGTGGCGGCGAGCTTGGTCCCTCCGTGGGGGCCTTTCCCTTCTCGGCGGCCGAGAACCTCCTCACCGGCGCCATAGGTGCATCGGCAAGACGGCAGCACGGCGAAGAAGAAGAAGGAGTGAGCGGCAAGGAGATGAAGATGGGCTGGGGTCTTCGCCCCCTCCCCCATTTATAGCTGAGGGAAGGCCAACCGGCGGCCTCTCATGCTCCAGGCAATGATGGCCTATCTGCATGCACCAGGCAGTTGTCAAGTCGGGCATTTGCCGAGGCGACGTGGGGAAGTGGAGACGCCCACGTCCCATCAAGTGCCACGCGTCAGCCTGGTCCACAGGCGATTGGGGCCCGCGGTGCTTCGCCTCAAAGCTAAGTCTGAGCGTGCCTTGGGCCCGGGGGCTACTATCGGCGTTCTGGGAACCAGGATACCCAGACTTGCCTACCTGTGGCCCATGGCGTGGCACCATCGACCGCCTGGTATGGCCCATCTATGAAGACTATCAAGACAAGACCCTCGCGAGGGGCCAAGCCTCGTGAGGCGGACGACGCCAAGAACCTCCTGAGGGAGCGGCCTTCCCAGGCTGCCTCCTGAGGAGCGGAGATTCCTATGCAGGTGCCCCACCTCATGAGGTTGCGGTGACGCAAGCCGTGATGACCAAGGCCAGGCGGGCGCCAGCGGGAGCAGAGAAGACAGTTCCGCTTTGGTGCTAAGGAGGCAAGCACAGGCGTGGGTTCCCGAGGACTCAGGCAAAGGTTTCCATTCCTGTGCAACGAGACCAAGACCACTAGGGCGGCAGGACGGATGTCATCGCCGAGCCCACCGCAGCGTCACGCCCAGAAGCTTTGCAGGCGAAGACCACCTTTCGTTAGGATAAGATGTACTACTTGTCCCCTTTCAAATTGGCCATTGTCAAATCCCTTCCCGCCTACGTTTTGGGGAAGAGGACCAAGGCCACTATAAATATAGGTTAGCCACCACCATAGAAGGAAATCGAATCTTTCCGCCCTCACCAGAACAGACCTCGTGAGGTTGTTCATCCCTTGTACTCGTTCATCCACAACCCCTCGTGAGGCAAATCCACCACAAAGCAGGAGTAGGGTCTTACACCGCAAGGTGGCCCAAACCTGGGTAAACTGCCGTGTTCATCTTCTTCCTTGTTCATCGAGCTTGGCCGTGGGGCGGCGGGTTGGTTGGCCGGATAGGTTGAGTTCTTCGCACACGCCCCAGAGTTCGAACCTTTCTTGGGTCTGCGGAGCCCTGAATCCGACATCTGCTGCTCCCAAAGCTTCAAGAGTGAAGCCATTGAAATCTGCACCTCCTGAATCCAGTGTGCAGTCTGAAGATTTGTCCCGCACATCTACAAGAAAGAAGAAGATATCTGGACAAGGCATCACACCTGCAAGCATCTTGCACAATGAAGAGGTTGTTATAGATCTATCAAGTGATGAAGATCTTGCAGACGATGCCCTTAAGCTGCTAATCAAGAGCAAACAGGAGGCCGAAATCTTCAATGATTTGCCTCTGTTTGACGCTGATATTCTGAACAATTTCATTGATGAATGGTTTGAAGATACCTCTCTTACCATTGATGATCTGCAGCTGCCAATTGACATTAGTGTGACATTTCAAAGCTTTATTGCCAAAGAGCTTGCCATCACTCAAAAGGTCATTGAGCAGAAAAACAAGATTAATCATGAGAAGGCTGTCTTCAAGAAGCACATGGCCAAGCTAAGTGTCACTGATGTGCAGAACTTCTAGAAGATGATGGCTGATCTCATGGCTAAATTTGTCAAGCATCGTGATGAAGCCAAAGGCTCTCGAGAGTGCCTCAAGCATTATGCTAAGAAATGTGTTCAAGCTCACAATGAAGCCTTGAAGAGGAAAGCACTTGGGCATCCAGGCATTGACCCCAAGCTGGCTGCTAAGAAGAAGAACCCAATGCAAGCTGAAGCTGAGGCTCCAAGGCAGGAAAGGCCAAGCATTATCTTCCCCTCAAGCATGACTGGCTCGAAGCCAAAGGTCACATCAACCACTTCTGAGGGAAAGAAGACAAAGCAGGCTGAGGCTGAAGCTAGAAAGTGCAAGCATCACGAAGCCTCTGATGCCGCTCCGTCCAAGAAGAAGATGAAGACAAAATCTTCAAAGTCTTCAAGAAAAATCAAGCTGCACCTCTAGAGCCTCTGATAGTTGAGCCAATTTCTGTTGCACTACCAGCTTTGTCCAACAGTGATTGGCGTCTGATTGTTCATGAGTGTCGTGGTAGAACAAGGCCACCTATGGGGCCATCGGCCCCTCTGTGGTTCGGTAGGGGGAGGTCGCATTGCACAAAGAGCGGAGGCCATGGAACAACACGGCAGTGAGGACGCTGGTGGTTTTTACCCAGGTTCTGGCCGCTGAGAAGTGTAAAACCCTACTCCTACTTTGGTGGATTGATGGAGGGACCGTGAAGAACGCACGGCGCTCAAGCCCGACCTGGTCGCCTCGGGGAGAGTAGCTACGCGCGTATGAGTACAGGAGGGTCCGAATCCTTTCTAAGGTTGCCACGGTCCTCCTTTTATAGGCTAAGGGGTTACCACAATGGCAAAACGGTCATTATCCAGTGATTAGATAGCTAACAGTGCTATCATACCTAACTCTGGCAGTTAGGACAAAGTGCATTAAATGCACCGCCAGGGGTCATGCTGTGGAAGCGGTCTGGCAGGCCTACCGCGCCGCTTAGTCATCTTCGACCTATCTGCTTGACATGCCTCTGGACGGGTGCCATATAGAGGTGATCTTCCTCCTAAATGGCTGCCACGTGCCAAACGACAGCCACTTAGTTATCTGGGGCTCGACACCGCACCGATGGATGACTTGCGTTGCGATGCGGTGGAGCGGTGGAGTCTTGGCGGGGAGGTAGACTGCCAGCGGCCCCGGTAAACCTGCCGGGGAAAGATTGGTTTCGTCCTTGGGGCGGCCTCGACCCGACCGGGCTCGCCTGCCCGGAAAGGGAGGCTTTCCCTTGGTGATATCTTGCTGTCTTGGCTTGTCTTGGTCTTCTTGATCTGCCCTTTGATTTCTCAAAGAGCTCTCTCTCTCTGGCTTGGTTCTTGTCTTGGATACTTGATGAAGTTCGCTTCCTTGCTGCCGTGCCTGTGTACTGTCAGGGCAACACACGTGAAGGTTTATTGTATCGACAGGAGCCCCCCGGCCTGGTCCAAACGTGCTACCGAGCATCGTTCAGGTAGGCCCTATCAGGTACACAGGCAGGGGTCTTGCGCTGATATTCTCTTCTTCCTTGATATTTTCCTTGCTTCTTCATTAACCTATGCTTGGGTCAGTTTCCGGTTTTTTCGTGCGTTGTGTGATACCAAACGCGGTGGGGGCCATCCTGTTATGGCCCGTGAATGACTTTATCCCACGGGGCGGTAACTGCCATTTCACCCATCCCACTACGCCCGTCCCTTCCGCCACGTACGCCGCATGCATCGCACGGGGCAGGTCACGGATGCGCATGGCGCAGGAAAGAGCACTATGGGCAGTTGATGAGCTCAGCCACCGTTTGCAGCTCGGACGGGTCGGATTCAAAGGAGCCCTTGGGAGTGGGTGGAGAATCAGCCCCCGGTCTCGTCTTGCCTATAAAAAGGGAGCACTAGGGGGAGTGGAGGCATCCATCCACGCACTTCTTCCTTCTTCTTCCTTGCCTCCTTCTTCGTCATGCCGAGGGGGAGAGACCGGGGTCAAGCCCCGGGTCTCAGCTCAGGAGCGATGGCTCCGGAGGCTAGTGTTGCCACTCGGGGAGTGAGTCTGGTCCGGCGCCGTGGGAGGCGCGGTGACCGTAATAGGGGCAGTCGCAGTTCGTGGCAGTGTGTCTGCGAACGCCGCACCGACTCCGGTGTGGAAGGTGCTGCGCTTCTTCATGATGGTGTAGTGCTCGCCCCTTCCACGCGAGCTCGCCACCCGGGGAAGAGGTGTCACCTCTGCCGCAAGCTGTTGGAGCTTGTCAACCTATTGGTGGAGTCCTCAGGGCTTCTGGTGTCTGCCCGTGGGATCACGCTTGGGATCTTCAGTAATCCCAGCACTGCCTTCTCTGGTGAGGCCGGGGATGACGCTGAAGATGGTGGCGCTCCCCTACCCTCCAAGGTGGGGAGTGGTGCTCCCCGTGCACCTCGGGCGCCACCGCCACCGTCGGCCGCTTCTTCAGGGGAGGTGACGGGCCAAGGGCCCGGTGTCCTCCCGGAGTGACAGGGACGAGGAAGGAACAGGCAAAGACGGAGAAGGCGGGTGGCAGGCCGTCAGGTCGGAGTATGATGGCACCGACGCCTTCGTCTCGTACTGCCGGCCTGCTGCTTCGTCTTTCTGCTCTTCCCCTCCCACCCCGGCACCATCATCACCAGCTTCTTCTAGACGGTTGCCGAGGAGGGGACTCTCTCTTGGTGCCTTCTGCCGGGTGCACTCTTTGGTCCCGGTGGTGGCGTCCGGGGCATCTCCTAGCCGCCCCTGCCGCCTTCGCAGCCTCGCCACTCCCGATCTTGCCAGGCTGCGCCTTGCGGGCCTTGACGGGGTCAGGCTGGGCTTCTGCCCAGGCACTCCTTTTGCCCTCTTTGCCTCCCACCATAGTTCCTAGGAGGAGAGGGACAAGAAAGGGATTACGGGGCACTTATCTTTTTTCAATCTAAAATATGTAGGCACTTGCCAAACTTTAGTTTCAAATATGTAATCTCTTCTATCCATGTTTGTACTCTGTAAGCTTTGCACTCGTTTATCCGCATATTAATGAAAAAAAGATGGTTTTGCTGGGTACTTGTGCATGTACTACATCCATGCAGAGGAGGAGTGCCTCTATACCTTAAGTAAACAAGTTTTCTCCGGCAAGCTATCCTGCCGGTGCCTTTCGTTTGTTGCCGCGGGGATTGGCCTGCCGGGTTCAAAACTATGGAAGGGGACCAGCCCCTCGTCAAACCTTCTCTGTCAAAAGCCACTACGACCATCTTGACCGAAGCAACGTTCGGGTCGAAGGATGGGAGCACAAATGCTTCGAAGGTGACGAGGTTTCTCTATGCACAAGTTTTCTTCTTACAGAGACATGTATGGATAAAAGGAACTTATCTGTTTGGCTTGTTGGGGATCGATATGTAAGCTTGTTTCTGTTTCTTATTTTCGGGACCGAGTCCACGGCAAGAGCCCTGCAGTTAGTGCAGAGGAAAACAAAGCAACATATGATCTCATCTACATGATCATGGCAAGTTCATGTTATGCTATGCATGCATGCAAGTTTTTGTGGCCCCCAGCGCTTCGTTTTATTGTCTGTGCTCAGGGTCTGCGCCTGGCTTTGTACAAAGCGTTACATGTGCATCGGCAAGGCTTGTACAAAAGGGTGTCTGCCGGGCAGGGCCTGACAGCCGCGCCTTACGGGTAGAACTTACAAAGATGCTCAATGTTCCATGAGTTTTGCAATTGAATGCCATCTCCGGTCTTCAGACGGACTGCACCGGGTCTGGTGACTTGTACTACCCGATAAGGGCCTTCCCACTTCGGCATCAACTTGTTTGCACCCTTGGGGGACTGAACACGCCTAAGGACAAGGTCGCCTTCCTCAAGGCTCCGGGCACGAACCCTGCAGCTGTGATAGCGGCGCAGGGCTTGCTGGTAGCGTGCAACACGCGTAGCAGCCCGGAGACGGTTCTTCTCAAGGAGCACAACATCGTCATGCCGGTGCTGCTCTTGCTCTACTTCATCGTAGGCAAATACTCGAGGTGACCCATATATGAGTTTCGTGGGGATCACTGCTTCTGGCCTATAGACTAGGGAGAAGGGAGTCTGGCCGGTAGCTCGATTTGGTGTCGTACGGAGGGACCAAAGAACCACCGGCAGCTCGTCGATCCAGCGTCTACTGCACTTCTGCAGCTTGTCAAAAGTTCTTGTCTTGAGTCCTCGCATTACTTCAGCGTTCATCCTCTCAGCTTGTCCATTGCTCCTGGGATGAGCAACAGAGGCGAATGAAACCTTGCTTCTGAGGGTTTGAACGTATTGCATGAAGGCGCAGCTTGTGAATTGGGTGCCGTTGTCAGTGATGACTCTGGTAGGTACTCCGAAGCGGCACACTAATCCCTTCAAGAACTTGATAGCTAATTGTGCGGTCACCTTTCTCACAGGCTCCACTTCCGGCCACTTTGTAAACTTGTCGATTGCAACGTACAAGAATTCAAAGCCCCCGGTAGCATGGGGGAAGGGGCCCAAGATGTCGAGCCCCCAGACCAAAAATGGCCATGACAAAGGGATCGTATGGAGAGCTTGAGCAGGTTGATGGATACTCTTGGAGTGGAACTGGCAGGCTTCACATCTGGTGACTAGCTCAATTGCATCTTGGAGCGCCATGGGCCAGTAGAAACCTTACCGGAAAGCTTTTCCAACCAAGGCTCTTGATCCAATATGGGAGCCGCACGTGCCTTCGTGTATCTCTGCCAATAGTTCCTTCCCCTCTTCCTGGCATATGCACTTCAATTTCACACCGTTGGGCCTCCTTCTGTATAGCGTGTCATCAACAAACTGATACATACTGGCCCTCTGGGCTACTTTTTCAGCTTCTTCTTGCTCTTCGGGAAGTTCTCCTGATCTGCACCAGACCTTGCCAGAATAGGTTCACTTCCTTCTCCGGAGGGGATAGTAGTTGCGGCCGCTCCTTCATCCACTTCCCGCTACGCCACCAACGCTGCACTAACCACTTCATTGGTTGCCGCTAAGTATAGCAGCAACGGCTCTTGTGGTTTAGGAGCGACCAAGGTGGGAGCAGAGGAAAGATAGGCCTTCAAGTCTCGCAGCGCTGCTTCTGCTTCCGGGGTCCACTTCATTGGCCCTGCCTTCTTCAAAATTTTGAAGAACGGCAAGGCATGCTCGACAGACTTGGAAATGAACCTACTTAGCACAGCAACACATCCGGTCAGGCGCCTCACGTCCTTAACTGTCTTGGGTGCTTGAATCTACTCGATCGCCTTGATCTTGGTGGGGTTGGCCTCTATCCCCCAGTGGGACACAAAGAAACCAAGTAGCTTGCCGGAGGGAACGCCAAACACACACTTCTCAGGGTTTAACTTCAAGTTGATCTTGCGTAGATTCGCAAAGGTCTCTTCCAAGTCCTGAATAAGAGTTGATTTGTCCTTGGTCTTAACCACTATGTCATCCATGTAAGCTTCAACATTCCTATGCATTTGAGACTCAAAACCAATTTGCACTGCCCTTGCAAAAGTGGATCCAGCACTCTTCAACCCGAAGGGCATCCGCACGACGCAGTATGTGCCACACGGGGTTATGAACGCGGTCTTCTCCTAGTCCTCCTTGGACATGAATATCTGATGGTACCCAGAGTATGCATACAAGATGGAAAGCAGATCACACCCGAAAGTGGAATCTATGATCTGGTCGATGCGCGGCAAGGGTAACGGGTCCTTCGGGCATGCCTTATTCAGATCCGTGAAGTCTATGCAAAGCCTCCATTTCCCGTTCGCCTTGTGCACCACCACCAGGTTCGCCAACCACGTTGGGTGCAACACTTCTCTGACCAAACCAGCTGCTTCAAGTTTCTTGATCTCCTCGGCAATGAATTGTTGCCGCTCCAAAGCTTGCTTCTTGACTTTCTGCTTGACGGGCCAGGCATGAGGGCAGATAGCTAGGTGGTGCTCGATTACCTCCATGGGAACACTGGGGATGTCAGATGGTTGCCAGGCAAACACATCTACATTCGCCCGCAGGAAGGCAACGAGCGCGCTTTCCTATTTGTCATCGAGGGTGGAGCTGATGGTGAACGTACCACCGGCGCCATCCAGCCCTGCCGGGACCTTCTTCACCGCAGGTGAGGCTACCTTGGGCTTCTTGCTAGTGGAGCTCTCCGGCAAATCATCGACGGGTGCAGCACACTCCAGAGAGGTGCGCTTCCCGGATTCTTTGCCAGTATCTTTGCTAGCTTTCTTCCCTTTCTTGCTTTCCTTGGCGGGGGCCGCAGCATCCATGGCATCGGCAGCAACTGCGTCTCGGTACATCTTATCCACGCATATGATTCCATCCTTCTTGCCTGACGGAATGGAAATGACGCCCATCGGCCCTGGCATCTTCAGTGTGTTGTAGGCATAGTGGGATGCCGCCATGAATTTTGCCAGGGCTGGACGACCAAGGATTCCATTGTACGGCAGGGGAGATCAACCACAACAAACACAACCTTCTCGGTCTGGTAGTTCAATTATCCTCCAAACGTCACCGGCAGTGTGATCTTTCCCTTAGGACAAGCCCTGCCGGGGTTGATCCCTTGGAAAGTGCCAGTAACCTTGAGCTCTTCATTTGATATTTGAAGCTTGCTGAGCACCTTGGGGGAAATCATATTCAACCCAGCCCCGCCGTCAACCAACATCTCCAAGGCAGGAAAGGTCAAGCATTATCTTCCCCTCAAGCATGATTGGCTTGAAGCCAAAGGTCACATCAACCGCTTCTGAGGGAAAGAAGACAAAGTAGGCTGAGGCTGAAGCTAGAAAGCGCAAGCATCACGAAGCCTCTGATGCCGCTCCGTCCAAGAAGAAGATGAAGACAAAATCTTCAAAGTCTTCAAGAAAAAATCAAGCTGCACCTCCAGAGCCTCTGATAGTTGAGCCAATTTCTGTTGCACTACTAGCTTCATCCAACAGAGATCGACATCTGATTGTTCATGGGTGTCGTGGTAGAACACGGCCACCTATGGGGCCATCGGCCCCTCTGTGGTTTGGCAGGGGGGAGGTCGCATTGCACAAAGAGCAGAGGCCATGGAACAACACAACAATGATGACGCTGGTGGTTTTTACCCAGGTTTGGGCCGCGGAGAAGCGCAAAACCCTACTCCTGCTTTGGTGGATTGATGGAGGGACCGTGAAGAACACGCGACGCTCAAGCCCGGTCAGGTCACCTCGGGGAGAGCAGCTACGCGCGTATGAGTACAGGAGGGTCCGAATCCTTTCTAAGGTTGCCACAGTCCTCCTTTTATAGGCTAAGGGGTTACCACAATGGCAAAACGGTCATTATCCAGTGATTAGATAGCTAACAGTGCTATCATACCTAACTCTGGCAGTTAGGATAAAGTGAATTAAATGCACCGCCAGGTGTCATCCTGTGGAAGCGGTCCGGCAGGCCTGCCGCGTCGCTTAGTCATCTTCCACCTGTCTGCTTGACACGCCTCTGGACGGGTGTCATATAGAAGTGATCTTCCTCCTAAATGGCTGCCACGTGCCAAACGATAACCACTTAGTTATCTGGGGCTCGTCACCGCACCGATGGATGACTTGCGTTGCGATGCGGTGGAGCGGTGGAGTCTTGGTGGGGAGGTAGACTGCCAGCGGCCCCGGTAAACCTGCCGGGGAAAGATTGGTTTCGTCCTTGGGGCGGCCTCGACCCGACCGAGCTCGCCTGCTCGGCAAGGGAGGCTTTCCGTTGGTGATACCTCGTTGTCTTGGCTTGTCTTGGTCTTCTTGATCCGCCATTTGATTTCTCAAAGAGCTCTCTCTCTAGCTTGGTTCTTGTCTTGGATACTTGATGAAGTTGGCTTCCTTGCTGTCGTGCCTGTGTATAGTCCGAGCAACACACGTGAAGGTTTGTTGTACCGACAATTAGCCTGCTTCCACAGAGGCCCATGACTCTGAAGAGATTCCAGCTGCTGACACCATCACAGCTGAAGACATTGGTCATGAAGACAATGTAGATGATGATGTAGTCCTTCCTCAGATTCCCCAGATCATGCCAAAACCGGTATCATCGCCTGCTCCCACGAGCAGTGAACAGATCAGCATTGGCGGTCCTCCGACGCCAATCACTCATGATGATTTCTGGGAAGAGCAACACCCCAACACTCCACTCCATGAAGTCATTCCGCGCACTCCACTAGCTCAAGTCACCACTCCAGTGGTTGAGACTCCCCAAGAAACTCCTGAAGACATGGAGAAGACCACTCCCTCACCGCAGGCGTCGCCCTCTTTTTGACGGCTTTGCCGCGGCCCAAGGCCAACGGTCTCCATGTTGAGCATTCCTGAAGAGGATGTGCATACCACAAGCTCAGTTGCACGTCAAGTGTTTCCTGAAGCCATCCCCTCAGAGTCTGCTCATGAGTCTGAAGCTAAAGAGGTTGAAGACATTCCGGCTGCATCAGCCGAGGAAAGAGCAGAAGAAGAACAAACTGTTATTCCCCCCACTGAACCAACCGTGATTCCAGATGTGATTGTGCCAGACCCCCCAGTTATTGAAGCTACTGAAGCGAATGTAGATGCTACTACTACTACCACTCATACTGAAGCCAATGACGTGGCCATGGTTGAAGTCAATGAGTAGCCTGAAGTCACTCTTCAGTCTGAAGCCCTTGATGCCACCGAAGCCATTCAGCCATCCATCTCAGATGTGGCTGCTGCTCCACCTGTACCTCACACTATGGAAAAGGCCTTCTATCATGGTGAGCTCGTCAGCTCGTTAGCATCAGATGGCCCATTATGACACCTCATGTTCCTCCTGGTCCCCAATATGATTGCCATGTTGAGCAAAGGCCTCACACGCAGAAGCCAAAGCTTCCTAGTGCTACAACTACTCAAGGATCATTCAGTGTCTTAAGCTTCAGAGAGCACAACACATTTTTTGACAAAGCCAAGAAGCCAAAGATATCTTCTGACAAGTTCTGGAGCCATCAACAATGAAGCTATTACTCTTGCATCTTGTACAACCAGGACAGGATCTTCCCACACAAGCGCCTGTGTTGTGATGCTGTTGCTGGTCTCCCTTGCCTTGACGAAGCACTTGACTACTTTCGTGAAGTTGGGCTGCTTCCCTTTATCATCGACAAGGAGCAGTGGAATGAGGAGCTCTTGCTTCAATTTTATGCCACCCTTCATATCTCAGGCTACAACAGGGATCCGAAGACATGGGTCCTTGAGTGGATGTCAGGTGATGTACACCATGAAGCCAAAGCTCAAGACATCATCGAGCTTACTTCCCTGCCCACTCCTGGTGATCTCTATGAGCTAGGTTGTCAGTGCTATGAACAGGAACTGCAAGGCATCTTCCAGAAGCCAGAGCCCAACATGAGTCAAATGCTGAGCATGATGAAGCCATTGCCTGTAGATGTTTGAGTACCCAAAGGAGTTCTTCGTCAATGACCTCGAGTATCTGCCCTGAACCATATATCATATGCTGAGGCATACTCTATGGCCGATCAAAGGGCATTCTCCTCACGCCATGATTGAAGGCACCATGAAGACATTGGTCTTCTACATTCTGAATGGCATCAGGTTCAATACTCAAGATTTCTTCATCCATTAGTTGGCAGCTTCAGGCATTGATCTGTTTGGCCTCAAGTTCTACGCACCATGGGTTATGCGGCTGATCAAGCTTCACTCCACCATCAATTATCAAGCTTCAGTGCGCAACCATGTTGTCTTTCTGCCTGAAGTGGATATGTCCCATAAAGCCATATATCCCGAGCCTACCAAGGAACCTGTTCGTGAAGACAGTGCTGCCTCCCAAAGCTTCTCACAACCACTTGAAGGCGTTCATGTGCAAAATCCACCTACTGCTGCTGGTCCTCTTGCCGGTCAGCTTCGGCTGCTGCATTGTGCTTCCACTGATGCTACAACCAGCATAGTAGCTCAAAGGCCTCAGAAGCGTGCTCGTGTACTGAATGACCGAGAGCTTCTTTTTTCTCTTCATCAGAAACATGACAGGCATCATGACTGGATGAAGCGTCAGATGCAAAGTCTTCTTGTGGATGTTAATCGCATACACAACCTCTTCACCAAGATTTCTTTTGTTGCTCATGAAGCCTGTCGGCGTTCCTGGAAGAGCCTTACTCTGCTATGCTCTGAAGATGAACTAACAGCAGATGGCTTCACTGAACATTTCAGGTTTGACTCCAGGCCTCCACAGTCAGCAAGTTGGCGTCCAACACCTTCCATTGAAGATTCTGACTACTCATCTTTGGCTCCAACTGTTGTTGCTCGAGTCATTGATGAGGAGGACGATGCCACTTCACCAGCTATGGCTTCACTGCATCATGATTCTGCATCAGGCCCCTCTGCACTGCCCAACTCCACCGTCGACCCGGCTGCCCCAACATCTTCACCACCATCTCATGGGAACGCCTAGACACTCTATGTCTTCACTCCTTTTTGGTCATTCCTGACAAAAGGGGGAGAAGCATATGAGTTAATAGTCTTCAAGCGGGTCTATATGGGTCGGGTGCTTATTTTTGTTAAGTTTTGCAACTCTCATTCTTGAACTGTTGGTTTTGAGTTGTAACACTTAAACCTTGATGGTCGTCTGCCACTTTTGCTGCTACCTTTTATTGCTATGATAAATTCCACATGAAGTCATTCTGCAGACACCCATTTTTCATTGTGCATGTCATTACCTTCACTACATTTTTGTTTGCACAATGAATTGTCTTCATGAATTGAAGGAGATCTCCACAAAGCAGAACCTGCCATGTGCATTTGCATTCAAAGGCACATTACTTATATGCACATCTTCAGGGGGAGCCCTTTCAACTTCATGAAGCCATTGACCGCATTCTTTAACTTACACATATTTTTATCCCCGTTGAAAACTTCAACCAGTTTATCATCAATCACCAAAAAGGGGGAGATGGTAAGTGCATCTAGTGCCACCCCTAGTTGGTTTTGGAGTATTGACGACAAACATGGTTGATGGACTAATGTGTTTGTAATATTTGCAGGATAACATAGGTAGAAGTCCCTCATTGATTCGGTTTACCTACTAGATATGACCCCTAAAAATGTATGAAGACATTGAAGACAATGGTGGTTCATGAAGACATTCACGTCGAAGATAATGACGTGTGAAGACATTCACTTGAAGACTATGGAGTGCGAAGACATAGTTTCTTTCATAGTTTTATTTTCTTCTTTCTTAAGTCATAGGAACCACCAAACTGTTAAGTGGGGTCCAGGTGAACAAAGTCAGAAGACTGACATCATGCTCAACCAAAATCCTATGTCTTCGAGTGAAGACAATAAGAGTAAATCTTATCCAGAGTTGGATGAGTCAGCTTTGCTTGTAGCCCAGGTCAAGCTGCCGCGTGTGTTTGAAATCCGACCATTGGACACATGTCGGTTCCTTGGTGACCAAGGGTCATTTCGAACATATCATGTTGGGTTGCCTCCTGGCTATAAATAGCCCACCCCCTACACCATAAATTGGTGGCTGCTCAGAGTTAGTGCACGGCTTTTGTCGTTTGAGAACAACCCACCTCCGAAGCCTTTGAGAGAGAAATCCTTGCGAGGACAAAACCCAAAACACCCAAAGCCCAAAGAGTGTTGGCATCACTGAAGTCTTTCTGTCCGCGTGATCTGAAGACTTATTATACTTGAGGACTGTGTATCCTCCAGTCGGTTAGGCGTCGCGTTATGAGGATCCAAGAGTCATTGTGGATTGCTGGTGAACGAAGTCTGTGAAGGTTTGGAAGTCTACCTTGAAGACTTACCTGAGTGATTGGGCGAGGACTAAGTGTCCTGATCTCAAGGGGAATAAGGTGAAGACGTGGTCTTATGAGTTCAATCTCAGCCTCCCTAACCAGACATACAGTTGTCACAGCAACTGGAACTGGCTACCAAATCCTTGTCTTCACCAAGCAACTAGTTTTATCCCCTACCTCCTTTACATTTCAGTTTGTCTTCGTGAAGTCATTTCTTGCTTGCCTAATCTGTTTGACTTCATTGTGTGAAGACTTTCATAAGTTTGGCTTCATACTGTCTTCCCATTCCGATCTGTTCTACCTAGCTGCTATTAGTCTTCATGCTTTCATTGTACTGTTTACTTGACTATGGCCTGTCTAGCGTAGCTTATCTTCCGCTGCATATTGTATAGGTGTTGTTTGATTGTTTGTCTTCGAAGATCTTGCATCTTTCGAAGACTTTCATAAAAATTGCCTATTCACCCCCTCTAGTCGATAACTAGCACTTTCAGTGCATAAGTTTGATCAATGATAATTTCCATCACCTTTCCTAGCATCATAATAACAACTCATTCTCATAAAACTCATCATGATAAAGTAGCAATCAATTCACATATTACGGTTCAAACAATGAATTCTCTTGAAACTTAACAACTTGTGTTCTTAGTCGCCAAACAATTGCAATTCAACTTATTCTCAAAAAAGTCTAAGTAAGAGCTCCACATACTCAAACATCATATAGTCTTCTATGATTGGTAGTACTCAAAGCATATTTTTACAACAAATGGCATCCATCGAATACACAGAAAGATGGGGTCTCAATGTTTCGCCTCCCAACTCATTTATCATAGAGATAATTGTCAACAATAATAAATCATGATAAAATATATTTGACTGGCCATATGTGCCTAGATCTTTCCCCACCACATGATGCTTGCCAACAATAGAATAATTGAGGTTGAAATGAGAATGCATACTATTGACTCTTGCATAAAATTAAATACTGAAAAGTAAAAGATAGGCCCTTCGCAGAGGGAAGCAGAGGTTGTCATGCGCTTTTTATTTTTGGATGCACAATCTCTTAATGCAAAGGAACATCATGTTATATTGCCCCTTCTGATAGCAACCTTTATTATGTAGTCCATCACTTTTATTACTTTGCCATCACAAGTTTGTACAACGCTTATTTTCCCTTACAATAAAAGACCAAACATATTTAGGAGCAATTTTTATTGCTTTATGCGCCGATGACAACTTACTTGAAGGATCTTATTCAATCCATAGGTAGATATGGTGGACACTCATGGCAAGAAACTAAGTTTAAGGGTTTTTGGATGCACAAGTAGTATCTCTAGTTAGTACGAGTTTTTGGCTAGCAAAATATCCTAAGCAAACACCACATGTTGGAGGATCCATAACAATATAACTTCTATGCAAATATACACAACCATAACTCATTACGTTGTCTTCCTTGTCCAACTTCAACTAATTTGCTCAAGTTTGAAAATAATTAATGGCTATTCACAATCATATAAGATGTCCAAGATAATATATTTGTATGTGAAAGTTCTCTTCATTATACTAATCATTCATGGATTGCTTGTATGACCAATATTGTGATTGTCAAGCTTCAAAAGATTTCACTTTCTAAACCCGATGTGAAGATACTACTAGGTATGATATAAGCATATGAAGCACATATAATTTCAACTTTATGATATTCAATTCATTCAACAATTTACTCTTAGGATATAAGTGAAGCACAAGAGTAAATGACAAAACTACTCCAAAAAGATATAAGCTAAGATCAAACGAGTAGTTAAGTAAATGGGTAGCCATTTGAGGACTCTCTCTCATTTAAAGACTTCCAGATATAAGTATTTTATTAAAACATCAAGAAAAATTAAAATTAAATAACATTCCAAGAATAGCACAACTCGTGTGAAGAAGCAAAAACTTAGGCTTAACCGAGGCTAACCGATAATTGTTGATGAAGAAAGGTGGGATGCCTACCGGGGCATCCCCAAGCATAGATGCTTGAGACTTCTTGAAATATTATCTTGGGATGACTTGGGCCTCCCCAAGCTTGAGCTTTTGTGTCTCCTTAATTCCTTTTATATCACAATTTTCCTAAATCTTAAAAACTTTATCCACACAAAACTCAACAAGAACTCGGGAGAAAAGTTAGTATGAATCAATGCAGTAACCTTATCATTCTCTACTGTAGAAAATCACTAAATTATTATTTAACATTGCATACTAAATTCCTCTGCATATTTAATACTCCTATCCTCAAATAGAATCATTAAACACGCAAACATATGCAAACATAACGGCAATCTGTGTAAACAGGATAGTCTATAAAGAGTGCAATTATACTCACATTTCCCTAACTCCAAAAATTCTGAAAATTTACCACACTGTATAAAATTTATCATATCTTATTTTACAGAAAATTTAAACATTTTATCACATTCTGACTTTTCTCAAGAATTCACGCACTAGCGTGCAACTTGCTGTTTTCGAACAGCCACATATAGACTTGCAAAATAAGCATAGCAAAGGCTATACTTGACATTTTTATTGAAATAAAAGATGCAAAACATTATTCTAAATAACAGCAAGCAAATCATATTAAAATAAAATGAAGCTCCAAGAAAAACACATATCATGTGATGAGTAAAAATATAGCCCCAAGTAAGGTTACCGATAATGTTGGAGACGAAAGAGGGGATGCCTTCCGGGGCATCCCCAAGCTTAGTTGCTTGGATCTTCCTAGAAGATTACCTTGGGGTGCCTTGGGAATCCCCAAGCTTAGGGTCTTGTCACTATTTATTCTCCTCATATCAATATCTCACCCAAAACTTGAAAACTTCAATCACACAAACTTAACGGAACTTCGTGAGATGGGTTAGTATGATAAAGATAAATCATTCACTTTGGTACTGTCAAGATAAGATTCATAATTGTTTCCAAATAATTCCTACTGTACTCTACAATTTTCACAATTTATATTAAGCAATATAAGCCATAGAAACCATAAAACAAGCAAACTATGTATTGCAAACAGAATCAGTCAAAAACAGAACAGTCTGTAAAGATCTGAATTATGGCATACTTATGTAACTAAAAAAATTCTGAAAAATTAGGAAAACGTAGGAAATTTGTATACCCATCAAATGTAAAAAATTCAGAATTTTTCGACCCTCCAGTGATTTTTAACAATTCTGTTACTTGGCACAAAAGTTTCTGATTTTGCACAGAATCAAGTCAACTTTCATCTACACTATCCCAAAGGCTTTACTTGGTACTTTATTGAAACAAAAGCTATAAAACATGATTACTACAGTAGACTAATAATGTGAACACACAAAAACAGTAGGGGTAAATGTTGGGTTATCTCCCAACAAGCGCTTTTCTTTAATGCCTTTTTAGCTAGGCATGATGATTTCAATGATGCTCGCATAAAAGATAATAATTGAAACATAACGGGAGCATCATGAAGCATATGACTAGCACATTTAAGTCTAACCCACTTCCTATGCATAGGATTTTGTGAGAAAACAACTTATGGGAACAAGAATTAACTAGCATAGGAAGGCAAAACAAGCAAAACTTCAAGATTTTCAACACATAGAGAGGAAACTTGATATTATTCTAATATGTAAAAGCATATGTTCCTCTCTCATAAGAAACTAAAAGATTAAATTGCAAGATCTAAAGATATACCTTCAAGCACTCACCTCCCCGGTAACGGCGCCAGAAAAGAGCTTGATGTCTACTACACAACTTCACTGGTACAGCGAGGTGCTATACAAACGGTTTTTAACCCCTTTCCGCGACGGCGTTTTGAACCGTCGCCAAGTGAGTGTGTGCGATACGGGGGTCCTTCCCACACGACCCAGAAACCATTGGGGATAGGGAGCCTTGATGCATACAGTTGTCCCTATAAAACTGTTTCTGATATCTCGAATATCCCAAACACTTCATCCTTGCTACTCGTTTGTGCTCGCATTGCCATCGCTGTCGGTATTCTGTGGTTCTACGTTTACGATGCATGGCCCATCACAAACGGTTCATGATTATAGAACGTGTATGATAAGCAGACAATCACACACATTCACTTTTCCCGAACTGCATGCGATAACTAATTAAGAAGATTAGCTAATCATCGTACGAGTGTCAGATAGGATTACGAAACGTCGGACCGTCGTAACATCGTCGTACATGATAACTATCGCACACGCTATTCTGTGGTGCAACATTTACGATGATTACCACATCAGAAACAGTTCATGGTTGCGAATCTGACATCACACACGGTTTGCAAACGGCAACTGTGTGCATGCTCGCACACGTTTCCTCTCTGTGAACCGTGTCGGATTATGGTGTGTATCACAAAAGTTTGTGTTTTACCAACTGTGTGCGCCTTAACGACCTACAGAGCATAATTTCACCGTAATTTAATTGCTGCTATTTCAAATTGTACCGGATTTAAATTTGAAAGTATGCTATAGCTTTATTCATATCCATTAGGTTCAAACAACCAATGCATTATTCGATTTACAGGTACATATGTTCAAGAATTAAATAAGCACCAAATAAAGAATGATGAACCACAGTTGTATACTTGTACTATTAAAGACGGTAAAGAAAGAGGCGAAATACATTCTGGTTGCTGAACAAGGTGAAGCGGAAAGCCCATATTGTGCCCTCCTCCATGCAAAAGGCACGGACGACTCTAGTCCAACCCCTTGTGATGGCTGACCGCCCATCCTTCACTGTCTTCATGAAAACATCTAGATAATCATCGTGTTCTGGTAGAAATACTTTAACCTTTGCATGCCCACCAATCATGTAGTTTGAGAGGTAATCTTGAGTAAACTGCTTTGGGAACCACTGCAAAGGAAAAAATTCAGACATTGTCATCTAACACAACTCATTATGGGCAGTAAAAAGAAGGTTGCAGAGTTCTTACTTACCATCCCGCAGTTCGCTGTTGTCTTGGATAAAGTGTAAGCAAATAGTTTAATTGACATCTTTTGACCCATTTTACTAACAATCTTTATCAGCTTCCTCACTTGATGCTGGTTCATCAATATCTCATTGCCCCATACGTAGAAAGGGTCGAAGCGCGGATCTTTACCAATGACATATGTACCTAAAAGCACCAAGTTAATATTAGAAGCTAAACAACAATTGCACAATGATGTAGTACAACACTCCCTCCGTCCCATTATATAATATCTTATAACATCCAATATACTCACATATTGGATGTATTAACATCTTATATTATGGGCCGGAGGGAGTTTATCGAATTTTTACAAATTATCGGCTGATTAACTGCTGCTGTGTCGTTGTTGTTGTTGTTGTTGTTGTTGTTGTTGTTGTTGTTGTTGTTGTTGTTGTTGCTGCTGCTGCTGCTCTTCTACGTATATCTAGACATCATCAGAACATTAAGGTAACACTCTTCCTTGTTTCTATGTAGCCTAGGATTGCATATTTAGACATTCAGTACAGTGCATGTTGCTATGTAGCCTCAGATATATTACATATGGCCCTAGTTAACCTAACGATAAATGGGTTACAGATATATACAATTAAAAGTCCGATTCACCGATTAATCCCTTATCAGCCCCTGGCCTATATGGTACCAGCTACCGATATCCTGAACAGTGAGTATATATAAGCCATGGGATGAAACTAACCTCGATGGAAAACAGCAGTCGTTCCCAAAATTGTCCTGTGTAAGTACATCGAGAGGCATGTTAAGCATAACAGGCTAAACATCAACCAAATATATCCATGGCAGACAAAATAATCTCTAAAAGATAGCTTCAGTGTGCAGGTTTAAGCATGCTAGTTAAGCAAAACAAGTGGAAATGTGTGTTAACTGCAACAGGCCTAACATTTAACAACAAGCAAACATAGTCATTCAAACTGGTATTGTGCCGGTCTAAGTACACTAGTTATTGTTAAATAAAAATGGAAAGGCGTGTTAACTACAACATGCAACAACCAAATGTAGTTATTCATAGTGGTATTGTTGAAACTGGTATTGATGAAATTGAACTGCACAGTTCATACTTGCACATATAGAACATCACGTTGTGAATAACTGGAGTAAACAAGGCATACTACGAACAACCAAAGATAGCATTTGAAACTGGACATATGCTAACTACAAACAACCAAAAGACTTTAAAAGAGGCATATGCCAGCTATAACAGGCTTAACAGCAAGCAAATATATGCATTCCTATCGGTATGTTTAAAACTGATATTGATGAAAATGTACTGCACAGTAAATAGTTGCACATATAGAGCATCACATTGTGAACAACTGAAATAAACATGGCATACTGAAAAAAAAAACAAATATAGCAATTAAAACTGGGAATATTCTCACTACACTACAAAAGGGACTCGACAAAACAAATCATGGGTTCCCCCTTGTGAAGAGGCACGACAAAACAAATCATGAGTTTTCTCACTTTTCATAGATGGGCTCGTTCGCGTGGGAAGAGCACAGACCCTGGGTGCGCTCCATGTTGTCGCAGATGGGCTCCTTCCCCTTGGAAGAGCACGGCTGTAGGGTGCCCTCCCTGATGTCGTAGACGGGCTCTTTCCCCTTGGAAGAGCAGATGGGCTCTTTCCCCTTAGAAGAGCCAGAGAGGGTGCCCTCCTCGTGGTCGCCATCGATGAGGTCTGACTTGGAAGCTGTGGATCCCAAGCTAGCGTCGCAGAACGTGTCCTTCAGAAATGACAAAAGGGGCTCGATGGCGATGTAGGATGGCAAATTCTTGACAGCAATCTAGAGGAGATCAGCGGCGGGGCCATGGATGAGATCGACGGCGGTTGAACCCGAGGGGTTGGGGGTGGGCCATGTCAGGCCATCGCTGTCGACGACCTCGATGTTGTAGCTGGCGTCCGCGACATACCTGCATACTCTAGCCTGCTGATTGAGTGCCTGCGGCTAGTAATGGTCGTCAGCTTCCTCGGCGGCCGCCTCGGCGACGTCGGGCGAAGAGGCCGCGATACACCTCTTTTGGGCAAGTCGCTCCTCGAGCTCCACGGGAAGCGTAGCCGGGCTTAGGCTGCGACGCTCTGGAGTGGGTGATGGGGATCTATGGGAAATGGGGCGTTTGGCAGGCATCATCTAAGAAACTCAGGGCGGCATGGGTATGGAGATCGGTGGGTAAGCTGCACGGGCAAAACGGCAGATGTTGACAATGGAGGCCTTGCGGCGGCGGCGACCTTGCTAGGGTTTCGAGTGAGGGAGGGGTTGTGGTGTGTGTGTGTGTGCGCGCGCGCGCGCCCGAGGAGGTTTTGGGGTGTGTGTGTGGAGGTGGGTGTGTTTGAGGAAATGATGCAGCTACTGAAAATTTTACTACGCGGGAGTCAAACGCGGGAGTGAAATGCCGGGGCTATTGAAAATTTGGATGATGGTGCATCGCACACGGTCCGGAAATAACAACCGTGTGTTATGAAACAGAAAAACCATCAAGTCGGGCAGATATTTTCGAGGGATGCTGGCAGGAGCAGGAACAACAAACATCACACACGGTCGAAACATAATAACCGTGTGTTATCAAACAGAAAAAACCTGCAGGCGGGTAGACATTTTTGAGAGGGGAAGCCTCGTGGAGCCCAATGTACTGTGCTGATGTGCGTGACAAGGGCACCGGCGTGGCACACGGTTAGTGTGAGTGAATCGTGTTTGTTGCGCCATTCGACTTGTCTAATGTTCATAAATTTGGCAAAAATGAAGTGGGAAAGGGTCAGAACACGAACACACTTGCATGTGGACCAAATATATGTATGAAAAGGGTGGTTTGATGTCCAAATACCAAATGCAACTTCGATGTGGCACCTATCTCACAAAGCACACGGTATTGCTTGCCCCCCCTCGTGTCGGAAGGAGGGGAATCCTAAGATATGAACGCATGCCCGCCCCCATGGAGGTTCGCGAAGTACCAGTCCCCCCCATCACACACACGCACACACGCATACACACACACACACACTGATATCTACTATGCAACCTTCTTCTTGTAGACTCGTGTTGGGCCTCCAAGCGCAGAGTTTTGTAGGACAGTAGCAATTTTCCCTCAAGTGGATGACCTAATGTTTATCAATCCGTGGGAGGCGTAGGATGAAGATGGTCTCTCTCAAACAACCCTGCAACCAAATAACAAAGAGTCTCTTGTGTCCCCAACACACCCAATACAATGGCAAATTGTATAGGTGCACTAGTTCGGCGAAGAGATGATGATACAAGTGTAGTATGGATGGTAGAAATATATTTTTATAATCTGAATAAATAAAAACAGCAAGGTAAGTAGTAACAAAAGTGAGCAAAAACGGTATTGCAATGCTTGAAAACAAGGCCTAGGGTTCATACTTTCACTAGTGCAAAATCTCGCAACAATGATAACATAATTAAATCATATGGCAATCCCTCAACATGCGACAAAGAGTCACTCCAAAGTTCCTATCGCGGAGAACATAAGATGAAATTGCTTGTAGGGTACGAAACCACATAAAAGTTATTCTTTCTGATCAATCTTTTGAGCTATTCCTATAAGTGTCACAAACAGCCCTAGAGTTCGTACTAAAATAACACCATATGAGAACGTAGGATGAAAACGTGCAACAAAGAACCACTCCAAAGTTTCTATCAGAGAACGTAGGATGAAAACGTGCATCAACCCCTATGCATAGATTACCCCAATGTCACCTCGGGAATTCGCGATTTGAGTGCCAAAACATACATCAAGTGAATCAATAGAACATCCCATTGTCACCACAGATATCCCATCGCAACCACAGATATCCCATCGCAAGACATACATCAAGTGTTCTCGAATCCAATACTCAATCCAACATAACGAAACCTCAAAGAGAAAGACTCAATTCATCACAAGAAGGTGAGGGGGAGAAACACCATATGATCCAACTATAGTGTGACGCCCCCGGTTCAATCGTACACTAATCATACATGCAAACGTGTACGATCAAGCCCAGGGACTCACGGGAAGATATCACAACACAACTCTAAACACAAATAAACGGAGGTCCACAATATTACAGACCAGGGATCCGAAGATCCGAATACATAAGTCAGTCATACAAATAATATCTGGGTACAGACATAGTTAGACAAGTTTTGCCTTAAGAAGCCTAGCACAAACAGCGACACTAGATCGAAAGGCGTTGGCCTCCTGCCTGGGAGCCTCCGATCCTACTCCTGGTCAGCTGGCTCGATCCAGTAGTACGTGCCCTCTGGACCCGCCTGGTAGTAGGCTCCGGTGGTGGCGTCTGGCTCCTGGACTCCATCGTCTCGTGTATCATCAAGGTGGGGTATATGGGGGAAAAGAGAAAATAAAGCAACCGTGAGTACTCATCCGAAGTACTCAGCAAGCAAGGATCTATACTACATATGCAACATTATCAATGGAGAAAAGGCTGTATATGTGGACTGGGCTGTAGAAATGCCAGAATAGAGAGAAGGCCTAGTCCTATCGAAGACTAGCATCTTCAAACATCTTCTCAAAGCCATCATCTTGCAGCAGTAGAAGAGAGTAGAATATCATTTTATTTAGCAAACATGTTGAAGTACAGCTCAAAGATCCTTCCTCGACTCCCAGCGAGAAAGTAATCCCGAAGCTTCAATTAAGTAACAAGTATCCAGTTTAAGTAGTAGATTGGGATACACAAACTGAGCGTCCTTTACCGTAGGACCGTCTATCGATAGAAGATTCATCCCTGCAGGGGTGCACTACTGTTACCCAACACGCTCGATCAACTCTGGCCGGACATACTTGCTGGGTAATGCCCGTCCTCGGAAGATCAACACGAAGCAGCGCTCTACCTAGGCTCAGCAGAGAGGTCAGCACGCCGGACTAACCTATGCACCCAGGGGTCTCGGGCCATCGCCCTGGGCACCCTGCGCGTTGCGTGGCTGGCCGGGGTGCAGGCGCGACACTGAACTCGCCAGTGAAGTATCCAGCCCAATCCCGACGATCAGCCCGCACGGTGAATCGTGACGTCTGATAAGCTTTCGGAGAAACGTACATCGCAGAGGGCCCCATAACCATAATCCCGCGTGGTGGTAGTGCGTATAGGGCACGTCGACCCACTCAGATCACACACCCAAATCCAATAGGCTCAATTAGTATCAAGCGGAGACAATCAGAGTCTCTTATGCTCCGCCACAATGTCACACTCGAGTGCCCTTCCGGCACACCCGAAATCATAGATCCCCAGCGGGTACCCACCAGGGTGGACCCGCCTGTGACAAAGGTCAAGTAACCGTGTGGTCATATTCATCAGGGTGAACGTATGAGGTATCACCCTCGAGGTTCACACTGAGGGGTTGCACGACAGAGTCGTATCGGACATGGAGAAGGAGGAATCACCCTCGATGACCACGACCGAACAGCTACGCTGCAGAGTATTCATCAGGAGTGCGTTACGAGGTATCACCCTCGGCACTCGATAGTAACTAAGCAGAGTCGTACAACTAAGGGGGGATGTGAAGTGAGGCGTCTGTCTCTGATCGACGATCACGTTGATCGAGTCGTCGATGAACAAGCAGGGGCGACAAAGTAAGGTGGTGGGGTCACAGATGGTTCATACCAACCTATACTAAACAGTTTATCATAGGCAGGTAAGGTAGCAATGAACAGGTTACAACAGCAGGCTATGCATCAGAATAGGAGCATACATTAACAGTAGCGAAATTCTAATGCAAGCAGGAGAATAGAATGGGCGATATCTGGAATGCTCAAGGGGGGGGGGGCTTGCCTGGTTGCTCTGGCAAGAGAGGGAGGTCGTCAACGGGCTGCTCGTCGGTAGAGTAGTCGTAACCTGGTGCAGCGTCGTCGGTCTCGGCGTCTATCAAGAGAGAAGGAGGGGGAGAGAAACAATAAATTCACGGCAATAATGCAAACAATATGTATGACATGCCTAAATGATATGCCGGGGTGTTCTACTGCCTAACTAAACGATTTAGTTAATTTAGGAATTTATTTGGATTTATTTAATTAAAGTTGGGCACTATTCATTTACTGAAATCGGTCTAAAAGTTCAATGTTCTTATAGCTGCGGGCGTCTGACGGGAATACGGAGGGCGTATCCGGGCTCGTATCGTCGTTCTGAGCAAGTTTCATGTATAAAATATTTTCATCGGAGATACGGTTTAAAAGATATGATTTTCTAAAGTTTTTATTAATTTCTGAAATTTAATTAATTATTTAATTCAACATTATCCGAAACAGTGATTGATGACGTCAGCATGACATCATGCTGACGTCAGCAGCCACCTGACAGGGTGGGTCCCACCTGTCATAGGCTGTCAGGTTAATTAGGTTTAATTAATTTAATTACTGATTAATTAACACTAATTAATTAATTAGATTAACCTAATCAGGATTAATTAACTAATTAATTAACTAATTAATTATTTAATTAATTATTTTATTTATTTCTATTTTTATTTTTTATTTCTTTTTCCTTTTATCTTTTTCTTTATTCTCCTTTCTCTACTGTTAAATGTTTAGGCCCCAAAGGGCTTTTGTAAAAAGTGTGACCTATTTCACAAATACCAGTGCATCATTCCCTAACACCTAAAACTAGTTTGGACAAAACATAATTCCATATTTATTTCAGATTTAATAAATGGTTATTAAATATTATCTTTATCCACTGTTTGAGGTTGTTCGAGTCACTTATCCAATTCCAATGATGTTGGTTTCAATTTTAGAATAGCCTCTGGAATATTTGTTATTTATCTGACATTTTAGCTCCTATGTTGGACAACTTTCATATTCCACTTTCATTTAAATTTTGAATTTGACTTAGGAGTTGAAATGCAATGTGATGCTAATGATGATTATGCACTGTTGATCATGCTAACATGTCATTATCAAAAGTGATTACTGTTGCTAATCACCGGGGGTGTTACAACTCTCCTCATCTATTAAGAATTCTCGTCCCGAGAATTAAGAGGAAGACTGAAAGAAAGAGGGGTATTCTTCGCGAAGACGATCCTCGCGTTCCCAAGTGGCCTCATCTTCAGAATGATTTGACCACTGAACCTTGAGGAACTTGATTGACTTTTGACGTGTTCGACGCTCAGCTTGATCAAGAATACGGATGGGATATTCTGGATATGACAGATCTTCCCGTAATTCAAGCACTTCATGATCCACAGCTCGAATAGGATCCTTGAAGCAGCGACGGAGTTGGGATACATGAAAGACATCATGTACTTGTGAAAGATTTGGCGGCAATTCCAATTGATATGCCACTTCTCCTCGACGGGCAAGAATACGGAACGGGCCAATGTAGCGTGGAGCTAACTTGCCTTTGATTCCGAACCGATGAGTGCCTTTCAATGGAGTGACACGAAGGTAAGCTTGTTCGCCAGGTTGATAGACCATTTCCTGGTGCTTACGGTCATAGTTGCTCTTCTGACGAGACTGAGCAGATTTCAAATGTTCACGAACAATGCGGACTTGTTCTTCAGCTTGCAGAATAATGTCCGGTCCGACGAGTGAGCGTTCCCCAGTTTCTGACCAATTCAGAGGGGTTCGACACTTATGTCCGTATAGAACTTCAAACGGTGCCATCTTCAGACTAGCTTGATAGCTATTGTTGTAAGAGAATTTGGCATACGGGAGAGATTCCTCCCATTTCTTACCAAAGGAGATGACGCAAGCTCGAAGCATATCTTCGAGCACTTGATTAACTCGTTCAACTTGACCCTGTGACTGAGGGTGAAAAGCGGTGCTGAAAGACAGATGAGTTCCCATAGCTTCTTGGAAACTACTCCAGAATCTGGAGGTGAAGAGGCTGCCACGATCAGAACTGATCTCCAACGGAACACCGTGGAGTGACACAATTCGGGAAACATACAAGTTTGCTAACTGGCTAGCAGTGATTGTCTCCTTAACAGGCAGAAAGTGAGCAACCTTGGAGAATCGGTCAATGACGACAAAAATAGCATCATGACCCTTCTGAGATCCGGGAAAACCAGTAATGAAATCCATTTGGACCTTGTCCCATTTCCATTCAGGAATTTCCAGGGGTTGCAGAGTTCCAGCAGGCCTTTGATGTTCTACTTTAATGCGACGGCAAATGTCACACTCAGCAACATAACGAGCAATGTCTCGCTTCATATTAGGCCACCAGAATCTTTGACAAATGTCACGGTACATCTTTGTGCTACCAGGGTGAATAGACAAGGGAGTGTCATGAGCTTCCTTCATAACGTTTTCCCTCTCATTCTTGAACTTGGGTACAAAGAGACGGTGTTGGAAAAATAGGATCCCATCTGCATCAAGATGGAATTCCGACGGCTTTCCTTTCTCGAGGTATCGCTTGATCTTTTCAACTTCAGTGTCATACCTTTGTATAACCTTAATGCCGTGTTCTAAATCTGGTTCGACAACCAGGGTATTGAGATAACCCGGTGGAACAATATGGAGGTTCAATTTGCAAAGCTCTTCATGGAGAAGAGGTTGTGTTTCTTGAACCATAAGATTGTTGCTAAAGGACTTGCGACTCAAAGCATCGGCCATTACATTAGCCTTGCCGGGGGTATATGAAATATTCATATCATAATCGGCAATTGTTTCGAGCCATCTTTGTTGACGAAGGTTCAGATCTGGTTGAGTATATAAATACTTCAAGCTTTGGTGATCCGTGTATATCTCGCAACGGTTACCGAGAAGGTAATGTCGCCATAGCTTCAAGGCATAGATAACCGCAGAAAGTTCAAGATCATGCACGGGATAATTTTCTTCATGAGGACGCAATTGTCGGGAGGCATAAGCAATCACTTTGCGCTCTTGCATTAGGACACAGCCTAATCCTTGACGAGATGCATCACAGTATATCACGAAATCCTTTTGGGAATCCGGGGGTGCTAGTACTGGGGCAGATGTCAATTTATCTTTTAGTGTCTGAAAGCTTTCTTGACATTTTTCTGTCCACTCAAATTTAACACCTTTGTGAAGCAGATATGTCAATGGTTTTGCAATCTTGGAAAAGTTCTCAACGAATCGACGGCAATAACTAGCGAGTCCGAGAAAACTTCTGACTTGCTTAACATTCTTTGGGTGGGCCCCATCTGTCAGCGGCACAGGGGGGGCAGGGCCCACCGGGCAGTGGCCCATACGGCCACACGGGGCGGGCGTGGGCGCAGCCCGAGCGGGCGCGTCCAGGGTGCGCCCGGGCGCTGGCCACGGGCGCCGGCGAGGCGCGGCTGGACGGGTCGGTGGTGAGCGCGGGGCCACGGCGCGGGGAGGAGGCCACGGGCGGCGCGGGCTGTGCAAGGGCGGCACGCAGCGGGCGGCGGGAGTGGCAGGGGCGCGGCTGCGGGAGGACGAGGCCGCGGCGCTGGGCGAACGCGGGCAGCGAGCAGGGGAGACGCGGCGGGCGCGCGCGAGGCCACGCGAGCGCGTGCTCGGGCGCGGGGTGGCACCGGCGAGCGCGGGCGAGCGGCAGCCGGGCGCGGTGCGGCGTCGGGACCGGAGGCGCGCGGGCGGCGGTGGCGCGCGCGGCGGGCGAGCGGGGCCGGAGCGGGCGCGGCCGAAGCGCGCGGTCGCGCGTGGGCGAGCGGGCGGCGGGGCGCGGCCGGAGCACGCGCGGGCCGGGCGGCGGCCGGAGGCGGGGAGGCGAAGGAAGAAAGGGGATGAGGTGGCCCTCACAGCGGGGCGCAGGGACGGGCAGCGTGCTCGGGGAGGGTGGCCGGAGGAGGCGGCGCCGGCGGCGGGGTCCGGGCGGCGCGGGGAGGCGCGGGGCAGCGCGGGATCGGGCTTCTCCCGATCCAGACGAGGGGGGAGGAGAGGAGCGAGGAGAGTGGGGGTGGGGATTAGGGTTTGGCCGGCTGGGGGCCATATAGGCCAGGGGGGGCACAAGTGGGCCGGCCGGCTGGGCTTCGGCCCAGTTGGGCCGGAGGGGGGCGGTCCTTCTTCTTCTTTTCTGTTTCATTTTTCTTTTATCTTTTTCTTCATTCTCCTTTCTCAGTTTAGTAAATAGTCAGGCCTCAAAATGGTTTTTGTAAAACATGAGACCTAGTTCATAAATACCAGTGCATTATTCCCTAATACCTAAAATTAGTTTGGGCAAAACATAATTCCATATTTATTTCAGATTCAATAAATGGTTATTAAATATTATCTTTATCCACTGTTTGAGGTTGTTCGAGTCACTTATCCAATTCCAATGATGTAGGTTTCAATTTTAGAATAGCCTCTGGAATATTTGCTATATATCTAACATTTTAGCTCCTATGTTGGACAACTTTCATATTCCACTTTCATTTAAATTTGAATTTGACTTAGGAGTTGAAATGCAATGTGATGCTAATGATGATTATGCACTGTCGATCATGCTAACATGTCATTATCAAAAGTGATTACTGTTGCTAATCACCGGGGGTGTTACAACTCTCCTCATCTATTAAGAATTCTCGTCCCGAGAATTAAGAGGAAGACTGAAAGAAAGAGGGGTATTCTTCGCGAAGACGATCCTCGCGTTCCCAAGTGGCTTCATCTTCAGAATGATTTGACCACTGAACCTTGAGGAACTTGATTGACTTTTGACGTGTTCGACGCTCAGCTTGATCAAGAATACGGATGGGATATTCTGGATATGACAGATCTTCCCGTAATTCAAGCACTTCATGATCCACAGCTCGAATAGGATCCTTGAAGCAGCGGCGGAGTTGGGATACATGAAAGACGTCATGTACTTGAGAAAGGTTTGGCGGCAATTGCAACTGATATGCCACTTCTCTTCGACGGGCAAGAATACGGAACGGGCCAATGTAGCGAGGGGCTAACTTGCCTTTGATTCCGAACCGATGAGTGCCTTTCAACGGAGTGACGCGGAGGTAAGCTTGCTCGCCAGGTTGATAGACTATTTCCTGGTGCTTTCGGTCATAGTTGCTCTTCTGACGAGACTGAGCAGACTTCAAATGTTCACGAACAATACGGACTTGTTCTTCAGCTTGCCGAATAATGTCCGGTCCGACGAGTGAGCGTTCCCCAGTTTCTGACCAATTCAGAGGGGTTCGACACTTACGACCGTATAGAACTTCAAACGGTGCCATCTTCAGACTAGCTTGATAGCTATTGTTGTAAGAGAATTCGGCATACGGGAGAGATTCCTCCCATTTCTTACCGAAGGAGATGACGCAAGCTCGAAGCATATCTTCGAGCACTTGATTAACTCGTTCAACTTGACCCTGTGACTGAGGGTGAAAAGCGGTGCTAAAAGACAGATGAGTTCCCATAGCTTCTTGGAAACTATTCCAGAATCTGGAGGTGAAGAGGCTGCCATGATCAGAACTGATCTCCAACGGAACACCGTGGAGTGACACAATTCGGGAAACATACAAGTCTGCTAACTGGCTAGCAGTGATTGTCTCCTTAACAGGCAGAAAGTGGGCAACCTTAGAGAATCGGTCAATGACAACAAATATAGCATCATTACCCTTCTGGGATTTGGGAAAACCAGTAATGAAATCCATTTGGACCTTGTCCCATTTCCATTCAAGAATTTCCAGGGGTTGCAGAGTTCCTGCGGGCCTTTGATGTTGGGCTTTAACGCGGCGGCAAACGTCACACTCAGAAACATAACGAGCAATGTCTCGCTTCATATTAGGCCACCAGAATCTTTGACAAATGTCACGGTACATCTTTGTGCTACCAGGATGAATAGACAAGGGAGTGTCATGAGCTTCCTTCATAACGTTTTCCCTCTCATTCTTGAACTTGGGTTCGAAGAGACGGTGTTGGAAAAATAGGATCCCATCTGCATCAAGATGGAATTCCGACGGCTTTCCTTTCTCGAGGTATCGCTTGATCTTTTCAACTTCAGTGTCATACCTTTGCATAACCTTAATGCCGTGTTCTAAATCTGGTTCGACAACCAGGGTATTGAGATAACCCTGTGGAACAATATGGAGGTTCAATTTGCAAAGCTCTTCATGGAGAAGAGGTTGTGTTTCTTGAACCATAAGATTGTTGCTATAGGACTTGCGACTCAAAGCATCGGCCATTACATTAGCCTTGCCGGGGGTATATGAAATATTCATATCATAATCGGCAATTGTTTCGAGCCATCTTTGTTGACGAAGGTTCAGATCTGGTTGAGTATATAAATACTTCAAGCTTTGGTGATCTGTGTATATCTCGCAACGGTTACCGAGAAGGTAATGTCGCCATAGCTTCAAGGCATAGATAACCGCAGAAAGTTCAAGATCATGCACGGGATAATTTTCTTCATGAGGACGCAATTGTCGGGAGGCATAAGCAATCACTTTGCGCTCTTGCATTAGGACACAGCCTAATCCTTGATGAGATGCATCACAGTATATCACGAAATCCTTTTGGGAATCCGGGGGTGCTAGTACTGGGGCAGATGTCAATTTATCTTTTAGTGTCTGAAAGCTTTCTTGACATTTTTCTGTCCACTCAAATTTAACACCTTTGTGAAGCAGATTTGTCAATGGTTTTGCAATCTTGGAAAAGTTCTCAACGAATCGACGGCAATAACTAGCGAGTCCGAGAAAACTTCTGACTTGCTTAACATTCTTTGGGGGAGTCCAGTCGAGAATAGCCTGAACTCGTTCGGGGTTAACAGCAATCCCATCCTTGGAAATCACATGTCCAAGGTAAGTTACTTCAGGAAGCCAAAATTCGCATTTGGAATACTTGGCATACAACTGGTGTTCTCGGAGCCTTTCTAGAACAAGGCGGAGATGTTCAGCATGTTCCTCTTTATTCTTAGAATAGACCAGAATATCATCTAGATATACCACGACGAATTTGTCGAGGTAATCCATGAATATATAATTCATCAGACGAGAGAATGTAGCTGGGGCATTCGTTAGGCCAAATGACATGACGGTGTATTCATAGGAGCCATAACGAGTGACGAATGCAGTCTTGGGAATGTCCTCTTCACGGACACGGATCTGGTGATAACCCAACCTCAAGTCGAGTTTAGAGAACACCGATGATCCGGCAAGTTGATCATAAAGATCATTGATACGGGGCAGTGGGTATTTATTCTGGATTGTGGCTTGGTTAATGGGCCGGTAATCCTGAACCAATCGGTTAGTTCCATCCTTCTTCTTAACGAAGAGTGAAGGTGCTCCCCAAGCAGAGGAACTGGGGTGGATGAAACCACTCTTAAGTGACTTGTCGATTTCTTCCTTAAGCTCAAGAAGGTGATGCGGAGGCATCTTATAAGGTCGCTTGGCAATAGGAACGGTGCCAGGCTTCAAGTCAATGACAAACTCGACAGCTCTAGCCGGGGGTATGCCTGGAAGTTCTTCGGGAAAGACGTCTGGAAAATCTCGAATGACAAGAACGTTCTCGATTCCTTCCAGAGGTGAGGCGTTCAAAGCATTCATAACATATATCTCAGCTTCAGCGTCTCGAGTAATTCGGGCAGTGTAGTTCACTATCTCATCGGAGGGGTGAAGAAGTTGGATAACTTTAGTGGCACAATTGATCGAAGCAATGTGAGCTTTCAACCAATCCATTCCGAGTATGAGGTCTATGGTGGAAGACTTCAGGATAATAGGGGAAGCCAGGAATTCAAATTCCTCGATTTCAACAGGGACATTATGTGCCATCATAGTGGTTTGACATTGGCCTCCAGGGGTACGGACAACTATTGGTAGGTTCATCTTTTCGAATGCAATGTCATGAGATAATGCAAATGCTTCAGACATGAATGAATGCGATGCTCCTGAATCAAATAATACAGAAGCAGGTACTGAGTTAACAAGAAGGGTACCCATCACAGTAGCAGGTTGATCCTGGACTTCTTCAATGTCAATGTTGTAAGCCTGACCACGACCACGTGAAGCAGACCCAGTATTATAGTTGCGGGTCTGATTGTTGCCACGGCCATATCCACGGCCAGCACGAGGAAAATCTAACTGATTCTGAGTCTGGCGGCAGTCTTTAGCCTGGTGGCCTGGTTTGCGGCACTTGAAACACAAACCATCTTCAGGACGAAGAGGGGCATTGTTCTGAATAGCTTGAGCCTTTGACGGTCTCGGTGGTGGAGGAGGCAGACGTGGTGCAGCATTGTTCTTTGGCACAGAGGTATTGGGACGGAACGCGTTGTTGGGAATCCAAACTCTACGCTTCGGTGCTGAGCCCGAAGATGAGCCAGCATCACGATAGCGCTTCTGCGAGTCCTTGTGTTCCATCTGAGCGGTCTCAACAAGAATAGCCTTGTTCACTAGAGTTGAGAAGTCATTGTAGTCTTGGGCAGCAAGTGCAAGCTTGAGGTCAGGGTGGAGTCCATTACGGAACTTCTCCTGTCTGCGAGCATCTGTGGCGATGTCTTCTTCAGCATAGCGGGAGAGATCAAGAAATTCCCGCTGATAAGCTTCGACGGTTTTATTGCCCTGAGTGAGGTTGCGGAACTGGGTCTTCATGCGTTCCATAATTGCTTGAGGGATGTAGCGTGTACGGAAAGCAGCCTGGAACTCATACCAGGTAATGACTGTTCCAACAGGCAGTGAACGCTTGTGTGTGTCCCACCATTGAGCAGCGGGCCCTTTTCAGAAAAAGGACGCGAAGGTGACAAAGTTGGCGGGGGCGACATTAGCAGACTCCATCTCGTGAGTGATGTCGCGGAGCCAGTCATCAGCATCCAATGGCTTGTCTGAGTTGCGGAAGTGAGTAGGGTTGAGTCGCATAAACTCCGGCAGTGTTATTGAAGGTGGGTTCTGGTTGTTCTGATGCGGAAACTGAGCCATGATTCCAACCATGAACTGGCGGTTGAGCTCGAACTGTTGCATCATAGCTGCCATATAGTCTGGCAGTGGTGGACGTTCAGGGGCACGACCACAACCACGACCACCTGGTCTAACCATCCTGCTAAGTATCAATAGGGGGTAGTTTAGTAAAAGCAATTGCGAGTGTTTAGCGACAAGTATGATGTAACACGACAATACTTTAAGCAGTGTAATAGATACATAACAGTAGTCGATTAAGACATACAGATCCATACACAAAGTCGGGTACATGCGGACAGCATAACAGCACAAATTAAAAGCTAGACATACTAGGCGGCGCGCAAGCACGCGGTAAGGAAGTACATAACGAGACATAGCAAAGGCTACATCAACGTCGGAGAAAACCACTGTAACGGGGTAACTGCGAGTGCGGACGACGAATATTCGTCGCGGAAGGATCCTGTGCTCCATGTGCACTCTGATGCAGAACCTGGTCTCGAGCTGTAAGAAGAGGTCCACGTGTAGGTGTGTGACCTCCAACAGCAGGCCAGTCAATACCAGCATACATCTGAGTCCTGCGCGGGTAAAGGATGTGCTCCGGATGTATCCCTGCACGAACAGCGGGCATCAACTGCGTCATAGCATCGTAGAGACGTGCTCGAGTGGCAACCAACTCGACGGCAAGAGCCCGAACAGTGCGATCCAGAGCCTGAGTGCACTGAATCAGAACGCGGTGGTCATATCGGCGAGGCTCGTACGGGGCACAGATAGCTGTGTAGTATCCGGTAGCATCTCCAGCAGGGGCATACGGAATGTATCGGAACTCAGAGTCATCCAATATATCACTGAACTGTCCTCGAAGACGTGCGACAGCAGAGTAGGCGGCATCATGTACTGCCATCTCAATCGTCACGCCGATACCGTGGAAAAGGTGCAGCTCGGTGTCTGAGTCATTCTGCCGATCATAGATACGAACATCAGCATGGTACTGCTCCTGATTAAACTCGCGGTAATCCTCGTAAACCATGTACTCAGGGTACCAGCGGTAGCCAAGTCTGGTCATGAGAGCGATCAGGACAGCTGGAAAACCAGGGGCATCACGAGCCCAAGTGCGAAGCACAAGCTGTATCGTAGGACGCGGTGGAAACAAACGGTCCATCTGAAACAGAGGAAATTCAGATTTGTCAAATGACAACGAGAAGTTTAACACAACTCGGAGAGAAAGGTTAAACAAAACAATTGAAAGGAAAATGATTATCAGACTAATCAGATCAATGACTGGGAAATCGCACAGACATCCAGCTCTCCGGGTAGACGGGATTTACGAGATCCTAAGTGTCGGCGTTAGTAAACTTTATTTAACCCGAATAGAAGAGATATTAGAGTCCCAGAATATAGACGAGGAATAAAAGATCCTAATACCACCCAGTTGGCGACGTGGGCCCGTAAGCCACACAGCCAAGTTAGTAAATTAGTTTCTCGGTTTCTAGACTCAACTTCAGCCAAGGAATTTGGAGGGGGGCTTCCTACAGGCAGTCGGCTCTGATACCAACTTGTGACGCCCCCGGTTCAATCGTACACTAATCATACACGCAAACGTGTACGATCAAACCCAGGGACTCACGGGAAGATATCACAACACAACTCTAAACACAAATAAACGGAGGTCCACAATATTACAGACCAGGGATCCGAAGATCCGAATACATAAGTCAGTCATACAAATAATATCTGGGTACAGACATAGTTAGACAAGTTCTGCCTTAAGAAGGCTAGCACAAACAGCGACACTAGATCGAAAGGCGTTGGCCTCCTGCCTGGGAGCCTCCGATCCTACTCCTGGTCAGCTAGCTCGATCCAGTAGTACGTGCCCTCTGGACCCGCCTGGTAGTAGGCTCCGGTGGTGGCGTCTGGCTCCTGGACTCCATCGTCTGGTGTATCATCAAGGTGGGGGGGTATATGGGGGAAAAGAGAAAATAAAGCAACCGTGAGTACTCATCCGAAGCTGGGTTCTGGTTCTGGTTCTGGTTCTGGTTGTTCTGATGCGGAAACTGAGCCATGATTCCAACCATGAACTGGCGGTTAAGCTCGAACTGTTGCATCATAGCTGCCATATAGTCTGGCGGTGGTGGACGTTCAGGGGCACGACCACGACCACGACCACCTGGTCTAACCATCCTGCTACGTATCAACAGGGGGTAGTTTAGTAAAAGCAATTGCGAGTGTTTAGCGACAAGTATGATGTAACACGACAATACCTTAAGCAGTGTAATAGATACATAACAGTAGTCGATTAAGACATACAGATCCATACACAAAGTCGGGTACATGCGGACAGCATAACAGCGCAAATTAAAAGCTAGACATACTAGGCGGCGCGCAGGCACGCGGTAAGGAAGTACACAACGAGACATAGCAAAGGCTACATCAACGTCGGAGAAAACCACTGTAACGGGGTAACTGCGAGTGCGGACGACGAATATTCGTCGCGGAAGGATCCTGTGCTCCATGTGCACTCTGATGCAGAACCCGGTCTCGAACTGTAAGAAGAGGTCCACGTGTAGGTGTGTGACCTCCAACAGCAGGCCAGTCAATACCAGCATACATCTGAGTCCTGCGCGGGTAAAGGATGTGCTCCGGATGTATCCCTGCACGAACAGCGGGCATCAATTGCGTCATAGCATCGTAGAGACGTGCTCGAGTGGCAACCAACTCGACGGCAAGAGCCCGAACAGTGCGATCCAGAGCCTGAGTGCACTGAATCAGAACGCGGTGGTCATATCGGCGAGGCTCGTACGGGGCACAGATAGCTGTGTAGTATCCGGTAGCATCTCCAGCAGGGGCATACGGAATGTATCGGAACTCAGAGTCATCCAAGATATCACTGAACTGTCCTCGAAGACGTGCGACAGCAGAGTAGGCGGCATCATGTACTGCCATCTCAATCGTCACGCCGATACCGTGGAAAAGGTGCAGCTCGGTGTCTGAGTCATTCTGCCGATCATAGATACGAACATCAGCATGGTACTGCTCCTGATTAAACTCGCGGTAATCCTCGTAAACCATGTACTCAGGGTACCAGCGGTAGCCAAGTCTGGTCATGAGAGCGATCAGGACAGCTGGAAAACCAGGGGCATCACGAGCCCAATTGCGAAGCACAAGCTGTGTCGTAGGACGCGGTGGAAACAAACGGTCCATCTGAAACAGAGGAAATTCAGGTTTGTCAAACGACAATAAGAAGTTTAACACAACTCGGAGAGAAAGGTTAAACAAAACAATGGAAAGGAAAATGATTATCAGACTAATCAGATCAACGACAGGGAAATCGCACAGATATCCAGCTCTCCGGGTAGACAGAATTTACGAGATCCTAAGTGTCGGCGTTAGTAAACTTTATTTAACCCAAATAGAAGAGATATTAGAGTCCCAGAGTATAGACGAGGAATAAAAGATCCTAATACCACCCAGTTGGCGACGTGGGCCCGTAAGCCACACAGCCAAGTTAGTAATTTAGTTTCTCGGTTTCTAGACTCGACTTCGGCCAAGGAATTTGGAGGGGGGCTTCCTACAGGCAGTCGGCTCTGATACCAACTTGTGACGCCCCCGGTTCAATCGTACACTAATCATACACGCAAACGTGTACGATCAAGCCCAGGAACTCACGGGAAGATATCACAACACAACTCTAAACACAAATAAACGGAGGTCCACAATATTACAGACCAGGGATCCGAAGATCCGAATACATAAGTCAGTCATACAAATAATATCTGGGTACAGACATAGTTAGACAAGTTTTGCCTTAAGAAGGCTAGCACAAACAGCGACACTAGATCGAAAGGCGTTGGCCTCCTGCCTGGGAGCCTCCGATCCTACTCCTGGTCTGCTGGCTCGATCAAGTAGTACGTGCCCTCTGGACCCGCCTGGTAGTAGGCTCCGGTGGTGGCGTCTGGCTCTTGGACTCCATCGTCTGGTGTATCATCAAGGTGGGGTATATGGGGGAAAAGAGAAAATAAAGCAACCATGAGTACTCATCCGAAGTACTCAGCAAGCAAGGATCTATACTACATATGCAACATTATCAATGGAGAAAAGGCTGTATATGTGGACTGGGCTGCAGAAATGCCAGAATAGAGAGAAGGCCTAGTCCTATCGAAGACTAGCATCTTCAAACATCTTCTCAAAGCCATCATCTTGCAGCAGTAGAAGAGAGTAGAATAGCATTTTATTTAGCAAACATGTTGAAGTACAGCTCAAAGATCCTTCCTCGACTCCCAGCGAGAAAGTAATCCCGAAGCTTCAATTAAGTAACAAGTATCCAGTTTAAGTAGTAGATCGGGATACACAAACTGAGCGTCCTTTACCGTAGGACCGGCTATCGATAGAAGATTCATCCCTGCAGGGGTGCACTACTGTTACCCAACACGCTCGATCAACTCTGGCCGGACATACTTGCTGGGTAATGCCCGTCCTCGGAAGATCAACACGAAGCAGCGCTCTACCTAGGCTCAGCAGAGAGGTCAGCACGCCGGACTAACCTATGCACCCAGGGGTCTCGGGCCATCGCCCTGGGCACCCTGCGCGTTGCGTGGCAGGCCGGGGTGCAGGCGCGACACTGAACTCGCCAGTGAAGTATCCAGCCCAATCCCGACGATCAGCCCGCACGGTGAATCGTGACGTCTGATAAGCTTTCGGCGAAACGTACATCGCAGAGGGCCCCATAACCATTATCCCGCGTGGTGGCAGTGCGTATAGGGCACGTCGACCCACTCAGATCACACACCCAAATCCAATAGGCTCAATTAGTATCAAGCGGAGACAATCAGAGTCTCTGATGCTCCGCCACAATGTCACACTCGAGTGCCCTTCCGGCACACCCGAAATCATAGATCCCCAGCGGGTACCCACCAGGGTGGACCCGCCTGTGAAAAAGGTCAAGTAACCGTGTGGTCATAATCATCAGAGTGAACGTAAGAGGTATCACCCTCGAGGTTCACACTGAGGGGTTGCACGACAGAGGCGTATCGGACATGGAGAAGGAGGAATCACCCTCGATGACCACGACCGTACAGCTATGCTGCAGAGTATTCATCAGGAGTGCGTTACGAGGTATCACCCTCGGCACTCGATAGTTACTATGCAGAGTCGTACAACTAAGGGGGTGTGAAGTGAGGCGTCTGTCTCTGATCGACGATCACGTTGATCGAGTCGTCGATGAACAAGCAGGGGCGACAAAGTAAGGTGGTGGGGTCACAGATGGTTCATACCAACCTATACTAAACAGTTTATCATAGGCAGGTAAGGTAGCAATGAACAGGTTACAACAGCAGGCTATGCATCAGAATAGGAGCATACATTAACAGTAGCAAAATCTAATGCAAGCAGGAGAATAGAATGGGCGATATCTGGAATGCTCAAGGGGGGGGGCTTGCCTGGTTGCTCTGGCAAGAGAGGGAGGTCGTCAACGGGCTGCTCGTCGGTAGAGTAGTCGTAACCTGGTGCAGCGTCGTCGGTCTCGGCGTCTATCGAGAGAGAAGGAGGGGGAGAGAAACAATAAATTTCACGACAATAATGCAAACAATATGTATGACATGCCTAAATGATATGCCGGGGTGTTCTACTGCCTAACTAAATGATTTAGTTAATTTAGGAATTTATTCGGATTTATTTAATTAGGGTTGGACACTACTCATTTTTCGAAATCGGTCTAATTGTTCAACGTTCTCATAGTTGCGGGCGTCTGACGGGAATACAGAGGGCGTATCCGGGTTCGTATCGTCGTTCTGAGCAAGTTTCATGTATAAAATATTTTCATCGGAGTTACGGTTTATTTAATATGATTTTCTAAAGTTTTTATTAATTTCTGAATTTATTTAATTATTTAAAATTAACATTATCCAGAATAGTGATTGATGACGTCAGCATGACATCATGCTGACGTCAGCAGCCACCTGACAGGGTGGGTCCCACCTGTCATAGGCTGTTAGGTTAATTAGGTTTAATTAACTAATTAACAATTAACTAAACTAATTAATTAATTAAATTAGTCTGATTAGGGTTAATTAACCTAACTAATTAACTAATTAATTATTTTATTTATTTTTATTTTTATTTTCTTAAAATCGTTTCTGGGCCGTGGGCCCGTTCGGTCAGTGGCTCAGGGGCAATAGGCCCCACCTGTCTGTGGCCCGAATGGAAAAGGGCACAGCGCGGGCGCGGCCATGGCACGCGTGGGGCGCGCGCGCACGCGCACGCACTGGCCGACGCCAGGTGCGGTGGCGGCCGGGGGTGTGGCGAGGGCCAGAGGCGGAGGCGGAGCGGGGCGGGGGCCGGTGGAAGGGAGGGGGGGAGCGGAGGGGAGGAGAGTGGGGAACGGAGAGGCGTGAGGAGGGGTGCGGCGGGGGGAGCGGAGAGGGGGGGAGGAGATGGATGGGGGGGGAGGCGGGGTGACGGGCAAGGGGACAGGGGAGGGAGGGAGGGGGGTGGGTCACCGTGATTTGCAGGGACGGGGAGGGGTGAGCTCGTGGGGTTGGGAGGGTGCGAGGCGTGGGACGAGGTGGAGACGGGGGGGGGGGAGCGCGGTCGGGCGCGTGGGGCGGAGCGCGCTGGTGGGCCGAGCGAGGGCAGTCGGGGACGAGGTCGTCGGCGGGGAGGAGAGGCGGTGCGGACGGAGAGGAGGCAACGGCGGGAAGGGGCGCTGGGTAGGCGTGGAGTTGCCCCGAATGGATAGGGGTGGGGGGGGGGGGAGCGAGAGGGGGGGGGGAAGTGTGGCGTCGGTGGGGCTAGGGTTTGGTCGGGGGGCCTTATAGGGCCAGGGGCGAGCGGGTGGGCCGGTGGGAGCGACGGGCCGGCCTGTGGTAGCTGGGCCATTCGGCCCAGGGAGAGGGGGGGGGTGTTTGCTCTCTCCTTTCTGTTTCTTTTTCTTTTCTTTATTTTCTTTTCTTTGTTTAGTAATAGTCAGGTCACCATTTGAGTTTTGTAAAACATGAGACCTAGTTCATAAATACTAGTGCATTATACCCTAACACCTAAAATTAGTTTGGACAAATTAGGAGCTCCCACAATTTGTATAATAATTAAAATGCATTTATCCTCACTGTTTTAATTATGTTAGATCCACCTAATCATTTTATTATTTATTGGTTTCAATTCTAGAATAGCCTCTGCAATATTTTCTATTTATTGGACATTTTAGTTTTTATGTTGGACAACTTTTATATTTCACTTTCATTTAAATTTTGAATTTGACTTAGGAGTTGAAATGCAATGTGATGCTAATGATGATTATGCACTGTTGATCATGCTAACATGTCATTATCAAAAGTGATTACTGTTGCTAATCACCGGGGGTGTTACATATAGTAACAAAGCTCGCGGTACATCAAGATCGTGCCAAATCAAGAACATGAGAGAGAGAAATAAAACACATAGCTACTGGTACATACCCTCAGCCCCGAGGGTGAACTACTCCCTCCTTGTCATGGAGACCGCCGGGATGATGAAGATGGCCTCTGGTGATGGTTTCCCCCTCCGGCAGGGTGCCGAAACAGGCTCCCGATTGGTTTTTCGTGGCTACAGAGGCTTACGGCGGCGGAACTTCCGATCTAAAGTTCTTTTTTGAGGTTTCTATATTTATAAGGATTTTTGGCGTTGGAAACAAGTCAGGGGAGTGCCCGAGGGGCCCACAAGACCTCAGGGCGCACCCTAGGGGGGCAGGCTTGTGGCCTCCTCGGTCACCTCCTGGCCCAGCTCCGATGCTACAGGGGTCTCTTTTGGTCCATAAAAAATCACCATAAATTTTCAGCTCGTTTGGACTCCATTTTATATTCCTTTTTGTAAAACTCAAAAACAAGGAAAAAACAGAAATTGGCACTGGGCTCTAGGTTAATAGGTTAGTCCCAAAAATAATATAAAATAGCATATTAATGCATATAAAACATCCAAAACAGATAATATAATAGCATGGAGCAATCAAAAATTATAGATATGTTGGAGACGTATCAAGCATCCCCAAGCTTAATTCCTGCTCATCCTCGAGTAGGTAAATGATAAAAACATAATTTTTGATGTGCAATGCTACCTAACATATTTATCCATGTAATCTTCTTTATTGTGGCATGAATATTCAGGTCCATAAGATTCAAAACAAAAGTTTAATATTGACATAAAAAATAATACTTCAATCATACTAATAAAGCAATCATGTCTTCTTAAAATATCATGGCCAAAGAAAGTTATCCCTACAAAATCATATAGTCTGGCTATGCTCTATCTTCATCACACAAAATATTTCATCATGCACAACCCCTATGACAAGCCAAGAAATTGTTTCACACTTTAATGTTCTCAAGCTTTTTCAACTTTCACGCAATACATGAGCGTGAGCCATGGATATAGCACTATAGGTGGAATAGAATATGGTGGTTGTGGAGAAGACAAAAAGAAGGAGAAAGTCTCACATCAACTAGGAAAATTAATCGGCTATGGAGATGCCCATCAATTGATATTGATGCAAGTGAGTAGGGATTGCCATGCAACGGATGCACTAGAGCTATAAGTGTATGAAAGCTCAAAATGAAAACTAAGTGGGTGTGCATCCAACTTGCTTGCTCACGAAGACCTAGGGTGATTTGAGGAAGCCCGTCATTGGAATATACAAGCCAAGTTCTATAATGAAAAATTCCCACTAGCATATGAAAGTGATAAAATAGGAGACTCTCTATCATGAAGAACATGGTGCTACTTTGAAGCACAAGTGTGGAAAAAGGATAGTAACATTGTCCCTTCTCTCTTTTTCTCTCATTTTTTTTAATTTTTTTTTGTTTGGGCTTCTTTTGGCCTCTTTTATTTTTTGTAAAGTCCGGAGACTTATCCCAACTTGTGAGGGAATCATAGCTTCCATCATCCTTTCCTCACATGGGACAATGCTCTAATAATGATGATCATCACACTTTTATTTACTTACAACTAAAAAATTACAACTCGATACTAGAACAAGATATGACTCTATATGAATGCCTCCGGCGGTGTACCGGGATGTGCTATGATCAACAGTGACATGTATATAAAAAAATTATGAACGGTGGCCTTGCCACAAATACTATGCCAACTACATGATCACGCAAAGCAATATGACAATGATGATGCGTGTCATAATAAGTGGAACGGTGGAAGTTGCATGGCAAATATATCTCGGAATCGCTATGGAAATGCCCTAATAGGTAGGTATGGTGGCTGTTTTGAGGAAGGGTATATGGTGGGTTTAATGCACCGGCGAAAATTGCGTGGTACTAGAGAGGCTAGCAAAGGTGGAAGGGTGAGAGTGCGTATAATCGATGGACTCAACATTGGTCATAAAGAACTCACATACTTATTGCAAAAATTTATTAGCTATCGAAACAAAGTACTACACGCATGCTCCTAGGGGGATAGATTGGTAGGAAAAGACCATCGCTCATCCCCGACCACCACTCATAAGGAAGACAATCAAAGAATAAATCATGCTCCGACTTCATCACATAACGGTTCACCATACGTGCATGCTACGAGAATCACAAACTTTAACACAAGTATTTCTACCAATCCACAATTACTCACTAGCATGACTCTAATATCACCATCTTTATATCTCAAAACAAATGCAAGGAATCAAACTTCTCATAGTATTCAACGCTCTTTATATGAAAGTTTTTATTTTATCCCTCTTGGATGCCCATCATATTAGGACTAAATTCATAACCTAAGAAAATTACCATGCTCTTTAGAGACTCTCAAAATAATATAAGTGAAGCACGAGAGTTCAACAATTTCTATAAAATAAAGCCATCGCCGTGCTCTAAAAAGATATAAGTGAAGCACTAGAGCAAACTGCCTAGCTCAAAAGATATAAGTGAAGCACATAGAGTATTCTAATAACTTCACGATTCATGCGTGTCCCTATCAAAAGATGTGCACAACAAGGATGATTGTGGAACACTAAAAAGCAAAGACTCATATCATACAAGATGCTCCAAGCAAAACACATATCATGTGGTGAATAAAAATATAGCCTTAAGTAAATTTACCGATGGACGAAGACGAAAGAGGGGATGCCATCTGGGGCATCCCCAAGCTTAGATGCTTGGTTGTCCTTTAATATTACCTTGGGATGCCTTGGGCATCCCCAAGCTTAGGCTCTTGCCACTCCTTATTCTGTTGTCCATCAAATCTTTACCCAAAACTTGAAAACTTCACAACACAAAACTCAACAGAAAACTCATAAGATCCGTTAGTATAATAAAATAAATCACCACTTTAGGTACTGTTGTGAACCCATTCTTTATTTATATTGATGTAATATCTACTATATTCCAACTTCTCCATGGTCTATACCCCCCGATACTACCCATAGATTCATCAAAATAAGCAAACAACACAATGAAAATAGAATCTGTCAAAAACAGAACAATCTGTAGAGATCTGAATTATAGTGATACCTCTGTATCTCCAAAAATTCTTAAAATTAGGACGACGTAGAAAATTTGTATGTCAAACCTCTATAAAATATTCAGAGTTTTTCCACGTTCCAGTGAATTTTCTGTTACTGGACGCATAAGTTTCTGTTTTTGCACAGAATCAAATCAACTATCAAACACACTATCCCAAAGGTCTTACTTGGCTCAAACACTAATTAAAACACCAAAACACAATTACTACAGAGGTAATAATGTGTATTTATTGAAAAACAGGAGCAAAAACAAAAAACACTAAAATAAAAATTGGGTTGCCTGCCAACAAGCGCTATTGTTTAACGCCCCTAGCTAGGCATGATGATTTCAATGATGCTCACATAAAAGGTAAGATTTGAAACATAATGGGAGCATCATGAAGCATATGACTAGCACATTTAAGTCTAACTGAGTTCCTATGCATAGGGATTTTGTGAGCAAACAATTATGGGAGCAAGAATTAACTAGCATAGGAAGGCAAAACAAGAATAACTTCAAGATTTTCAACACATAGAGAGGTAACTTGATATTGTTGCAATATGTAAAAGCATATGTTCCTCTCTCATAATAATTTTCAGTAGCATCATGAATTAATTCAACAATATAACTATCACATAAAGCATTATTTTCATGATGCACAAGCATAGAAATTTTATTACTCTCAACATAAGCAAATTTATTCTCATGAATAGTAGTGGGAGCAAACTCAACAAAATAACTATCATGTGAGGCATAATGCAATTGAAAATTAAAATCATGATGACAAGTTTCATGGTTATCATTATTCTTTATAGCATACATGTCATCACAATAATCATCATAGATAGCAACTTTGTTCTCATAATCAATTGGAACCTCTTCCAAAATAGTGGATTCATCACTAAATAAAGTCATGACCTCTCCAAATCCACTTTTATCAATATTGTGAAAAGATTCAACACCCTCCAAAATAGTGGGATCATTATTACCTAGAGTTGACACTCTTCCAAACCCACTTTCATCAATATAATCATCATAAATAGGAGGCATGCTTTCATCATAGTAAATTTGCTCATCAAAACTTGGGGGACTAAAAATATCATCTTCATCAAACATAGCATCCCCAAGATTGTGGCTTTGCATATCATTTGCATCATGGATATTCATGGAATTCATACTAACAACATTGCAATCATGTTTATCATTCAAAGATTTAGTGCCAAACTTTTTATTAACTTCTTCTTCTAACACTTGAGCACAATTTTCCTTTCCATCATTTTCACGAAAGACATTAAAAAGATGAAGCATCTGAGGCAAGCTCAATTCCATTTTTTTGTAGTTTTGTTTTTATAAACCAAACTAGTGATAAACAAGAAACTAAAAGATTAAATTGCAAGATCTAAAGATATACCTTCAAGCACTCACCTCCCCGACAACGGCGCCAGAAAAGAGCTTGATGTCTACTACGCAACCTTCTTCTTGTAGACTCGTGTTGGGCCTCCAAGCGCAGAGTTTTGTAGGACAGTAGCAATTTTCCCTCAAGTGGATGACCTAATGTTTATCAATCCGTGGGAGGCATAGGATGAAGATGGTCTCTCTCAAACAACCCTGCAACCAAATAACAAAGAGTCTCTTGTGTCTTCAACACACCCAATACAATGGCAAATTGTATAGGTGCACTAGTTCGGCGAAGAGATGATGATACAAGTGTAGTATGGATGGTAGAAATATATTTTTATAATCTGAATAAATAAAAATAGCAAGGTAACTAGTAACAAAAGTGAGCAAAAATGGTGTTGCAATACTTGAAAACAAGGCCTAGGATTCATACTTTCACTAGTGCAAAATCTCTCAACAATGATAACATAATTAAATCATATGGCAATCCCTCCACGTGCAACAAAGAATCACTCCAAAGTTTCTATCAGAGAACGTAGGACGAAAATGTGCATCAACCCCTATGCATAGATTACCCCAATGTCACCTCAGGAATACGCGAGTTGAGTGCCAAAACATACATCAAGTGAATCAATAGAACATCCCATTGTCACCACAGATATCCCATCGCAAGACATACATCAAGTGTTCTCAAATCCAATACTCAATCCAACATAACGAAACCTCAAAGAGCAAGACTCAATTCATCACAAGAAGGTAGAGGGGAAGAAACACCATATGATCCAACTATAGTAATAAATTTTGCGGTACATCAAGATCGTGCCAAATCAAGAACACGAGAGAGAGAGAGAGATAAAACACATAGCTACTGGTACATACCCTCAGCCCCGAGGGTGAACTACTCCCTCTTTGTCATGGAGACGGCCAGGATGATGAAGATGGCCTCCGGTGATGGTTTCCCCCTCCGGCAGGGTGCCGGAACGGGCTCCCGATTGGTTTTTCGCGGCTACAGAGGCTTGCGGCGGCGGAACTTCCGATCTAGGGTTCTTTTCGGAGATTTCTATATTTATAAGGATTTTTGGCGTTGGAAACAAGTCAGGGGAGTGCCCAAGGGGCCCAGTAGCCCTTAGGGCGCGCCCTAGGGGGGCGCCCCCCAGGCTTGTGGCCTCCTCGGTCACCTCCTGGCCCAGCTCCGGTGCTTCGGGGGTCTCTTTTGGTCCATAAAAAATCACCGTAAATTTTTAGCTCGTTTGGACTCTGTTTGATATTCCTTTTCTATAAAACTCGAAAACAAGGAAAAAATAGAAACTGGCACTGGGCTCTAGGTTAATAGGTTAGTCCCAAAAATAATATAAAATAGCATATTAATGCATATAAAACATCCAAAATAGATAATATAATAGCATGGAACAATAAAAAATTATAGATACGTTGGAGACGTATCACACACACACACACTTTCAGTCGGCGGGAGAGGGCATCTCACCAAGATGTATCATAAAACGGACCAAGAATAATCCACCGTGGTCGTACAACCTCTCTCTTGTTATTAGTCAAAGTGATGGTCGTCCATGCGACCCCAGAGATGGGCTAGCTCGCCAATAATCACGCAAGTAGCTAGTCCCCAAAGACAACCACTGCCTGCATGTGGCCCAAACATATGTATGGAGGTGTTGATGTTTGAATACACAATGGAACAACTTTGATGTGGCACTGTGCTTTGGAACCAAAAATCCCTACACGGAGCAAGGGTTAGTTGACGATGCATATGTATGTCACATCACACTTCGAGCCGAAGACGGGGATTCATGCATGCATGCATAGTATGCGCTCAAACTTAATTAGGTCTGAATCTCACCATGACCTACTAAGATAGCACGAACAAAAGGAAGAATCCGCCATGGTAACCTATCTTGTTGTCGGTCAAAGTGATCATGGGTGTCCACACGGGCCCACGAATATATAGGCTTGTCGCGGATAACCATGCGAGGGAGTGTACTGTTCGAAGACAACCACTACGTGCATATGTATGTATGGAGGTGATGCGTGCATGCATGTTTGAATACCATCACTACAAAAAAATACACTTCCATGATGATACGTGTTTGTCACAGTAGGCCACGTTTTCTGTCATGCATGTACATCCATGTCGATTTTATGATAGAATCAAGATAGTCATACCTGTGTTGTCTTAGAAGTGTTCCATCACAATACCAAAATAATCATCACGGAAGTGTCCACTTCCATGACGATAAATGGCGCGTCATGGAAGCACTTTCGTCAAGGGTAACCAACACGTGGCATCCACCGTAACGGGTCGCCGTTAAGCTATCGGGTTTCAGTTTGGATCCGATAACCCGTTAGCAGCCTAGACCAATGGGGATTTTCCATGTATAAAATTCTCATTCGCTGGTGGATCCACGTGTCGGCTCAGCGTTGGGACAGTTATCATCCAGCGAATGGACGGGACGCGCCTATGATACATCGACACGTGGCTCGGCCCAATAGTGGCCCATTCAGGTCAAAAGGCCAGCCCGTTTGACCTGGTCAAAAGGTAACGATCGGCCCACTTAAAGCCTGATAGCGGCCTGTTCGCATATAGCCCATTTACAGCAAGTTAACTCACGGTCCATTATGGCCTATCCAAATTAGGCCCAGTAGCGTCATCTGGGCCATCCAATATGATTCCGTCTTGTTGTAACTTCCGGCCCATGTATGGCCCATGACGTCTTTCGGCCCATATGAGGCCCTTTCTAACTCTTGGCCCATTAACGGCCGGTGGTGAAACTGGCCCGTAATGAACAGTGTCTTGCTTTATACCCATTAACGGCCCATTATTACATTGGGCCATTTCCAGCCCGTGTTATCTTCCGGCCTTCTCAGGGCCCATTTATTCTTGGGCTAATTTATAGCATTCGATTACTTACGGGCCGATACTGGCCTGTTCCGATTGTGGGCCAAATTCAGCCCGTGGTTAAAGTCGGCCCTTTTGCAGCCCGTTAATCCGTTGGGCCATTTTCATAGCGTCATCAAATACGGCCCATTAATGACCCGTTATGCCTGTCGATAGAAACAAGCCCATTATACTCATCGTCCTATTAACAACCCGTTATGGTCGGCCCATGAATGGACGATTCCCACTCTAGCCCGTATACGGCCCATAATGCGGTCCGTTATTGGCCCATGTTTGGCCAATCGATCATATGGCCTGTAGAAGGCCCATTGATTCTACGGCCCGTAGAAGGCCCATTGTTTCTACGGCCCGTAGAAGGCCCATTGTTTCTACAGCCCGTAGAAGGCCCGTAGGAGGCCCATGGTCACTACAATAGATATGTAGCCCATGGTTATTGTGGCCTAGTTTTAAAAAATAGGTTATTGCGGCCACTAGCAAACCGCAAAAAAAGAACTGCACTGACTACAAGCAAACAAATAAACAAGACAACAAGGAAATAAATAACCAAGCAACTTACGCTAGGCTATAACGGTTATTTCACATACACTGGTACGCGTCGATGCTATACAAACGGTTTTTAACCCCTTTCTGCGATGGCATTTGGAACCGTCGCCAAGTGAGTGTGGGCGATAGGGGGGTCCTTCCCACACGACCCAGAAACCATCGGGGATAGGCCCTCCTGGGACACAGGCTGGGGAAAATGAGCTCGTGTGCGATCGGGCGAGGCCTCGAAACCCAATCATTTCTGTTCGTATGTACATCCCACACGGTGAATCCCAGAAAAACATTTCCGCTCGTATGTATATCACACACAGTCAATCCAAGGAATACGTTTCCATTCTTATGTACATCCCACACGGTTAATCCAGGGAAAACGTTTCCGTTTGTATGTACATCCCACACAGTCAATCCAAGGAAAACGTTTCCGTTCGAATGTACATCCCACATAGTCAATCCAGGGAAAATGTTTCTGTTCGTATGTACATCCCACACAGTCAATCCAGGGAAAACGTTTCCGTTCGTATGTACATCCCACACAGGTTTATTTATAGGCTCGTGTGTGATAGGTGTAACTATCACACACGCTCTGCCTTGGTTAACCATTTGCTTTTATCAACTACATCACACACGATTTGATGAAGAAAACTGTGTGGCATTGGGCTATCCATCACAAGCGCTTTTACTGCTAGAACCGTTTGCAAAGTTCCATGACACATTTAGCAGGTTTATTAGTTTACAATTAATAATTCCAGTATTACGCAAATTCACATTTCATATCGAACAGCTATTTGCCAATTTCATATTAGGCACATAAATATATTTTAACATCACAGTACAATAGCTACCTGAAAACAGCACAATACAACATATAGCTAGTTCAACTTCATAAGAACAATATTAGAACAATATATTCATTTCCCTAATCGAGATCATCCAGGCTCGTCTTATCCACCTCTGCTTTCAGTTCAGTAAGAACCTGTTTTGCACTGGCCAACTAGGAAAGTGCCTCCTCCTTCGCCAACACCATCTTAGCAAAGTCTGATTTAAAAAATCTGAGCTCATTCTCCACCTTCCTCTTTTTATCCCTCATCTTCAAATATTCTTCAGCGTTGACAACACTTTCTCTAAGCCTACCTCTGTTCTCTTCCTCATACATGCTCCAGAGCTTTTCTAGGCACATCTTCAAAGACTGTGGCCACTCTTGATCAACCCACTCCAAGTAAGAACACTTCCGTTCATCCTATAATATTTAAAACTAGATCAGTAACAGTTGTAGGGGAAATGGGTTTATAGCAACATAGAAAATCACCAATGCTTATTTTGAAAAACTGAAGAAACATGTTAATTATGACATATCTTCTCAAAAAGATCAATGTGCAAATGAATTAATTGCTACTGAGACAACAACCAAATTCTGAAACATCAGAAGCTATAATTAACTACAACAACACTACAAGTTCTTACTCATGTACAATAAATAACAAATTGAACATTTTATGAGGAAGGTAAATATAACTGCAACAGCATAGCGACAGTGTTTGGATGACAGCAAATTGATACTAACAGGTGTGTACATGCACAAATTTAGTAACATGGAACTAATAGCACTAAGGCCGTCCACTATGTATGCCAAAACTGGTGTAAAGAAAACTGTTGCTACATCTCGCACCGGTGCCCTGCACTGGCGAGCCGATGCAGCGGAAAAAAAATCAGGGACCCGGACTCCGGAGCACCTAGTTGCTCCGATGCCCAGTTCCTTCGTGCCATAAAGATTTAGTATTTTACTGCTTGGCTGCTCGGATGTGTGGACCAAAGTTGGCTGCACAAACTGCGGAAGCGGTGCCAAATAATTTTCTAATGGCACCGCTGATGAGATGGCAACAATTTTAGATACTAGGTACAAACTGTGACACTGTCTTAGGATGCGTTTGTTTGAAGGTGTGGTATGAATGGGTTGGGACCGTGACAGTGTCTGAATCACATCTAACAAATGATTTGTAACAACGAAAGAGGGTCTAACCTTCTCTGCAAATGCCAGAAACTTCCTCCCACTGTCCACAGATTCAAACGCAACTAGCTTCACGTATGGAGATTGATGGTGACAACGAGCAGATAGATCTTCAGCCACCCCGCTCCATTCGTTGCCACTGATGGTCCTAGGGAGCTACAAGAGGAAGAAATGACTCAAATCGACCGCCGGGTAAAAATCCTTCATTCCAAGTCATAGCCCAAGAGAGAGAAGAGAGGCATACCAGGGTGGTGAAGGAGTCGTCGTCGGAGGAGGAACCACTAGAAAGGTCTTTGAAGAAGACCATGGCGACCCCGGCGGTAGGATGCGAGACGGCGAGAGCAAGGAAGCAAGCGAAGAAGCGGCTATAGCTTAGGAAGGAAGGAAGGAAGGAGGAAACTGGGGAAATGTGACTTGTGGTCGGGGAGAAAAGGGGGTGGGGAAGGGGGGAGGGGGCAGGGGTAGATATTTTGGCGGTAGGCCAAAATTTTGGAAATGTGGAGGGAAACTTTGCGCGCGGTGCCGCCGGACACCATTCACTTTGAACGATTGTGTGCATCGCAAATGATTCTTCTGCTTTACGCGCATGGGATGAGTTTGATAATTCAAATTTTGGTGGAAATTTCCCCGGGTACGTCATTGCATAATTTAACATCGCTTGCTAATTTGGGCACACAAAAGAGCATACAGCAGACAGACCACACTTACTGAATCAAGCAATTTACTAATTAAACAGAGCCAGTTGACCTAAACATTGCTCTAACAAAAGACCAGCATTAAAAACAAAGCCTAAGTACGCATAATTTTAACAAATCCGCCGCCGCGCCGGCCTATGCATCGCCGGTGTGAGATGAGACGTCGATGACTTGTCCTGGCGACATGCCGCCGTTGGTGGACTCCGCGTCCCCCCTGCTGAAGTCGACTGCGTCCTCGTCCTCGTCCTCGGCGCCGCCCTCAAGGTTGTAGTACTCGTAGTAGTGGCTGCGCCAGAGCTCGCGTTGGTACTCCACCGCCGATTCCTCGATGGACAGACTCTTCTCTACCTCGACCTCAGCCACACGCAACCCCTCCTCCCGGCGCTCCTCGATCTCCGCCGCCTCCTGCATCTCCAGCTCCCGCTCGGCGACCTCATGAGGAAGCAGGTGCTCCATGGCCACCACCAGCTTTTCGGACGTGGGTTGCATGCTGGATTCCGAGGTGGCCTGGAATATCTTGGCATGGGTGGCCTCGACCCAGGCCAGGGCGACATCGGCGGCACGGACGACAGCTCGAGCGCTCTCGGTGTTTGTAGCCACCGTCGCAGCAGCAGCTGCAGCCGTCTCGGCTGCTGCAGCTGCCCTGTCGGCTGCCGCAGACGCCCTCTCGGTGGAAGCGGCCGCGCTCAACGTGGATGCGGTGGCACTCTCGGCATAGGCGGCCGCGCTCTCGGCGCAGGCGGCGGCGCTTGGGGGGGACGCGGCCATCGTACGGGCCTTCATGAAGCGTTTCCATGGCGTCATCTTTGCAAGAAGGGGGTGCGGGAATGGGGATCGGGATTCGTGGATTCGGGGGTTGCCGGCACTGGAGCAGACGAGCCGGCGAAGCTTAAGGAGGAAGACTTAAATAGACCCAGAAATTTTCATCGCAAACGGTTCCTACAAAACAACTGTGTGTGATGTTGTAGATATTTTTTATTAGCTGTGAAAGACGAATTTGGAGTAAAGTGGCAACGGATGGTGTTTTAAATGTACGAGAAAATTTGTAGTACTAATACAACTGTCATGTCAAATTTTCGAAAATTTCAGGGGTCATTTGACCTTTTAAGACATTTAAGTGATTTTCTAGCCATTTAATGACCGTAATTGAAATTTGAACTACATGTACATGCAACAGCTAACCGTAACGGTTTGAAAAGTCATATTTTGTGTACTTGTGTGTGATTTAATTCCATGTGCAGTAAATTGGAAGGAATTTTCAAACATATTGGTCTAACGGCTATGACACAATTAAGCATGGAGTGCCATGGCATTTAAATTCCAAAAAATTAAAAAAAATATCAGAAACACATGAAACCTTGGTTGATGTAATGTCATGCCACCAAGATGATGTGGTAAATTTTTTGGCATGTTTGACAAAAGTTTGGCACACACCCCTCACAAACCGGAGCAACTCACTAGAAGGCTCGTGGTTCCGAGAGGGAACAATGCATGTTTGATGATGAACGGGAGATAGCTTCCTCTTACGGCCTTCAAATTTTTTCTACGTGTAACATGCACTAATACAACTGTCATGTCAAATTTTGGAAAATTTCAGGGGTCATTTGACCTTTTGAAGACATTTAAGTAATTTTCTAGCCATTTAATGACCGTAATTCAAATTAGAACTAGATGTACATGCAATGGCTAACCATAACGGTTTGAAAAATCATATTTGTGTACTTGTGTGCGATTTAATTCCATGTGCAGTAAATTGGAAGGAATTTTCAAACATATTGGTCTAACGGCTATGACACAATTAAGCATGGAGTGCCATGGCATTTAAATTACAAAATATAAAAAAATCAGAAACACATGAAACCTTGGTTGATGTAATGTCATGCCACCAAGATGATGTGGTAAAAAATTTGGCATGTTTGACGAAAGTTTGGACACACACCCCTAACAAACCGAAGCAACTCACTAGAAGGCTCGTGGTTCCGAGAGAGAACAATGCATGTTTGATGACGAACGGGAGATAGCTTCCTCTTACGGCCTTCAAATTTTTTCTACGTGTAACATGCACTAATACAACTGTCTTGTCAAATTTTGGAAAATTTCAGGGGTCATTTGACCTTTTGAAGACATTTAAGTGATTTTCTAGCCATTTAATGACCGTAATTCAAATTAGAACTAGATGTACATGCAACGGCTAACCATAACGGTTTGAAAAATCATATTTGTGTACTTGTGTGCGATTTAATTCCATGTGCAGTAAATTGGAAGTAATTTTCAAACATATCGGTCTAACGGCTATGACACAATTAAGCATGGAGTGCCATGGCATTTAAATTCCAAAAAATTAAAAAAATATCAGAAACACATGAAACCTTGGTTGATGTAATGTCATGCCACCAAGATGATGTGGTAAAAAAATTGGCCTGTTTGACAAAAGTTTGGACACACACCCCTCACAAACCGGAGCAACTCACTAGAAGGCTCGTGGTTCCGAGAGGGAACAATGCATGTTTGATGACAAACGGGAGATAGCTTCCTCTTACGGCCTTCAAATTTTTTCTACGTGTAACGTGCACTAATATAACTGTCATGTGAAAATTTGGAAAATTTCAGGGGTCATTTGACCTTTTGAAGACATTTAAGTGATTTTCTAGCCATTTAATGATCGTAATTCAAATTTGAACTACATCTACATGCAACGGCTAACCATAATGGTTTGAAAAATCATATTTGTGTACTTGTGTGCGAGTTAATTCCATGTGCAGTAAATTAGAAGGAATTTTCAAACATATTGGTCTCACGACATGGACACATGCATATGTATGCATGGAGTGCCATAGCATTTTAATTCCAAAAAATTAAAAAATGATCAGAAAAACATGAAACCTTGCTTGATGTAATGTCATGCCACCAAGATGATGTGGTAAAAAAATTGGCATGTTTGACGAAAGTTTGGACACACACCCCTCACAAACCGGAGCAACTCATTAGAAGGCTAGTGGTTCCAAGAGGGAACAATGCATGTTTGATGACGAACGGGAGATAGCTTCCCCTTACGGCCTTCAAATTTTTTCTATGTTTAACGTGCACTAATACAACTGTCATGTGAAAATTTGGAAAATTTCAGGGGTCATTTGACCTTTTAAAGATATTTAAGTGATTTTCTAGCCATTTATTGACCGTAATTCAAATTTGAACTACATCTACATGCAATGGCTAACCATAACGGTTTGAAAAATCATATTTGCATTCTTGTGTGCGAGTTAATTCCATGTGCAGTAAATTAGAAGGAATTTTCAAACATATTGGTCTCACGGCATGGACACATGCATATGTATGCATGGAGTGCCATGGCATTTTAATTCCAAAAAATTAAAAAATGATCAGAAAAACATGAAACCTTGCTTGATGTAATGTCATGCCACCAAGATGATGTGGTAAAAAAATTGGCCTATTTGACGAAAGTTTGGACACACACCCCTCACAAACCGGAGCAACTCACTAGAAGGCTAGTGGTTTCGAGAGGGAACAATGCATGTTTGATGACGAACGGGAGATAGCTTCCCCTTACGGCCTTCAAATTTTTTCTACGTTTAATGTGCACTAATACAACTGTCATGTGAAAATTTGGAAAATTTCAGGGGTCATTTGACCTTTTAAAGACATTTAAGTGATTTCCTAGCCATTTAATGACCGTAATTCAAATTTGAACTACATCTACATGCAATGGCTAACCATAACAGTTTGAAAAATCATATTTTTGTGTACTTGTGTGCGAGTTAAAAAATCTTCAGATGATGTAAATATCTGGTGTTCAAAAAAGAAAATGTAAAGATCTGGCAAGACAACGGGCCCCCACACGATTGGCACTCTATTTCGCGCCTCGAGGTTTGGAAGGTGAATGGCGGGGGTTATTAATCAGACATGGTTCTGTATTGGAAACCGTCAGCTATTATGTTCACACACGGATTCTAATGCGGGAATCGTGTGTAATTCAAACTACAGTACTCGTAAATTTCGGCGACCGGCGTATATACACACATTGAAACAGAACATATAAGAACGGAAAACAGAGTACACTCATTGAAACAGAGCAATTAACAAAGCAATACTATGATTGCTGTTAATACATAGCTATCCACGTCGAAATGACTCAACAAAATAAAATGTGTCCATGAGACCATGACCAGCAGCCCTTGCCTACGGTAGCTCTTGGCTCTGCCTGAACTCGTGCAGGCGTTCGTCCAAGCGGTCGACACGCTCGCGGTACATCTGGAGCGCGATCTCAAGCTCCAAGTTGGCTATTTCATCGGAGATCACCAGCTCGAGGATGCGACAGCCATGTTCCTCTACTGCGCCCAGGTGGACACTTAGGCCAAGGAGGCGGTCGAGCCTACCGACCAGCGCGTTGGCATCGAGCGGGCCGCGGACAAGGCGAACGGCTCGACCCATGCGAACGGTGCGGCGGGAGTCCGGTGCAAGTACGGTGCGGCCGGCCTCTGGTGCAAGTATGGCGCAGAGGGCCTCTGCCCACTCCTGGCGAGGAATGGGGGCACTGACGGGACGTGTACCCAGCTGTGACGCCGTGTCGACAGCTGGCAAGCACCGATGGATTCGCTCCTGCTGTGCGGCGTGCCGTGCCTCTCGCTCTGCAGCACTCCAACGGTCTCGCCGTGCGGCGAGCTGCACCCTATCGGCGCGGACGCGCCTAGCTTGCTCTGCGGCGCGCCATCGATCATGTTGTGCGGTGAGCTACAGCCTCTCGGCGCTGACATGCCTATCTTGATCTGCGGCGCTCAAGCGCCATGCGCCAAGGGTCTGCTCAACCCTGGCGATGACGCGCATCACGGCATCGTCCATCGCGTTGCTGGGGAGCGCCTTGGCCTCGACGGGCCGTGGCGCCTTCTCGTTTTCCTCGTCGATGAGATTGATGGCAGAGGCGGTGCTTTGGTGGGTTGGCATGCTTGGGGAAAGGTGGATGTGCTACAGGCTACGCTTGTTGCCTCCGTGCGTCGTGCGCCGCCTAGGTTTATGCGCAATATAGCTGGGTGGTGGGAAACAGGTGAGGAAATGGCGGGAAACGGTGGCGTGTTCATAAAATGCCATCAATTAATGGAAACTTAGCATATAAGGAACATCGAGCAAGCACAAGAAGTAGATGATGATCAGATGAACACGGACCACACTACGGAACCCGTCGGTGATGAATTCATCAATCGCAAACAGTTGTATACTAGCAAGCGTTTGCCCACAACACACACGGCTTATTCCATCACAAACAGGTCGGATGGATCAACTGTATGCCACGTATCGCACATAGTCAAAAAGTAATGCGGTAGACCTTCTTTAACATGTGTTAAGAAAAACAAAAAAATTCAAAACAAGGACCTTGAGGTTAATTTCAACCCACAACACACACGGCTTATTCCATCACAAACAGGTCGGATGGATCAACTGTATGCCACGTATCACACATTGTCAAAAAGTAATGCGGTAGACCTTCTTTAACATGGCTGCTCCATCCGATCACCCATCTCATGGCTGCTCCAGCCTGAGCACAGTTAACTTGAGAGTTCTCTTAGATGAGCTATTGGTGGAACAACTAGTCCTTGCTGATATAGGATGCCTCTTCGCATCCTTATGGCGTACCCGGATGACCGCCGGTCGCCCAATGGCCAATAGATGTTGTGTAGACAGAGCATATCACATACGTCTTATTAGAAGCAATCGTCTGTGTTATTATCGGTCTTCGCACACATTTCTGTTTACAGACCTGTTTGCCGCGTATCGCACACATCCTGTTAAATTGAACCGTTTCTGTTCTCTTGGCTCAAAGCAAACAGTTCATCCTGGTGAACCATATGCCGTATTTCGCACACACCTTGATCTGGCTGACCGTTTCTTTTGTGTTGCCTAATCACAAACAGTTCATCCGAGTGAACCGTATGCTGTATATCGCACACACCTTCATCTGGCTGCCCGTTTCTGTTCTTCTTCCTCATTGCAAATAGTTCATTGAACTTAACTGTATGCCCTTCATCGCACACGCAACTAAAATCTAAACCGTGTTTGATGCATCCGTTATCGCAAATGTTTTGCACCTTTTTTAATGGTTTTTTTACATCACCGTTTGCGATTATTGCATCGCACACAGTTTCGTCGAAGGGTCTCTGATCGTAGTGTCGCGTTAACAGCATCCTGCAGTAGTGATATTACATCCACTGGGCATCAAAGTTCGCCACCAGTGCAAATATGGGGAACAAAGCAGCATATTACATACACTGGTTGTCAAAGTTGGTGACTAGTGCAAATAAACGCCGTAGCAAAACAAGTCCAGCACTGAAACCACTTCACAAGAGCTCAAGAAACAATATCCTGGGTATCCACCATGCTGGCAAGATGCTTAGCAAGCTTATTAGCTTTCTCTTGTTTGGTGCTTAAATCCTCCACCGCTTGCTATTGCACCAGAAAGTATGCATCTGAATTCTGCAGGGACTTCCTCAGTCCTTCGGCTTCCTTTCGTAGCACATCTGATCGATGTCTTTCAACTTAAAGTTCAGACTCAAGAAGCTGAACTGATTCAGGCAGCGAGTTCGAAGAGTTGGTGCCAGCTGTAGTGGCCAGTAACTCAAACACTACATCAAGACAGGACTTTGGGGTTGTCTCACTGTCTTCAAGATAGTTTTTATCGGCTTTCTTGGAGACCAATAGGGATGTCTCACTATCTTGAACCTTATCTGCATTACTTCCTTTACCATTGCATAACGGGGTACTCTTCTCCAATATTTTGTCCGCATTCTAAAAGAGAAACAAGCAGACACATGACAGGTTTACCATGTTGTATATGAAACTCATTTTGGTAAACCAGTTCAGTAGTAAGGTGGACATGATAACAACATGAAACAAACATATATCTATGTAGTATGGTCATTGTATGGTCTATATCATTCTAGTTTATGTTGCCAAATCAAGATAGAGACAGTTCAAATCATATCTGTTTAAGACAAAGCAGCATAGACAGAATATAAGTGTGGGAAACTACACAACACTAACAACACTTGTAATGTGCATGGCATGAGAACATAACTGTTTATTCAATTGAAACTGAAATCAACATAGAGCAAGTTACAACAGCAAACACATTAAAGAAACAGGTTTAAAACATACCTGTTGCGCTATTGGAGTTTCAATGGCATCCTTCAAATTTGAAATTAGTTGGTATGAGTAAATACAGTGATGCAAGAGCAAAGGAGTATGAACCATAGCTATGGAACCTGACCTGAGAACAATTCTTCTTCTGCTTTAAGCGTTGACTTGGGGTTCGGAGTGGTGGTCCTCATGCTTTGGGCACTGCAGTTGCCTTACTAACTGCTCGTGTTTGGGTGCTCTATTGTGGAGACGGTGTTGTGTCAACTGGAACTGGGTTACTATCTGCTGGGGTTGGGGTTAGAAGGGGTGTAGCTGGTTCTCTGTCCAACTGGGTAGGGGTACAATCTGCGTGAGTCTGAGTTATGTGTGGTGGGGCTGGTTCTTGGGCAAGTACAACCGTGGTCCTATCTGCATTGACGGGTAGCACGATCTTTTCTGAGACCATGTTTTTACTCCCATAGATACTGCCATCACCCCCTCCAATTCAAATGGCTGATAAAAAAGAAAAGTAATTGAATGTACAGACATTGTATGATAGACAGGTGCAATGTATAGTAGGGAAGAAAACAGGGCATGAAATAATTCACATTTAAGTTGTCTAACCAAACAGGATAGCATGACATAATTTCACATATATGATGGCTAATTAAACAAGATAGCATGACACAATTTCACATATATGATGGCTAACTAAACAGGATAGAATGACATACTTCAAAATATGATGACTATGTAAACAGGATGACATGATATAACTATACGATGTGTCTATTAAAGTGGTTGGCATGCCATAATTCACAAACATGCCGTCGATGGAAACATGATGGCATGATATAATTCACGGATAGAATGACATAATTCAAAATATGATGACTATGTAAACAGGATGAGATGATATAACTATATTATGTCTTTAGAAAATGGGTTGGCATGCCATAATTCAGATACATGTTGTCTATGTAAACATCATGGCATGATATAATTCAAATATATGATTTATATACTAAGCAAGTGAGTAGAGGGCAATCGCATATATGATGTGTTAACTAAGCAGATGGCATTCAATATTGTGTATATGATGTAAAAACTAAGCATTGCAAGACAACATATGCATGATATGAGTAATATAACCCTGCCAAGTTTGAGCATACACCTCAGGGGGAAAATAGGACTGGTCATCTGTCTCTGAATCCTCCTTCGAGGAGCTATCTGTGACCAGCAAGATATCTGCTTTAGCAGGTAGCATTGTCTGCTCTGAAGACCTTGTTTTCACTCCAGATTTTTCGATCACCAATTCAAATGGCTGATGCACAAGAAGAGCAGTTGAATATACAAACATTGTCGACAAATGGAATACGTAATACAAAAAAAGGATGGCATGATATAATTCACATATATGACACTTGGCTAAACAACATGGCATTGCATAATTCACATACATAATGCCTTGCAACAAGATAGCATTGCATAATTCACATATATAATGTCTTGCAACAAGATGGCATTGCAAAATTCACATATATGGTAATTAGACACTAAACAGGTGGCATTCACACAAAGCATGTCTAAACTAAGCAAATGACATGCCAATGCAAGGCACCATATGCACGATATGAGCAATATAACCCTGCCAAGTTAGAGCATGCACCTCGGGGGGGGGGGGAATAGGAGAGGTCATCTGTCTCTGAATCGTCCTCCGAGGAGCTATCCGTAACCAGCAAGACAGGCGCTTCGCCAGATAGCATTGTCTGCTCTGAAGACATTGTTTTCACTCCGGATTTTTCCATGACTGTGTCGAATGGCTGATGCGCAGGAAGAGTAATTGAATGTACTAAAATTGTTGACAAATTTAATACGTAATAAAAAAGGTTGGCATGATATAATTCACATATAAGATGACTGGCTAACCAGGATGGCATTGCAAAATTCACATATATGATGCCTGGCTAAACAAGATGGCATTGCATGATTCACATATATGATATAGAAACTAAACAGATGGCATTCACACAATGTATGTCTAAACTAAGCAGATGACATATTTTATGTATAAAGTAAGCAATGCAAGGCACCATATGCATGATATGACCAACATCAGCATGCCAAGTTAGAGCAAAAGACCTCAAGGGGTAAATAGGAGTGGTCTGCTCCCTCTGAATCCCCTTCTGAACAGTTATCTTCCTCTTGATTACAGTCTGGAATGGCGGGAGGGGGGTTGATTTTGCGCCCACCATGGAGCATCATCTGCATGAAATTTTATTGCCACGCAAGGCTCGTCTCTTTTGCTCTACATGTTCAGTACCATTGTGTACAATAACTACATGCATAGAAATAAAACATAGTGAGATTATGTAAGGAGTGCATGCACAAATCCAGAGTGATGGTAGCAAACTGTGGATAGACCCAAAACCAATGATAGCAGGCAGATAATAGCTTGAGTTAAAAAATATAGATAATGGCTCCTTTAATGTTTGTTTCCACCCAACATGAAACTCATAGTAGACGCCCGAGATTAACCAGATAGTAGACAGATGGTATTGATTGCTGCCCCAATATGTACCACACAACCATTTAAAAACTCAAGTTTGAGCATTAGTTTAGACCTAACTCGGAGTCTAATCGGTGAACAAGATGATAAAGTAGCATGTCATCATATTAAGCGATGCATAAAGTAAGCAGACACGAAAGAGTGCGACCTCTCTTGTGGACCCGTGTAGTCCTCAAGGTCATCTACTCAGTTGATGATGGTAATGCAGTTGTCGTGGTTGTTGGCGGCAGGGAAGAAGATCTGAAGCGGCGAAAGACAGTCTGGAGGGCGGATCCCTGTTGTGGTGAACCCTTCCGTCGTTGGAGCAGCTGAGATGGGGTGGACCACAGCGCAGCAGGAGCGGGACAAACCACACAAGGTTTTCTTTGACACATATCTGTAACAGAAGTAATTCTGTAAGGGCTTGTTTGAATTGGAGGATTCTAACAATGCAGAGATAGGAAATATACAGGAATAGGATAGGACTGCACATGCAAAGTAGAGAATTTAAAAACACAGGATTTCTGCCAATCTGGGTGTTTGGTTCACAAGGATTGGAAGATCACAGGAATGCAAAGAAGCATGGTGAGATTAAGTCAAACCACAAGAAAATGTATGGTTATGATGTTATTATGCTACTATCTCTTAGTCTTGTGCTTCATGAATAGGAATTTGAAAAGGAGGACATTACAATTCCTACGGTTTTCTTTCAAGGAGACACTAAAGGAACAAATCCTACAGTTTTCCTTTGCTCCATTCCTTTGAACCAAATGCATGAATAGTAGTACCATAGGAAACTTTCCAATTCCTATGTTTTTCCTTCACTTTTCCTTTCAAGCATTGGCGATTCTAGTAGGCATGCTTGAACAGGGAAAAGCCTACACTCAAAAAAATGTCTTTGTGCTACTTCTACTACTTTGGACCCAGGCCACTGCCCTACTAGCTCAACTCCCAGGCCCATCTACAAATGCATAGCTCAAACGCGTAGAAATAAATATTGATGGCGTTCGAGAGAGTCCATCACGGATAGCTAAGTTGCCTGGTACCTCACTGCTTGTCATATAGTAGGAGAAACTAATCATATTTCATGTTACTATGTGTGCTCAGTGGACAATATATATAACATGCAGAGTAAAAAAGAGATGCAACAAGTGTACAACCTCTTTGGCGAAGCCATGTCGATCTCAGCATGATTGGGTTGGTTGGTGAGGATGCTCCGGCTGATGTGGCTGTCGGAGGAGGGGAAGAAGATCTTAGGCATCTGGAGATGGAGCCGAGGGTACTGCTCCGCTATGATGGAGGGTTTCGTCATTGGAGCAGCTCCGGTGAGTTGTACGACGGCGAGGCTGAAGCAGGACAAGAGAGACAACGCTAACCTGAGTGGAATTCTAATAGCATCTCCAATAGATGGTGTAAAATACATAACCAAAAAGTATTAGATGTAAAATACATCAGCTGCTCATCTTTGAACTTAACTGTCAAAACTGAATTTAACTGTCGAAACTGAATTTTACTGTCGAAACTGAACGCACTAGTAGCAGAAAAGTAGTAGTAGCAGCAGCAGCGCCCGGAGCAGTAGCGCGTGTGAGAGCCAGGGTAGCTGGTCGTGTAGCAGCATCTCGGGTAGCAGCTGCAGGGGCTCGAGCGAGAGCAGGATCTGCTGCTCGTGCAGCAGTAGTGCGAGCAAGATTAGAGCAGCAGCGCAAGCAAGAGCAAGAGCAGACCAGGCAGGGGACTGAGAGCAAGAGCAGAGCAGCAGCGCGAGCTAGAGACAAAGTAGCAGCAGCTCTGACTGATGTGGACGTTACCGCCGAGGGAGCGACGCTATGGAGGAAGTGGCCGGCGACGCCACCGTAGATGGAACCGCGCCATATCGGCTCGGGACCGAGCGCCGGCAGCACCGTGAGATCGAATCAAGAAGAAAATGCAGTGATTAGTGTAGAAACTCTTTGGTGGTGCCGATTAGGCCTCAGCTTCATCCGAGGAATCGGTGATGGTGCTGCTCTACCGATGGTGCAGGTGAAGACGGCGCTGTGGGAATGGAGGTGGCGCGAAAGACGAGGGGAACATCGGGGCAGCTCCTTGGAGGTGGAGGACGGGGTGGCTGAACCGGCGGGACGACGAGATCAATGATGGATCATCATCCGATGCGGTGGATGAGGGACGTCGAGGTGTTGCTGTGGGCGACATCGTCGGGGAAGAGGCTCCGGCTGGCTGGCGGACGGAGGAGGGTGTAGGGCTTCGCGGGTTTTCGCGGCCTCGGTGTACGAATGGGGGGCGGAGGGGATGGGAGGGGGGAACCATGGCTTAGGGACGCGCTTGTCCGAAATGTGGGGTAAGTTACGAAAGTACCCCCATTTATTTGAGCTAGGCGGTTCTTTCGGTTCAGGGGTATCACGGGAATTTTGCGTGTCGGGATTTCGCAGGAGGTGGGAGTTTTCGCGCGCGTTGTAATTTTGGGATAGTAAGGCGCGGGTTGATATGGAGGGAGTTTTCGGAGCACAACGAGACAAAGAGATATCTTAAAATTTCAGGGTAACAAGGCGTGGGTTGAAGAGGCGGGAGTTTCGCAGCATGATAGACAGAGATGCTAGCTGGAAATTTCGGCATAACAAGGCGCGGCTTGAAATTTTGGGAGAACAAGCTTAATGTGTACAAAAAAATAAGACAATTCACACCCCACTAGAGAGAGCCATGTCCCGTTTTACTATATTACTAGAAATGCATTCAAATACAACAACAAAAAACTAAAAAAAATCAGGACAACAAGCTTAATGTGTATAGTACCAAATCAAATTGCACTTCCCTCAACAATAAAAGACAATTCGTGTTGTCTAGCATATGGACTAAATTTGAGTACATTTTCCCTGTTTGAATGGGATTGTACTCGGGTTAGTTATACAACCATCTAAATATTATCTTCACAACACATGACATGAATATAGGAGTAGTAAATTCCCATATAAATATGAACTACATGTACATACGATCTCGAATTCAAATATATGTATCCATTTAATGTTGAATTCAAATCATAGTACATGTATGCTCTAGCTAGATGTTCGGAATCTAAACCATGTATGATACTATGTACAATGTGTTTAACACGCACAACACACACACCATTTAGACTAGTAAGGTACACGTGAATTGCACGCATGAGATTTGGCAACCAAATCATGAGTAAATACCACATTATAGCATGTAAGCTTTGAGTCATATATGCATGATGTAGACGTTCATTTAATTCTTATAGTTTATCTCATTCAAAATCAATTAGCTTTTATAAAAAAAGTTAATCTATTTTATGATTCATGGAATTGTGCATTGTAAAGCATAAAGTAAAAACAAATAATGGCAATTCAACTAGAAAAAAAGTTTGGGCAATTATGATACGAAAGATTCTAGAACAAACGAGAAGTACTTCTGTTTTGAGGTTTGTGCATTATGCTTAAGTTCAACCATGGAATCTTCTAGATTGTACATGTGGCAGAATCTGGTGGAATGTAGATGATATCCAACGGCTAGTAGTGCTCGGATTTGCCATCTCTGCACCGTCGGATTGGCTTCATCCAACGACCATCTTTCAAAGTTATTCACATACTATATAGGGGTATAGATATGTGATGCGAAAGCCACCCATCATCTCCAATTTGAATAGTGTGTCCATGCATGGATGCAATGTGGCCAAACGATGCCTGCCATCGGTATCTCAAATTCAAATCAGTCTGACCTTGTTCAATGTTGTATACAGTATAGCATGCTCGTTTCCAAACCACACCACGCATATCTCAGTTATATTCATGCATGCAAGGGTTTCAAACATCATGATCTCTTATTCAAATATTTGAATTCAACTTTACATTGATTATGACCTCACCTAGTATTTTACACCCACACACTCGTCTTCTCTTTATAATTGTACCACCAACTTTCTCTCGTGCATGCATGCACACACACTACTACTCGGCATTATCCATCGCACACCTGCAATCTTTTTCTTCATATCAGTCTCCCATGCATGCACACACACACATCCCCCTCTTCATCACTGCGGGCATTCTTTATCTCTCACATGCATGCGCAACGATCGATGTTCCTCTATGTGTGTATATATATAGCTAGGTCTTTCCCAGTTTTCCACACAAACCGATCGATCTATATATCTAGTCAGGTCTCACCCTCTTTCCCACGTACACATCGATCAATCTACCTCTCTATATAGGACTACATAGCTAATACACCCACATTATCTATCCATTGTCTCCCTCTCATCATCCATGCCTTCCGCTTCATCTCTCAGACGCGTGCACAGTGGCGAAGACAGGGGGCCGCAAGGGCCCTGGCGCCCATAACATCACTATATATTGAGGCTAATATGAATGTGATCAGTAGATCAATTGCTGGTAAAATGGTTTAAGTTGATAAATTGTCCCTCCCCGTAAAGGATTAGCAATGCTTGGCCCCCTAGCTCATTTAATTTTCATGGCTCCGCCACTGCGCGCAACCGCGCACGTTCTCGCTCCCTCTCTTTAAATATCGATCTTGCACTTGTGCACTCCTTCATAGTTTCCCTCCACTTGGCCCCTCGCACCATCTTCCATAGCCCCCCCCCCATATCCCAGTGCTTGTACGCTCGTAGAGCTCTTCCCTCTATCTGTCACTATCGATATCTCGCGCGGTCGACCCCTCCCCTCCCTTATCGTATATCACCCCGGCCACACACACATACATGTATGTATATAGGCCTCTCCTTCACAAAAATTGCATTGACACGTATTCCCTCACCATATCTTAGTATCTCTCACACACACGGACTATGTGTGCGAAAGAGAAGAGGTGCACACACACACTCATTCCCACATACAAACGCGCGGGTGCACGGTGGAGCACATTTGTACAAAAAATGAGCATGTAGAAAGGCTTTAGATGATGTGCCACTAGTCTATATCTTACCTCTATATCTATATCTATATCTATACCCCTATATAGTGTGCGAATAACTTTGAATGATGGTTGTCGGATGAAGCCAATCCGACGGTGCAGAGATGGCAAATTCGAGCACTACTGGCCATTGGATATCATCTACATTCCACTAGATTCTGCCACATATACAATCTAGAAGACTCCATGGTTGAACTTAAGCATAATGCACAAACCTCAAAATACAAGTACTTCTCCTTTGTTCTAGAATCTTCAGTATCATAATTGCCCAAACTTTTTTTCTAGTTGAATTGCCATTATTTGTTTTTACTTTATGCTTTACAACGCACAATTCCATGAATCATAAAGTAGATTAACTTTTTTATAAAAACTAATTGATTTTGAATGAGATGAACTATAAGAATTAAATGAACGTCTACATCATGCATATATGACTCAAAGCTTACATGCTATAGTGTGGTATTTATTCATAATTTGGTTGCCAAATCTCATGCATGCAATGCACGTGTACCTTACTAGTACTTCCAGTATGTGCAAAACACGTAAATTAGAATTCCAATGGCACGCTACACAGTGTCTCTCCCTTTTTTAGTTAATATATTATGATTAAAATGATGTGGGGGCATCCATGAAGCAACGTGGCACATGTGGAGGCATTGTCGCGACCTCCTTGTGTGGATTGATCACAGTGACGTGCTGCTGGTTCCAGAAGAATGTACTCGTCCTCTCTCACGCACACTGGCAGTACGTGCACGAAGCGAAGATGTGCACGCATACACGCATTCCCTCGCATGCACACGCGGGTACACGGTGGGACGCATTTCACGTGTAAAGTCATTCACTTCATTGATGGTCAATTAATACAGCGCATGCAAATTGAGTGGACATGAGGGAGGAAGTAGTTGAGAATGACATTACTACTCCACTGCGTGCATGCGAGTAGTTAAATCATGGGTTGCTACTTCCAGTGGTCTTCTTCGTATTTTGTGCCAATTTTTGACCATAATTTGAAGTAACACAATATTTATGCATGTCATAAAAAGTAATGTCATCGAAAACTATGTTCAAATGTGATTCCAATGATATAATTTTTGGTGACATGCATTAACATTTTCTTACTAGTTAAATTTTTGGTCAAAAATTGGCACAAAATAAAAAGGGGGCCAATAAACCAGGACGCAGGCAGCATGATCAATTTTTGCCTGGGTTACTGTTGGTGGCCTTTGTATTTAAATATGGACGGAGTGGAGTAGTACTATCTTTATCTTAGCCTCGTAGGGCTCTCCCAGCGCCTACGCTTGCCTCCCCGCCTCGCCCACCGGATCCCGCCATGGATAATCCCTTAGATCCCAGGATCCTGCGGGTTGCCCTCTTGCTGCGGCCCGCAGCACTGCCGCCTTTGAGCGAAACCCACATGTGTTTCGGAGGGGATCCATTGCTCTGGAATCACAGATCGGTGGCGTCGGAGGACATGCCAGGGCTGCATTTCAGGTGGTGGGCAGCAAGGGCAAATCGGATCGAGGAAGCTTCGCATCGATTGGAGACAAGTTCGAAGAAGTTGCGCCTAGCGAAGCACAAGGCGGAGGCGCAAGTCGATCTCAGGGGAGAGACGTTGAGGGATGTCAGCATCTGGCAGCGTCGCATTGATTTCGAGCTGGGGCTAATGGCATAGATCATATTCACGGAGTCGACTGCGGAGGAAAGAATGCGCATGCCTGCGGAATGGCATGAGCAGCTGGTGCAACTGTTCAAATGGGCGGTAGGAGAAGCCAAATCATGGGACCAGCTGCGGCGGCACCGCTGGGCATGCATCATAGGTGAGGTGAGCTGCCCTCCTTCCCCGCCAGCGATGCAGTGACCTACTCGGTTGCTGCTGCAGTGAACTTGCGGTGCCATGGCGGTTTGCAACTGTGACAATCACTCCACCTATATGTATTGTATTTCTATGAAAATACTTGGTCGTTTGGAAAAAAAGATGGTAATTGATTTATCACGAGTTTTTGAATGCTTGGTCCTGACAATCACCCGATAGCCACAAGTCTCCATCGCGTAATACTTGATGGTCGGTCGCACCAATAGACGGTCGATCGCACCCGCGTCTCACCGAAGGGACACGCATCGGCTTGGTCTGACATGTATGACTAGGTACATCACTGACATGTGCGACCGCATTTGAGCAGTACTTTAAATTTGTGTTCAAGGAAACTCATCGGGAGCCGTTTCGGGCTTCGAAACAAAAACCATCTTTAGCTTGTTCCCATCACATTCCAAAGTACTAGTAGTACTACTACCATGCTATAATCAAGTGCAAACCTGTTCACACCTATCAAACTTGAACGTGTTCCCACTATGCAGGTTTTAGTACTAGTACTACTAGGTTATAAAAAGGGGAACTACCTAGCCGAAAATTACTGTACCTTCCTCCTCATAAGTCTTTCTTGTTCGTCCTTCCCTGCCATGGCCGGTGTGCAGAGCTCTAGGTCGAGAACTACTAGTAAGAAGGGAGCGGCGACCAAGGCCACAAAAAAAAAAGAGGGCTCGCCGCCTCGCGGGGGGCTCGAAAGATCTCTCACGGGCAGGCAAGGGCTCCCAGGAGCGCCCTAGCCGCAGAGGCGAACATGCCGAGCTGGCAGTGCTGGAGTCGTTATCCCTTGATGACATGCCCGATCAGCTTAATAAGCAAAAGGAGTTCATTGGCAGCTTGGTGGAGCTGCTGAAGGAGAGCCTCGACGACATGCCTGCTGAGCTTAATAAGCAGGAGGAGTTGACCACCGGCTTGGTGATGCTGCTGAAGGAGAGCATTGCCTCGGGTAAGAAGGCGACCGGCGAAATCCCACAAATTCAAGAGGACAAGGCAAAGCTCCGCCACGAGCTCGACCTGCTGAAGGGGGAGAACGTCGGCTGGAAGAAGCTGCATGAGAAGAGTAGTTCCTCGGTGAAGATGCTGCACGCCCTCGTCATGGAACAGAAGGAGGAGTTGGCGAAGCTCCGCATCGAGCACCCGGCTGCTGTCAAGGTACGTAATGCGGCCGTGGAAGAGATGATGAACGCTCGCGTCGAAAAATCCCGCGTCATGGACAGAATGAAGAAGATGGCGGAGGAGATGAGCGAGGAGATGAAGGTTGTGGAGGCGATGAAGAAGCAGTTAGGACTCCGCGGTCAACTCTTCATGAAGTAGAGAGCAGCGCCCCAGACTTGTGTCTGCGTCTTCCTTCTTTTTTTGGGGGGTAATCTTCCTTCTTCTTTTGTTCCTGTGTTTCTTCTTTTGCTTCGGGTGTTTCACCGCATGTGTCACGTTCTCTGTGAGGCAAGAATAGAACAATGCTAACGATGAGCGGCGCTGTGGGATCGATGACTAGCAAATTAGATCATTTTTTATCGCCATATCGCATTGGGCTGCCGTGTTTCACGCTCCTCCATCGTACTACTCCTACTCCAGTGGAAAACTTGAGTATACTGCATGGTTCTTTGCTCCTCCTCAGGTCATCGGCAACATTTAGATGAGCAGTCAAATCACAAGGCCCCACCTTCCAGCAGTAATGAGCCGTCAAATCACAAAGGCCCTCGCCTCTCGTGAAACCGACCAAGCGACACTGCCCCGCCCTCTAGCCTTTTAAATGTACTTTTGTACAGTAGTAGTATCAATGGAATGCGCCATGGAGCAAAACTAACAAGATGAAATTAAAAAAAGGTGGTATATATAGAGAGCGCTCGTCGCCAAATTATGCATATAGTACTATTAAAAAAGCTAGTACGTGCTTAGATGGGGTGCTAAAGTCTATTAAAGAAATTAGCATACCTATTTAATTCTTTGATAACTAAACTCCTTCATGCTTTGGGTAGACTTCTCTCATTTAAGTTTTTTTTAGAATTACATATCTCATTTAAGTGTTTTGCGTATGCGGCATGCTTAGAGCATGGTTAATAGTATAGCCAACTGCTGGCTATATGATGTTGGCCATATATATTGTATGTATATAATGTGAAGAAACGAGTGGTAGTACTACCAACTACAAGATGAACTATAATAAATACAAGTATGTACGTACTGAAGATTTAAAGTAACGAGAAAGAACATAACATAGTTCTGCTGGGGGCTCAGCACAACACACCCCTGAAATAAAACTAAGCACCCTGAAATTAAACTAAGCACCTTGAAATTAAACTAAGTAACTAATCCGGTAGACACTGCATTAGAATCACCATGAGCAACGACAATGCCACCTTACTCGGACTCCTCATCCACGTCCTCGACTTCGTCCTTGTCCCTCTTCCTCTTGGCCAATACTTCTTTGCTTGAACTGCATAATAGGCTCTCGCTCTTCATCCAACCCTTGTAGATATTGAAACAAAGGTAGGCATCCATTGCAGCGTACTGGATGTGGTCTTTATCTATTCAATTCCACTCCCATGCAAGATGAAACTTGTGGTCAGGTTTTGTCAGTTTGCCATACAAAGGATCAACCATGGCTCCTGCCAGGGTCAGCATTGAAGGCTGATGGGGGGACACCAGCCTATTCTTCTAGAGGTCGAAGGGCTGGCCTACAACAAGGCCTATCCGGCCCAGGACTTCCTCGTCGTTATGAAACTCTATAGTAACAAATTTGACTTTGTCATCCGTGAGGAAGTTCTTAAAATCCTCGCAATTAATGTCGGCATGGCATATGTGGTAGACCAAGCACAAGTTATGGACGCAAACCTGGATCACGGCGGGCTTCTTCTTCTCTTCCTCCTTTAGATTCTTCTCTTTTCCTAGGACTGTGGTGTACTCAACATCTAGCCCAGCGACCCACTCATCACCATCTGACTTTTTGAACATGCGTTTGAAGCGAGCAAGGCATCCTTTCACCATCGCGGAAGAACGGGTGTAGATGACGTCGAACTCATCGCTGGTGATGGTTCTAACCTTGAACTCACCGCCGATCATGGAGATTTGGGACGCCATGGATTTTGGAGGAGGGTTAGGATTAGTGGAACTGTTGTAATGTGAAAGGACGGACGACTAGTAGCGAACCGCCTTAAAGGACGGCCGGGACGAGTAGGAGCGAACTGCTAGCGGTTTTCCGATTGTAAAAATGCTGAGTGGGGCGTGCGAATGGCAGGGTAGTGGCTTGCCCGGTGGATAAATGGATTCATGCACAGTACTATGGGGGCCCAATTAGATGTCATGTCTACTAGACCCACTTTGTAGGCCTGACAATATAGCATCTACGTGTTCGCATGTCAAGCGTCGGGAAAATTATAGGTTATATGAAGTTTTCCATGCTCCCATGATACGGGCTTCTGAGAGCCCTTGGATCTGAGATCGAACGGTTGCATGGCGTGAGTCTAGACCTATGGGTGAATATCCTATCCTGGAGGGTTATTCTACAAATTTTCAGCAACTTAGCATGCGACCGTTCGATCTCAGATCCAAGGGCTGTCAGCAGCCCGTATCATGGTCAGGCCTACCATGACCGTCGCCTCGCTTGCGCGGTCGCGCCCTTGGAGATTTCAGACGACTATAAATGAGCATTTTTTTGGCCTACTTCACATGCATGAAACTACTTCCTCCGTCCAGGTGCGTTAGGCTATCTGATGTTGGCATGTCATACATAGTCATCACTTATAATCACTCATACAACAAGGTTAGCTATAAGGTTGGCTATAAGAGTATTTTTTTACTTCTCTCTATCTCTTTCTTCGTAGTATTTATTGCATTTGCCAAGGAGTAAGTAGCTAGGGTGTTGCACAAGAGCCCACTCCCACCATTTTGCCCATGTCTCTCTCCTCGACATATAAGAGCATGGTTAATAATACAGCCAACGGTCGGCTATAAGAAGTTGCCATGTCATCTACAGCCAACCTCTTAGCCGACATGTACAATAGTAAGTTTTAAATATGTACTAGTTTATCAATAGTTGGCCCACCTTACATCCTCACAAAGCATCTTGGGTCTCGTGTTGCAGCTGGCTACTAACCAAGAGCTCGCTTCTCTTCTCTCTCCTCCAACTAAGCAAAGATATATTATTCTATTTCTTACATCCTGCTTATGTCACCCTATTGTACAGTACTTGGCACCTGTATACCATGGAGGTGGTCAGGAATCGGGATACTCACGCCGGTCGTAGCGCCGCAGTAATAATGATAATGGCAAGTCAAATCACAGGGCCCCACCTGTCCAGCAGTAACGAGCCATCAAATCACACGGCCCTACATTTGCAGCAGTCTACTCCCTCATCTTCTCGCCTCTCGGTCGAACCGACTAGGCGGAACTGCCCCGCCTACCGCGCGAGAAAAGCCCCGCCCTTGACTTTTAAATATATAATTTTGTATCCATGGATTGCGCCATGGAGCAAAGCCTAAAGAAAACGGCGGTACACATGTATACAGCATGCCCGTCGCGTTCGCGTCGCACCCCAGACGGTCGGTGGGTCTGGAATGCCGCTCTCCGAATGGAATGCGCATCATATTGCGTTTGCACACAAATGTGGGACCGCAATTGAGAACCGATGATAGGCACACTCCCTCGTCCCCGCAAGTCGGCTGAGTTAATAGAAGAGAGAGACGAGCGATAGTATTGGAGCAGTGCTATAAACACGTCGGTGCCTAGACAATCCCTGCACGACACGGGAGATCAGTTCGTCCATGCATGTGACCAGACTCCAGCAGACGGCTGGATTGGCTATCATCTACATATCCTGCAGGCTGTGTTGTACAGGGCTGTAGTTCTGATGAGAAATCTAAAAAAAGGTTTCTTGTCATCTCGCAATACTATTAGGTGTCATGTGCTTCGGATCACTGCGAGGGTTAAACAACGGCAACTGCGTTCCTCCAAGGCGCTGGTCATTGGGGGCACATGCACGAAGACTACTCGGCTGCCATCTAGGTCAAGGCGGCTATGTTAATTAGGACATCTATCGATTGACCCCTTTTCTACGAGTTTGTCTTTAATTTGAGCTTTGATCCTCGTCTAGTTTGTCCGTCGGGATTCATGTTGTCTCCTTGGGGCAGTGAGGTTATGGTTTTTTGTCATGTGGCATTTTTTCGTGTTATATGTTAATCCGGTGCTTCAGATCAAAATGACGACAACTACGCCTCCGGGGCACGTGCATGAAGACTTCTCGACAGTCATTGACAAGGTCAAGCCGGCTCCGGTAGAAAAAAGAAAACTACTACACTAGATAGGCAGGAGCCTCCGCGCTTGCTTGCTAGTGTTGCTCTCTTCACACTCTCACATCCTCTCCAGATCTAAACACGACAGCGGTGGCCACACTCTCTCTGCTCACCGCTGGTCATAGATCTGGGCGGATCCCCTCCACCGGGGAAGGTGAGAAGGTGCAATGTTCACGCGGTCGTCCTCGGCGACGGCTCTTACCCACTGCCGGCGCGTCCCGATCAGCATGCCTTGTCATTCTCTCCCACGCAGCACCGGCTAGGGAGGGCCTCTGACCCCTTCTTCCTCGCTGCCATAGTGTGGGCAGATCCGGCCTCCCGCCACCCACCTAGCGACATCCCGGCGACCCTCAGGTATAACTTCCTTCGAAACTGGCCTTGCTCTACTGCCCCAGCTCCTCACGTCGCTGCATTTGTATCTTTTACTATTTCTCAGGCCCCCTCGTAGATAGGATCGATCGGCTATTCAAAAGCCATCTAAATTTTTATTGATAAGAGGTAAAACTACTCCATGCAGTCGAATCTAGTAGTACTACTGCATGCAGTCAAATCAGTACTACTTGGTTCAAACAGGGAAGAAAGGGGGTGGGGGTGGGGGAAGATTTTTTACCTGAATCTAGGACTTGGTTGAAAGAGGAAATAATGGGGGCGAAAAGTAGCAGAGACTGGCTATCCAACTGGTCTCTTGGTCTAATAGGGAAATAAAGGTAAACACAGTATAAACTTGATATAAACCGATCTATTGGTTGAAAAAGGAAAGAAACTGGGGACTGCGGGACAAGTCAACAGAGTATGTCCAGCACTAGATTTGCTAGCCTCACACAGTATAAGGTGGCTATACCGAACAAAAATGGGACCCACCCAGATATCCTGTTTGGATGTTTGTTGCCCCGAGCCCCTCTTATGTAATGTTACTGGTAAAATGTAGCAGTCCCACTGTTAAAGTAAGGACACTTTAAACCAATGTTGTTTTCAATGTAATGCCTCCAGTAATATGAATCAATGGCACTGTTTTTCATGTCCTGCTAAATTTCCCATTAAGATAAGTTGCTTCTTTTTGTTAGAAATGCAACTGTCCTGGTCCGCCTACTCTCCCGTGCCCAAATACCAACTCTTTAGCAGCTATTAATGTAATGTTGCTGGTAAAATGAAGCAATGGCACCATTAAAGTAATGTCGTATTTAACGGTTGTGGTAGTTAATCCTAATGCCCACACTAATATCTAGCAATGCTGCTGCTTTAGAAATTGCTACTGTCCTTGTAGGATCGCCATTCAGATAAGGAACATGCTTCTTTTCATTTGATGTTTGTTTCATCACTTGTTAGTCACCCTCCTTTCCACCTTTTTGTGCAAACAGAGATATACATTTCATGCTTGATCTTAGTTGAACTTCACAAAATGATATCCAAATTATAGTTGAACATTCCACGAGCTTCACGACCAACCTTGATGTTGCTCAATTTTATTGCAACTAATGAAGAAGAAGCTGCTAGCTCATGGGACCAAGTACTTGCTAACTGCATGATGCAAACATTGCTTCATTTTAGGTGAACTGCACAAAAAGGTCCCATGAATTGAATCATCCATGTTGGTGATTGGTGTCATCCCTTCTATGATGGCGCTGACTGCAGATATGGTTCTCATCACGAGGTATGTTCCTTTTTGGTCTGATCATTTGCCAAAGATCCTGCATGTTGAATCTGCTCTTGTGCTATTGTTTTGGCACTGCCATGACAAAGCAGTAATGTTAGTATTATTTTGCACCTTAATCTAGTGGCACTATTAATTTGAGGCAATGTTTTGGCACCACTAGTGCCACTGATTTTTTATATATATCGAAAGAGGGGGTTTCCCCCGATTTCATTAAATAAACCCAACCGTAGAGGACCATTATCCGACAACTCTCAGTGTAAACGGGCAGTTATGCAACTACTACTAGAACAGACTGAGTACTAGCAGGAGACAAGTTCGCCACATAAGCTAGGCAGGTAGGGGGACACAGCCCCAGCTCGACCAAGTTTGGATTACAACCCAAAAGCTACCACAGAAACATCAGGGGGGAAGATAGGGACTGAAAGAGTCGGTTTCAGCATCCCAGTCTAAGCACCCCCGGCCTCCATCCTTGCGACACACGGTACACCTCGCTTGCCACCTGCTTGACCCTAGTGCCACTGATAAAATGAAGTAATAATACAGTTAAAATATAGCTAGTGTCCTCTCTATTATTTCATTTCCAATGTAGATAAAGAAAGTGCTTCTCTTTGTTAGTATATGTTTCATCAATTAGTCCCATTGCTAATGTTTAAGTGTTTCTGCAAACTGGGGTGCTTAATTTTAGTTGATCTGCACAAAAATAGAGATTGGAATGTATCAAGGCCCCTCCTTGTACTACCGCTGTACACTGATGTTCATCACTGGCAGAAGGTGTATCGGGGAGAATTGGGTCAAATTCCAGTATGAGGCCTACCGTATGAGGCATCGCAGGGCCCATCTCGCCCTCGCAGCATGGCATATTGTGATACTATCACAATATTTTCCCATTAATAAAATGAAGTTTCTTCTATTTATTAGTGTATGTTTCATCAACTAGTGCCACTATAATGTAATCACGCTTTTTCATTATCTGTGCAAACAGGGTTATTCAGCTGCATTTTGGTGGAACTGCACAAATGTACGGATGGAACCGGCATATATGCAGAGTGCGAGGTGCCAAGTAAAAATTACCGACACCAACCATGCTCCATCTAAGCATTGGCATTCACCACCGGTGGGATGGGTGGCGCTCTCTATGGACAGATCTTTCTCGGCAGTCAATCCTCTAATCAAATACTAGTAGCTTATATTGGCACTTTTCTAGGGAGTACTCTTTTCTGAAAGAAGCACCAATCGATTTTTCTTTATTTGTACACAGTGTCACAAGTTTGTTTTTGGTCCAGAGCTATTTTAGGGTGATTGGTGTAGTACTTGGAGACTCGGAGTACTACCAGTACTTACCCGTATGATTTTCATTAGCCGTCACACTGATTGTAAGCATGAGCAGATGGAAGATTAGATTAGTGCGAAGCTTACCTTAAACCCTACCACCGCCGTTGAAACAAGGCGAGCGGCGAGGGAACCATGGAGAATGGCAGGGAAGTGACATCGCGCCATCCGGCCTCCTCTTGCGGTGGGAGAACGAACACTCCTGTGGCTCCGGCTGGCACTGCACCCTCACAAACAGCACACCGTACTCGATCGATTCGTTATCCTCTGGATGCTCGACCTTCGACCTGTACGCCCACCACCTACGCCTGACTTTCGCCTCGGGTGAATCTGTCTGCTCCATCACCCAGAGGAGATAATCGATGAACTCGAAGGACTGCGGCGTGACTGTCGCCAGGGAGTACATCGCCTCCCTCATCGTCGCCGTCTCGCTCTTTCGCATACATTGCCACATGGCCCTCACCGTCCTCGAAATCTCCCACTCATTGTCAAACCAAGTAAGGATCTCCTTCAACCTGGCTAACTTCGCCTGGTCGCCGTCGGCGATCTGCCTGATTCGCTGCTGCATCCTCTTCATAGATGTCCTTCTGAGAGATCCGGTGCTAGCTTTGGAAGATGGGAGGAGAGACAGTGGCCTTGCAATGGAGAAGAGGGAGAGGCGAGATGGTGGTTTTGCAATGGAGAATATGGAGAGGAGAGAGGGTGGTTTTGCAATGGAGAAGAGGGAGAGGCGAGACAGTGGTTTTGGAATGGAGATGATGGAGAGGAGAGGGGGTGGTTTTGCAATGGAGAAGAGGGAGAGGCGAGACGGTGGTTTTGGAATGGAGATGATGGAGAGGAGAGGGGTGGTTTTTCAATGGAGAAGAGGGAGAGGAGTGTGCGGCAGCGATTTAGGATTGGACGAGAGGGCCGACGCGCTGTGACTAGATCAAAATCAAAATCAATTTACCCTTCAGTTAAGAAAGCGACCCCACATTAACTAGTCTCCCTTGTATTCTGGGTCATATTTGACCATGATTTTCACAAATAAAATATATGTTATACATTGCAAAAATAATATAATTTGAAAGTACATTCAGATACGAACCAAACAATATAATTTTTGATGACATGCATTCACATTTTGGTTGTCAAATACAGTACGTGGTCAAACTTTGACCCAAAATACGCAAAACCAAAAAAATACTTCCAAGACCAGCGCCGCTCCTCTCCTCTTAAACCACCGCCGCTCCTCTCCTGTTCCAATCCAAAACCAGCGCCGCTCCTCTCCTCTTCCATTTTAAAACCACCGTCGCTCCTCTCCCGTTCCAATCCAAAACCAGCGGCGCTCCTCTCCTCTTCCATTTCAAAACCAGCGCCGCTCCTATCCTGTTCCAATCCAAAACCAGTGCCGCTCCTCTCCTCTTCCATTTCAAAACCACCGCCACTCCTCTCCCATTCTAATCCAAAACCAGCGCCTCTCCTCTCCTCTTCCATTCAAAAACCACCGCCGGCGAGTGAAGGTGCTGTGGAGAAGTAGATCAATGGAGGAGTACAACCGATACGTGTGGCTCGCAGGCGGCAACCCTGTGAAGCTAGCTAGGATGTTGGAGATACAGTCTTGGTTTGACAACCCGGAGCAATTAGCAGCGACGGTGACAGCGATGGCCAAATATCTGGAAAAGAGCGAAAAGGAGGCGATACATCGGGAGGGAGTAGCGCGGGAGTACATAGAGCTGCTCCTCTGGGCCATGGAGCAAACAGATTCACCGGATCCGATCATGAGACTGCGGTGGTGGGAGTATCGATCCAAGATGGAGCATCCACCAGAGATTGAAGGATCGAGCATCTACACGGTGCCGTTTGTGAGGGAGCCGTGGCAGAGCGAGCCGGTGGAGTCTTCGTCGACCGAACCCAACTGCAAGAGGAGAAAAACAGTTGGCGCGATGACACTTCTCCGCCATCCTCTCCCTCGCCGTTCACCTCATCCCACGGGGCGGCTGTCTGCTGCTGATGAAAAGGAAGGGACTGCCCCCCCCCAAATAGTCCGAGGAGGAGCTTAGGGTTGTCAGTATTTGCAGGTTGTGAATTGTGTTTTGTGTTTCAGATTTGAGAGTACTTTTAGATATGAATGTCTTTTGAAATTTAGATTTGCAGTATTGAGCATATGAAGTATTTTATGAATTCTAGAGATCTATTTTTAGCACTTTAAAAATGTAGTTTCATATAAAAGTGCAGACAATGTGATTCTCAGAGAAGAAACTGCAAGTTTCAGTTTCAGATAAGAAACTGCAAGTTTCAGAGGCAGAGCATTTATATTAGCATGCCCTTTTCAAACAGGGATAACATCATGTTGGAAGTTTTATTCATGGTCGAAAATGGAACTACCAGCCAGTTAACATCATGCTGATCAACATTCATGCATAGCACATCTTCGTATGATGCACAGTCAAAAAGATATGCTATTTTCAAAATGCCCACACAATGTTGAGTGTGCGAATAACAGAGAAACCGAGGGACGAAGTTTTGGCAAGTGTTGGAGGTGGTGTGCGTAGATGACAATGGGCACCCACATGTCAGAGGCAGAGGCAAAAATTTGTGGATATTTCACTGCATAAGGTGGAATCAAACCCGGGCAGAGCAACAGTTGGGGAGTGGAACTCGGCCACTGGGCTACTCCAGTACTTTCGCTAGAAATTAGGCACACCATCTACCACTACTATAGCACGTCTTCCCCGGCTCCGGTGCATTCTCGTCCGGGGCCTGGATGTCATCCTCCACCTTTGTGCGCTCGCCGCGGCGCCGCTGTCTGCCGTTGTGGACATGCTCAACAACCGAGAGGAATCTGGAGAGGACTGTACGTGGAGAGGCGGACAGTCGGGACCCACCAGGTCCATGGCCGTACGCAAGCAAGTGCCTCATTGAAAAAATACTTCCTCCTAATGCTATACTGACATTGGGGGCCACGGGTTTGTCAACGTAGTTACTAAAGGAGATAAATTTACAACGAAGCTAGTTATCGGGGAGCTGGCAGGTATCATTTATTATCAGTGGGCCAACAAGTATTAGCTGGGTTGTGGGCTGCCCAGTATAGGCTTTCTTTTTTAACATGTGCAGCCCATGACATGCCGGTTTATATTTTTTTTAGGGCCGTCATGTATCGATCGGCCTATGGCCCTCCCATCTTAGGTTTTATTTTTTCTTAAACATCCGCAGCCCAACTTATGTATTTTTTTGAAGAAAACGCAGAGGTCTGTTCTATTTTTCTATATAAGAATAGGAACGCCAGGTCCACTTATGTTTCCCTTCTAACTATATTATATATTTATATTATTTTATATGTTATTATATATTATTGTTATTATCATCATATATTTAACAGATACTTACATATATAAGAAAAAAACATCCCACGTATTATGAACTTATAAAAATAAATGTTTAACAAGAAAATCTTGGGTTTTTTTTACTTATGGTCAACGAAAATACAGGTGATTGTGTACAAAAGCTTGGTAAGATTTAAGGACCAATGTAAATAAAGCACTTATTATTTAAATATATTTATAACAAAATGTTCAGCCCCTGTTTATTTTTTGATAACATTGCTGCGCCCAACCCAACATTATAATTAGAACCAGCCCAGCAAAATCATGTATTTCGAGAAAGTGCAAATGGGCTGTAATTTTTTAGAAAAAAATAAATGGGCCGCATGGACGCTACATTATTTGTTCACCAAGGCCAGCAAATTCGTGTATTTCTAGAAAGTGCAAATGGGCTGTAGTTTTTAGAAGAAGAAAAATGGGCCGCATGGACGCTACATTATTTGTTCACCCAGCGCAGCGAATGGACTGTAAATTCTAAAACATGGGTTGAATATGTGCGACATTTTTGGAGGCTGAAATGTGGGCCAATAGGTCGAAGCCAACGCAAGGCGTTGTCAACTTAGTCAACAAATGATCCTGACATTGATAGCCATTGGATTTACATCCAACGGCTGGCATTCATCTTCAATCTCTCGTCTTCTTCCTCCAGCACCGTCGGGACCACCTGCTCCTGCCTCCGGCTGCTAGCAACTCTCCTTAGCACGCTTCACTGCGAAGCGCTACCCCACCGCCGGCCAAGCCATCCCTCCACCCCTCCACACCTCCTATTATTCTTCGTCGACTGCAGAACCACGCCGCACCAGAACCAGTTAACCCTCGTACACCTCTCCGTCTGTGACTCCACTACCGTGTCTTCCCATCACCGGCTCATTGTCGTCCGAGGTCTCGCCGACGTCCACCGCCTTGGTGCGCTCGGTGCGGCGTGGTCAACGTGGTCAACAAACGAGAGTCATCGGAAGAGGACTATACGTGGAGAGGCTGACAATGGGGACGCACCAGGTCCATGGACGCACGCATGCAACCACGTCCTTATTACGCGAAAACAAAATTATTCCTCCCCCTGAAAGCTGGGACCCACCACGTATATCTTCGCAAGGAAGGAAGTGCCTCCTTATTCCTGCCCCGGACAGCTGGGACCCACCAACAACATCTTTGCACGCAAGGAAGTGCCTCCTTATTATGGGCAAAAAATATATGATTCCGCCCCTAACCGCTGGGACCCGCCAGCTATATATTCGCACGCAAGGAAGTGCCTCCTTGTCCTCCCTGACAGCTAGGACCGACCCAGTCGAAGCGTACGTAGCATTGTCTGTGTACATACCGGTCGATCGGTTTGTCTGCCACGATGAACCCTGGCCGAGTAAGGAGCGGTAGCAGTTCAGGCAGTTCCGTCTAAATCCTGTACTCATATGACAGCTACGCTGCAAAAAAGACGGCCATGTACGTACATACGGGCATGGTCTCGAACGGCTGCATTGACGGCGTCCTGTTCATCGGCAGCCAACCTGCTGCGTCAGAACGGAGGAAACAACGTCACGTTCATCGGGAGGCAACCGACTGGGTCGGAATACGTCCTGTTCATCATGAGCCAACCGGCTTGGACGGAACAGCTGAAACGAGCTCTGGCATACAACATAATAGAGGAAACGGCCTTCTGTTCGACCACGTACGGTCGAAACGAGGTCCTGTTCATTGGGAAGGGTCTGGCGTACCGCAAAACGGAGGAAACGGACTTTTGTTCTAGTGCCTACGATCGAAACGGGGTCCTGTTGATCAGGAGGGGTGTGGCATACCACAAAACGGAGGAAACGGACTTGTGTTGGAGCGCCTACGGTCGAAACGGTGTCCTGTTCATCGAGAGGGGTGTGGCGTACCGCAAAACGGGACTCCACGGGCTATTGTTCATCCACTGTCTAGTGCCTCGCTCCAGCCTCCACGGGCTACTATTCATCTACCGTCGACTCTTCCTCCATCCTCCACATGCTATTGTTCATCCACCGTCGACTTCCTCCAGCCTCCACCAGCTACTGTTCATCCACGGGGGGTCCTGTTCATCCAGCCTCCACCGGCTACTGTTCAACCAGCCCTCCACGGGGTCCTGTTCATCCAGCCTCCACCGGCTACTGTTCAAGCAGCCCTCCACGGGGTCCTGTTCATCCACCCTCCACCGGCTACTATTCAACGAGCCCTCCACGGGGTCCTGTTCATCCACCCCCAACCGGCTCGATCGGGTGGTGTGTGGCGGCCTCCTCTCAATCGGGGTCCTGTTCGTCCAGCGTCAACGGCCTCTACTACCACGGGGTCCTGTTCATCCAACCCCCACCGGGAACTGTTCATCAAGAGGCAGCAGCAGGTTCGATCGGCTTCAGTTAGTAGCAGTAGCGAAGGAATCACTCGGGTTCAGTTAATAGCCAGGGATCAATCGCTCGGGTTCAGTAACATAGCTAGTGCAATCGCTCGGGTTCAATAAGCGAACGCCTCGCTTGGGTTCAGTTAGAGCCCAACGCCTCGCACCCACGCGTGTACATGTACGAGAGAAACGCGCAAACCTTCATGCATCGCTCGGCCCCGACCACCCACCGTAACTGGGAACTCCCCGAAATTTTCCTCGCCCTCGCTTCTACCATGATTTTTTCCGTCATGGACGGCCCAAAGAATGTCATGTAGGTGCGTCCCCGGCCCGCCCAAGATGAAAAGCCCATTTTCTGTCATGATTTTTTGTCATAGAAGTAGGAGCCCACCACATCTATGATGATACGTGATTTTGTCACAATTATCATCATAGAAGTGTCATAAGCATGACAGAAAAAAAATTCGTTCGAGCCAAGATGTCACGGATGTGTCTATTTTTTGTAGTGCATTCACAACATTGATGTGACGCATGCGTCAAAAATCGTACTGTCCCCACACAGAGTGAGTTCAGTTCATGACGTGTCATGGTACTGGCCACTTCGACTCGATGGGAGGGATTCGCACATGCATGTGTGCTCAAACTATATCATGTCATCCCAGAGCATGACCTATATACCATAATACAAACAAAAAAAATAATCCCCTCCTAAGTCAAATTAACCTCTCTCGTTGTCAAGCAAAGTAGTGATGGACCAAGCGGGCCCACAGATGGAAAGCATCGATATCGCTGATAACCGCGTGAGTGGGTGCCAGAGGACAACCACCATCGCTTTGCATGTGGGCCAAACATATGTTGAATACCCAAAATGCACAACTTTGATGTGGCACATGCCTCGAAAACCATAAAGTCCCCACACAAAGCGAGGTTCATGAAGCGTACTACATATGCTGGTCCCCTTCCCCCTCTTCGACGCATACTATATGCTCCTACCGTAATACATCCCAAAAAGAATCCACCTTGATGGTGAAATTAATTAACCTCTCCCGATGTAGGTCAAAGTGATGCATGCATCGACGACGACCTCACGGGCCCACAGATGGAAGCGTCACATATGAGTGTCCTAGGATAACCACCGCATGCATGCATGTGGCCCAAAGAGGTGTTGTGTGATGTTTGAATAGCCAATGCACAACTTTGATGTGGCACGTGCCTCGGAAACCGAAAATTCCCGACACTGAGTGAGATGTACGTGTTCACAGACGCGTACGTACTATATATGCTAGTTCCGTCCCACCTCTTCGACATGTACTATATACTCCCACCATAACACAAACAAAAAAGATTCTACCTTGCTGGTCAAATTAACCTCTCTGCCGGCTGTTGGTCAAAGTGATGGACGACGACCTCGCGGGCCCACAGAAAGCGTCACACACGAGTGAGTGTCGTGTAGGACAACCACCGACTGCATGTGGCCAAAACCTGTATGTATGAAAGGGTTGTGTAATGTTTTAAATAACAAATTCATGACTCCAATGTGGCACCTGCCTCACAAAACGGCCAACCCACACGGTGGCTCACGACTCGTAGTGTACTGCCAGCCACCCCCCCAGACGCACACACATACACACCGCGCATCCACTGGAACTACGATGGATGTTAAATTTTCTCGCGGTGAACATATGTTACCAAAGGAGGGACGTTTTATTTTTGAAAAAAACCCAGATATCATTAAGACGTTTTAGTACATTGACTGATTTTCTAGGGGTATAATGTGCAAAAATCAAATTTGAGCTACATGCACACGTGACAGTGCACCTAAATGGATTGGAAAAACACATGTGTCTCACTGGGTGCATGTTTACTCCCCGTGCAAGAAATTTCAAACATTGAGAATCTTGATTTTTAAAATCTAGTACATCCAAAACTTATTTGAAATTCATGAAACTTATCGTGTTGTCATATGGACACCAATACACAGTGGCATTGTACTTTTTTTGTCAAATTTGAGACAAGTTTTGATGTAATCTTATCTTCTTACAAACGGGAGATTATTAATAATTGGGAACCAATATCGCAAACGGATTATTTATTCGAACCATGGGCATTAAACCAACAATGGATACGTGCCATGCTTCGGTTAAGCAATAAAGCCGCAACATTAATCATCAAAATAGAAAAACAATATACGTGCCGCCACGCGACCCATGTGCCGTGCGAGCAGGCGTGAGTTGACGGGACGAATGCGAGCAGTCCGCCGCGCAGGCAGACCGGGAGGCGTGCATGCAGGTGTGTGAATTGACAGGAGGCGTGCTCGCTGCGCAGTGTCATCGGGAGGCGTGTGAGTAGCTGTGTGAAATGATGGTAGGCATGCCAGCAGTCCGGTGCGCAGGCTCACCGGGAGGCGAGCCAGCGGTTTGATCGCTGCCCGCCTATCTCCCACTACTCCATATTAATGGTGCGCCCGAGCGGCCGCACCCCCCATCCTCGCCACACACACAATCCTCTCTCTCTGCTTGCATCCTCGATGCCGCTCTCAGTCCTCAAAGCCGTCAGTGTATGAGGATGCCGCCGAAGCGCACCATCGGAGGGAGTGGCGATGCCGGGGCTACTTAAGCACCGGAGCATGGCGTGGAGATGGAGACAGAGGTTGCCGTCTCTGCCGGCGAGGTATCGCTGCACCCTGACGTCGTCGACGGCGTCGTGCTTTCACAGCCGGAGCCAGAGCTCCACACCGAATCCGGTGACGACTCGGGCGACGACTCCGACGATGACGGAGAACCGGTTAGTCATCTATACCCATTTATGTGTCAAATACATCCTAGGGTTTCTCTGGTTACTCCTGCATCCTGCCTCCCCCTTTTTGGAATAGAAATCATATGGTTATGTTCTCCCAATCCATGAAATCTGAGTAAGTTTCGTTAGATCCGTGTAGTGTATTGATTGTTTGAATGGTACAAGTGATAAGTGATTAGTTGTTTCATCTGTGCAAATGATTTCTATTAATAATCCGACTAGGGTTAGTGTTCGTGCTAATAATTCCTAGCCAGGTCTTCACAATTGATTTTGAATGACCTACATATATGTTTGTGCCATTATTTTCTTCCAGATTGGTCTGTACATAGACGATTGTGCTTAAAAATTGAACCATAATCTCTAGATATGTCTAAAAAAATAGCCATAAATTCCTAATCCTACTTTACGGCATGTAAACATTGGTTTGATGCCAAATTTTGGCAACTGCCAAATGCTCGCTAGAGATTAGTTTGTATTCCAAATTTGATGCCACATTTTTTTACTATATGTATAGGTGCTATCTGACGACGTCGACAGCGAGGATGAAGATGGCCAGAGGAGGTACAAGAGGCAAATCCTCAGGGAGCTTTATGCGGGAATGCATAACAGGTGTATTAGAACCTGGAACTGGGGCTATCGATGCCCATTTTGCAACCAAAAGCTTCATCACGCATATCAAAGTGTTCTAGCGCATGCAAGAGGACAAGCCATTGGCTCCTTCAAGCAGAAGTATTCTCGCAGGGTGGTGCACGCCGCGTACGCCGAGTACTTGGAGAAGCTTCAGGATCGTGCCGGCAGATGATATGAGATGTGGGATTGAACTATGTATGGCTATGTAGTGTCTTAATTATAAATGCGCTTGAGTATGCTTAATGATGGTTGAACTATATACTTATGGTTGAACTATGCTTGTGTACGCTTGTTATCTATGTCTGAGTATGTTTAATCTATGTTTACATTTGTCTAAATGTGGGATATGGATGCAATCAGTTCGGTTGATGGAATCCACTTCCGTCCTGGTTTATTGGTCCCCTTTGTAATTTGTGTTAAATTTTGACCAAAGACTTAACTGACAAAATGTTAGTGCAGGTCAGTAAAAATTATATTGTTGGATGCGTATTTGAACATAGTGTTCAATGATGACATGCATAAACATTTGTTAGTTAAATCTTTGGTCAAAATTTGGCACAAATTACAAAGGGGACCAATAAAACAGGACGGAGGTAGTACGTCAATCACACACGGTTCCCAAAATTGGAACCGCGTGCAATGACTTTCATTTTCCCTGTTACGTCAACCACACACGGTTGGCTCTAGCAAACCGTTGCCTCCAAAACTCTTTCTGGGACAGAAACCCTCACCACCCAATTCAAAAAATAAAAAAGAAAACCCTCACCATCCCCACGTCACAAAAACCCTCACCCCGCCCGCCACCCCCTCCGGTCCCCATTCACACCTGCACTAGCTCCTCCGCGACTCAGCATGGCACCACCTATCGCCGCGGCAACCACTTAGCTCGACACCTATCGCCGCCGCCAGGCTGCCGGCAAACCCCACCGCATTTCGCCACTTCCGCTTGCCGCCGCCTATCGCCATCGACTTTCTCGACGCTGCTCGCGGTCGACCCAGCTCCGCCCGATTGGGGAATTCGCCGTATTGAGGCTTTTTTCTCATGGACAACAAGGTAACTAATTTAATGAGATATTATCTCATCTCTTATCCCAGTTCATCTGCCTCCTTTAATCACTCGGCCAAAATCGCCATGAATTCATTTTTATTCAAGCTGATTTGAGGATTTTCTTTCATTCATAGAGTGTACAGTGCACGAACACATCAGGACTTTGCAGCCCCGGCCAGACATCCATGGAGTTCCATCTCACCGTACCACATGACTTGAGGATGCGCGCGGTATGTTCAATCTCACCCTAAATCGGTTGGCATGGCCTACTTTCCTGAACATATACCATATATTGCTGTATTTGGATAAAAGGTGCCACATGCAGCATATACGTCAAAGGGGAATTTTTGCCTCTTCTTTATATATTAGGCAAATTAATGATGTATTGTTCTTTCGATTACTCTCATATTTCCATAACATCATGATTATCCTATCTGTTTAATTATAGATTTTTGTCCTTTGATTTCAACTGTTGTACAGTTCTTTCAATTTCGCCCATATTTGCATGTTACCATATTCTTTAACAATCCTACCATTTTCTGCAGCGCATCCCTTGCTATGCAACAGAATCTGTAGTACACAATCTTGCCCTTTACATAAATCAAGACTGCACGGATGTCATACTGAACACAAACCATGGATTTACAATTGTTGCTTCTGTAAGACTTGATGAATGTGGTCACTCCTATTTTGCCACGGGCCTTTGGACAGAAATTTCTATGTTTTATGTACTGAAAGCTGGCACTAAAATTGCACTCCACATAAAAGAGCCTGGTCATGAGATATATGCTAACTTTCCCGACGATATCATCCGTCCAGACTTTGTTCGAAGTAAGTGTTCTTTTCAAGTATCTGCATGTTGACTTACCCATCAATATCAAATGAGTATTTAAGCAACCAATTGTTATTCTATTTTCTTACTCTATTCCTACCTACTAACTTCTAGTTACCAATACACTTTTCTATTGCCCTGTTTTAACTAAATATTCCCTGTACTCCCACTTCTATCAGAAAGCGTCGCTGACGAGGAGACTCCGGAGGTGGAGAATGGGGCTGCCAACAAGCGGAGGCGGGTCGAGCAAGAACTGCAAGCGACTCCAGCACGCCTAGACTCCATGAGCAGCCTCCCCGATGATATGTTGATAGTCATCATCTCCCTCCTCCCAATCAAATATGGGCGCGCGGACAACCGTCCTTTCCCGGCGGTGGCGCCCCCTATGGCACACCATCCCTCTCGACCTCATCGACACCCACGAGCTCTGCCATGGCTATTGCAAAAGCTTGGATGCGTTCTCCCAGATCCTCGGCAGTCACCATGGCCCAACCAAAGGCCTTAGCATGGGCAAGTTCCGTTCCAACGGCAAGGACCGAGCCAAGCTTGACGAGTGGTTCCGATCCCCCGCCCTAGATCAGCTCAAGGAGCTCACTTTTGATGATGGGCATATGCGCTCGCTGCCAACGTCCGCGCTCCGCCTCGCGCCCACGCTGTGTGTCGCCAAGTTCATGAACCGCCATTCCCCCCCCCCCTTAATGACGCGCCCACTCTTATTCAACCACGACTGAAGCACCTCGAGCTCGTCGCCGTCTGCCTCCCAAACGATGACATGAAGCGCCTGCTTCGTGGCCGTACTACACTCGAGTACCTTTGTCTTCAGGCGATCAATGGGTTGAGTAGCTTCCACATCACCTCCATGTCTCTCCGGACTATTTATGTGTGTTGCTGGTGCTACAAGAAGACATCACAAAATGTGTACCACTGTATGGTCATTGAGGACACACCTTCACTTGAGAGATTACTTGGAGTTGATCAAGAAGGTCCAACAACAATCAATGTCATTTCCGCGCCGAAATTGACAGTGGTGGGCTACTCATCTGACAAATACTCCGAACTTGTTATTGGATCCACACCTGTTCAGGTACAATAGCCGCCTTCTACCTCTCCTTCTAGAAATTAACATTATTTCTAATTTTGAAGATGTATGTTCGTCTGTCATCCAGAAAATGATTCCGACAAGCTTGACCCCGAAATTGCGCACAGTGAAGGTCTTGGCACTAGAATCTATCGGCCCCAACCTGGACCAAGTTGTCAGTTTACTGAGATGCTTTCCGTGTCTGGAGAAGCTATATATCGAGGTGATGTTCCTTTCCTGATAAATGTTAACCATAAGAGAGTTCAATTTTTGACACCTTTTTCCAAGTTTACAATGACAATGCACTACGATTTCTGAAGGATTTTTGGAGGATTTCAGTACATACATGTTCCCCGCCCCCATATTGGTTGCTTGATCCATATGGTTACAATCCATAAGCATTTCTCCTTTGGATTCATCTGTACTAGTTTTCTTAGGGAACTTTTCATCCACTCCAACCTCTTGTGAAGAAGGCTACATTTTTCTAGATTGTAATCAAATGCCCATGTTAATCATGTCGAATCGAAGATGGCACGTTAGTGCATTTTACAAATCCTGCAAACCAAATAGGCATGTAGTAGTGTTCAAAACTGCATGTAGGCACTAACACATTTTCTTCTTTTGCAGATAAGATTAGGCCCGGTGGTGGATAATGTGATAAAATATAACAATCACATCGAATGCCTAGATCTGCATCTCTCAGAAATTACTTTGAACTCCTACCGAGGGACCTTACCAGAGATTATATTCGCCAGGTTCTTTGTTGTCAGAGCAAGGGTGCTGAATGTAATGAGGTTTGCCCTACATTTATTTCGCAAAAATGAATGGTTTGTTGATCAGCGCCGGTGGCTGCGGCAGAATGGAATAGGCTCCGAAAAAGCTGAATTTCATTTTGGAACTTCAGATGACAGAGTAATCGGAAGTTATCGTGTCAACCCCATACATGACTTCTCAGTGGCTGACCCCTTTGCAAAAATTATGAGGTTTTGAAACCAGCCTTACAAGTGGTAATATTAGTTTGAACCTCTCTTATATCCATGTTCAGTGAATCAGCGCGGGCGTTTGCAGCTGATGAGCTGAATTTCATTTCTAATATCAGTTTGAACCTTGTAATCTTCGAATTTGAGCCATATAGCTCTGGAATTTTAACCTTGTAATATTTCGAGCTTTTGTGGTACATTCGTTGAAATGGCATCGTATGAGCCTCGTATATTGGTAGCACTATTTTGACCTTAATATGCAATGGACTTAGATTTTATTAACCATTCTCGAATGTGTTTACCTTGTCGATCTCATAGCACACGATCTGTATAGCTAATTCGACTGCGATCTTCGACATTATTGCACACAAGTTGGTTTCTTCAACTGTGTGCCTTGTAGAGCGCAGAATTAATTATCGCACTCGAGTGTCCATCATCACCCTTCTGTGTAACTTTGACTTCATCACCCACGGGTAAACTTATGACTGAAGTCATTCCACACACTTTGTTTTTACAAAGGTTTTTGCCAATAAACGCCCACGATTTGTCCCTCTTCTAGCCGACGCGTGGCCAAACTAGCCGGGCGGGAAGCTTGCGCGGTTGAGCGGGAACAGGCTCACCAACGATACATTTGGCGCCTCTTTGAGCCCAGGCGTGGTCAAACGAAATGCGTGTGGTGTTCTCAAGCGTGCACTGGAATCATCCGCTATGAACGCGGTGACAAGACGTGACGATTACAGGCCGGCTGACCCCCATTTATTACAGCGGCCATTTAACCCTTGTGTCTCTTCAACCTTTCGATCGCGCCCCACTATTGCAAGAAGCACACCCACCATGACAAATTCTTAGAGGGTATCCTGCGCGGCTCCAATGGCGCTCCGAGCGGCTGCCGACGACGAGCAGCAGTTCACCATGCATGCTGTGGTGGACACCCACAGAAGGTTCATGGAGCTCTCGGTGGTGTACACCAACAACCCGGTCTGGGTGGAGCAGTCCATCGACATCATGGAGTTGTTGCTTGCTGAGGAGAAGTACAAGGTGGTCGGGTTCGACCTCAAGTACACCCGCGCTCATGCCGGGTCTTGTCCCAAGGTCACCGTCGCCCAGATGTGTGTGCGCAATCACGTCCTCGTCTACCACTACTGCCTAGCCGCAAGGCCTTGCAAGTGTTTCACAAGGTTTGTCAACAGCCCCCACTACATGTTCGCTATGGTGGACATCACCAACAATGTAAAGGTGCTCAAGAATTCGGGCATCGCCTGCCAGAATCTTGTCGACATCCGGGGCCAATACAAGATCTGGAGCAGCAACGAGCATGAGAAGGACTCACTGGTTCACCTCGCCGAGGCCATCATCGACCCCTACTACAGAGACATGAAGGATTCCTGCAACAAGGACAAGCGTGACTTGCACTCGGCCTGGATGGAGAAACTCGACAAAGCTCACGTTGTGTACGCGGCCAAGGAGGCGTACATGAGCTACGAGATGTACATGCGGATCATTGACATGAGGAAGTGCCTCCTTCCCCAAAACGGCCAGGGATCCAGCCGGAAGAAGAGCAATGGCAAGCGTCGTCGCAACAAGAAGTAGATGATTAGATCCTCGTTTCTCCTAGTTTAGTATGCATGTAATTGCTTACTTTGGTGTGTGGAAATGTTATGTGTGTAGTCACTTGTGTAATTGTATGCTTAATTTGGTTATGCAATGCTGTCTTTTTAAGTATATATGTTGATGCTCTGTAGACAGAGCGCAGATGTTGTGCGGACAGAGCAAATCACATCGCACACGGACTAAACAATGGAACCCGTCGGTGATGTTTTCATCAATCACTCACAATTGTATACCAGCAATCGTTTGCTCACAACACACACGGCTTGTTAACAGGAATCGTCTGTGTTGTTATCGGTCTTCCCACACATTTCCGATTGCAGACTTGTTTGCCGCGTATCACACACATCTTGTTAAGTTGAACCGTTTCTGTTCTCTTGGCTCAACGCAAACAATTCATCCGAGTGAGCTGTATGCCGTATATCGCACACATATTCATCGGGCTGACCATTTCTTTTGTGTTGCCTAATCAGAAATAGTTCATCCGAGTGAACTGTATGCCATATATCACACACACCTTCATCTGGCTGCCTGTTTCTGTTGTTCCGCCTCATCACAAACAGTTTATCGGGGTGAACTGTATGTCGTATATCACACACACCTTGATCTGGCTGCCCGTTTCTGTTGTTCTGTCTCATCACAAACAGTTCATATGGATCAACCGTATGCCCCGCATCGCACACGCATCTAAAATTTGAACCGTGTTTGATGTATCCACCATCACAAACATTTTGCATCTTTTTTGACGGTTTTTTTACATCACCGTTTACGATTAATGCATCGCACACAGTTTCGTTGAAGGGTCTCTGATTGTAGTTTCGCGTTAGCAGCATCCTGCAGTAGTGCTTGTTCTTGTAGACTCGTGTTAGCCCTCCAAGCGCAGAGTTTTGTAGGATAGTAGCAAATTTTCCTCAGGTGGATGACCTAAGGTTTATCAATCCATGGGAAGTGTAGGATGAAGATGGTCTCTCTCAAACAACCCTGCAACCAAATAATAAAAAGTCTCTTGTGTCCCCAACACACCAAATACAATGGTAAATTGTATAGGTGCACTGGTTCGGTGAAGAGATGGTGATACAAGTGTAGTAATGATAGTAGATATTGATTTTTGTAATAGCAACAATAAAAAACAGCAAGGTAACAAGTAACAAAACTGAGCACAAACGGTATTGAAATGCCTGAAAATGAGGCCTAGGGTCCATACTTTTGCTAGTGCAATCTCTCAACAATGCTAATATAATTGGATCATATAACCACCCCTCAACGTGTGATGAAGAATCACTCCAAAGTTCTCATCTAGCGGAGAACATAAGAAGAAATTGTTTGTAGGGTACGAAACCACCTCAAAGTTATCCTTTTCGATCGATCTATCCAAGAGTTGTTACTAAAATAACACCAAGTTATCCTGTTCGATCGATCTATCTAAGAGTTCGTACTAAAATAACACCAAATGATACACATCAACCAACTCTAATGTCACCTAGATACTCCAATGTCACCACGAGCACCCGTGAGTTGATTATACGATATGCATCAAACAATTTCAGATTCATAATACTCAATCCAACACAAAGAACCTCAAAGAGTGCCCCAAGATTTCTACCACAGAAACAAGGACGAAAACATGCATCAACCCCTATGCATAGATTACCCCAATGTCACCTCAGGAATCCGCGAGTTGAGTGCCAAAACATATATCTAGTGAATCAATATGATACCCCATTGTCACCACGGGTATTCATAGCAAGACATACATCAAGTGCTCTCAAATCCATAAAAGTATTCAATCCGATAAAAAACAAAATCTCAAAGGGAAAACTCAATTCATCACAACTAGATAGAGAGGGGAAAACAGCATATGATCCAACTATATTAACAAAGCTCGCAATACATCAAGATTGTGCCAACTCAAGAACACGAGAGAGAGAGAGAGAGAGAGAGATTAAACACTTAGCTACTGGTACAAACCCTCAGCCCTGAGGGTGGACTACTCCCTCCTCATCATGGTGGCCGTCGGGATGATGAAGATGGCCACCGATGATTTCCCCCTTCGGCAGGGTGCCGGAACAGGGTCTAGATTGGTTTTTCGTGGCTATAGAGGCTTGCGGCGGTGGAACTTCCGATCTAGGGTTATTTCTAGGGGTTTATGTATTTATAGGATTTTTTGGCGTCGGTTTCACGCGAAGATGGGCTTCGAGGAGCCCACCCTCCACCAGCACATGTGCAAGGACCCTGGCGCGCCCTGGTGGAGGGTGGGCACCTCCTTCAGCTTCTGGTCCCCCCATGAAGCTTCTAGTGCTACTTTTGTTCCAAAAAAAATCATCAAAAAGTTTTAGCTCATTTGGAGAACTTTCATTGATGCACAAAAAACAACACCACAGTAGTTCTGCTGAAAACAACGTCAATCCGGGCTAGTTCCATTCAAATCATACCAAAACCATATAAAATTGTCGTAAACATGGCATGAATACTTCATAAATTATAGATACATTGGAGACGTATCACGCGCATCCTCGACGGTAGGCCTGATGGACTCAACTAGTTCAATGCACATGCTATGTGATTGATGCAGTGCACATGGACTTGATTCTGCCGGATACGCCTTCAGCAAGTTATCTACATTGGAAATGAAATGGTAGCTAAGACAGTAGCTCTATTGTAAATGTATTATTACTTCATTTTATCAGTGGCAGTAGCGGTGCCAAAACATTGCCTCAAATTTTTAGTGGCATTAAATGAAGATGCAAAAACACTATCATTCTTGCTTTCTCATGGCAGTGCCAAAACAGTAGCACAAGATCACTAGCTGGATGCAGAGTCAAAAATAACAAAAAAAGGACCATACCCGATCATGGGAAACATAACTGAGAGAGGGGCCCTGCACCGCCACAACGGTAGGCCTGATGGACTCAGCCAGTTCAGGACTCGATTCTCCCGGATACGCCTTATGCAAGTGGTGAACCTGCAGCTCCACTCGGATGATTCAATTCATGCCACCTTTTTGTGCAGTTCACCTAAAATGAAGCAATGTTTGCATCATGCAGCTAGCAAGAAGTACTTGGTCTCATGAGCTGGCAGCTTCTTTTTTATTAGTTGCACTAAAATTGAGCAACATTACGGTTGGCTGTCATGCTCATGCAATGTCCAACAATAATTTTCTTATCCTTTTGTGCAGTTCCACTAAAATCAAGGGCCATTGTGGTGATGGTGGCGGCTAATCTTGCAAAGGCAAATAAACTGTTGCACGAGATTACCCGCAGAGTTAGCCAAAGAGGTTAGGAACTCCAATCACCCTTTGTGTAGTTCCACTAAAATCGAGAGACGTTGCCCATGTGACATTTTATTTGAACTGCACAAGTCACTCTTTCAAAAAATTGTTTTGTGTAGTTCACCAAAAGGTCACAATAGCAACAAGGTGAAATGGATATCTCTATCTGCCAAAAAAGATAGAAAGAAAACAATTACTGGTCAATAACCACATATGAAACATACATGAAATGAAAAGAAGCATCTTCATTATCTTCATCGCAATCACACAAGGACAGTAGAAATTTTAAAATGGTAGCATTGCTTCATATTACCGGAAACATTAGGATCAACAATGACATTAGTCAAATATGGCATTACTTTAATGGTGGCATTGCTTGTTTTACCAGATACATTAGATTAACAACAGCTAAAGAGTTGGTACAAGGGCATGGGACAGTGGGGACACCCGGACATTCACCAGCTTAAAGAAGCAACTTATCATAATGGAAAAAATAGCAGGAGAGTACCATTTGTAGAAAATTTTAATTGCATCATATTACTGTAGGCATTAGATTAACAATAACATTGGTTAGACAGTAACAGTGGGATTGCTTCGTTTTACAACCGCCCTTACATTAACAACAGCAAAAAGTTGGTACAAGGGCATGCGATAGTGGACGGATCAGCACCATGTAACTACATGGAGGCATAAAGTTGTGATGCAAACATCCAATCAAGATCTGGGTTGGTCCCAAATTTTGTTCTCTTTGCGCACCTTTTACTATGTGAGGGCAGCAAATCTAATCCTAGACATGCTCTGTTGACTTGTCCCCCAGATGCCACTTTCTTTCCTTTTTAAACCAATAATAGATCTGTTCCTTATCCTGTTTGTACTGCATTTTCCCTTTATTTCCTTCTTCAACCAAGAGATCGGTTGGGTATCCAGTCTCTACTACTTTCCCCCTTTTATTTCCTCTTTGAATCAAGTCCTAGATTCATGCTACGACTTTCCCCCCTTTCTTCCCTGTTTGAACCAAGTCCTAGATTCGACTGCATGAAGCATCTTTACCACTAATAATACTAAAAATTTAGGTGGCTTTGGAAGAGCTGATGGAAGTAGAAAAATATCCACATGCAGCCACGTGGGGAGCTGGGGCAGTAGAGCAAGGCCATTTTCAAAGGAAGTTATACCTGAGGGTTGTCGGGATGTGGCTAGGAGGCCGGCGGGAGGTCGGATCTGCCCACAATACGATAGGGAGGAAGAAGCGGTCCGAGGACCTCCCGAGCCGGCGCTGTGTCAGAGAGAACGACACGGAGAGAGGATCAGGACCCGTCGGCAGCTGTGGGTTTCCTCCCTCGCCACCGATGACCGTGTGAATGATGCACCTAGTCCCCTACACACCCCGGCCGAAGGGATCTGGCCGGATCTGTGACCAGCGGTGAGCAGAGAGAAAATGTCACTACCGCTGTCTTGTTTACATCTAGAGAGGATGAGAGAATGAAGAGAGCAACCCTAGTAAAGCAAGCGCTCAGGCTCCTGCCTATATATATATAGTGGAGTGATTATCTCTTTCTCTCCACAACAAGCGTTTCAATTTGTGTATGTGGCATTAAAGAAAACAAACTCTCTATTTAACGTGACAAACTGGACGTCGCACTTTGTACTGTACTATACTACGGAGTAGTAAAAAAAACATACACGGTTTACATTCCGAATCGCTAGCTAGAGCTTGAATTGTATTTGTTTACATGTACCACTTTTTCCTTTTGGTTTTCTGCTCCATGGCACAATTCATCGATGCAAAATTATAGGAGTATTTAAAAGTCGAGGGTGGGGCTTTTCCCGGGCAGTACGCGCGGCAGTTTTGCCTAGCCGGTTTGACAGAGAGGAGAGGAGGGTGAGGGAGTAGCGGATTCAACTTACTGCTGGAAAGGTAGGGATGTGTGATTTGGCGGCTCATTACTGCTCGAAAGATGGGGTCTTGTGATATGACTGCTCATTATAGTCATTATTACTGCGGCGCTACGACCGGGGTGAGGCTCCCCTTCCATTCCCCACTCTAATCTGGTGCATGACACGTCGACCCGGATGCTGGCTCTCCCACATGTCGGCAACGTAAGAAGGAGCAAAGAATCATGCGGTATATATAGTACTAGTATATACTAGTACTACTCACATCAGAGGAGTGCGAAACACGGCAGCCCAGTGAACCAGCAGGCGATAGGCCATAGAAAACAATGTGGTGATATGGCCATAAAAAACAATGTACTACAGTCCAGTCTCTAGCATGTACAGTACTCCTCCTCTTCTCGGTTCATCGCCATCATACTTTCCCTACCCCCCTTAAGATGAATCTCGCCCTCGAGATTCGGGTTGGCTAGAAAACAGGTGCGGGTGGTCCTTCCGGAGGTCTTCTTCGCGCTCCCAGGTAGCTTCCTCCTCGGTATGATGACTCCACTGAACTTTGCAAAACTTGATAACTTTGTTGCGTGTAACTCGGCTGGCAAACTCGAGAATCTTGACGGGTTTCTCCTCGTAGGTTAGATCACTATCCAATTGAATTGCTTCTAGGGGAACTGTATCTCTTAGAGAAATATCAGCCATCTCCGCATGGCACTTCTTCAACTGGGAAACGTGAAACACATCATGAACTCCTGACAGTCCTTCGGGCAATTCCAACTTGTAGGCAACTTCACCCATACGTTCCAATACTCGGTATGGTCCTACAAACCTCGGGGCTAACTTTCCTTTAACTCCAAAATGTTTCACTCCTCGTAAGGGTGATACTCGTAGATATGTTCTGTCTCCGACTTCATAGGTTACCTCCTTGCGTTTTGGGTCGGCATAACTCTTCTGTCTGGACTGGGCTACTTTCAGTCTATCTCGAATCAGCTTAACCTTCTCTTCGGATTCCTTAATCAAATCCGGTCCAAACAACTGACGGTCTCCAACTTCATCCCACATCAACGGTGTTCTGCACCTCCTTCCATACAAAGCCTCGAAAGGTGCCATCTTCAAACTGGCTTGGTAGCTGTTGTTGTATGAGAACTCCGCGTAGGGCAAATTGTCATCCCAACTAGATCCATAATCTAGCGCACAAGCTCTTAACATGTCCTCCAGAATTTGATTGACTCTCTCGGTCTGTCCATCTGTCTGCGGATGAAAAGCTGTACTAAACTCTAGCCTGGTTCCCAATGTCTGGTGTAGTTGGCGCCAAAACTTTGATGTAAACTGGGTTCCTCTATCTGATACGATGGTCCTCGGAACTCCGTGCAGACATACGATCCTGGTCATATATATCTTGGCCAACTTCGCACTCGTATATGTGGTTTTCACTGGGATAAAGTGAGCTACTTTGGTCAACCGATCCACTACTACCCAGATAGAATCATATCCTGATCGGGTCCTGGGTAATCTGGTGATGAAATCCATGCCAAGCTTATCCCACTTCCATTCGGGTATTGGCATAGGCTGTAGCAATCCTGCGGGCTTCTGATGCTCTGCCTTCACTCTCTGACATACATCACATACGGCTACATACTCAGCAATATCCCTCTTCATACCCGTCCACCAGAAACGCTCTTTTAAGTCCAAATACATCTTGGTGTTTCCGGGGTGTATCGAGTATGGCGAGTCATGAGCCTCCTGTAGTATCAACTTCCTGATCTCGGCATTATTGGGTACATACACACGGTCCTCAAACCATAAGGTGTCGCGCTCATCTTCACGAAAACCTTGGGCTTTTCCTTTGCGCATTCTATCCTTTATCTCGGCAATTTCTTTGTCCTCTTTCTGAGCTTCTCGAATCCTTCCCAATAATGTTGACTGAACTTCCATAACTGCAACAAAACCTCTAGGGACTATCCCCAAACGAAACTCCCTGAGATCTTCGGATAACCCCTTTGGTAACCTCCGCTTTTGAGGGTATTGACATAACTTTTCCGGCTCAAAGCGTCTGCTACGACATTGGCTTTTCCTGGATGATAATGCAACTTCATATCATAATCCTTTATAAGTTCCAACCATCTCCTCTGCCTGAGGTTCAGCTCCTTCTGAGTGAAAATATACTTCAAGCTCTTGTGATCCGTGTACACATCACAACGATTCCCAATAAGAAAATGTCTCCAAGTCTTAAGTGCATGAACTACAGCTGCTAACTCCAAGTCATGCGTGGCATAATTCAACTCATGCGGCCGAAGCTGACGTGAGGCATATGAAACAACTCTTCCTTCCTGCATAAGTACTCCTCCCAGTCCTAAGCGAGAAGCGTCGCAATACACTTGGAAATCCTTGCGTATATCTGGCAGAATCAGAACTGGGGCTGTAACCAAACGTTTCTTCAGTTCCTGAAAACTTGCCTCACATTCATCTGTCTATTTGAACTTAGTGTCCTTCTTCAGTAACTCCGTCATAGGCTTCGCAATCTTGGAAAAATTCTCGATAAATCTCCGATAATATCCTGCAAGTCCAAGAAAACTGCGGATCTCCCCTACTGAGGTGGGTGCCAACCACTCAGTGACAGACTGAACCTTAGTGGGGTCTACTGCTATACCTTCGCCCGATATAACATGTCCAAGAAATCCAACTTCCTTCAACCAAAACTCACATTTGCTGAACTTGGCATACAACTGATGTTCCCTGAGCTTCTCGAGAACTAAACGCAGATGCTCCTTGTGCTCCTCTTCATTCTTTGAGTATACCAAGATATCATCAATGAACACCATGACAAACTTATCCAAAAACTCCATGAACACCTTGTTCATCATACTCATGAAATAGGCAGGGGCATTAGTCAATCCAAATGACATAACTGTGTACTCATATAGCCCATACCGGGTGGTGAAGGCTGTCTTAGGTATATCCTGTTCTCGGATCTTCAGCTGGTGATACCCTGATCTCAGATCGATCTTGGAGAACACTTTAGCTCCTTGCAACTGATCAAACAAATCATTAATCATTGGCAGTGGGTACTTGTTCTTAATCGTCACTTCATTCAATGCGCGATAATCAACAACCATTCTCAAGGATCCATCCTTCTTCTCAACTAAGAGCACTGGGGCTCCCCACGGTGATGAACTTCGTCGAATGTAACCTTTCTCCAATAATTCCCTGATCTGCTTCTTAATCTCCTCCAGATCATTTGCGGGCATCCGGTATGGTCTCTTTGATATTGGTCCGGTGCCTGGCAACAACTCTATCAAGAATTCAATGTCTCGATCCGGCGGCATGCCTGGTAACTCCTCTGGAAATACATCCGGGAAATCTTTCACAATAGGCACCTCCTCCTGAACAACTCCCGTGAGAGAATTTACTTGGCTCCTTCTAGGCACATGCCTAGATACATACTTGATCCTTTTTCGCTCCGGGGTGGTAAGCGAAATCGACTTACTCGCACAATCGATGCTTCCTCCATACATCGATAGCCAATCCATGCCTAGTATCACATCCAATCCTTGTGACTTCAAAACTATCAGGTCTGAGGGGAAAACATGACTTCCAATGATCAATGGCATCTGAAAACATCCTTGTCTTGCCATATACTCCGCACCGGGTGATCTTACTAACATGGGTGTCCTAAGTACCTTAGTGGGCAACTTATACTTATCCACGAATCCCCTTGATATGTATGAATGCGATGCACCAGTATCGAAAAGAACAATTGCAGTAAAAGACTTAACCAAAAACTTACCGATAACTGCATCAGGCTGCTCCTCAACCTCCTCCACGTTCACGTGGTTCACTTGTCCTCGGTTGAATGGATTGGGCTTCTTCCCAGCGCTTCCATTACCATTGCCGTTCTTCAATTCTGGACATTCGTTGGCATAATGTCCAGTCTTCCCGCACTTGAAACAGGTAACGTGGCTTTGATCCTTCTTGGCGGGTGTGGCTGGGTTAGAGCGGTTCTGATTACTGCCTGCTCCATGTCCATTTCTGTTCTTGTGGCCATTATGGTTGTGTGAACTTCCTCCATTGTGGTTATGACCTCCATGGTTATGAACAAGTCCTCCCGAGTTCGGGGTGAACCGGGGCTTCTGCTGAGCTCCTGAGTTGAACTTCCCTTGTCCATACTTCCTCTTGCGGCTATCAATCTGCTGCTGCTTCCCTTCAATCATAAGAGCTTTGTCTACCAACTCCTGGTAGTTGTTGAATGTTGCCACCATCAACTGCATACTCAGCTCATCATTCAACCCTTCCATAAACTTCTCCTGCTTCGCGGCGTCAGTGGCCACATCATCCGGGGCATAGCGAGCTAATTTACTGAACTCATCCACGTACTGCCCCACGGTACGGTTTCCCTGGCGTAAGTTGCGAAACTCACGCTTCTTCATGCTCATAGCTCCTGCTGAGACATGTGCCGTGCGGAAAGCTTGCTGAAACTGATCCCAAGTGACATTGGCTATAGGGAATGTGGCTGTGTAATTCTCCCACCATGAGGCGGCGGGTCCATCCAATTGATGTGCGGCAAAACGCACCTTCTCAGCGTCTGTGCATCCTGCGGTGGTCAACTCCCTTCCAATCCTGCGTAGCCAGTCATCCGCAACTATTGGCTCGGTGCTACTGGAAAACACCGGCGGCTGCAACCTCAGAAAACGGGCTAAGTTGTCAACTGGTGGTGGTGGCGGTGGGTTGTTGTTGTTGTTGTCTTGGTTCTGAACTAGTAGCTGCATCAGGGTATTCTGCTGTTGAATCAACTGAGTGAGCTCCGGTGGGAAAACAAATCCGGTGTCGCGTCTCGGAGGCATCTGATGGGTTTAGAGGGAAGAGATTAGAATAGAGTAAGGTCTAGTGAGAAAGCACTACCCATATGCACATGAGACAAACACATTCATAACACACCACTCAATTCAAGCAAGAGCATACAATCGAACTAACTACCGTTACAAAAGTGCTCGGACTATTACTATTTACATGGGGAAAACACTAATGATAATATGGTGGTCATCTAGAAATTTTGATCGGTGGAAGACTCCATGATATCCGCTCCAGCTTCGTCTTCATAATCATCATCACTACTGTCGGGGTCGGAGTCGGTGTCGTCGATGATGATGTAGTCTTCAGATCGAATTTCCTCAGGTTCATCGTCTTCTTCTCCGGGCGCGGGGTCTCCCATGAATACTCCTAGTTTCCTTGTCAGGTCGTCATTCTTCTCCACTAGTATTGCGATTTCCTCCTCGTATCCATCGCGTGTAGACTTGAGTTCCTCTTCTAGCTCCATGTTCCTGGTCATCACCTTCTTCAAATCTATCATGCTTGCACACATCTGGTTCTCCTGTCGACGAATGTGCTGGTTTAACTCCTGGATGAAAGCTGCAATGGGCCTGTCCCTCCGGGTGCTGATCATCTCCCATTGCTCATCTCGGCGCCCACATAACTGGTAGATCGTGTCCTTAAGATCCTGGTGATACACTTCGCCGATGCGTCCCATGGCGATGTGGGCTGCCATGCTCTTTCCTAGACTCCAGGTTGGTGCATCAAAGGAAAACTCCATGGGCTCCGTAACTGGCGTGAATGTCCTTCCTGGAATTTGAACTCGAATCATCCAACGCTCCTCTTCTGGTACAGTGGCGGTGTAGGTCCCGGTGAAGCTTGGTATTCCGATGTTCAGGTACCTAGTGACTTCCTTCAAGTGTCGTCCAAAAGGTGTGTCTTCATCCGGTTGTGTAAACTTGTTCCTTGAGTCTGCCATCCTAGAGAATAGAAGATGGAGAGAAGTCAGAAATGAGTAGAGAAGAGTGTCCTATGGCTTTTCTTAGTGGTCGTGTCCTACAGTCAGCGTGTGCTCTGATACCATCTCTGTAGCGACCCGACCCGAATGGATCGAATCTCTGTGTTCAAGTGTCATCCCTGGATCGGTAATGCTGACACACACAGTACTCGAAGGATTTATAACAGAGTGCAATCACACACTTATTAAATCGAATGTCTCAAAAGAGAACTGATTACAATAAATATGGCTTAAGGCCATCTAAATAAGATAACAGCGGAAGGCTTGGAAGATAAAGTGAGTCCATCAACTCCAACGGCATAGCTGAGTGCACGACAACGACCTAGCACACCTTACTCTTCGTCTGAAAAGTCTGCAACATGATACGTTGCAGCCCGAAACGGGTCAGCACATGGAATATGCTGGCAATATAACACAGTAGAGCAATGAACAGAATAATTGCTAATACTACATGCATATTTGGCTGGTGGAAAAGCTCTAGTGTTATACTGTTTTGCGAAAAGCCAATTTTTTCCTACAACAAAGGAATATATTTTATTTAACTATCATGGTGGTTGTTGAACATTGAGAAGGTAAATCCCCCTCTCAATCCCAATTAAAAGTAATTATTAATCCCAACCAATTTAATTTAGAGTGATGGGATTCAATATGATGATCCAAGAACCAGATACTCAAGATGTCCATAACCGGGGACACGGCTAATCATGATTAGTTTGTACACTCTGCAGAGGTTTGTGCACTTTTCCCCACAAGACTCGATCTCCTCCGTTGGATTTCTCGCACTTCATGGTGTTTGAGAAACGGATGATCGAGACACAGTCTTTCTGAAGCATTTACTCTTTACTCTGGGTAGACAGTTACACCTACTTTCCCCTACATCTGCTAGCCTACCACTGAAAGAGGTCCTGCAACATACTCAACTATGCTAGAGCCCATAATAGCTTGTGGCTGCACACGGAAGTTTCTAGCATGAACAATCTTATGATCCCTTTGAGCCTGGGTGGCGGACCGTAGGAGGATCACACGGTATATCCCCGGGATCTCCTAGGACAACACTGGTATATCCCCAGGTGCCCAAACAAGCAATCCACCCAGATGTGTATTAAAGTTGCCACCTTAAGTTGAACCATTAATTAAAAATCTCACATCTGTCATGGATACACTCAAAACCCAATCCACGTCTACGAGCATAGCATGGCAACATAAGCATAGCGTGGAAGTAACTCCCAAGGGTTTTATAATAAAAGGGCAATAGGTTCTACCTCATCATCTACTTCCCAATACCCACAAGTTAATCACATCCTAGTCATGTAGTGTTTGAGGATAAAACTAATGCATAAAACTGGGTATAGAAGAAGTATGATCAATGTGTTACTTGCCTTGCTGACGATCTGCAAATCCTAGAGACTCGTAGTAGCACGCTTCGCACTCCGGGAATTCTATCGCAAACAAACAATAGCATACATAAGCAATCAAGCGAAGATGCACGGGTAAAACCCAAATGAGAAGACCTAACCAGAAAGTTCAACTGAAGAACTCCGGTTTGCAAAAAGAATCGAATCAAACGGAGCAACGAAACTCAAACTGCGAAAGAAACAAGCTTCGATTACTAATCTGGACTAAAGTCAAATTTTACAGTAGCAAAAACTTGTTTAAGTTGGTTAAACAGAAAGAGGGCTTCGAGACGAAGATCTAGGCGCTTGAATCGCCTGATTCCGACAAACGAGCGAAAAGTTATACTAAAACGAAAATCGGATCAGAAATCGCGATCGAAAATAATCGCGGAAAATCAGAGAAAAAGAAAACTAACGAACAGGCTAACGAACGAACGTTCGCTGTCTGCGGTTAAACGGTGAAAACCGTTCGTTAAAACGAACGTACGGACGAACGTCCGCTAAATAACTAAACCGACGGAAAACCGATCTAAAAGAATAAACCGGTATTAAAAAAAAACCGAACCTAGATCTAGGGTTTAAACAAAACCGATCGGTTTTTCTCACGAAACCGACGGCGGCGGCGGGATTCCGGCGAGGCTCCGGCGGGACGGCGGGGTGCGGCGCGGGGCGGCGGCGCGGCGCGGCGGGCGGCGCGACGCGGGCGGCGGCGGCGTGCGGCGGCTCGGCGGCGAGCGGCGGCGGCTGGCGCGGCGAGCGAGGCGGCGCGGCGGCAGCGGCAGCAGCAGCGGCGAGGGCAGGCGGCGGCGGCGGCTTGGGGCTCCAGGGGGGGGCGGCGGCTATTTAAGGGGGGAGGGGGTGGCTTGGGCGAGGGGGCGACGGGGCGGAGGCGCGGCGGCGGCGGACTCCTCCGGCGAGTCCGTCTCCGGCACGGGACGCGAAGGCGGCGGCGGCCTGCTGGGCCGGCTGGGCTTCGGCCCAGTTCGGTCCGGCGGAGTTTTTTTTTTTTTTTTATAATTCCGCGCAGAAAAACAAATAAAAGAAATACTAAACGGACTCCAAAATTCCCGAAATAAATTTTCCCCGTCCTCTAAAAATCTCCCGGACAAGGTAAACATTTATTTGGGACTCTAATGCAATTTTGAAAAATGCATATTTTTCTAAATCCAAATAAAATTGCAATAAAAATCCAAATAAAATATTTATTTGATTTTTTTATATTTTTCCTCCAATATTCCATTTATTTTGGAGAAGTCATATTATCTCCTCTCATATATTTTTAATATGAAATATTTTCGGAGAGAAAAATAGTTAAACCAAATTGATCCCTGTTTCAATATTTGAGAAAATTCAAATATGAAAACGGTGAAATCCCCAACTCTCTCCGTGGGTCCTTGAGTTGCTTAGAATTTTCGAGGATCGCAAAACGAAATGCAATAAAAATATGATATGCATGGATGACCTATGTATAACATTCCAAATTAAAAATTTGGGATGTTACAGTATATATAGTACTAGTATATACTAGTACTACTCACATCAGAGGAGTGCGAAACACGGCAGCCCAGTGAACCAGCAGGCGATAGGCCATAGAAAACAATGTGGTGATATGGCCATAAAAAACAATGTACTACAGTCCAGTCTCTAGCATGTACAGTACTCCTCCTCTTCTCGGTTCATCGCCATCATACTTTCCCCATTCCTGTGTTTTCAGTATCTTGCGAATCAAAGAGGCCCTCAGACTGGTTTAGGTACTCCTATTCTATCAACACGAGTCCCATCTGACAACAGCATCCATGTTACAACTAGCTCTTCTCCCTCGTTTCTCTCTTCTAATTCTAACTTAGTCGACGCATGGTGGGCGGGGTGGGGATTTGCCGATAGTCGGTTTGCTCAACTGCGCCCCCACCTCATAGTGAAAATGCTAAGTGTAAGTGCATCTAGTGCCACCCCTAGTTGGTTTTGGAGTATTGACGACAAACATGGTTGAGGGACTAATGTGTTTGTGAGAATTGCAGGCTAACACAGATAGAAGTCCCTCATTGATTTAGTTTACCTACCAGAGATGACCCCTAGAAATGTATGAAGACATTGAAGACAAAGGTGGTTCGTGAAGACATTCACGTCGAAGATAATGTCGTGTGAAGACATTCACTTGAAGACAATGGAGTGCGAAGACATAGTTTCTTTTGTAGTTTCATTTTCTTCTTTCTTGAGTCATAGGAACCACCGAACTGTTAAGTGGGGTCCAAGTGAATAGAGTCAAAAAACTGATCTGATGCTCAACCCAAATCCTATGTCTTCGAGTGAAGACTATGAGAGTAAATCTTATCCAGAGTTGGATGAGTCAGCTTTGCTTGTAGCCCAAGTCAAGTTGTCGCGTGTGTTTGAAATCCGACAGTTGGACACGTGTCGGTTCCTTAGTGACCCAGGGTCATTTCGGACAAAGCATGTCGGTTGCCTCCTGGCTATAAATAACCCACCCCCTCCACCATAAATTGGTGGCTGCTCAGAGTTAGTGCACGGCTTTTGTCGTTTGAGAGCAACCCAGCTCCGAAGCCTTTCAGAGAGAACCCTTGCGAGGACAAAGCCCAAAACACCCAGAGCCCAAAGAGTGTTTGGCATCGCTGAAGTCTTTCTGTCCACGTGATCTAAAGACTTATTACACTTGAAGACTGTGTATCTTCCAGTCGGTTAGGCATCGCGTTCTGAGGATCCAAGAGTCATTGTGGATCGCCGGTGAATGAAGTCTATGAAGGTTTGGAAGTCTACCTTGAAGACTTACCAGAGTGATTGGGCGAGGACTAAGTGTCCTTAGCTCAAGGGGAATAAGGTGAAGACGCGGTCTTCTGAGTTCAATCTCAGCCTCCCTAACCAGACGTACAGTTGTCACAGCAACTAGAACTGGTCTACCAAATCCTTGTCTTCGTCAAGCTACTGGTTCTATCCTTTCTCCTTTACATTCTGTTTAGCTTTGTGAAGTCATTGCTTGCTTGACCTGTTAGACTTCACTGTGTGAAGATATTCTACCAAATCCTTGTCTTTGTCAAGCTACTGGTTCTATCATTTCTCCTTTACATTATGTTTAGCTTTGTGAAGTCATTGCTTGCTTGACCTGTTAGACTTCACTATGTGAAGATATTCTCCCTAATTGCTTATTTGGCTTCACACTGTCTTCCTATTCTGATCTTTCTACCTAGCAGCTATTTGTCATCGTGCTTACCTTGCAATGTTCCCTTGACTATAACCTGTCTAGTGTAGTATATCTTCCGTTGCATACTGTGTAGGTTGTTGAGGGAGTCCTGGATTAGGGGGTCCTCGGGTGTCCAGTCTATTCGATATGGGCTGGACTGATGGGCCGTGAAGATAAAGCAGAAGACCATCCCCCGTGTCTGGGTAGGACTCCTATATGCGTGGACGGCAAGTTTGGTGTCCGGATGTATTATTTCCTTCTTCTGTAAACCGACTCTGTACAACCCTAGGCCCCTCTGGTGTGTATATAAACCGGAGGTTTAGTCCGTAGAGGCAATCAGAATAATCATAGGCTAGACAGCTAGGGTTTAGCCATTACGATCTCGAGGTAGATCAACTCTTGTAACCCCTATAATCATTGAATACAATCAAGCAGGACATAGGGTTTTACCTCCATCAAGAGGGCCCGAACCTGGGTAGACATCGTGTCCCTATTGTCCATTGTTACCATCGATCCTCAGACACGCAGCTTGGGACCCCCTACCCGAGATCTGCCGGTTTTGACACCGACATTGGTGCTTTCATTGAGAGTTCCATTGTGTTGTCGACAGAAGAATCGATGGCTCGTCTCGTTGTTGATAACGATGCTGTTTCCGGGGAGACTTTTCTCCCTGGTCAACTCTTTGTGTTTGGCGGCTTCACGCTACGTGCCAACTCGACTGGCCACCTTGAGCAGGTCGACAGCTACGCCCCTGGTCACCAGATCAGGTTTGGAAGTTTGAACTACATCGCCGATATCCGAGGAGATCTAATCTTCGAGGGGTTTACGGCCTCGGCCGCCGCTCCCCACCCATACAAAGAAGGCCCTTTGGATCCGCTATCAGATCCCATCCAGGGATCGACTATCATGCCCGCCCTGGCCCTAGATCCGGAGCGGGACACTTCATCCGAATACCGGGGGGTGGACCTCGCCGGACTTTCTCCTACTGCGGAGCTTCTAGTCGGAGACCCAAATGCAACCATGCCGTCGGCGGATCCGGAGTCAAACGGGACTCTCCCTGTCATCGAGAAGCCGGCTTCGCCTCTGGATGTCAATTCTGAACTCTCGAGGTCTGCGTCTATCGAGCCCGGTCAAGTGGTTATTACCGAACATAGCTTCGCAGATCCTCAGATGCCTGTCCAGCTTTCACTCTTAAACGAAACACTGGACCTAATGCGATCTCTCGCCATCACGGAAGTATTGCCTCCGAACTACGCCCAGCTTGAACTGGGGGCTGAGAGCAGGGAATTTTGCGTCCCACCCACCACCCACTTAATAGCCACTGTCGAGGATTTAACCGACATGCTAGACTACGCCTCTGAAGACATCGATGGTATGGACGACGATGTCGGAGTTGAACCAGGCCAAAACCCGCCCATCACTGGGCGTTGGACGGCCACTTCTACTTATGATGTATACATGGTGGACACGCCTAAAAAGAAGGATGATGAGGGCACTCAAGATCCAGATGAGAAGGAGCCCGTCGACGAACCACCAAAGCGCCGGCGTCAGCGGCGCCGCCCACGATCGCGTCAGGCAAGGGAAAGCAATACTGGCACTGGAGATAATGACACTCCGGACAACACCAAAGACTCCGACCACCCCGCTGAGCCTGCGTTCGAGCAGGACGAGAGGGAAGAGGGTCAATTCAACCCTGATGAACTTGCCAATCACGGGGATTCGGAAGACAGTAACTACTTACCTGTCTCCGAAGAGGATATTAGCCTCGGTGACGAAGATTTCATCGTCCCAGAGGAACCCCTCGAACAAGAACGCTTCAAGCGACGGCTGATCGCCACTGCACGAAGCCTGAAAAGGAAGCAGCAGCAAATTCAAGCCGAAAAGGATACGCTTAACGACACATAGAGTAAGGTCCTGGCCGCCGAAGAGGGATACAGCTATGAGCGCCAAACAAAGAGCTATCCTAAGCGCAGGCTCCTGCCACAATTCGACGAGGAGGCCTTTGAGCCAATACCGTCAAAATACAATCATGTTGATCAGCCGGACCGACCACCACGTGGACGGGATAAAACGGCCAATTATGCCAAACACCAGCCCGCGCCCCCTCGTAACAGAGGCAAGGAAGCAGCGGCTCCGCGCTACACGTACGACCTACGTCAGGACTTGACCAATAGAGCCAGCCAGACCAGATCCATCTATGGATCAAGAGGACGTGCCCCCACATGAGATGACGGCCATCAAGCCTGGCATGACAAACCTAACCAAGTCCGGGGTCAGCACCGGACACAGATGTCATCCAAACTCCGTCACAATGTCACCCGGTAAAGAGGTGCCGCACACCACATGTGCTTTACCAATGAGGTAATGCAGCACCAATTTCCGGAAGGGTTTAAACCCGTGAACATCGAGCAATACGATGGAACGACGGATCCCGCCGTATGGATTGAAGATTTGCTTCTCCACATTCACATGGCTCGCGGAGATGATCTCCACGCCATTAAATACCTCCCTCTAAAGCTGAAAGGACCAGCACGGCACTGGTTGAATAGCCTCCCAGAGAACTCCATTGGAAGTTGGGAAGATTTAGAGGATGCTTTTCGGGACAACTTTCAGGGCACTTATGTCTGGCCACCGGATGCTGATGACTTGAGTCACATAGTCCAGCAACCTGGAGAGTCAGCTCGCAAACTTTGGAATCGGTTCTTAATTAAAAAGAACCAAATCGTGGACTGTCCGGACACCGAAGCCCTAGCGGCATTTAAGCACAGCGTCCGTGATGAATGGCTTGCCCGACACCTCGGTCAGGAAAAGCCGAAGACTATGGCAGCTCTTACTGCACTCATGACCCACTTCTGTGCAGGCGAAGACAGCTGGCTGGCTTGTAGAAGCAATAGTACCAGTGACCCCGGCACCTCTGAGGCCAGGGATGGCAATGGAAGGCCACGACGCAATAAAAACAAGCGCCGGAACAACAACGAAGAAACAGAGGATACAGCGGTAAACGCCGGATTCAGTGGCTCTAAACCCGGTCAGCGGAAGAAGCCATTCAATGGTACTCGGGACGATCCATCCAACTTGGACAAGATACTGGACCGACCCTGCCAGATTCATGGCACCCCTGACAAGCCTGCCAACCACACCAATAGAAACTGCTGGGTTTTTAAACAGGTCGGTAAATTAAACACCGAACATAAGGGGAAAGAACCTCCAAGCGAGGACGAGGATGAGCCTCGCCCACCGCGCACCGGGGGACAGAAACAGTTTCCCCCAGAGGTAAAAATGGTGAACACGATCTACGTCACCCACATCCCCAAGAGGGAGCGCAAACACATGTTAAGGGACGTCTACGCCATAGAGCCTGTCGCCCCAAAATTCAACCCATGGTCGGCTTGTCCGATCACCTTTGATCGCAGGGACCACCCAACCAGTATCAGTCACGGAGGTTCGGCGGCCCTGGTACTCGATCCTATCATTGACGGATATCATCTTACTAGAGTCCTTATGGACGGCGACAACAGCCTTAACTTGCTCTACCAGGATACTGTCCGTAAGATGGGTATCGACCCGTCAAGAATCAAACCTAGCAACACTACCTTTAAAGGAGTGATACCTGGCGTGGAGGCCCGCTGCACGGGCTCCTTAACATTGGAAGTTGTATTCGGCTCTCCAGATAACTTCCGAAGCGAAGACTTGATCTTCGACATCGTCCCTTTTCGCAGTGGTTATCATGCACTGCTCGGACGAATGGCCTTCGCCCGCTTTAATGCGGTCCCGCACTATGCTTATCTGAAGCTCAAGATGCTTGGACCTCGTGGCGTCATCACAGTAAATGGGAATATGGAGCGCTCCCTCCGTACTGAGGAGCATACTGCGGCTCTAGCAGCCGAAGTACAGGGCGGCTTCATCAAGCCAGATAACCCACCGGTCATCAAGACCCACGACTCTGCTAAGCGAGTCAAATCCGCACTACAATGCGATAGCCCGGTGGAGCCGGAGCTTAAATAGCAGTTTAGCCTCCGCCGATCGCCCCATAAGGTCACGGCATACGTACCGCGCGTACATAACTACACACTTCAAATACCTTGGGCAGCGCCAGAGGCACACTACGGAAAAGGTCCATAGTACGGTTTGACCCTATTCGGACCTCAACCTTTTTTTTCTCACTATAGGCTCATTAAAAACCCTACCTCATCTACGGAGGCTCTTTTCCAGGTCCCTCTTTCTTACAGACGACCATCACCTCCTCCTCTTAAAGGATTTCCCTCCAAGGAGAAACGGCGCAGACGTGCGGCAGGGCGCCATTGGGATCTTCAAACCACTACTTTTAAGCCTTGTGTAAACCTTTGGCATGTAAAATAGCCTCGATATTTATGGCATTATCTGTAATAATACGGCTCGACGTACTTATTAGGGTATAAACGAAGCAGTTGATCACCACTTTTGTTTGGCACTTTTTTTTTGTCATCTATATGCCCTCCCTACTTCAGACTGCCACACGTGCTTTAGTCCGGCCTTAACACCGGGGGCTGTATTCGGTCCTGCACGCTTCAAAGTCCAAACACCTATAGGGTACTCTTCGGCGTCCCGGATATTGCATTATATGCATCGGCTCCGAATCATGTCTTTGGTACATAGTTGGGTTGCCCGGCTCCTGTGCTTACCACCTTACACTCTGCTCGTTCGGCTAAGGTAGTAAAGGGAGAACTACTGCGATTGTATTTCTGGTTCGTCCGGTCAAGTACCTTAGTAGAGAAAGCCGAAAACTGACTGTCATGATAAGCGCGAGCTGGTCGGTGATTCGGCGACTTAGTATTATACTATAAATCGTTAGCGATTTACTCCGTGTTATACGAGGGGCTGGCCTTCGTCCAGCCGCGTGGAAAAGGCACCGTAGTTCGGATAGCCGCACACACACCAGGGGCTAGTACTTAGCCCCAAAGTCAAACTCCTATGGCTAAGTGAAAGTAATAAAGCCGCATAGTCTGATTGCCTGGTTCACCATGCTGACACCTCCTTTACGGACCAAGACGTTGGATAAAGTGTGGTCACGCGTTACGCCGAACACCCCTGTAGCATCTACATGGGGGCTGAAGCCGACGACTGGCAACTTTCAGAAATAAAACAATAAACGGCCGCACAGGAGGAAAAATTGCTTGAAAGAAAAGGCGCAAACATAGATATATAAAACAACATGGGTTCGTCACATTGTTTGTACAACCCGAACACACTCAATCAAATATTACGTCCATAGAGCATTGACCCTCGATCACTCAGGCTCCTTCTAGGACGTCATTGAAGTACCTCTCCGGCTTTCGGTGGTCTTTGCCTTCGGGCGGGCCCGCGGTTGCCACTTCGGTGGCCTTCATCTTTGCCCATTGCATCTTCACACGGGCGAAGGCCATCCGAGCACCCTCTATGTAGGCCGAGCGTTTCAATGGATCAATCCGAGGCCGCGCGTCGATAAGCCGCTTCACCAAACCAAAGTAGCTACTAGGGATTGGCTCGGCCGGCCAGAGCTGGACTATCAAGTCCTTCATGGCCAAACCTGCCACTCTATGCAGCTCAGACAGCTGCTTCAGTTGGTCACCCAAGAGAGGCATCGAGTGTTCCGGCGCGACAAATTGCGACTAGAACAGTTTCTCGGTCGAGTTCCCCTCCTGGGCTCGGAAGTACTGTGCGGCATCAGCGGCACTCTTCGAAAGATCCGCAAACGCGCCTGGAGAACTCCACACTCGGGTCAGCAAAGCATACCTCTGACCCCCAAAAGACACTCTGCAAAAGAAAGGCCTTACTAGCCGCTATCTGCCTCGCCTGATGGATCTCTTCACGAGCACTCCGGGACTCGATCCGCGCCTCTTTGGCATCATGGAGAGGCTTGGCAAGCTCGATCGACTGGTCCGAAGTCTTCTGCTCTAAAGCTTCGCATTTGCTAATGGCATCCTTCAGCTCCTGCTCTACTTCGGCCACCCGAGCTTCGTGTTGGCGGTGGGCATCTTGCTCAGTCTTCAGTATGGCAGCCGCCTTGTCAGCGGCTGCCTTATTCGCCTCCGCCTCCATTTTGGCCTGGGCAAGGGCGCTTTTGAGGGTCTCGACCTTGGCTGCGCCAGCTGTGATTATAATCAAAGCATTCCATGAGTTAATCTCTAAATATACATATCACTTCTGATATCAAAATAAACTTTTAAACATTATACGCATACCTTGCGTCTCATCAAACCGCTTATTAATGCGATCGATCTCCTCATTGGCCACCTGAAGCTTCCGATTGAGTTCGGAAACTCCTGCGGCCTTGGCGGTTGCCGCCAACAGGGAAGCCTGTTACAATAAACAACACAACAGGTTAACTCTCCCGAATACTATATGGATCCTCTGTCCGGTTTCTTTTAAACGAACAGAGCCTCAGGGGCTACTGTCTGTACACAGGTATATTCCTCTATATGAAAAGATTTTAGAACATTACGTCGCATACCTCAAAGCCTGTCAGTAGGCTGGTGAAGGCTTCATTCAGTCTGCTCTTAGCAGACTGAACCTTCTCCACCACCGCACCCATCAGGGTGCGGTGCTCCGCCACGATGGAAGCACGCTGCAGTGCTTCCTCCAGAGCGTTGGGCGCCTCCGGATTAGTGGAGGTCGCCGATGGAGCTGATGCTCCTCCCCCCTCCTTTGAAGAGGGCTGTTTATCCCATCCCGGAGCCGTGTTGGTCTCCGGAATGGTGTCCGGCTGGGGCCCAGATTGTTGGGGGTCCCCACCGTCGGTTGTCATAGGGGCCGCCTCCCCTAGGTTTTCGGCGACCGAGGTATTAACCTCAGGCGCTTTCTCGGCAGCTTCGTTCGCCTCCCCTCTACCAAGAGAGGTCCTTTGGGATGACACCTCGGTGTCCTCCATGACGATAGGCGAGGTGGCATGCGTCGGCGTGTCACTCTCTGCCATTTCGGGTGGCAGAGAGTTCCCCTCCGATGATGGGGTTTGCGGGAGCTCGCGGGGAGGGCTGAAAGGCAAGTAGCAAAATAACTTATATAATGGAAGCAGGTAGACCGAAGATAAACAGTAAGTTTCCGAATACTTACGATTCGGCCAGGGGCTTCACCCTGGGTGGCTTCTTGGGGACTAGTTCGGTCTCTGAGTCCGAACTGTCCGGAAGGGCCAGCTTCCCTCTCTTGGGCGCCTCCTCCTCCGGGTCTTCGGAGGCCGCCCTTTTCTTCTTCCTCCCCTTACGGGGGGAGTCGCTCTCCACCTCCTCCTCCTCTTCTTCCTCATCTCCTTCATGGGAAGAGAGGGCTTTGGTCTCTCTGAACACTGTTTCCGAAGGACCTTTATGGCAGGGGCCACCCTTGGCCTCCTTGCCTTTCTTCTTCTTGGTCTTCCTCTCCGGCGCCTGATAGGGCGCCGGAACCAGCATCTCCGTTAGCTGGGGTATGGCAGGATCCTCAGGCAGCGGTGCCAGACAGTTGATCCGCTCCGCCTTTGTCGTCCAGGACTATAAAGAAAGCAGGCAATATTATTTCTATCATATCCAAAATATTGTTCGGATAGGTCTTCGAAAAGACTATGCTTACCGCCGTGGCTGGGTTCTCGATGTCGAGCCCGATGTCTTCATTCTTCTTCGGCCACTTTTTCTGAGCCTTGAAGAGCTGCTTCCATATATCTTTGTGCGTGGTGCCGAAGAAGCGCTTCAGGGTCCGTGGCTCCTCCGGATCAAACTCCCACATGGGGGAGGCCCGGAGTTGGCAAGGAAGGGTGCGGCGGAAAAGCATCACTTGAATCACGTTTGTGAGACCAGTGTTCTCACCCAACATGTCGGAGATGCGTTTTTGGAGCACCTTCACCTCCGGTTTGGACCCCCAATCAAGACCCTTGGCGGTCCATGAGGTGAGTCTCGTGGGGGGTCCGGATCTGAAGACATGCGTGGCCGCCCAGTTGGCGTCGTGGGGTTCGGTGATGTAGAACCACTCCTGCTGCCACACCTTGACCGTCTCCACGAATGCCCCTTTGGGCCAAATGGCATTGGGGAGCTTGCTCACCATAGCCCCGCCGCAGTCCGCATGCTGTCCGTCGACCACCTTCAGCTTCAGATTGAAGACCTTGAGCCATAGGCCGAAGTGTGGGGGGATGCGGAGAAGAGCCTCACACAGGACGATAAACACCGATATGTGAAGGAAGGAATTTGGGGCTAGATCATGGAAATCCAGCCCATAGTAGAACATAAGACCCCAGACGAAGGGGTGGAGGGGAAACCCTAGCCCCCGGAGGAAATGGGGGATGAAGACGACCCTCTCACTGGGCTCCGAAGTAGGAATGACCTGATCTTTGTCAGGGATCCTATGCGCGATATCCGCGGACAAATAGCCCGTGCTCCGGAGCTCCTTGACGTCCTTTTCAGTGACGATGGAGGCCTCCCACTTGCCCTTGGAACCGGACCCGACCATTGCTGGGGTGGGTGTCAGCGGTGGAGGAGATTGGAGCTATGGGCGCTGGAGCTTGGAGATTGGGAGACAGAAGCTAGAGGAAGGCCATCTTGGATTAGGGGGTCCTCGGGTGTCCGTTCTATTCGATATGGGCTGGACTGATGGGCCGTGAAGATAAAGCAGAAGACCATCCCCCGTGTCCGAGTAGGACTCCTATATGCGTGGACGGCAAGTTTGGTGTCCGGGTGTATTATTTCCTTCTTCTGTAAACCGACTCTGTACAACCCTAGGCCCCTCCGGTGTGTATATAAACCGGAGGGTTTAGTCCGTAGAGGCAATCAGAATAATCATAGGCTAGACAGCTAGGGTTTAGCCATTACGATCTTGAGGTAGATCAACTCTTGTAACCCCTATACTCATCGAATACAAGCAAGCAGGACCTAGGGTTTTACCTCCATCAAGAGGGCCCGAACCAGGGTAAACATCGTGTCCCTATTGTCCATTGTTACCATCGATCCTCAGACACGCAACTTGGGACCCCCTACCTGAGATCTGCCGGTTTTGACACCGACAGTTGTATTTGGTTGTCTGTCTTTAAAGACATTGTTATGTCTTGAAGACTTTCATAAAAATCGCCTATTCACCCCCCCCCTCTAGTCGATAACTAGCACTTTCACTAAGACAACAAGCGTTCCCTAGCTTGAGCGGCGTGCCCGATAGACCATGTGGGGTGCGACGCGAACACAACAGTCTTTACCTTTTTAACTGTTGGGATCTACGGTAGGGTGCATCGACTGCAAATTAAAATTTCCTACCCACAGAACATCCAGGAACATGCTAACAGAGATGGATCATAGGTTTTTAACACTAGACACGCAGTGCCGTGCAGTGGAAGAAGAGTTGGGGCAGCGCGTCTCCGGAGTCGTCTCCTCCTCGTCGATCTCCCACGTAGCCAATCGGATCCCTAAAACAGGTTCGCCGGAGCGGCGCAAGTGCACCGCCTCTAACGGTATCCGTGCGGGCATTAGGAACACCGAGATAGAAAATGCCAAGCCAATGCGGGCTGAGCGGCGGGCCAGAACGACAGTGTGGGATGCGAAACGAACGGCACAGGCGTGCTGTAGTTGTTCCACTTTCTTGTTTTGAACTCGTGACATGTAGTAACACTCATTTTTGATTATATAAGTTTGGTTGTCGCGCCAATATATATACTCCCTCCATATAAGCTGATGTCAAAATTTGGCACAAAACACGATGGTGACCAGTCTACCTTCGTCCTGGTTTATTTGTCCCCATCGTAATCTGTGCCAAATTTTGACCATAAATTTGACTAACAAAATGTTCATGCATGTCACCAAAATTATATCATTGAAAACTATGTTCAAATACGAATCCAACGATAATTTTTTTGTTGACATGCACTAACATTTTGCCAGTTAAATCTTTGGTCAAAAATTAGCACAAATTACAAAAGGGACTAATAAACCCGGATGTAAGTAGTAAACCAGGACGAAGACAGTGATACTGATACGTCCATTTTGCATCATGTTTTCCTACTGTTATTTATAATGTTTTTACGCAGAATAATGCTTTTGGGAGAAATTCTAATGCCTTTTATCTCATAATATGCAAGGTTTACACAAAGAGGGAGAATACCGGCAGCTGGAATTCTGGACCTAAAAAAGCTACGTCAGAGTTACCTATTCTGCACATCTCCAAATGAGCTGAAAATTTACGGAGAATTGTTTTGCAATATATGAAGAATATTGGAGCAAATAACTACCAGAGGGGGCCCACTAGGTGGGCACAACCCACCTGGGCGTGCCAGGGAGCCCAGACGCGCCCTGGTGGGTTGTGCCCTCCTCGGCCCACCTCAGGTGCCCCTCTTCTGTTATATAAGTCATTTTGACCTAGAAAAAATAAGGGGGGGACTTTTGGGACGAAGCGCTGCAGTCTCGAGGCGGAACTTGGGCAGGAGCACTTTTTCCCTCCGGCGGAGCGATTCCGCCGGGGGAACTTCCCTCCCGGAGGGGGAAATCATCGCCATCGTCATCACCAACAACTCTCCCATCTTTGGGAGGGCCAAATCCATCAACATCTTCAACAACACCATCTCCTCTCAAACCCTAGTTCATCTCTTGTGTTCAATCTTTGTACCGGAACCTTAGATTGGTACTTGTGGGTGACTAGTAGTGTTGATTACATCTTGTAGTTGATTACTATATGGTTTATTTGGTGGAAGATTATATGTTCAGATCCATTATGCTATTTAATACCCCTCTGATCTTGAGTATGATTATTATTTGTGAGTAGTTACTTTTGTTCTTGAGGTCACGGGAGAAGTCATGTTGCAAGTAATCATGTGAACTTGATATGTGTTCGATATTTTGATGATATGTATGGTGTGATTCCCTTAGTGGTGTCATGTGAACGTTGACTACATGGCACTTCACCATACTTGGGCCTAAGGGAATGCATTGTGGAGTAGTTATTAGATGATGGGTTGCTAGAGTGACAGAAACTTAAACCCTAGTTTATGCGCTATTTCGTAAGGGACTGATTTGGATCCAAAAGTTTAATGCTATGGTTAGATTTTATCTTAATACTTTTCTCGTAGTTGCGGATGCTTGCGAGGGGGTTAATCATAAGTAGGAGGTTTGTTCAAGTAAGAACAGCACCTAAGCACCTGTCCACCCACATATCAAATTATCAAAGTAGCGAACATGAATCAAACCAACATGATGAAAGTGATATGATGAAATTCCCGTGTACCCTCAAGAACGCTTTGCTTATTATAAGAGACCATTTTGGCATGTCCTTTGCCACAAAAGGATTGGGCTACCTTGCTGCATATTATTTACCGTTATCGTTACTTGCTCGTTACAAATTATCTTGCTATCAAACTATTTGTTACCTACTATTTCAGTGCTTGCAGAAAATACCTTGCTGAAAACCACTTGTCATTTCCTTCTGCTCCTCGTTGGGTTCGACACTCTTACTTATCCAAAGGACTACGATTGATCCCCTATACTTGTGGGTCATCAGATACTACATATAATTAACACCAAATAAGATCAAGGGATCACATATGTTATTTACGACTGGAATAAAAATGCCATACACTAACACATTAAGGCCACGAGGTGATGCAGTGCTGGTAACAGGAGGCAAGAAGAAAGATGCATCCATCGATGACCTCCTCCTCCTCAACTCAGGGCGTTGGCCCATCGAACAACGGCTAAGTAGAAGCGGCTTTCATGGTCAAGTCAAACGTGCTTCTGAGCAATGGTGTCCAAAGATTCTAGTCGGTCGTAGAAGGCCAATGTATTTCTATCCTCCCTGGCCTTGTAGTAGCCTATGTAGACAATTTCCTCATAGACGTGGATGTGTAGGTCAGCGGTTTCTTGCATGGCGAGGTGCTGCGCGGCGAGCACGGCCTCGAGGTGCACATTCTTCATCGTGACCTCTGGCAGCTGCAGGGCCACCAGTGCTTGATAGAGTTCATCACCATGGAGGCCGATGAGGGTGGCAGGAAATGAGGAGCCTGTGCGCGCGGGCTGGAGGAGTATGGCAAGGTCGTCCACGCGCTTCTTGGCGGCGGTGAACTTGCGGATGGATGATGTCTACTACGCAACCTTCTTCTTGTAGACTCGTGTTGGGGTTACAAGTGCAGAGTTTTGTAGGACAATAGCAATTTTCCCTCAAGTGGATGACCTAAGGTTTATCAATCAGTGGGAGGTGTAGGATGAAGATGGTATCTCTCAAACAACCCTACAACCAAATAACAAAGAGTCTCTTGTGTCCCCAACACACCCAATACAATGGTAAATTGTATAGGTGCACTAGTTCGGCGAAGAGATGGTGATACAAGTGTAATATGGATAGTAGATATAGGTTTTTGTAATCTGAAAATATAAAAACAGTAAGGTAACTAGTAACAAAAGTGAGCAAAAATGGTATTGCAGTGCTTGAAAACAAGGCCTAGGGTTCATACTTTCATTAGTGCAAATTCTCTCAACAATGATAACATAATTAAATCATATGGCAATCCCTCAACATGCGACAAAGAGTCACTCCAAAGTTCCTATCGCGGAGAACATAAGATGAAATTGCTTGTAGGGTACGAAACCACATCAAAGTTATTCTTTCTGATCAATCTTTTGAGCTATTCCTATAAGTGTCACAAACAGCCCTAGAGTTCGTACTAAAATAACACCATATGATACACATCAATCAACCCTAATGTCACCTAGATACTCCAATGTCACCACAAGTATCCGTGGGTCAATTATACGATATGCATCAAACAACTTCAGATTCATAATGTTCAATCCAACACAAAGAACCTCAAAGAGTGCCCCAAGATTTCTACCGAAGAAACAAGGATGAAAACGTGCATCAACCCCTATGCATAGATTACCCCAATGTCACCTCAGGAATCCGCGAGTTGAGTGCCAAAACATACATCAAGTGAATCAATAGAACACCCCATTGTCACCACTGGTATCCCACACAAGACATACATCAAGTGTTCTCAAATCCATAAAAGTATTCAATCCGATAATAGTGAAACCTCAAAGGTAAAACTCAATTCATCACAAGAAGATAGAGAGGGAGAAACACCATATGATCCAACTATAGTAACAAAGCTCGCGGTACATCAAGATCGTGCCAAATCAAGAACACAAGAGAGAGAGAGATAAAACACATAGTTCCTGGTACATACCCTCAGCCCCGCGGGTGAACTACTCCCTCCTCGTCATGGAGGCCACCAGGATGATGAAGATGGCCTCCGGTGATGATTTCCCCCTCCGGCAGGGTGCCGGAACGGGGTCCCGATTGGTTTTTCGTGGCTACAGAGGCTTGCGGCGGCGGAACTTCTCATCTAGGGTTCTTTTTGAAGGTTTTGGTATTTATAGGAATTTTTGGCGTCGGTCTCACGTCAAGGGGGTGCCCGAGGGGCCCACAAGCCGGGAGCTAGCGCCCTGGGGGTAGGGCGCGCCCCCTGGCTTGTGGCCTCCTCGGTCACCTCCTGGTCCAGCTCCAGTGCTTCGAGGGTATCTTTTGGTCCATAAAAAATCACCGTAAATTTTCAGCCCATTCCGAGAACTTTTATTTCTGCACAAAAAACGACACCATGGTAGTTCTATTGAAAACAACGTCAGTTCGGATTAGTTCTAATAAAATCATACCAGAACCATATAAAATTGTTGCAAACATGGCATGAATACTTCATAAATTATAGATACGGTGGAGACGTATCAATGGAGCGGACCATCATCTCGTAGATATGAGAGGCGAAGCCGGCGTCGACGAGGGCTATGACGTCAATGGTCACCAGCACTGTCTGGAAACGCTGTGCAGTGTGGGGCCGCAGGCTAGCATCTTGGATGATCTGGCACAGCCGACTGCCGCTCACGTCCATCAACGCCATGGGTGCTTGTGGCTTCTCGTCACTTGGTCTTGGTCTAGGATTCGAGTGAGCAGTGTTGCATAGAGCCTAGGAGTAGATGAATTGGAGTGGTGGGGCGCCTTTATATGAGAGTCCAAACTGCGTTGCATTCACATCGTGCTGGCTCCATTCTGCTTCTCCAATTAATTCCCTCTGCATGATAATTGAATGAGGATGCATCATTGATTGTTCAATGTTTCGGGAACCGCTATCCTCTCCCTCGTTGCCATTCAAGCCGTATCAATGTAAATGCGTGTCAAAAAGAGACTAGTCAGTACTAGTAGTACTACTACATTGTGCACCGCGACCAAGGCGGATAGGAAAACGAGCGAGCTTAATATTTATTTGCTAATTAATAACATTGCATGCAATGAACTGACTGTTGCGTGCCGTGCTAGGTACGTCTCAAGGCATTAAAAACATACACGGCCCACGTCTCTTATTGCTTCATTCCTATTCATGTCTAGAAACAAGAAACGTGGTCGGATTTGCTTTGGGATTATTTGATTTTCGTAAGATGACTATAACTAGCAATCGCCAAAATAACCGTAAGATCTGCATCCGATGGTGGCACCTATTGGACTCAAACAACAATAGAAAAGAATTGCCACAAAACTGCCACACCACGCCCCTCCCCTACACCTAAGACTGCCACGCGAGCGTTCGCAACTGCCATGTTCGGGTTGCGCTTGGCTCTTCACCTATTCGAGAAGTCGAACAATGTTGTTACTACTTCTACAGTACCGAATCAACTGCTGCATGTCCACCGCGTGGGGGAGGGAGAGCTTGTTGTAAGCAAAAGCTTCTCCTCGTCTGTGAGCCACCGCGCTCATGGGCGAGGGAGAGGGCATACTAGTAATCAAGCTTCTCCTTGTTGTACGAGTTGATGCGACACATCATAGCACAATTTTCTCAAAAAGTTGTGTTTACCTATGCATTAATTACAATGCATGCATGCCGTGAGTTTCCTGTGGATCCTTGCATCTGTTGATTTAATGCACCTTCAAGTATGAACATGTGATGGTAAACTTGTCACAGTGGAGAGCACCTCGAGTGTTTGGAGGCAGCACTGCCTCTAACACGGGCCCCATATGCTTGCCTCTAAACTTGGCTAAAAGACCCACAGTGTACAATATTTGCTGCAACCTCTAACATTTACCCCACCACAAATTAAAATATATATTCCTCTCTTGACCAGATCAGCGTGCAAACTACAATCACCAGGATGACATGTAGGGCCAGAAGATTATTTTAATCAAAAAATGCTTCGAGACGGCCTCTTAGTATGAAGGTGACTCCTATGATTTTAAGCATAGATGCATGGTACACGCTATCCTAGACTATGTTACTACTACCTCCCCTACACATGAAACTGCCACGTGAGCGTTCGGGTTGCGCTTGGCTCTTCGCCTCTTCGGGAAGTCGAACAATGATGGTACTACTACAGTAGAGTACTAGTATGCTTCTGGCCATCTGACACGGAATGAACTGCTGCATGTCCACCACGTGCGGTAGGGAGAGCGTGTAGCAAAAGCTTCTGCTAGTCCTACGAGCCACCACACTCATGGGCGAGGGAGAGGGCGTTGTAATCATGCTTCTACTTATTGCACGAGTTGACACGACACATCAAAGCAGTACACTCATTATATTTCAATAGTTTGTGTTCACCGATGCATTAATTACAACGCATGCATGCATGCCGTGACTTTCCTTTTGATACTTGCATGTGTTGATTTAATCCACCTTGAAGTATTATGGATATGTCATGGTAAAACTTTCTAATGCCCCGGCCCTAAAGCAAGAGATGGTGGTGCACGAGGAGGGTGAGATCATGCCGATGGAACAGGACCCGACGATGGAGGTCTCTATGGACCTCACCTTGCTCCACTGCCCCTTGTGCCTCCGCCCCTTGAAGCCTCTAGTGTATGAGGTTCGAATACAGCTCGTTCGTTCGGCTGATCGAGCAAGGTGCAGGTTTCTTGATTGATGTGCTGTTCGATTGATTTGTGCAGTGCAAGGGAGGCCACCAGGCCTGCCCGGACTATTGCGGCGATCGCCCCGGGAACCAGCGGCAGTGCCAGAAGTGCGAGCGCGGCGGCGGTTTCGACATGTGCAACACAGTGATGGACGTCGTCCTCTCCTCGGTGAGGGTGGATTGCCCGCACGAAGCCTGTGGGCTCTACTTCACTTACCACAAGCTTGCCGATCACTAGAGCGTGTGTCCGCTCGCGCCCTGCAAATGCCCCATGCCCATCTGCGGCTACGACCGCCCGCCACCGGCGCTTCCCCACCACATCAGCACCATGCATCCCATGCCCGTGCACAGGATCCAGTACGGCAAGGTGCTTCAGCTGCAAGTGCCGGTGTCGGAGCCGCGGCGCTTGCTATTCGCGGAGGAGGACGACCGTGTGTTTTTTGTGGTCGGCAGTGTGCTAAACATTGGCGTGCCTATCGCCGTGTCGGTCGTGTGCATCATAGCGGGGGAGTCCCCACCATCACACTATGTGGCCAAGGTGTGGGCGAACGGCTCGCCGGGGGAGCCCAAAGGCAGGACCGACGCCGAAGGTGGAAATCGAGGTGACAAGTAGCAAGGAGCCCGGCGCCATCGCCATGCAGGAGCTGGCCTTCTTCACAGTGCCGCCCAAGCTGCTGGCCAGGGTTGGGTTGTCAAGGACGGTGTCCCTCCACATTCAGATTGACAATCTCACCTCCTAAATGATTCTACAGTGCCTTCTATTTGTCTTAGTAATATGCTAATATAGGGTTTAGCTCGGTCACTTTAGCTTAAGAGATGGTGGATTTTGGTGGCGATGCAGCAATTACTTTGACATCAGATCAACAGTTAAAGTAATTTCCAACAGTCGAAGGGATATTTTGTGTCTGTTGGATATAAAGATCCTTTGGGTAAGGAGTATAAGCTGCTTATATGCTTGTTTGTTGAGGAAGTGTTGCATACTTCTGCGAGTTGATGCGACACATCAAAGTAGTACTACTACTAGTAGTACTCACCCGACAGCGCACCAGGCAGACCAGGCTCGTGTCGTGTTGGTGCCGTGTGCGGCCCACACATTTACCAAAACCTCGTGCCTCCAGCTGAGCCTCCGTGTTTAAAACTTCTCAATCTCAAGGCCAAGGAGCAACGTGAACCTATGATAGATCCAATCGGATGGTTGAGAACACTACAAATTCATAGATACAGATGCGTGTGTGAGAGAGGACAAGTGCATGCATGCACCTCTGCTCTTCGTGTACAACGTACTAAACATATAGTACAAGTGTGTGTGGGTGGCATCGACCTAGAGAGCTAGAGATGGTGCGTGCGAGAAGTCCCGAGAGACTAGGTGTGTGCGTGGGAAAGAGGGAGAGAGATGATATGTGTCGATGTAATGCGTGTGAAAAAAAAACTAGTCAATAGCTCGCCACGAGGCTATTCCTGGCGAACGCCCCAATAACCGTAAGATCTGTATCCGACGGTGCCAGTTATTGCACGTAAACAGCAGTAGAAAAAGAAGTGTCATGGCATATTACAAAACTGCCACACCACACCCCTCCCCTACCCATGAAACTGCCACATGAGCGTTTGCAACTGCCATGGTCTGCTCCTATGTGCGATCTTCATTTTTTAGAGGGATCTACAATAAAAGGCCGGGCTTTTGGCGCATGGTAGGCGGGGGAGCTTGGCATGTCGGTTTGCTACTGCTCATATGCGGTAGAACATAAGTGATGTACAAAGCCGATGCGCGTTGCTTCGGTGAGCGGCGGGCCAGACATACAATATGTTCATGCTACTGCTAACATGCGGTCACACATGTAAGTGATGTTCCAAGCCGATGCACGTCCCTTCGGTAAGCGGCGGGTCGGACCGACCGTATGTTGGTGCTACTGCTTACATGCGGTCGCATGTGTCAGTGACGCACCAAGCCGATGCATGTCCCTGCGGTGAGCGGCGGGCCAGACCGATCGTGTGTTGGGGCGACGCCAGCGCGACGGGCTTTAAGTTTACCACCTAACTTAATTTGTAAAGGGTAACACTTGCTTTGCCTCCTTAACGAGATCGGTCGCTAGAAATCCTAATTACATATGTTTCTCAGACGCGTACATGGGCCCGCGTTCTCAGAGGCCATCGTGGCGGAGCCAGACACCCGCAACCTCTCGGAGCAAAAAATGAGTAGCCCGCTCCTGGCTATTTCTTAATCGGTTTACAAATTCTCAATTTCACATGTGACGCGATATTAGCTATCCATTGATGTTGATCCAACGGTCTAAGTTCCTTGGAATAGATGGGATTCGCATCTACAGTAACCTCATTGTACCCAGCAGTGTCTACGTTCTTCTGGAAGCATCAACACGTCAGTGTGATCAATCCACGCAAGAACCTGACAAACAACACCTCCACATGTGCCACGTGGCATCATTGAGCTCCCCCATCATTTTATTCAAAAATATATTGACTGACATCTCCCGAAACAAAAACTTGCTCATATTTTGTTTCCTACTTGCTTTGCACATACCGGAAGAGCAAGTATAATAAGTTACAGTCAGCAAGCTATAATGATTAAACAATTATATTTGTGTTGAGTTGGATGAGAGAGAAGAGGAGAGATAATGGAAGCGGGCTGTAGATTAACAGCCGGCTACAGCACGGACTCCAAGAAACATTGTGAGAGTGTACAGCGGGTCATGCATTAATAAAGTAGTACTGCTTAGCAACTAGCTATACTATACATGTTGGCTATTAGGTTGACTATATATGACATGGCAACTCCATATAGCCGGTTGTTGGCTATACTATTAACCATGCTCAAAGTACTAGTGCCACATCATCTAACAAGTCTTTCAACATGCGTCAAATTATCACGAGGGCTAACTCTCCTTAGAGAAATGTGCTCCACCGTGTACCCGCGTGCGTGTGTGAGGGAGGCAGTGCGTGCGTGCGTGCACCTCTTCTCATCATACATGTCCTCCACGGCTCCACCTAGTGGGTGTGTTAGAGAGAGAGAGAGAGTGAGATGGTGTGTCCGACATGCCTCTATACATATGTTTATGTCAAAGAGAGGCTTGAATACATAGTATATGTATGTGGGGGGCGCGGAGGATATCAAGAAGAGAGGGGGAGGGATCATTTACGCAACATATCGATAGACACAGATAGAGGGAAGAACTTTACGAGCGTACAAGCGCTAGGAAATAGGGGGTGCATGTTGGAAGATGATGCGAGAGGCCAACTAGGCGAAGACAAGGAAGGAGTACAAGTGCGAGATCGATAATTAAAGAGAGGGGACAATAGCATGCATGGGCGTGCTTGTCTGGTCGATAGACAAAGCAGAAGGCATGGATGATGAGACGGGGAGGGGCAATTAATGTGTGTATGGTAGGCGGTCCTATGTAGAGAGGTCGTGGTTTGGTCGATGTGTACGTGGGTAGAGAGGGGAGACTTAACTAGAGATATAGATCGGACATTTTGTGTGGGGAAATAGCGATAGACCTGGCTACACATAGAGGGAAATTGATTGGTGCACATGCATGCATGTGTCAGAGATAAAGAACACCCGGAGTGACAAAGAGAGGGAGAGGTGTGTGTGTGGTGGCGGGGAGTGGGTGCAGCTAGCTTGTGACACTGTACGAGTGCAAGATGGATAACAACATAGGGGGCGACAGTGCCCGCGTGCCTCAGAGTTAGGGCGGGAGGCATGGATGGTGAGAGGAGGGGAGGGATTATGTGTGTACATGTTTGTGTGTCGTAGGTAGGCCTGGCTAGCTAGAGGGGTATATCGATCGGTGTGTCTTGGAAAGATGGAGATGTAGGGAGATCATGGGAGACTGACCTAAAGAACAAGAACGTGTGTGCACGATGTAGAGGATGCAGAGTGGTGGGGAGTGTGTGTGCATATATGCATGCACGATAGGAAAGTTATTGGTATCCATGAAGGGAGGAGGAGTGTGTGTGTGTGTGTGTGCGTGTAAAAGACTCACAGAGACGATAATCAGTATAAAAGTGGATTCAAATATTTGATTAAGAGCTCATGATGTTTGTAACTCATGCATGCATGAATATAATGCAGATATGCCTGGTGTGGTTTTGAATCAAACGTGCTATATACTATATTCACATCGAACAAGGCCAAATCGATTTGAATTTGCGATACCGGTGGCAGGCATCGTCTGACCACATTGCATCCGTGCATGGACATAACTATTCGAATTTGAGATAATGTGTGGCTTTCAAAGCTAACATCTAGATGTTGTGTGTGTGGGCAGGGGGGTGTATTGTTGTGTGTGTTAAACACATTATACATATGAAAACAAGGTTTAGATTATCCGAACATCTCGCTACCTAAACCAATGTACTGTGATTTGAATTCAACATAAAATGGATACAAATATTTGAATTGGAGATCGTATGGTACATGTAGTTCATATTTAAATATGATTAATACTATATGCATGTTTTCTGTTATCAAGATACTATTTAAATGATGGTATAACTTGACAATAATCGTATTCAAATAGGGAAAATTGATTCAAATTTAGTCCATATGTTAGATGACAATATATATTCATAGGTTGGAGTAAAATGTTCATATAAGATGGAAGATCAAAATGTAGGACTACATCCATTATAAACCGCAAGATCACCTAACGATGTATTCAAATTCAACATAACGTGGATTCAAAAATTGAAATTCGATATCCTGGCATTTGTAATCATATAAAACGGGATATGACTCTTTCTTGTGGTGGGAATTGATTTGTTTTTTGTTGTTGTTGAGGGAAGTGCGAATTGATTTGGTACTGTACAGGCTAATCTTGTTCTCCCAAATTTTTTATATTTTTCTTGTAGTTTTTCAATGGCACTTGTAGAATATGGTAAAAGGGGACATCCTCGCAAAAAAAAGTAAAAGGGGACATGACTCTCTTGTGTCTTGTATGAATTGTCTTTTTTGTACACGTCAAGTTTGTTCTGCCGAACATGGAATCCGCGCCTTGTTATCCCAAAATTTTCAAGCTAGAGTATCTCTTGTCTCTTCTGCTGCGAAACTCCCGCCTCTTCAACCCATGTCGCGCCTTGTTATCCTGAAATTTCAACGCACGCAAAAACTCCCTCCTCATCCGAAATCGGTCGCGCAGCCCAGACACGCAAAATCCCCCTTCTACCCCTCAGCCGGAAATGCCGCCTCGACGTTGCGTGGTGAAAACCGGTGGGGGTACGTTTGTAACTTACCCCACATTTCGGACAAGCGCGTCCCTAAGCCATGGCTCCCCCTACCTTCCCCTTCATTCCCCCCATTCGTACACCGAGGCTGCCAAAACCCGCAATACCCCACGCTCCTCCGTCGGCCTCCCGACCGCCGCCCAGCCGGAGCCTCTTCCCCAACGACATCGTCCACAGCAACATCTCGACGTCCCTCATCCACCGCACCAGATGAGGATCCGTCGTCGATCTCGTCGTCCCGCCAGTTCAGCCGCCCCGTCCTCCACCTCCAAGGAGCTGCCCCGATGTTCGCCTCGTCTATCGCGCCACCTCCATCTCCACAGCGTCGTCTTCACCTGCCCGACCGGAACAGCAGCACCCTCACCAATTCCTCCGATGAAGCCGATGCCTACTCGGTGCCACCAAGGAGTTTCTGCACTCACCACTGCATTTTATTTTTTATTCGATCTCACGGGGCTACCGGTGCTTGATACCGAGCAGCCATGGCGGGTCTCCAATGACGGCACCGTCGCCGGCCACTTCCTCCACGGTGTCTCTCCCCCATGTTGTTGCTTCCTCGATGGAGACTTCTACACCAGCACTAGCTGCTGCTGCTCTGGCTCTCGCTCGCGCTGCTGCTGCTTCGGCTCTCGCTCGCATTGTGGCTCTGCTCTTGCTGTCGGTCGCGCTGTTGCTCTGCTCTTGCTTTCGTTCGTGCTGCTACTCTGCTCTCCTCTTGCTACCTGTCGCGCTGCTGCTCTGCTCTTTCTCTTGTTTGTGCTGCTGCTCTGCTCTGCTCTTGCTCTTGCTCTCGCTCACGTTGCTGCTGCTGCTACACAACCTGTGGCAGCTACAGGAGTTGCTGCTTCAGCACTCTCTCGCGGTGCTGATGCACGAGCTGCTCTCTGCTAGTGCGTTCCCTGCTCGAGCGGCTACTGATTTAGATCACTGCTTCTCTACTACCATTTCTCGAACGGCCTAAACTTCTATTGCAGTGCTCTGCTACTAGTTCAATCAGTTTCTTCAGTAAAATTCAGTTTTGGCAGTAAAATTCAGTTTCGACTGTAAAGTTCAGTTTCTTTAGTTAAGTTCAGAGTCAATAGTATTTACAACATCTATTGGAGCAGGCGCGGCTGATGCATTTTACATCTAGCACTTTTTGGTGATGTATTTTACATCATCTATTGCAGATGCTATTAGAATCCCACTTCAGATTAACATTGTCTGTCTTGTCCTGCTTCAGCCTCGCCGTCGTACACCTCATCGGAGCTACTCCAACGACGAAACCATCCATCACAGCGGACTAGTACCCTCGGCGTATTCTCCACAGGCCTCAGATCTTCTTCCCCACCTCCGACAGTCGCACCAGCATCACCATCCTCAACGTCCAATCCAATGATGCTGGGGTCAACAAGGCTACGCCAAAGAGGTTGTACACTCGTCGCATCACTTTTTCACTCTACATTCATGTCAATCCCTCAGGGATCGTTTGATTTAAAGCAGTTGCAAATCTAGAAAGAAATGAATCATTGTCACAAAGTTAACAGGGAGAAAACTAAATGCTCGTTTGAACCACAATTTGAATCGGTTTAGCAAGATAGCCATTATATGATATTCATGTGGACCAAATAAGCTCACAAAATTTTTCGAGGGCAGGCTTCAGCCTGTTGCAGGCTGCCTACTAGAATCGCCGCTGGTTCAAAGAAAAAGTGAAGGAAAACATAGGAATTGGAAACTTTCCTATGGTACTACTATTCATGCATTTGGTTAGAAGGAATGGAGCAAAGAAAAACTGGAGGATTTTTTTCCTTTGGTGTCTCTTTCAAAGAAAAAATGTAGGAATTTTAATATCCACTTGGATGCCCTTTTCAAATTAATATGCATGAAGAACATGACTAAGTGCATTACTGGCATAATAAGATTCTTATTTTACATTTTCATGTGGTTTGACTTTAATTTGACCATGTTTATCCATTCCTGTGTTCTTCCAATTCATCTCAACCAAACACCCAGGTTGACAGAAATCCTGTGTTTGCAAATGTTGTGTTTTGCACGTGCATTCCTATCCTATTCCTATATTTTTCCTGTCCCTGTGTTTTTAGAATCCTCCAATTCTAAGGAGCCCTTACAGATTTACTTCATTTTCATATAGGTGTCAAAGAAAACTCTGTGTGTTTTGTCCCGCTCCTGCCGTATCGTCATCCACCCCACCTGAGGTGCACCATCGACGGAAGCGTCCACCACAGCAGAGATCGCCCTGCAGACTTTCTTTCACCACCTCAGATCATCTTCCCCGTTGCCGGCAGCCACACCAACTGCATTACTATCATCGACGGAGCAGATGAACCTGAGGACTACACAATTCCGGAAGAGAGGTCGCACTCTTTCGTGTATGCTTACGTTATACATCGATTATTATTACCTGCTATTTTATCATCATGTTCACCTCTTAGACTCCGAGTCAGGTCCAAACTAGTGTTCAAACTTGAGTTTTAAAATGCCTCTGGGGCACATATCGAGGCAGCAATGAATAGTATCTCTATGTACTATCTGGTTCATCTCGAGTCTTCTATGTGGTTCATCTTGGGTGGGCAACAAATAGTAGATGAGCCATCGTCTATCTTTTTAAACTGAAGCTATCATCTGCCTGCTATCATTAGTTTTGGATCTATCCACTCATTTGCTACCATTAGTCTTGATTTCTACATGCACCCCTTAGGCCTTACATAATTTAACTATGTTTTTTTATTATGCATGTCAGTTATTGACACAATCGTATTGAGCATGTAGAGAAAAAGAGAAGACCGTTGCGTGGAAATATAATGTCATGCAGACGCCGCTCCATGGTGGGCGCAGTGGGGGGCCCTCCCCCCATTCCAGATTGTATTCCAGAGGAAGATAACTATGCAGAGGGGGATTCAGAGGGAGCCGACCACTCCTATTTACCCCATGAGGTGTTTGCTCTAACCTGGCATGCTGATGTTGGTCATATCATGCATATGGCGCCTCACATTGCTTACTTTATACATCTTATATCTCATCAGCTTAGTTTAGATTTGCTTTGTGTGAATGCCACCTGTTTGGTTTCTATATCATATATGTGAATTATACAATGCCATCTTGTTTAGCTAGGCATCATGTACGTGAATCATGCAATACCATCTTGTTTAGCTAGTCATCGTATATGTGAATTGTATCGTGCCATACTATTTTTTTCATCATGTATTCCATTTGTCGACAATGTTTGTACATTCATCTACTCTTCCTGTGCATCAGCCATTTGAGTCGGTGATGGGAAAATCTGGAGTGAAAACAAGGTCTTCTGAGCAGTCAGTGCTACCTATCGGTGCAGATTTCTTGCTGGTTACAGATAGCTCCTCAGAGGAGGATTCAGAGACAGATGACCAGTCGTATTCCCCCCGAGGTGTATGCTCTAACTTGGCAGGGTTATATTGCTCATATCATGCATATGGTGTCTTGCATTGCCATGCCATCTTCTTAGATTAGACATGCTTTCTGTGAATGCCTCCCATTTACTTTCTATATCAGATATGTGAATTATGGAATGCCATGTTTTTTAGCCAGTTATCATATATGTGAATTATGCACCGCCATCCTGTGTAGCCAGGCATCATATATGTGAATTATCTCATGCCATCCTTTTTTTTCATTACATATTCCATTTGTCGACAATCTGTGTATATTGAACTACTCTTCATGTGCATCAGCCATTTGAGCCGGTTATGGAAAAAATCTGGAGTGAAAACAAGGTCTTCAGAACAGATAATGGTACTTGTTGAAGCATATATCTCGATGGTTACAGGTAGCTCCTCAGAGGAGGATTCAAAGACAGATGATCAATCCTATATCCCACCTGAGGTGTATGCTCTAACTTGCAATGTTTATATTTCTTATATCATGCATATGGTGTCTTGCATTGCTTAGTTTAGACATCATATACACAATATTCAATGCCATCTGCTTAGTTTAGAGATCATACATGCGAGTGCCAGCTGCTTAGTATATGAATCAATTATGTGAATTATATCATGCCATCATGTATACTTAGACAACATGTATGTGAATTATTTCATCCCAACCTATTTTAGAAAGACATCATATAGTTATGTCATGTCATCCTGTTTAGATACTCATCATATGTTGAATTATGTCATTATATCTTGTTAAGTTATCCATCATATATCTGAAACTGTGTCATGCTATCCTATTTAGTTAACCATCATATATGTGAAATTGTGTCGTGTTGTCCTGTTTGGTTAGACAACATATATGTGAATTACCACATCTGTCTATCATACAATGTCTATACATTCAATTTCTTTTCTTGTTTATCAGCCATTTGAATTGGAGGGAGTGATTGCAGTATCTAAGGGAGTAAAAACCTGTTCTTCACAAAAGACGGTGCTACCCGTTGATGCAGATAGAACCATGGTTGTACTGGCCCACGAGCTAGCCCCACCACACATAATCGAGACTCTTCCAGATTGTACACCTACACCGTTGGACAGAGAATCAGCTACACCCCATCTAACCCTAACCCCAGCAGATAGTAACCCACTTCTAGTTGACACAGCACCATGTCCACCATAGAGTACCCCCACACGAGCAGTTTGTAAGGCAACTACAGTACCCAAAGCACGAAGACCACCACAGTGAACCCAAACTCCACGTTTAAAGCAGAAGAGCAATTGTTCTCAGGTCAGATTCCGTAGCTATGGTGCATACTCCTTTGCTCTTGCATCACTGTATTTACACATACCAACTAATTTTGAATTTGAAGGATCCAATTGAAACTCCAATGGCGCAACAGGTATGTTTTAAACCTATTTCTTTAACTGGATTGCTGTTCTAACTTCTTGCTCTATGTTGATTTCAGTTTCAGTTCTATAAACAGTTATGTTCTCATGTCATGCACATTACAAGTGTTGTTAGTGTTGTGTAGTTTCCCACACTTATATTCTATCTATGCTGCTGTGTCTTAAAAAGATATGATTTGAACTGTGTCTCTATCTTGATTTGGCAACATAAACTAGAATGATATAGACAATACAGTGACCATAGTACATAGATATATGTTTGTTTCATGTTGTTATCCTATCCACCTTACTACTGAACCGGTTTACCAAAATGAGTTTCATATACTACATGCTAAGCCTGTGATGTGTCTGCTTGTTTCTCTTGTAGAATGCAAACAGAATATTGGAGAAGAGCATCCCATTATGCAATGGTAGAGAAAGTAATGCAGATAAGGTTCAAGATAGTGAGACAACCCTGTTGGTCTCCAAGAAAGCTAGTAAAAACTATCTTGTAGACAGTGAGACAACCCCAAAGTCCTGTGTTGATGTAGTGTTTGAGTTACTGGCCACTACCGCTGGCACAAGCTCTTCGAACTCGTTGCCTAAATCACTTCAGCTTCTTCAGTCTCAGCTACAAGCTGAAAGGCATTAGTCAGCTGTGTTGCGGCAAGAAGTCGAAGGACTGAGGAAGTCCCTGCAAAATTTAGATGCATACTTTCTGGTGCAATAGCAAGCACTGGAGGATTTTAGCTCCAAATAAGAGAAATCTAATAAGCCAATTTAGACTGCAGCGTTTATTTGCTGCCGCATTTATTTGCACTGGTGGCCAATTTAGACGCCCAGTGTATGTAATATGCTGCTTTGTTCACTATATTTGCTCTGGCGGAGAACTTTGATGCCCAGTGGATGTAATATTGGTAATAGCCGTAATAGCCTAGCGTAGGTTGCCTGCTTATTTATTTCCTTATTGTCTTGTTAATTTTTTTTTCTTGTAGTCACTTCAGTTCTTTTTCCACGGTAACCTTTTTATTTAGAACTAGGCCACAATAACCATGGGCAACATACGGACCGTTGTAACCATGGTCCTGCTGCCTGCTGTAGTGACCATGGGCCTCCTAAGGTCCGTATGATCCATGGGCCTTCTACGGGCCGTAGAATCAGTGGGCCTTCTACGGGCCGTATGATTGATTGGTCAAAAACATGGGCCGTACTATTCATGGACCAATAGTGGTCCGTAATGTGGGTCGTAAACTGTCTAGAATGGGAATCATCTGTTTATGGGCCAATCATAATGGACCGTTAACAGGCCGGTATGTATAACGGGCTTAATTCTATCGACAGGCATAACGGGTGGTTAATGGGCCATATTAGATGACGCTATGAAAATGGCCCAATGGATTAACGGGCCACAAACGAGCCGACTGTAACCACGGGCTGAATTTGGCCCATCAGCGGAACATGCCAGTAATGGACCGTAAGTAATCGTCTGCTAGAAATGAGCCCAAGAATAAATGGGCCCTTAGAAGGCCGAAAGGTAAGATGGGCTGGAAACGGCCCAATGGAATAACGTGCTGTCAATGGGTATAAAGTGATTTACTGTTCATTATGGGACAGTTTCACCACGGGCCGTTAAAGGGCCCTGATTTACAAAGGGCCTCATATGGGCCGAAAGACGTCATGGGCTGATACGTCGATTTTGCATCATGTTTTCCTACTGTAATTTATAATGTTTTTATGCAATATAATACTTTGTAGAGTAATTCTAATGCCTTTTCTCTCATAATATGCAAGGTTTACACAAAGAGGGAGAATACCGGCAGCTGTAATTCTGGACCTGAAAAAGCTATGTCAGAGATACCTATTCTGCACATCTCCAAATGAGCTGAAATTTTACGAAGAATTATTTTGCAATATATAAAAAAAACTGGACAAAAGAAATACTGGAGGGGGCCACCTAGGTGCCCACTAGGAACCAGGGCGCGCCACCCCCTCCAGGTGCGCCCTGGTGGGTAGTGGGCTCCTCGGCCCACCTCCAGTGCCCATCTTCTGGTATATAAGGTCTTTTGACCTAGAAAAAAAATAATAAGATGACTTTCGGGACAGAGCACCGCCGTCTTGAGGCGGAACTTGGGTAGGGGCACTTTTGCCCTCCGGCGGAGCGATTCCGCCAGGGGAACTTCCCTCCGGGAGGGGGAAATCGAAGCCATCGTCATTACCAACAACCCTCTCATCTTTGGGAGGCCAATCTTCACCAACATCTTCAATAGCACCATCTCATCTCAAACCCTAGTTCATCTCTTATGTTCAATCTTTGTATCAAAACCTCAGATTGGTACCTGTGGGTGACTAGTAGTGTTGATTACATCTTGTAGTTGATGCTAGCCGGTTTATTTGGTGGAAGATTATATGTTCAGATCCATTATGATATTTTTTACTCCTCAAATCTTGAGCATGAATATGTTGTGTGAGTAGTTACTTTTTTTTCTTGAGGACATGGGAGAAGTCATGTTGCAAGTAATCATGTGAATTTGATATTCGTTCGATATTTTGATGATATGTATGTTGTTATTCCCTTAGTGGTGTTATGTGAACATAGACTACATGACACTTCACCATCTTTGGGCATAAGGGAATACATTGCGGAGTAATTATTAGATGATGGGTTGCTAGAGTGATAGAAGCTTAAACCCTAGTTTATGCGCTATTTCGTAAGGGGCTGATTTGGATCCATATGTTTAATACTATGGTTGGATTTTATCTTAATTCTTCTTTCGTAGTTGTGGATGCTTGCGAGGGGGGTTAATCATAAGTGGGAGGCTTGTTCAAGTAAGAACAACACCCAAGCACCGGTCCATCCACATATCAAATTATCAAAGTAGCGAACGCGAATTAAACCAACATGATGAAAGTGACTAGATGAAATTCCCGTGTGCCCTCGAGAACGTTTTACTTATTATCTAAGACCATTTCAGTCTATCCTTTGCTACAAAAAGGATTGGGCTACCTCGATGCACTTATTGTTACTATTGTTACTTGTTACTTGTTACAAATTATCTTGCTATCAAACTACATGTTACCGACACTTTCAGTGCTTGCAGAAATTACCTTGCTGAAAACCGCTTGTCATTTCCTTCTGCTCCTCATTGGGTTCGACACTCTTACTTATCAAAAGGACTATGATTGATCCCCTATACTTGTGGGTCATCAAGACTCTTTTCTGGCACCATTGCCGAGGAGTGAAGCACTCCTGGTAAGTGGAAATTGGTAAGGAAAAATTTATATTACGTGCTGAAATTTTCTGGCACTTGTTACTATGGAAAACAAACCTTTGAGGGGTTTGTTCGGGGTTTGTTCACCTCGACCGAAAACACAAAGAGTTGCCTCTCAACCTACAGCACCTACTAAAATAGAAGATATTGATGTTATTATTAAACTTGCTAATAGAGATACTATCACACCACTTGGGATTATTAGAGATGTTGAAGTCTTGTGTGGAAAAATAAAATACCCTACTGATTTTCTAGTTCTTGGTTCCCCACAAGATGATTTTTGTCCCATTATATTTGGTAGACCTTTCTTGAACACTATCAATGCTAAGATAGATTGTGAGAAAGAAACCGTCAGTGTTAATTTTGGTGATGTGTCTCACGAGTTTAATTTTTCTAAGTTTTGTAGGCAACCTTGTGTCGGTGTACTAGAATAGGGGTACCCTAGTACCCCGTACTTGTGCACGGGCAGTAGTAGCATCCCGCGGCCAGGCTTGCGGGAGGACAGCCAGAGAGAAGCTCAAGATTATTAAGCCATTCAAGAACAAAGTATACAAAGCAAGAGTTAAGGCCCCGGCAAGAGGAGCTTGCCGGGAGGGACAGCTGAGGCCCAGCCTGAGGTTTGCTGTAGCAGAGTATTTGCCGCGGCAAGGTACTTGCCCCGGCAAGTCATTGGCTGCGGCAAGGTATTGGCTGCGGCAAGATAGCAGCTGCGGCAAGGTACTTGCCCCGGCAAGTTACCTTGCGCGGCAAACTATGGGTTGCGGCAAGGTGTCAGGTGCGGCAAGGTCTTGCCGCGGCAAGCGTTACTGTACCACTGTGCTACTGTGCTGCTCCGGTGCCTCTGCCAGCGTGGCACTCTGGGTCCTTCCAAGCGTGTGTGGCAGGGCACTGTGTAGACGGCGGTACACTGTAGCTAGCGGTGCATGAGCAGGTGGGATAGGCTTTTCCCACGTCCAAGACGTCCGGGTACATGTATGTGGACAGCAAAGGCATGGGCATTTAATGCCCTTGTCCCCTGCCGTCAGTGGTAGGTAGGACATGTCATCCTGGTAATAATGGACTTACTGTAGCAACTTTCCACCTCTACCTTTACTGTTTGCCACCTGTTGGTGACCCCTTTGTGCGTATAAAAGGAGGCCCATAGGCAACGTGGAGGAGGGAGGAGGGACTGGGAGATGGAGAACTCCAGTATTGTACGCAGCTACTCGGTACTGTAGCGCTCCTGGAGCTAGAACAATCATACAGATAATAAACCAAAAAGCAGGAGTAGGGTTTTACGCATCCGTGCGGCCCGAACCTGGGTAAATCTCTCTCGTGCACTGTCGTGTTCTTCGCTAGATTTGCTCTTCGTGCGACCGTCTCTCCCTGCCGAACGTAAAGGGGTCCTTCCCTGGGTCCCATAGGTGATCGCGGATTCGTCCCCGACATCTTTGGCGCGCCAGGTAGGGGGAAGGAGGTTGTGTGAACCTAATCTAGCGATTTGCGCGTTAGTTTTTGGGCCATCCTCCGTCTTATGGCTCCAAAAAAGAAGACTTCAGCCATCGGTGCGTCTACGTCCAACCCGCCTGCTCCCATGCAGGAGGGTGCCGACGTGATTGCGGCTGCTGGGGGGACTGGAGAGCGAGAGCTCCTATTACCTCCACCTGTCCAAAACCGGGCCAGCAACGCCAATCTTGGCGCTGCTGGGTCTGGGAACGCAGCGCTGCTCGCTGCTGCTGGCCCTGCAAGCTCCAGAAACGGTGCTGCGCGTTCTGGAACGCCTGCGCCGGTTCAGACGCCGCGGCCTTCGCAAGAAGCCCGTGACAGGCAGCGTCCTGACACCCCAGGTGCCAGGCGCTCCCTGGATAATGAACTTGCGCATCGATCTCGAGATGCGCGGGGTCACCATACGCAACAACACGTTGGCGGGGTCGAGGTGCGGTCGCCTGGGCGTGGAGATGCTCCTTCTAACACTGTTAGGAGTAGGAGCATCCCACAGTCCTCACGCCACTCGATACCTCCCTCACCAGCAGAAGCGTTGGCGCGTGCGCAGCTGCTCCTGAACTTCCCTCCACCAGCAGATAAGCTTGACGAGTGGAGGGCAACCATTCAGAGCCTTCTCAGCTTCGCTGATGCCGACCCGGTGCACGCGGCCGACAAGAGAACTGGTGACAATGCTATCACCAATAAGAACGGCGAGGGGGCAACAACCGTACACTCCCCACCCAGACGGCCTCGGTCACCGACACGTCGAAACGACGCCCGTGGCGATGATTCCACGGCGTCGTCTGACCCGCGAGCTCGTCGTGACCAGCGCCTCGTTCTTCAGGAACGCAGAGGAGAAGACGCTCGTACCACTATCGAGCGAAGGAGAGAAGCGCATCGTCAGTCCGACAGACGCGCAGGGCCCGCTGTTGACATGCATGCGCCAGGGGATCCTGGCGACTTGCCGTACGCGGTAAGTTGTCCAGCCTTCACCCGTGAGCTGCGGCAGGTCCAGTGGCCCAATCGCAAGGCTTTCAAGCCTGACGTGCCGGAGAAGTATGATGGCAAGACACACCCGTCGGAGTTCCTCAGCATTTACACCATTGCGGTGCAAGCTGCCGGGGGACGAGACGACAAGATTCTTGCTAACTACTTCCCGCTCGTGTTAAAGCGCAACGTCGTCTCATGGCTCATGCACTTGCCGGAGAACTCCATTTCTTCATGGGCGGACCTGTGCCATCAGTTTGTTGGTGCCTTTACTGGCGGTCATCAACCTCATGGCCAGGAGAGTGATCTTCATCTCATCCCCCAGAAGGAAGGAGAGCCCCTGCGCAAATACATTCAAAGGTTCAGCCGCGTACAGTACAACATCCCAGATGTTCACCCCGCTGCGGTTATTAGCGCGTTCCATCAGAACGTGCGTAACCGCAGGATGCGGGAGGAAATGGCGATGACCAAGGTCAGAGACATTGGCCAGCTATATGCTCTCACCGACAAGTGTGCGCGCGCTGAAGAGGGAAGGAAACTTCCCGGTGAAGGTGTTGGCGCAGGGGGGAGCTCTGACAGCGAAGGAACCGCCCCGGCAAAGAAGGGCCGGCGGCGGAACAACAGGAAGAAAAAGGGCAAAGCTGTGCTTGCCGTCGAGCAGTCCAGCGGCAACGGCAGCGCCGACAAGGCCAAAGTCGAGGGCTCCGGCAAGGAGATTGCCGCGTGCGCCAACTGTCAGGCCTTGGCGGCTGCCGACAAGCAGGACGGCTCCGACAAGCAATATTGCAAGATCCACCGCACCAAGGGACACGATCTCTAGAACTGTCGACGAGTCGAGCAGCTTGTCGAACAGCAGAAAGCTAAGTATGAGAGGCGCGACAAGGAGAAGGCCCCAGAAGGTGCTGGCGGGTCCGGCAAGAAGCGCACTGCCCGAGGAGGGCGTCGCGGCAAGGCCAAGCAGCAGCAGAGAGATAGGCCTCCTCGTGGCCGCGACAAAGATGATGATGATGATGATCTAGATGATGAAGAATCCAGTGAGCACGAATTTCAGAAAGCCGCAGAAGTCTTGTGTGTTGACGGTGGTGCTTCGTTGCATTCTTCTCACCGCCAACTTAAACAGTGGGCGCGAGAGATCAATGCGGCGGAACCATCTGTTGACGCCAGAAAGCTTCTGAAGTGGTCCGACACGCCTATCGTCTTTGACATTGAGGACCACCCTGACCGCACAACGGCGGTCGGGTGCTTGCCGATGTTGGTTTCACCAACGATCCGCAACCTCAAGGTCACGAAGATGTTAATTGACGGTGGGGCCGGCTTGAATCTGATTTCGCCCGCTGTGCTCCGGAAACTTCAAATCCCTGACGGCGAGCTTGAGGAAACTGGTACTTTCCAAGGAGTCAATCCAGGAAGGAGCAAGCCGAAAGGGAAGATCACGCTGCCAGTGACATTTGGCGGCGAGCTGAACTACCGGACCGAGAAGGTCACCTTTGACGTTGCCGATATTCCATTGCCTTACAATGGGATACTTGGCCGTCCAGCGCTCGCCAAGTTCATGGCAGCCTCTCATTTTGCCTACAACGTGTTGAAGATGCCAGGCCCAGTAAGTGTTATCACAGTTCCCTGCGACAAGAAGGATGCGCTTATTTGGGCCGACAAGATCTACCGGGAAGCAGCTGCCGCAACTGCCGCCAAGGCACTTGCCGCTGAAGCTCTCGGGGGGGAGAACAAGAGGAAGTCCGGCAAGAGCTCCTATGCCCACTCCGGCAAGCGCACCTCTTCGGAGTGCTGCGCTGCCGTCGAGGACGCACCAGAGAGCTCCACCGGCAAGTGCAAAAAGAACAAAGCCACTCCGCCGGCGACAAAGAAGGTGCCCGCCAAGGAGGACGGCACTGGTGGTTCCTTTACCATCAGTGCCACACTTGACAACAAATAGGAAAGCGCGCTCGTTGCTTTCCTGCGGGCGAATGTCGACGTGTTTGCATGGCAACCGTCCGACATCCCCGGTGTTCCCAGGAAAGTAATTGAGCACCACCTTGCTGTTTGTCCCCACGCGAGGCCCATCAAACAGAAAGCCAGAAAGCAAGCTGTGGAGCGGCAAGAGTTTATTGCGGAAGAAATCAAGAAGTTGGAAGCAGCAGGCCTCGTCAGAGGAGTGCTCCATCCTACGTGGTTGGCCAATCCTGTTGTCGTGCGCAAAGCGAATGGAAAATGGAGGCTTTGTATTGATTTCACTGATGTTAATAAAGCTTGTCCCAAAGACCCATTTCCTTTGCCCCGCATAGACCAGATTGTTGACTCCACGGCAGGATGTGATTTGCTTTCATTTCTTGACGCATATTCAGGGTATCATCAAATCTTCATGGCTGAGGAAGATGAGGAAAAGACCGCATTTATCACACCCTGTGGCACATACTGTTTCGTACGTATGCCATTTGGTTTGAAAAATGCTGGTTCAACATTTGCAAGAGCCGTCCAGATTGCTTTTGAGCCTCAGCTGCATAGAAATGTGGAAGCCTATATGGACGATATAGTGGTCAAAAGCAAGGACAGGGCTACTTTGGTTCAAGATCTAGAAGAAACTTTTGTAAATCTGCGCAAGATCAACCTGAAGCTCAACCCCGAGAAGTGCGTGTTTGGAGTTCCCTCCGGCAAGCTTCTCGGGTTCTTTGTGTCTCAACGCGGAATTGAAGCCAATCCTGACAAGATCAAAGCCATTGAGCAAATTGAAGCACCGAAGCGCGTCAAGGATGTACGACGACTTGCCGGCTGTGTTGCTGCTCTCAGTAGGTTTATCTCCAAGTCAGCTGAGCGCGCCCTGCCATTTTTCAAAATCTTAAAAAAGGCAGGTCCATTGAAATGGACTCCGGAGGCGGAGGCAGCGCTGCAAGACTTGAAGAGATACCTCTCCTCTCCTCCAATACTTGTCGCACCTAAACCACAAGAGAAGTTGTTGCTGTATCTAGCGGCAACCAATCAAGTGGTTAGTGCTGCGCTGGTAGCGGAGAGAGAGGTGGATGAGGAGGCAGTAACTGCGGCAAGCACGTCCAGCGACAAGCTGGGGGCTCCCCCGACAAGTTTTGCTGCCGACAAGGATTCGTCTGCGCAGTCACGCGAAGTGATACAAAAGAAGAAAATGGTGCAGCGCCCGGTCTACTTTGTGAGCTCTCTTCTGCAGGGAGCTAGGTCAAGGTATTCTGGTGTGCAGAAGCTGCTTTTCGGCCTTCTCATGGCCTCGAGAAAGCTGCGCCATTACTTTCAAGCACATGAAGTTACCGTCGTCACTCGCTTCCCGCTGAAAAGGATTTTGCAAAATCCAGAAGCGACAGGCAGGATTGTCGAGTGGGCGTTGGAGTTGTCGAGCTTTGGTCTCAAGTTTGAGAGTACATCAACCATACAGAGCCGAGTTTTGGCAGAGAGCACGTCCCACGTGCTGAGAATGACATTGCCGATGGTTTGTCAAAGCGCGCCGCACTCAAATTTCCTGTGGAACCAGGCACTTTTGTGCTCCAACTAACTCAGCCATCCGTGACGCCATCAGTAGGGCAAGGCAGGAAGAGGAAGTTGGCTTCTGGCGACTACTTCCCGGCAGAGCTCCCCGAAGCCACCGGCAAGAAGGCTGCCAAAGCCAGCGCCAAAGATGCAGAGGGGCAACTTGCTCCGACAAGGCCTCACGCTCTTGTCGTTGAAGCGGGTGCTCCTAGGCAAGAGGCAAAGGGGCAACTTGCTCTGACAAGACTTCGGGTCCTTGTCGTTGAAGCAGGTGCTCCTGATCGAAGCGCTGAGGAGCAAGATGCTCCGACGAGGCCTTGGGCTTCCGTCATTGAAGCAACTGCTCCCGACGAGCTTGTTGAAGGACAGCACGCTCCAGCAGGGCCCCAGGCTCTTGTCGTTGAAGCGGCTGTTCCCGCCAAGCTCGTCGGGGAACAGCCGGCTCTGGTAGAGCGACAAGCTCTTGCCGTAGGGCCTGATGTTCCCGCAGCAGAAGAAATGCCTTTAGTCCTCGTTGTCGAGCCACAGGCTCCAGCGTGGGCGCAGCAGATCGTCCGTTTCCTTCAGACAGGAGAACTTCCCGAAGAGCAGGAAGAAGCGGAGAAAGTAGCCCGACGGTCCAATATGTATCAATTTGTCGATGACATGCTGTGCAAAAAAAGACCAAACGGTGTGAAATTGAAGTGTATTCCCCGGGAAGAAGGACAGGAGCTGTTGGCGGAGATTCATGGAGGCATATGTGGTCACCACATAGGGTCAAGAGCCCTTGTTGGAAAGGCTTTCCAGCAAGGTTTCTTTTGGCCCACCGCCCTCCAGGATGCAACTGCACTAGTAACCAAGTGTGAAGCGTGCCAGTTTCATTCCAAGCAGATTCATCAGCCAGCTCAAGCTCTCCAGACAATCCCTCTCTCCTGGCCATTTTCGGTCTGGGGGCTCGACATCCTCGGCCCCTTTCCCCGTGCCACCGGGGGCTTCGAGTACTTGTATGTGGCCATCGACAAGTTTACGAAGTGGCCGGAAGTGGAAGCAGTGAGGAAGGTGACAGCACAATCAGCCATCAAGTTCTTCAAGGGAATTGTTTGTCGCTTTGGTGTTCCTAACAGGATCATCACCGACAACGGTACCCAGTTCACGAGCCACGCCTTCATGCAGTATGTCGAAGACCTTGGCGCCAAGGTCTGTTTCGCTTCTGTTGCTCACCCCCGAAGCAATGGTCAAGCTGAAAGGGCAAATGCTGAAGTGCTGCGTGGTCTCAAGACGAGAACTTTCGACAGGCTGCGCAAGTGCGGCAAGAACTGGATCGAGGAGCTGCCAGTGGTTCTTTGGTCGATCAGGACGACGCCAAATCGAGCTACTGGCCAGACGCCTTTTGCTCTAGTTTATGGAGCAGAGGCAGTTCTCCCCACGGAACTCGTATACGGGTCACCTCGAGTGCTCGCTTACGATGAGCTTGAGCAAGAGCAACTGCGGCAAGATGACGCTATGCTCCTCAAGGAGGATCGTCTTCAGGCTGCTGTGAGAGCTGCTCGCTACCAACAAGCTTTGCGTCGCTACCATAGCCGCAAAGTTAATGCCAGAAGTCTCGAGGAAGGCGACCTTGTTCTTCGGCGCGTTCAGTCGGCCAAGAATTCAAACAAGTTGACGCCGAAGTGGGAAGGCCCTTATCGGGTGAAACGAGTCACCAGGCCCGGCGCTGTCCGCCTGGAGACCGAGGATGGCATTCCAGTGATCAATTCCTGGAACATTGAGCATCTTCGTAAGTTTTTTCCATAAGGCGCGGTTGCCGGGCCCTTCCCCGGCAACCACCTTTTGTACAAGTATTGCCGCTGTTGCATGTAATCCTTTGTACAGAGCCAGGCGCAGACCCTGTGCATAAATAAAGCTTTTGTATTTCGCAGTTTTTGACGATTTCATGTTTACTTTTATTTTGCATGATTATCTGACATACTGTGCAGTACAGCCTCCTCGGTAAGCATTAACGAGCCGCCAAGCTCCTATATCTTTATTTTCTCTTCTTTCTTTTTCTCAAAGAGACAGAAGCTTCCCTCGCGCACAAGTTTGCCGGGGGGGGTGGGATAATGATATGGACCAGGCGTGGACCAGGCGTCGTTCAAAGAAACTTTGCCTTGCCGGGAAGAAGGCAGCGGCAAGCAGTGACAAGACCTTGCCGCGGAGAGATCAGCGACAAAGCTAAGTGCCAAAGTTTGAACAATCAAATTCTTTTTTATTTTCAAGGTTATTTTCCTTGAATGATACTACTCTTTGTATGGAAAACCTGTGCGCGACGGAACCTAAGCGTAATCGGTCGCGCCCTTACCTTGTTTCGAGTCCGCTCAACAACCTAAGTGGCTGCACTGAGCGCGACAAGGTTGCTTGCCGGCAGCGGCACCGCCAGCAGGCTGCTGAAGTCCCGCACCCAGCGCTCGCGGCGATGGTGCGCGCACCGGCAAGTTCCCTATAAGCGTAGGGCAAGTACACACAAAGAAAGAAATTGCTCAAGGGAGATGACATGCATTAACTTCAAAATATTGCAAGTTATATTACAAGATAAGTTACCGCGGCTTAAACAGATTGTTCTTTAACATGTCTAGCGGCGGCAAGGAGGGAGAAGAATGGGCTCTCTAATTGCGGTGCTCGCCTTCGACTCTCTGGATTTGGTCCACCCTCTCCACGATGGGCGCGACAAGGGCCTCTAGTGGCGCGGGGTCGTATCCCTTCGGCAAGCTTTTGAAGATGTTGCTGAAGTCGACGCCCGGGTTTCTGTATGCTATCTTCACCAACAACCTCCGGAGAACTCCCCGGCAAAGCCTGCGTGACTCGTCGGCCAGTTGAGCCTTGTGATTGACTTGGAGCTGTTGGAGTGCTTCTACTACTCCGTCGAAGAACTCGGCTAGCTTGACGCTAGTTTGCGTGTTCTTGTCGGTGGAGTACCCGAAGTCCGGCACCTTCAGGGTAGTCAGCTCCTTGTCGATGTCCTCGGCGGCGCTGGCAAGCCTGTCTGTGAAGATCCCCACGTTATCCCTGAACTTCTTGTGGGTTGCAATAGCGTCTTGAAGCAGACCCTTTTCCTTCTGGAGCTCTGTCATTAGAAGCCCTTCGCGCTTTCTGGTGGTGTCGAGCGTCTCCTTCAGCGTGGTCAGCTTCAGCTTCAGGTCTGCTCTGGAGTCGTTGGCGGCGGCAAGCAGATTGTTTTTCTTGGCTATGGTAACTTGCATCTCCGCCAAAGTGTGGGTCACCTTTGCCCTCTCACTTTCAAGCGTTGAGAGCTTGTCACCGTTTGCCTTGAGGGCGGCCTCTAGTCTTGCCACTTTCTCCTCCGTTTCCTTCCTCTTCACTTCTGCAGCAGCGACAGCGTTGGTGGCCTCCACCAACTTGCTGGCGTACTCTTGGGCCAAGGCTTCGATTTCCTTCTGGTGTTTTTGTGCCTGCCCCTGGGTCCGCTCTGCGACAAGTCTTGCCACCTCCTCGTCTTTCTGTCGGAGGGTTTCGGCAAGTTTCCTCTTGCGCTCGGCAAGTTCTTCTTCGTGGGCATCAAGGTCCACTTTCCGCGGGTTCAGATCACCGGCCTGAGCAGACAACTCCTTGGCGGTCTCCTCCTGTTTTTGTTCAATGTCTTGCTTCATCAGGAGGAGGGCCTGCCGTTCTTCGGCCAGCTGTGCCCGCTTGACCTCTAACGCATTAAGAGATCGCGCGCGGACGTCCGCCAAGATCTCCGCGCGCCTCAACATGTCAGCTTCGGCCTTCTCGATGAGCGCCTCCCTGGAAGCTAGCTTCTCCCGTCGGGCGCGATGAAGATTCAGCAGCTTTTGAAGCAGTTGCTCCTCTTCAGACGTGCTGCTGCTGCTGGCGCCTGGCGCATCCACAAGCTGGAGCCCGGCAGCGGCAAGGATCTCCTCGTCCACAACATCCTCCTCGGTTGGCGCTCTGGAGCCCACCGTCCAGGGGAGGCTGACGTAGACGTTCTCACCGACCCGGATGTATTTGCTTGGCGGAGGCGAGTTGGGCGCTGCCGCCTCGTCAGTGGTTGAGGGACCCGTGGTCGGAGTAGCGCCTGGCACTCCTGTGGCCTCAGGGCCGTCAGTACGACCACCGGCTCCCTCGCCGGCCTCCTCAGCAGCCTTCTGGGCGGCCTCAGCTTTAGCAGCCTTGGCGGCTTCATCGGTGGGCGCCTTGGCGGTATTATCCTCGGCGGCCTTGCCGGCCTCATCGGCAGCCCTGGCAGTTTCTTCGTCGGCAAGTTTGTCGGCTGCCAGCTTGTCGGCCTTGGCAACGGCGGCCTTGGCGGCCTCGTCGTCGACGGCCCCTGTGGTGTTCTCCTCGGCAGAAGAGTCAATGTTCATTGGCTCCACCGAGGAGGGCTCTGCCAACCCGAGAAGTAAAGCAAAAAGAGCTTCAGGAAGAAATTCAAGAAGACAAAAGAAAGAAAGCAGAAAGAGTTTTGCGGCAAGTGGGTTTACCCGTGTTGAGCTCAGGAGCGGTGGGCTCCCCTCCCCCGTCAACGTTTGTCATTGGGGTGGGGTCGCCAGCGCTGGTGCTTGGCACTTCGGCGCTTGCCGGCTCCTCTTCGTGGCTCGGCTCGCTAGTGGGAGCCCTTACCGGAGATCTTCTCCTTGGCGGTGTGGTCGAGGGGGGTGGTACTTCTGGAGCACCTTCAGATGGCTCCACTTGCTGCTCCTCTCCTACACGCCCAAAGATGTCAATGACAAAATGCTTGTTCCTCAGCGACCGCCAGCGAAAGGTAGTTGAAATACTTACGCTGGGGGCTGCGCTGGGGGCTGCGACGAGGGCTGGGCTCCGAGCTGGTCGGGATGGTCTCAGACGCTCTCCCGGTGGTTGCCGTGGGCTCATCTTCGACGACCACCACGGTCTTGCTCGTCGAGACCTTAGCTCTCTTCCTTGTCCTCTCCGCCAAGGTTTCCTCCCTGCGGAAGCAAGGCCGGAGCGCGACAAGTGAGGACAGAAACAAAACCTTACAAAGATTGAGGGTCGCGGCAAGGGAACTTACTCTTCCTCGTCGTCCTCTTCACTGAGAGCGGAAAAATCAAAGTCCGCCTCCGTGTGAGGAGGGGGAGGAGGGGGAGCTGGGCTCCTTGGCCTCTTGGCGGGGGTAGTAGCAGCGGTCTTTGATGACCCTGCTCCAGTTGCCGGGGCCGCGTGAGACGCTCCCGCAGCACCAGCCCTTGCCGCGGTCGAGCGCTCCGGCGGTTGTTGAACTTCTTGCCGCTCAGCCACTTTGCCAAGCCTGCGAAGGCGTTTCCTCCTCAGAGGGGCTGGGGACTCTGACTGCGGTGGGCTTTCGGTGCCCTCCTCGGAAGAGGAGCCCTCATCCTCCGAGTTGCCTGACTCGTCGGCAGGCTGGCTTGGCCCGACATCCTTGCCGGGTGCGGCGAGCTCGCCCTTCCCGGCAAGCATCCCCTGCTCGGCAAGGATCTCCTTTTGTGCCTCGTCGAGCTCCGCCAAAGTATAACCAAAATTGCCAGCTTCCCTGGCGAGCCTGTCCTCCTCCACTCTTCGAGCAATGAATTCTATTTCTTGCTCAGTGGTGTTGCGGACGAGCCACTCCTCCTCCCGGACCTGCTTTTCGACCGTGGAGTCAAAGAATCGCCGCACGTCTTCTTCAAGCGGCACGTCCCAAGTTGCTTCAACGCTGTGCGCATTGCAGAGCGGCATCATAGCCATGATTGCACTCAATGCGGAGTTGTTGCAAAGGGGCACGATGTGCTTCGGCAGCGTGAACGCCTTGTCGCGCTTCTCTGGATCTGTCTCTTGCTTGAACAGTTCTCGCATGAAAGAGTCGTGCTGCAGAACTGTGAAGTTGTTGATCAGTCCAGGGCGCAGCCGCATGATATCGGCTGGGTTCTTCCAATCAGAGGCTGGCCTTCCTCTCTGCTGCAGAGGAGCAATGCGGCGGCGGAGGAAGTCTGCGCCAACCATCCCTATGGTGAGCCCGGCCTCCCTGAGCCGTATGATCCTGGTAGCGGCAATCTCCAGCTTTTTGTCCTGGGGATCCAGATCGCTCCAGTCTGTGCCACGCGCTGCTGGGGTCTTGCGAAGCGCACAGTATGGTGGCGGCTCGTCGTCAATGATCCATCACCATTCAGACCGGATTTCTCCCCATCTTGGGCGGAGATCCCCCTTCAGATAATGCTCCTTGGCGCCCAATCTTGAAACGAACGAGACGCCAACAGTGAGAGGCTCCCCCTTTTCAGCATGGGGAGTGAAGTAATGCCTGAACAGCGCAGTGTTGGGTGCGACGCCGACGAAGTTCTCGCACAGATGCGCAAATATTGCCATGGTGGATACGGCATTCGGTGTGAGATCCAGCAGACGGAGATTGAAGGTGTACATGACGTCGCTAAAGAAATCCGAGTACGATGGGCAGAGCCCGCACCAAAAGTAGCAAGCGAAGAAGGGGTACTTGCTCACTTCGCTCTCGTCGGTGGCTGGGCGAATGCGGGTGGCCGGATGCGCCTTGGTCCTCGCGGCCCACATGCCTTGGAACTTGGCCTTCAGATCCGCCCCCGTGAGCGTCGGAGCGAAGAGCGCGTACTTCTGCCTCTTCAACTGCGCCTGGGTCTCCGTCCTTGAGGACTTCCCCGTCTTCCCCTTTTCTCCTTTGGGAGGCATGGCGAAGGCGGAGCTGAGGACCGAGGGAGATGCGGACGCGCGCGGTGGCGGAGGATTGGGAAACCGCTTTGTTTTAGAGCGGAGGAAGAAGAAGGCGGAGAATTGGAGATCGAGAATGGTGAGAGGGGTGTGTGAGTGCTTCTGCAGGTCCCTCCTTTTATGGGGAAAGATGCGGAACCATCCGCCCCTTCGTCATTCGAGATAGCTGCGCACGCTTCCCACGCTCCGCATTCAACGCGCGACGCGTGGGAGAGCGTGCAATTAAACAGCATAGGGACGTTTCGGCTTATCCCAGCCACGCGTGCCCGTGCACTATTTGGGCCTGGCCCAACAACGCCCGGCACCGTGTGTGGCCCAGGCCCGGGGGCTCCTGTCGGTGTACTAGAATAGGGGTACCCTAGTACCCCGTACTTGTGCACGGGCAGTAGTAGCATCCCGTGGCCAGGCTTGCGGGAGGACAGCCAGAGAGAAGCTCAAGATTATTAAGCCATTCAAGAACAAAGTATACAAAGCAAGAGTTAAGGCCCCAGCAAGAGGAGCTTGCCGGGAGGGACAGCTGAGGCCCAGCCTGAGGTTTGCTGTAGCAGAGTATTTGCCGCGGCAAGGTACTTGCCCCGGCAAGTCATTGGCTGCGGCAAGGTATTGGCTGCGGCAAGATAGCAGCTGCGGCAAGGTACTTGCCCCGGCAAGTTACCTTGCGCGGCAAACTATGGGTTGCGGCAAGCTGTCAGGTGCGGCAAGGTCTTGCCGCGGCAAGCGTTACTGTACCACTGTGCTACTGTGCTGCTCCGGTGCCTCTGCCAGCGTGGCGCTCTGGGTCCTTCCAAGCGTGTGTGGCAGGGCACTGTGTAGACGGTGGTACACTGTAGCTAGCGGTGCAGGAGCAGGTGGGATAGGCTTTTCCCACGTCCAAGACGTCCGGGTACATGTATGTGGACAGCAAAGGCATGGGCATTTAATGCCCTTGTCCCCTGCCGTCAGTGGTAGGTAGGACATGTCATCCTGGTAATAATGGACTTACTGTAGCAACTTTCCACCTCTACCTTTACTGTTTGCCACCTGTTGGTGACCCCTTTGTGCGTATAAAAGGAGGCCCATAGGCAACATGGAGGAGGGAGGAGGGACTGGGAGATGGAGAACTCCAGTATTGTACGCAGCTACTCGGTACTGTAGCGCTCCTGGAGCTAGAACAATCATACAGATAATAAACCAAAAAGCAGGAGTAGGGTTTTACGCATCCGTGCGGCCCGAACCTGGGTAAATCTCTCTCGTGCACTGTCGTGTTCTTCGCTAGATTTGCTCTTCGTGCGACCGTCTCTCCCTGCCGAACGTAAAGGGGTCCTTCCCTGGGTCCCATAGGTGATCGCGGATTCGTCCCCGACACCTTGTGATAAAGAATTTCCTGGTAAGGATGAAATAATTGGTCTTCCTTCTATTGCCGTACCTCCTACTGATCCACTAGAACAATATTTGCTAGACCATGAAAATGATATGCACTTGCATGAAAGAAATGAAATAGATAAAATATTCTTTGGACAACAACCTATCCTTAAACACAATTTGCCTGTTGAAACTCCAGGAGGTCCTCCTCCACCTAAAGGTGATCCTGTGTTTGAATTAAAGCAATTGCCTAACACTTTGAAATATGCTTATCTTGATGAGAAAAAGATTTCATGTTATTATTAGTGCTAACCTTACAGAGGATGAAGAGAAACGATTATTAAAAACTCGGAGGAAGCACCATGCTGCTATTGGATATACTCTTGATGATCTTAAGGACATTAGTCCCACTCTCTGTCAGTGCAAGATTAATATGGAGCCTGATGCTAAACCCATTGTTGATCATCAACGACGATTAAATCCTAAGATGAAGGAAGTGGTAAGAACTGAAATACTAAAGCTTCTAGAAGCAGGTATAATTTATCCTATAGCTGATAGTAGATGGGTAAGTCTTGTTCATTGTGTTCCTAAGAAAGGAGGTATTACTGTTGTTCCTAATGATAAAACTGAACTTATCCCACAAAGAATTGTGACTGACTATAGAATGGTAATTGATTTCAGAAAATTAAATAAAGCCACGAGAAAAGATCATTACCCTTAGCCTTTCATTGATCAAATGTTAGAAAGATTATCTAAGCACACACACTTTTGCTTTCTCGACGGATATTCTGGTTTCTCTCAGATACCTGTATCACAACCTGATCAAGAGAAAACCACCTTTACTTGTCCTTTTGGAACTTGTGCTTATAGACATATGCCTTTTGGTTTATGCAATGCACCTGCTACCTTTCAAAGATGTATGACTGCTATATTCTCTGACTTTTGTGAAAAGATTGTTGAGGTTTTCATGGATGATTTGTTCGTTTACGAAACTTCTTTTGATGATTGCTTAAGCAACCTTGATCGAGTTTTGCAGAGATGTGAACAAACTAATCTTGTCTTGAATTGGGAGAAGTGTCACTTTATGGTGAATGAAGGTATTGTCTTGGGGCATAAAATTTCTGAATGAGGTATTGAGGTGGATAAAGCTAAAGTTGATGCAATTGAGAAAATGCCATTTCCTAAAGATATTAAAGGTATTCGTAGTTTCCTTGGTCATGCTATTTTCTATAGGAGGTTTATTACAAACTTCTCTAAAATTTCTAGGCCTCTTACTAATCTCTTGCAAAAGGATGTTCCATTTGTTTTTGATGATGATTGTGTAGAAGCCTTTGAAACACTTAAGAAAGCCTTAACTTCTGCACCTATTGTTCAACCACCTGATTGGAACTTGCCTTTTGAAATTATGTGTGATGCTAGTGATTATGCTGTTGGTGCTGTTCTAGGACAAAGAGTTGATAAAAAAATTAAATGTTAATCATTATGCTAGCAAAACTCTAGACAGTGCCCAAAGAAATTATGCTACTACTGAAAAATAATTTTTAGCAGTTGTGTTTGCTTGTGATAAATTCAGATCTTACATAGTTGATTCTAAAGTAATTGTTCACACCGATCATGCTGCTATTAAATATCTTATGGAAAAGAAAGATGCTAAACCTAGACTCATCAGGTGGGTTCTTTTGCTACAAGAATTTGACTTGCATATCACTGATAGGAAGGGAGCTGAGAATCCCGTGGCTGATAACTTGTCTAGGTTAGAAAATATTCTTGATGACTCACTACCTATTGATGATAGCTTCCCTGATGAACAACTAGCTGTCATAAATGCTTCTCACAATACTCCTTGGTATGCTGACTATACTAATTATATTGTTGCTAAATTTATACCACCTAGTTTCATATACCAACAAAAGAAAAAAAATCTTCTATGATTTAAGACATTACTTTTGGGATGACCCACATCTTTATAAAGAAGGAGTAGATGGTATTATTAGACGTTGTATACCTAAGCATGAACAGGAACAAATCCTACGGTAATGTCACTCCGAAGCTTATGGAGGGCATCATGCGGGAGATAGAACTGCACATAAGGTATTACAATCTGGTTTTTATTGGCCTACTCTTTTTAAGGATGCCCGTAAGTTTGTCTTATCTTGTGATGAATGTCAAAGAATTGGTAATATTGGTAGACATCAGGAAATGCCTATGAATTATTCACTTGTCATTGAACCATTCGATGTTTGGGGCTTTGACTATATGGGACCTTTTCCTTCTTCTAATGGGTATACACATATTTTGGTTGCTGTTGATTATGTCACTAAGTGGGTAGAAGCTATTTGAAGTAGCAGTGCTGATCATAACACCTCCATTAAAATGCTTAATTTTCCCGAGGTTTGGAGTCCCTAGATATTTAATGACTGATGGTGGTTCACATTTTATCCATGGTGCTTTCCGTAAGTTGCTTGCTAAATATGATGTCAACCATAGAATTGCATGCCCTTATCATCCTCAATCTAGTGGCCAAGTTGAACTTAGCAATAGAGAAATAAAGTAGATATTACAAAAAACTGTCAATAGGTCCCGGAAGAATTGGTCTAAGAAACTTGATGATGCACTTTGGGCCTATAGAACAGCTTATAAAAATCCCATGGGTATGTCTCCTTATAAAATGGTTTATGGAAAAGCTTGTCATTTGCCTCTTGAGTTAGAACATAAAGCATTTTGGGCAATTAAAGAACTCAATTATGATTTCAAACTTGCCGGTGAAAAGAGGTTATTTGATATTAGCTCACTGATGAATGGAGAACCCAAGCCTATGAAAATGCCAAACTATTCAAAGAAAAAGTTAAGAGATGGCATGACAAAAGAATCCAAAAGCAGGAATTCAAAGTTGGTGAATATGTTATGTCGCGGAATAGTCACGGCAGATGTCCTAGTGTGAGGACTTAGTCGTGGAGCCATCGCAATGAGGTTAGTTTAAAGGGGTTAATCAGGACAAAGGACACGGGGAGTTTATACTGGTTCGGCCCTGTCGGGGTACGACACCTATGGGATCCCGAGAGACCCCTTTACGATTCGGCGGGGGGAGAGGTATACGCAAAGAGCAGAACCAATGATCGACGCGGGAAGATTTTACCCAGGTTCGGACCGCTGATCAGCGTAAAACCCTACTCCTGCCTTGTGTTCTTATTAGTGTTCTTGAGCCCAGCCTTCAGGAGCGCTCACTATGAACAGTACGTTCAAAGAGCAGCTACGCATGCAGAATGGGCCAGAAGTTCTCCTCCCTGTAGCAGTTGCCTTGGGCCTCCTTTTATATGCTCAAAGGGGTCACCACAGTGGCAAAATGTACATACATTGAGGTGTAAAGTAGCTACAGGGTAATCATACCTAACCCCTGACGGACTAGGACGAACGCATTTAATGCATCGTGAGGTGTCCGTTTAGGTGTCCTTACTTTCTTGGGGATGGGAAAAGGGGCCATCCCATCAGCACCGCTTAAGCTCTCCTCCATTGGCGCGTCGCCACGCATCCAAAGAAGGACCCAGAATGTCAGGTTTATTGCTGCGCCAAAGCGGTGGCACAGCAACAAAACCTTGCCGGGTGCCAAGCCGTGCCGGGCGCCAAGCCTTGCCGGGCACCGATCCTTGCCGGGCTCCGCAGGCCACCCCGGCAAGATCTTGCCAAGGAAGCTGGCCTTCGGATTCCAGCTCTCCTTATCTGCTGATCCTCAGATCTCTGACTGGATGGTTTCTTTGATGGCTTGAATCAACCTCGAACTGTTCCCCAGCAAGCCTTGCCGTGAGGATGGCTACAACTGCGCGTGCACAAGTATGGGGTACTAGTGGCCCAATACTTAGTACACCGACAGGAGCCCCCGGGCCTAGGCCATACACGAGTGAGAGGCGTTGTTGGGCTAGGCCCAAACAGTGCACGGGCACGCGTGGCAGGGGATTAACTGCTCGTAAATATCTCATTTACTGTGCCCCCCACTACGCGCGTCTAACGCGCAGCGTGGGGAGCGTGCCTCAAAGGCTGCAACTGCGACGCGCCTATAGAGGCACATTCACATTGGGGAATAAAAGAGGCGGCCCCGCTCCTTCCCCATAAAAAGGAGAAGCCGCAGAGGCACAAGTTTATTTACCCCCCTCTTCTTCTCAATCTGGCCATCGCCATCGCCTTCCTCCTCTCGAGCTCAGAGCGAAGCTTTTCCTCTTCCGCCCGCCGCTTCCACGCTCGCTTCACCCCCGGCTTCCACCCTCACAGCCGCCATGCCACCCAAGGCCAGCAAAGGCAAGGGCAAGGAAGCGCAAGCCGACGTCCCGGAGAGCGAACTGGTGAAGATGCGGAAGAAGTATGTTGTCTTCCCCCCATCGCTCGATGCAGAAGCTCTGAAGAGGCGGTACCAATGCATGTGGGCGAAGGAGACGCAAGCTCACCTCGCCACACGCGTGATTCCAGGTTCTTGTTCCAAAAGTGGGTCGGACAGATACCCTTTCTTCGCTGCGTATTTCTATTGCGGGCTCTGCCCCCCATTTTCCGACTTCTTCAATGATATCATCTACACATACGGCTTCCATCTTCTCGATTTCACGCCGAATGTGGTACTATGCATGTCCATCTTTGCCCATCTTTGTGAAAACTTTGCCGGAGTGATTCCCAACTCTACTCTTTTTCGCCATTACTTCTTCCCCCGCATCCAAAAAGGAGAGGCCCTCTCTGGTTCTATCGCCTGGATTCCAAGGGCTTGGAATAAGGAAATATACCCAGAAGGAGTTTACCGCGAAAAGTGGGATGAATGGCGGGCTGAATGGTGCTGGATCAAGGAAGCAGATCCCCATCCATTTTGTCTTCCCCGGCAACAATAGGTGGTCCGCGGCAGCGGTTGGAGCAGTCTTGCCGCTGATGACGAAATGCTCGCAATCGCCACCACCAGGATTCTTCGCCTGAAAGCTGCCGGGCTGACAATGGAGATGATTGGCTTCGACTTTCTCCGCCGCCGCATCGCCCCCTTGCAGAACAGGGAAGGCCAGCTTGGGAATACCGAAACGCGGCAGATATCATGAGATTGCGCCCCGGGTTGAATAATAATCTGACCACTATGCAGCTTGGCGCTCTCCGTCAAAAACTATTCCAGCGCGAAGACAAGCATCGGCTGCCGGCAAGGATTGTCCCTTTGTGCAACAACTCCGCCTTGGGGTCAATCATCGCCTTCATGCCGATGTTCAACGCCCATGGTCTTGACGCGACTTGGGCCGAGCCAACCGAGGAGGAAGCACAGAAGTTTTTTGACAACTTGACAGAGAGACCCGTTCGGCAAGAGACAGATTTCATCCGAGCCACCACTGACCAAGAAGTAGCATACATTGCTACTAGGGTGGAGGAAGCAAATCTTGCCGTGGAGGCTGGCAGCGTTGGCTTCACAGAATGGGAAACCAGCGATGCAGAGGTAGTAGTGGAGGTAAAACCTGCCGAGAAGGACAAAGCTGCCGGGGAACAGAGCAGCACAGCCGCTGAGAGCTCGTCCGACGAGGACACGGCCGAAGAAGAAACGCAAGAAGAGCTCCCAGCCCCGAAAAAGACGAAGCGTGTTCTTCGGAAGGCTGCATCTGGCATCCCGGCAAGCCAGCCTTCTTCGAGTGGCGAGGCTCCCGGCAAGAAAGTGGCCGGCAAGACTGCACCGCGGTAAGGGGTTCGTCAACAACCTGCGTGGTGCGCGAGACCCACACCAGCGGCCACTGCTGGGCGGCAGGGGTGTCTCACACTACCGCACCGGAAGCTGCTCCGGCGCCTGCCACAGCCAAGCGACCTAGGACCCCTCCTCTGCCTCCCCACCCAGACATTGTAGCGGAGGCCGATTTTGACATCTCCGGCTTTAGTCCGGAGCGAGAAGAAGAAGAGTGAGTACTTTGCCACAACCTTTATATTCTAATCTTGGATCGATCTTACTGACTTGCTCGTATTGTCTCTGCAGTGATGCAGAAACCTTGCTGGAGAGGATGGCGAAGAGGACAAAGACTTCCACGGGTGACGAGCCCCCGGCAGGCTCCACGAGCATGCCAGAAACCGTCGTCGTCAGTCCGGAGCCCAGTCTTCAATGCAGCCCCCAGCACAGCCCCCAGCGTAAGTTCACTGTTCTTTTTCCGCTGGCGGGTGCTGAGGCTTCCATTCTTGCCACTGATATCCTTGGGCTCGCAGAAGAAGAACGGCAACAAGGAGAGTTGTCGGAAGACATCCCCGTCGCGCCACCTTCATCGACCACGCCGCCCACAAGCACGTCCCCGGCAAGAGATCCTACTGACGAGCCCATCCTAGCTGAGGAGGAGCCGGCAAGCATGGACATCGGCAACCCTCCCCCGGCAACCAAAGTTGCTGGGAGGGGCGAGGCCACCTCTCAACAGCTCGACGCAGGTAATCGATTGCCTCAGAACGCTTGTTACTCTTTCCCTTATCTGTCTGTCTTTAGTCGCTTCAAACTTCAATCTTGATCTTATTCTGTTCTCCTCCTTCGTCCTTCAGAGTTCCCTGTGATGGAACACATGGATGTCGACATTGTCATCGAGGAGACCGCCAGGGACGCCGCTGCCGAAGCAGACAGGATCACTGCCAGCGAGGCCACCAAGGATGACACTATTGAGGCTGGTGGTGCTCTTGACGGGGAGGCCGCCAAGACTGCACAGGAGGAACCCGCCAAGGAACCTACTAAAGGGGGCGACAGGGAGGCTGATGGCCGTACTGACGGCATTCCTGCCGCAGGAGCGCCAGGCACTGCACCGGCCATGGAGCCCCCTGCCACTGGTGAGGCGGTCGCTGAAGACCAACCGTCAACATCTGAAGGCCCCTCATCCAGCAAATACCTCAAGGTTGGCGAGAACCTGTTTGTCAACTTGTCGGGGACGGCAAGCATTGGAGCACCAGCCGAAGGAGAAGTTTTTGACGAAGAAATCATTGCTGCTGCCAGGCTCGAGGTTGTTGATGATCCCAGCGCTAGCAGCGGCAAATTTGAAGAGGATCAGCTCCTTCAGGCCATGGGCGAGAATTTCCGCAAACTCCAGGCTCTCCACCGCGCCCGGAAAGATAAAGAGGATTCCAGAATGGCAGTCGTTGAGGCGGCCGAGGCAGATTTCCTGAGGCGCGTCGAACAAATGCAAACCTGGTACGTCGAGGCCCTCCAAGAGCTGACTACTGGCCGGGAACAGGTGAGCCAACAGTGGACAGAGATCCTCCTGAAGCAATCTGATATGGAGAAGGCGCAGGATGAAGCTACTCAAAGGATTGCTGTTGAAGATGCCCTCCTGACGGGGCGCCGCGTTGCTCTTGATGCTCATGAGGAAGATCTCACCGCACGTGAGCAGGTGCTCGCCGCCAAGCTTCGCAGCAAAGATGAAGATATCGAGAAGCTTGTCACACGGCGGACCCAGGAGCTGGAGCAAAAACATAAAGAGGCACTCGAAGCTCTGACTGCAAGTCACGCCGGCAAGCTCAAGGGGGCCGTCAATGCTACCGAAGCTGCAGAGGCCGCCAAGAACGAGCTGAGCGACAAGGTAAAGAAGCTGGAAATAGATCTCGAAGAGCACGGCAAGGAGCTCTCGACGCTCAAAGGTGATAGGGAAAAAACCCTCCACTCCTTGGCAGAGATGCAAGTTGCCCTGTCCAACAAAACCAAGCAGCTCTCCTCTGCGGCTGATGCTATTGCAGTTCTGGAATTGAAGCTGACCACGTTGCAGAAGTCTCTCGAGGCCGGCAAGGCCCGTGAGAAAGCTCTGCTCAAGGATCTCCAAGGAGAGAGGAACCTGCTCAAGAGCGCTGCCGCCGCCCAAATCGATTACGAGAAGGGGGTGGAGATCTGGACTGGACGTCTCATCGCCGCTACGGAGAAGCTTACGGCAGAACTGTCAACCATGGGCCTGTCGAACTTCAGGTATTCTTCCGAGGAAAGGATATCTTCAAGTGCCAGGTTGATGATGTTCTTTGAAAGCATCATCGACGCCTTGAGGGTGCTCCAGTCTAGCCGGGCGACCCAATTGGCCAACGAGACTCGCCGGCTTTGCCGGGCCGTCCTTCGCAGGGTGCTTATCAAGGTGGTGCACAGCAATCCCGGCATCGACCTCTCCAATGTGCTCGGCCATCTGCCAAGGGACGCAAACGTCGAGGCGCTTGAAGAACTTATCGCGCCTATCTTTGAGAAGGTGGATTCCATCAAAAGGCTCGAAGGCCAGCGCAGGGATTAAGTGCTCCGCCTTTTCTTGCTGTTATCATTCCATGTAAAAGACAATTAAGTCTCAAGTTAGAATTGCGGCAGCTCATGAATGTAATATAACTCGCCTATGTTTAGGTTCATGCTTGCTATTTTCCTTGTCTGATTCCTTTATGTATGGGGTTCACCCTACGCTTACTGAAAAACTTGCCGGCGCGCAACCTGCCGCGAGCGCTGGGTGCGGGACTTCAGCAGCCTGCTGGAGGCGCAGCGGCCGGCAAGACTCCTTGGCGTTCTCAGTGCAGCCACTTAAATCGTTGAGCGGGCTCGAAACAAAATAAGGGCGCAACTGATTACAACAAGGGTTCCTTCGCGTGCAGATTTTCCATACAAGAGTCGGAATCGTCCAAGGAAATAACTTTGTAATAAAAGAAACTTGTTTTAAATTTTTAGAACTTAGCTTTCTGTCACTGTCCTTCCTCCGGCAAGCGTCGATTCCGAACATCGCCAACTGGTACTCATATCTCCCTTCCCTCCCGGCAAATATGCACGCGAGGAATCCTTCTGTCTTTTAAAAAGAAAGAAGAGAAAATAAAGACATGAAACCTTGGCGGTTCGTTAGAACTTACCAGGAGTAGGTGTTATACAACATCTTAGATAAACATGCATATATAAATATGAACATGGGAATAAATAAGGGAATGTACAACACTTAAATTTATTCATCTGCGCTCAGGGTCTGCGCCTGGCTTTGTACAAAGGATCACATGCCTTGCCGGCAAGACTTGTACAAAAGGGTGGTTGCCGGGAGCCCCCGGCAACCGCGCCTTATGGGTAGAACTTGCGAAGATGTTCGATATTCCAGGAATTGCTCACTGGAACGCCATCTTCGGTCTCCAAGCGGACAGCGCCGGGCCTGGTGACTCGTACTACCCGATAAGGGCCTTCCCACTTTGGCGTCAACTTGTTTGAATTCTTGGTGGACTGAATCCGCCGAAGAACAAGGTCGCCTTTCTCAAGGCTTCGGGCATGAACTTTGCGGCTATGGTAGCGGCGCAAAGCTTGCTGGTAGCGTGCAGCTCGCACAGCAGCCTGAAGACGATTCTCCTCAAGGAGCACAGCGTCATCTTGCCGTAGTTGCTCTTGCTCAAGCTCATCATAAGCGAGCACTCGAGGTGATCCGTACGTGAGTTCCGTGGGGAGAACTGCTTCCGCTCCGTAGACCAGAGCGAAGGGCGTCTGGCCGGTGGCTCGATTTGGTGTCATTCTGGTTGACCAAAGAACCGCCGGCAACTCATCTATCCAGCGTCTTCCGCACTTTTTCAGTCTGTCAAAAGTCCTGGTCCTGAGACCGCGCAACACTTCAGCATTAGCCCTTTCTGCTTGGCCGTTGCTTCTCGGGTGAGCAACAGAGGCAAAACAAATCTTGCCGCCAAAGTCTTGGACGTACTGCATGAAGGTGCGACTTGTGAACTGCGTGCCATTGTCGGTGATGATCCTGTTGGGTACACCGAAACGGCAAACTATCCCTTTAAAGAATTTGACGGCTGATTGTTCTGTCACCTTCCTCACTGCTTCCACCTCCGGCCACTTTGTGAACTTGTCGATAGAAACGTACAAGTACTCAAAGCCCCCGGTAGCACGGGGGAAAGGGCCCAGCATGTCGAGCCCCCAGACCGAAAATGGCCAGGAGAGAGGGACTGTCTGAAGAGCTTGAGCTGGTTGATGTGATTTCTTCAAATGAAACTGGCACGCTTCACACTTGGTGACTAGTGCAGTTGCATCCTGGAGAGCGGTGGGCCAAAAGAAACCTTGCCGGAATGCTTTCCCGGCAAGTGCTCTTGATCCTATGTGAGAACCACATATGCCTCCATGTATCTCTGCCAACAGCTCTAGCCCATCCTCCCGAGGAATGCACTTCAATTTCACACCGTTTGGTCGCTTTCTGTACAGGACATCATCGACGAATTTGTACATAACAGACCGACGGGCTACTCTTTCTGCTTCTTCCTGTTCCTCCGGGAGTTCTCCTGTCTGAAGGAAATGGACAATGTGCTGCGCCCATGCTGGAGCCTGAGGCTCGACGGCTAGGACTAAAGGCATCTCCTCCGCCGGGGGAACGTTTGTCTCGACAGCAAGGGCCTGAGGCCCTGCCGGAGCCCGTTGTTCCCCGGCAGGCATGTCGATCCCGGCAACTTCCTTACCGGCGGCTCCGGGGAGCTCTGCCGGGAAGTACTGACCAGAGTTCAACTTTCTTCTCTTTTCTTGCCGCATCGATGGCGCCACGGATGGTTGAGTCAATTGGAGCACAAAAGTTCTTGGTTCCACAGGCAACTTGTGGGCGGCACGCTTTGACAGGTCGTCAGCAACACTGTTCTTGGCACGAGGAACATGCTCCATTTGCAGACCATCAAAGCGCTCTTCCATTTTCCTCACTTCATCCACGTAGGCTTGCATCAATGGACTTTGATAACTCTTGTTAACTTGCCTGACGACAAGTTGTGAATCGCCTTTGATGACGAGCTTTTTGATACCAAGGTCTGCCGCGATCCTGAGACCGGCAAGCAAACCCTCGTATTCTGCAGTGTTGTTGGTCGAACTCTCCCGGGGAAAATGCATTTGGACTACGTACTTGAGGTGCTCTTCGGTGGGTGCGACAAGCAGCACGCCAGCACCGGCGCCTTGCAGCGAGAAAGCCCCATCAAAGTACATAACCCATTGCTGATCGATTTCCTTGCCGGGGAGAGTTGTTTCCTGAGCCTCTTCGTCCGGCATTGGGGTCCATTCTGCAATGAACTCCGCCAAGGCCCTGCTCTGGATCGTCGAAGTGCTTTCAAACTTGAGGCCAAAGCTCGACAACTCCAACGCCCACTCCACGATCCTGTCGGTTGCTTCTGGATTTTGCAAAATCCGTTGCAATGGAAAGCGAGTGACGACGGTGATTTCATGTGCTTGAAAATAATGGCGCAGCTTCCTCGAGGCCATAAGAAGGCCGAAAAGCAACTTCTGCACACCAGAATATCTTGACCTAGCTCCTTGTAAAAGAGAGCTAACAAAATAAACTGGGCGCTGCACCACCTTCTTCTTCTGCACTGGTTCTTCTGTTTGCGCAGATCCTGTCTTGCCAGGATCAACCCTTGCCAGGGAAGATCTTGCCGCGTCACCTGGCGGTCCTACCGCTGGTGTTGCTTCCTCATCAGCCTCTCTCTGCGCCACTAGCGCAGCACTAACCACTTGATTTGTTGCTGCCAGATACAGCAGCAACGGCTCTTGTGGTTTAGGCGCGACTAGCGTCGGCGAGGAAGAAAGGTATTTCTTCAAATCTTGCAGCGCAGCCTCCGCCTCCGGAGTCCATTTCATTGGACCTGCCTTCTTCAAAATTTTGAAAAAGGGCAGGGCGCACTCAGCAGATTTGGAAATAAACCTGCTTAGAGCAGCAACACAGCCGGCAAGACGACGCACATCCTTGACGCGTCTCGGCGCTTCAATTTGCTCAATAGCTTTGATCTTATCGGGGTTCGCTTTGATTCCCCGGCAAGATACAAAGAATCCGAGGAGCTTGCCGGAAGGAACACCGAACACGCACTTCTCAGGATTGAGCTTCAAGTTGATCTTGCGCAGATTTGCAAATGTTTCTTCTAAATCTTGAATGAGCGTCGTTTTGTCTTTGGTTTTGACCACTATATCATCCATATACGCCTCCATATTTCTATGGAGTTGAGGCTCAAAACCAATTTGGATTGCTCTCGCAAATGTCGAACCAGCACTTTTCAACCCGAAAGGCATTCGTATAAAACAATACGTACCACATGGGGTGATAAATGCGGTCTTCTCTTCATCTTCTTTTGCCATAAAAATCTGATGATACCCTGAATAGGCATCAAGGAAGGACAGGAGATCACAACCAGCGGTGGAATCCACAATCTGGTCAATGCGTGGCAAGGGAAAGGGATCTTTTGGACAGGCTTTATTGATATCTGTATAATCGATACAAAGCCTCCATTTCCCATTCGCTTTCCGCACTACAACCGGATTGGCCAACCAGGTTGGATGAAGCACTCCTTTGACCAATCCTGCCGCCTCCAGCTTTCTGATTTCTTTGGCAATGAATTCTTGCCGCTCCAAGGCTTGCTTCCTGACCCTTTGCTTGACAGGCCGCACATGAGGACAGACAGCAAGGTGGTGCTCAATTACCTCCCTGGGAACACCGGGGATGTCAGACGGTTGCCATGCAAACACATCGACATTCGCCCGCAGGAAGGCAATGAGCGTGCTTTCCTATTTGTCATCTAGGGTGGAACTTATGGTGAAAGTTCCCCCTGTTTCGTCCTCCCTGACGGGCACCTTCTTGGTCTCCGGCGAAGCAGCCTTGGATTTCTTGTTCTTGCCGGTGGAACTTTCTGGTGCATCCTCGACGGAAGCGCAGCACTCCGAGGAGGTGCGCATGCCGGAGTTCGCGCCAAGATTCTTGCCGGTCTTCTTCTTCCCCCTGGGAGTTCCAGCGGCAGGAGCAGGTGCCTTGATGGCAGGTGCTGCAACTGCTTCCCGGTAAAGTTGGTCGGCATAGATGAGCGCATCCTTCTTATCGGAATGGATAGTGATGACGCTCAACGGCCCAGGCATCTTTAAAACATTGTACGCGTAGTGTGATACTGCCATGAACTTAGCCAGCGCTGGCCGACCAAGGATCCCATTGTATGACATGGGGATCTTGGCGACATCAAACACCACCTTCTCGGTCCTGTAGTTGAGCTCGCTACCAAATGTCACCGGCAGCATAATCTTGCCCTTGGGCTGGGTTCTTCCCGGATTGACCCCTTGAAACGTACCCATTTCTTCGAGGTCCTCGTCGGGAATTTGGAGCTTTTTGAGCACATCCGGTGAGGTTAAGTTTAGGCCGGCCCCACCGTTAACTAGCATTTTCGTCACCTTGAGGTTGCGAATCATTGGCGAGACCAACAATGGCAAGCACCCAACCGCAGTTGTGCGATCAGGGTGATCCTCGGTGTCGAAAATGATAGGCGTGTTGGACCACTTCAGGGGCCTACATGCATCTGGGGATGGCTCTACCGCATTGACTTCCCGCACCCATTGTTTGAGTTGACGGTGGGAAGAATGCAGCGAGGCACCTCCATCGATACACATGGCCTCTGTAGCTTTCTGGAATTCTTGCTCACTGGACTCATCATCTTCTTCATCATCATCTTCTTCTTTGTCTCGGCCCCGAGCGGGCCTATCCTTCTGTTGCTTGGCCTTACCGCGGCGCCCCCCTCGGCCACCGCGCTTCTTGCCGGATCCGTCAGCACCATCTTGGCCCTTCTCCTTGTCTCGCCTTTCATATTCGGCCCTCTGTTTCTCGGCAAGCTGTTCAACTTGCCGGCAGTTCTGGAGATCATGGCCCTTGGTACGATGGATCTTGCAATACTGCTTGCCGGAGTTTTCCGACTTGTCGGCAGCCGCCAAGGCCTGACAGGAAGGGCACCCGGCAAGATCCTTGCCGGGGTCACCAACCTTGGCCTTCTTGGTGACGCCGGGGTTGTCGGATTCCTCGACAGCAAGCACGGCCTTGCTTCTGTGTTTCCTGTTCCGCCGCCGGCCTTTCCTTGACGGGGCCGCGGCATCTTCTTCTTCGGATTCGCCCACCGCGCCAACAGCCTCGCCAGGGAGTTTCCTCCCTTCTTCAGCTCAAGCGCATTTATCAGCTAGAGCGTAAAGCTCAGCAATACTCCTAACTTTGTTCATTGCCAGCTCTTCCCGCATTCTGCGGTTACGCACGTTCTGGTGAAATGCGCTAATGACAGCGGCAGGGTGAACGTCAGGAATATTGTACTGCACCCGGCTGAACCTCTACATAAACTTGCGCAGGGACTCGCCCTCCTTCTGAGGGATGATATGCAAATCACTCTCTTGGCCAGGAGCTTGGTGGCCTCCAACAAAGGCGCCAACAAACTGATGGCACAGATCTGACCAGGAAGAAATAGAATTCTCCGGCAAATGCATCAACCACGACCTGACGTTGGGTTTGAGCACCAACGGGAAGTAGTTGGCAAGTATCTTGTCATCTCGGCCCCCGGCAGCCTGCACCGCAATGGTGTAGATGCTCAGGAACTCCGAGGGATGGGTCTTACCGTCATATTTCTCCGGGACCTCCGACTTGAAGGTTCGGGAATTGGGCCACTAGACTTGCCGCAACTCACGGGTAAACGCTGGAGTCCCTACCTCATAAGGCAAGTCTCCTACGTCCCCTGGCGCAGGCTCGTCGACAGTCGGCCCTGCGCGCTTATCAGACTGATAGCGCGCTTCCCGTCGCCGCTCGATGGTAGTTCGAGCGTCCTCCTTGCCTCGTTCCTGGAGAACTTGACGCTGATCGCGGCGCATCCGTGGATTGGATGACGCCGTGGAAACTTCTTCACGGCGGTCGACCTGCTGGGTTGTCGGCCGCCGCTGGTGCCGCGGAGGGGAGTGCACTGTGGTTGCACCACCTCTGGTTTTCTCCACATCGGCTCGCGCCGGATCGATGGGCCTTCACTGCGAGGGCCCTGCCTCTTGTGGTCCATCTTTGTTGGCAAAGCCAATAAGGCTCTGGATAGTAGCTCGCCACTCCTCCATCTTCTCCGGGGCAGGAGGAAAATCGAGGAGCAGCTGCGCACGTGCCTAGGCTTCCGCTGGCGTAGGCGGCGGCGACAGGTGCGAGGTACGTGAGGTGCTCTGACTCCTAACCATATTAGAAGGAGCACCACCACGGTCACGCGACCGCGCGCCACCCCTGCCAGCAGCTCGGTGTGCATGCTGGTCCAGCGCATCTTGGGATCGGTGCGCAGAAATCTTTTCATGGGGACGCCCTGAACCGCCAGCGCCATGACGTTGCTCATCGTGCACGACCTGGGTAGGTCGTGAGGCTTGCGCCGGCGCGGGAGCTCCAGCAGGCGCCCTCCGATCTCTGGAGTTCGTTGTGCCACCCGTAGGCAACACAACGCCGTCTCTAGATCCAGCGGCGTGCAGGTTGCCACTGCCACTGCGAACGATGCCGCTCGCCTGGCTCGGATCACCAGAACGCCGTGGGGGTTCTAGTCCTCTTTCTTCTGCACCCACGCCGTCGCCCGTACGCGAAGGCGTAGGCAAAACGGACGTGGACGATTGTGCCGTCGCGGCGCTCTTCTTCTTGGGCGGCATGATGATGAAGAAATTGAGGCGCCGATCACTAGATCAGGTTCACGCAACCTTCAATCCCCCTACCTGGCGCGCCAAAGATGTCGGGGTACGACACCTATGGGATCCCGAGAGACCCCTTTACGATTCGGCGGGGGGAGAGGTATACGCAAAGAGCAGAACCAACGATCGACGCGGGAAGATTTTACCCAGGTTCGGGCCGCTGATCAGCGTAAAACCCTACTCCTGCCTTGTGTTCTTATTAGTGTTCTTGAGCCCAGCCTTCAGGAGCGCTCGCTGTGAACAGTACGTTCAAAGAGCAGCTACGCATGCATAATGGGCCAGAAGTTCTCCTCCCTGTAGCAGTTGCCTTGGGCCTCCTTTTATATGCTCAAAGGGGTCACCACAGTGGCAAAATGTACATACATTGAGGTGTAAAGTAGCTACAGGGTAATCATACCTAACCCCTGACGGACTAGGACGAACGCATTTAATGCACCGTGAGGTGTCCGTTTAGGTGTCCTTACTTTCTTGGGGATGGGAAAAGGGGCCATCCCATCAGCACCGCTTAAGCTCTCCTCCATTGGCGCGTCGCCACGCATCCAAAGAAGGACCCAGAATGTCGGGTTTATTGCTGCGCCAAAGCAGTGGCACAGCAACAAAACCTTGCCGGGCACCGATCCTTGCCGGGCTCCGCAGGCCACCCCGGCAAGATCTTGCCGGGGAAGCTGGCCTTCGGATTCCAGCTCTCCTTATCTGCTGATCCTCAGATCTCTGACTGGATGGTTTCTTTGATGGCTTGAATCAATCTCGAACTGTTCCCCGGCAAGCCTTGCCGCGAGGATGGCTACAACTGCCCATGCACAAGTATGGGGTACTAGTGGCCCAATACTTAGTACACCGACAGGCCCCCTTGCGGTGAAGGTAAAGGCCTAATCCAGTTTGAGGTGGTATTGCTAGGGTTTCGACGACCAGGGAGCGGATACGCTTAACCTGGCTCTCGAGCTGTTGTTTCCTGTCCCTAAACCGCCGCCGGGTCGTCCCTTTATATACACAGGTTGAGGCCCGACGGTTCACAGAATCCCGGCCGGCTCATAAACGTGTCCGGCTCGGTATCCACTCTTTCTTATCTTACAATACAAGTCATATACTTATGGCGGTTTACATCTATGGGCCCTAACTCGCCTTTGGGCTTTGGGCCTTCTTATTAAGTCTCCTTCGTAATTCGCCATCTTCTATGTCTTCATGGGCTTCAATACAGGTAAATCACTATGAGCATAACCCGGCCCCTCCTGGGCGGTTTATACTCAATAGTTATATCCCCAACATTAGGCCCCAGGTTGATTTGAACTTGTTCATGTCAATCTTCAACACTTAGGAAAATTCCTTCTTCATTACCTTCGCAAAAATTTGTAACTCGTTGTGACAACATCTTCCGAGATCATGATAACCCGCCATGACGTCACCCAATTTGGAGCTCCTCGATTCCCGCGCATGCCACTTATCCATTCACCTTATAAATAGGGCCAGGGGTCCTTTTCACTTTCCCCCCTCGGCCTCTTCGTCTTCATCGCCTTCCTTGCGACGCGCTGCTCTCCAGCTGCCGCCATCGACCTTCTCCTCTACATCACCATCGGCCGCCGCTTCAACCTGACTTGGTCCAGATCTTGCTCACGCGCCTCCGCCGTTCAACAGCCTTGGTAAGTTCTTCCTTCTTCCCCCTCCGTAGATCTCATTAGGGTTCGAATGGATTCATGGAGGTTCGGCACTGTTCTTCACCTGTTCTTTGCTGTAGCATGAGGTTTGATTCAAGCTTGATATTTATCATGTGCGGCAATAATCCTAGTCCCTTTTTCCTCATCAGAGCATCTCTTTTAGGTAGAAAAAATCCGATCTGGACCTTCATAAACTGCTCAAGTACTAGTATTTTAGGTCTGAATATATTTTCATTTTCTGGCACGCGGTAGATCCAAAATTGCAATACCAATCTGTGAAACCTGTTTTTCATCACTTAGCCATTTTCCAACTTCAGATCTATACTTTCAATATCCGTGTAGGCGGTTTAACCTCAGAAAATAATAACCTGCCAGGTTCCATTAGTCCCCTCTTAAACCGCCAAGTGCTCGTCTTTGTGATTTGATAACGTCACTATCCGGTTTAACATTTATGCATGCTTCAACACTTTCTGCCTGTTAACTATGAACCTTAAACCGGCTCAAATATTTTCCAGGTTATCGTATAAATGGCCAAATCCTTTTATTCCTGTAACTGGGTTCAATCCCGGGTTACAGAAGAAGAACTAAACGGGTGTGTTGCAACCGGCGCTTTAGCGAAAAAGGAAGACATCCACTGGAGAGCCCCCAGTCCAGAAAATCCTCCTGAACCCAAGGATGGGGAAGTGATCGTTTTTGTTGATCATCTGAGTCGAGGGTTCAGCCCTCCCGGATCAAATTTTTTCCGTGATGTGCTTCACTTCTTCCAACTTCACCCTCAAGATATTGGGCCTAACTCCGTGTCCAATATTTGCAATTTTCAAGTGTTTTGTGAAGCCTACCTGCAAGAAGAGCCCACAGTCGACCTGTTCAGAGATTTCTTCTATTTAAACCGCCGTACTGAATTTACGGATGGGCCCAATACTGAACTTGGTGGGGTTTCAATTCAGAAGAGAAAAGACATCAGCTTCCCTCACGCTAAGCATCATAGCCATCCCAAAGATTGGAATCAAACTTGGTTCTATTGCCAAGATACATCTCCAGCTGGCGAGAATCCTCTGCCGGGTTACCGTGCTCACCGGCTTACCGATGCACATCCATTCCCCCAAAGACTCAATGCAAAGGAATGGTCCAAATATGCACCACATCTTTCAAAGCTCAGAGCCTTTATGGCAAAAAGTTTGACAGGCATTGATTTTGTCCGTTGCTGGGTATCTTGGAGCATTTTGCCTTTAAGCCGTCGCCCTGGTTTAATGTGTGAGTACACAGGGGATTTGAAAGACCCTCAACGCCACACTGATATTCAGTTGACTGACGCTGAAATTACTGAATCTGTCAAGAAGATGTTGGATGAACCGGTGACCGACTGTAGCAAAACATGACTTAGTCCTTTCTGCGCTTCAAATAAACCGCCAGCTGTAAGAATTGCCCCACTCCTGCTTTAATCTGTATTCTTAATACTCCCTTATAATCTTTTCAATCTTTAAACAGGGTGATGATCCGTTCTGGAAGAAGAAACCGCAGGATAAACCGGCCAAAACACCTCGTGTCAAGACCAAGGTCAACAAGAAGCCCGCTAAGAAGAAAAACACCGAGCCTACCGAGTTAAACATTGACGATGATAATCCGGAGTCAGAGGTAGAACTTGATTCACTTGGCTCTTTTTTCATACATCTCATTGACGATGATTTTTATCAGGACGACGTAGAAGCTAGCCGCGCAAATGACGTAGAGGTAACTATTCTCTCATCCGGTTCAGAACCTCTGCCCACACAGAAAACCCGACAAGCAAGCCGGAAAGTAAGATTTTCTCACCCCCTAGCTTACTTGGATCCAAACTTTCTTTTGAAGAAGCAGCAACACGAAGCTCGCCGCACAACCTGGCATAGCGGCATGTGGTCACTTCTTCCGGTTTACCGAATTCGCTAGTTCGTAAACGCCGCCCAGAGGTCTCTTCTATCTCTGACACATCTTATCCCAAGGCGGGTTATTTCCGACAACCTCTTAATCCGTCTGATTCAAACTATCAGGGAACTTCCCTTTCATCCTCTGGCGAGTCCACAGGGACACAAATTCCAACCCTCAAAGCTGTTCCTGGGTGAGCATTTTTTTAACTAACCCCTTATACCTTATGCTTGATCATTATACTAACCTGTTATTTGCGTCTCTGTCAGAGCCAAGGCCAGACCGAGTAAAAAGGCCAAATTGAACAAACCGGCTGATGATAGCACGCCAACTGATCCGGAAAAGAACCCGGAACAGTTTGAACCAAATACTGAAGCCATTCTTGATGATCCGCCACCGCAAGATCATGAAACCTTTGTTGAACAGATGGAAACTGATCCAATGGGTCATGCTGATAAACCGCCAAGCCCAACTAAGGCTGCTGATGATAAAGCTGACGATGTTGTAGTTACCGGTGTCAGGTATACAGCCCCAGGCAACCCCACTGCTCTGTCAAAACATAGTGCCAAAGAAGAATTTTCTGCTGTTGACAAGGGCAAGTGGAAGGCGGACTTGGAAAGCTATGCCCACCTCAGCGCCCAAGATATTCATTCTGGGTTTTTAAACCGTTTGTACACAAGCCGTGATTATGAAGCCGGTTTACTGAACATGATGAAGGAGCGATATGAGGTAAATGCTGTTAACTCTGCATAAATATTCTTCCCTTAGCCGCCAAGTTTACTGGACATAAAAGAATAGAATGTTCTGCAAACTTTCAAGAGCCATATAGATCAACTCCACTAGCCCGCAAGGGCCGGTTTATAATGTCAATATGAACCGGGACTTTAGAATAATAACTCTTCAATTTCACCTGTGTAGCCCCCAAGGGTCGACTTAACAAATATGTTAAGTTGAGACTAATTATGCTGTAAGGCTCAAAATTCTTACTTAGGACCTTTATAATCCGGTTGACCATCAAGCTGATAGTTGTTACGTGCTTGGGACTTGTAATTTTTTTTATAAGAAGCAATAGACATTAGCCCCCAAGTGCCAAGTATATTACTTGTTATGTGCTTGGGACTTTGAATATGCACTGCTATCTAATTAATTACATGTCTCTTGCGGGCTGATCTTAACAAGAAGGAATCTCAAATTGCCGACCTTCAAGAAAATATCAAGTCGCAACAAGCCGAGACCTCCAAAGCCAAGGAGGAACTGACCAGTGCCTTAACAGCAATGGAAAAACTGAAGGAGAGCTTCAAGAACGAGCGGGCAGGTTGGGATATAGAAAAGTCAACTCTGCTGAAGAGGGCTGAAGATGCTGAGGCTGCCCTTAATCCGGTAGCTGAGGAGCTGACTGGCTTGAAACAGCAAATAAATGCCATGACCGCTGCTGTATTTGGTAAATAACTTCTTCATAAGCTTTGAACATGTATTATGTAAGAGATTGCCGGTTTACCGATGTTTTTGATGATGCAGGAACTCGCATTGCTCATCTTGGCTCAGATATGCGGCAAAAACTGAAAGTCGCCTATACACTTATAGAGCAATTATATACTGGCGTACAACGGGTTATCTGCACAGCTTCCCATAATAAACCGCCCCCAACCTTGATCAAGGAGACGTTGGAAAGGCTGGCGATGATGCCTGCACGGTTTGAAGAGCTAAAGAAGTCAGCTGCCAGGGCGGGTGCTCTTACTACACTGACTCGGGCCAAAGCTTGGATATCTGATCTTGATCCGGCTGATGTGGGAAACGGCTACCCGAGCATAAAGGAGGACGGGTCAGAGTTTAATAACGACAACCTCAGAGCCTTGACGAGGGAAATGCGCCCATTGGCTAGCAAATTGGCTGAAGAAACCGATCTTTCACATTATCAGTCGATTTATGATGCCAACAACAAGAGAGTTAACGCGCCAACTTATGATGCTCCAAATCTTATTCCTCCAATCCGTAAGCATACCTATGCCCCTGATGTTGACCCCTCCACACTTATAAGTGATGAAGCTGTATTCAAGGCCTTAACTGGGATCGATTGGACCACCATTGACTTCCAGCCACTGGGTAGAGAAGAGGAAGATGAACCGGCGCTGGACGATCCGCAACCTTCAAGTCAGCCAGGCCAGGACTCGTAAACCGGGGGCCGGTTTAGCAACTGCTTTCGTTAAGGCTTGTTAAAACAATTATTCTTTTGGGCACCAAACGCCTTGTAATAGGCTAGCTTAAACTCTTGTTCTGCTATGCCATCGTGCATATTTACTTTGCATGACACTGCTAATCCACCATGTTAAGATATGCCACTTATGCTTATAATACTAACAATGTGGAATCTGCTCCTGCATGCAACGGATTAAAAGTGTCCTGGCGGTTTACCGCTGGACGGGTCATAACGCCCAATATAAAACCATGGAACCTAACATAGCTTATACCCAAGGCTGGACTTTAAGAATAACCAAATTTGAAATATATCATACCTGTGATATTTGATCACACTGTTGGTTTACCAAACCGGTGTAGTAAGGGGGAGAACCCAAACTTTGAGCACTGGTAATTATCATAGATTGCTTGGCTTATGAACAAAACCAGGCCGGGTTAATAAACACCGGATATTATCTTATCTCATACTGGCAACTTATAGTCAAAAGCCAGGCCGGGTTAATAAACACCGAATGTTATCTTATCTCATACTGGCGACTTATAGTCAAAAACCAGGCCGGGTTAATAAACACCGGCTGAATTATGATCATAAAGCATTATAAGCCTCATCAAATAAACCTCAAAAAAAACTATGGAATAAAACAAACAAAAAAACAAGGCTTTTCATGGGCTGCCAGGCCGAAAATCGAGTGCTTTCACGGTCCGCACAGCCACTGAGTTAAACCTATATACAAACCTTATAAGATGGACCTCACATAACCAATCGTCGTTTTAACTTTGACAAGTTCAGGGTCTGTATAAGATTGACTTGTCAAACGTTCGGCGGGTCATTCCAGGAATACCTGGGCGGAGTGGCTTACTTAAAAAGGCAGGATAACCCGGGGTTTTAGGTGAATACACCTGGCTTCCAAGCCTGGCTTTTAAGCCTATTACAAGGGTTATACAAACTCTTTGTTCTTTAGAATCAAGGAGCCCCCAAGTAATATTTTTGAGTTGTGCTCAAGGGGCACCTATGTTTGAGCTGTGATTTTGCAACAAACTCTCTTTGGTACCTTTAACCTGGGTAGCAAGCCCCCAAGTTTTTTTTTCAATTGGCTTATAAGCCGGTTCAAAGGGTAATCATAACTTCGCTCATAAGCCAGAAGCCCCCAAGTAACCAAAGACTCATTAAGAAAAAACGACAGAGGCCCTGCTTTAGCAGGGGTGCCGGTTTATTATATTGATCACAATATATACATTGTCAAAAATATGTACATCAGAAGAGCCAATGGCTCAGGTGTAGTACGGCCGAAGATGAGCGATATTCCACGGCCGGTGAGTCTCTTCATCCGACGTGCGTGAGTCCTTGTGGTCTCGAACATCAATAAGGTAGTATGACCCGTTGTTCAGATTCTTGCTGACCCCAAAGGGTCCTTCCCAAGGTGGGGATAACTTGTGCATATCATTCTGATCCTGGATAAGCCGGAGCACTAAGTCGCCTTCTTGAAAGGTTCTGGTCTTGACCCGGTGGCTGTGATAACGACGTAGATCTTGCTGGTAAATCACCAAATAAGCCGCTGCGAGATCACGCGCCTCGTCTAACAGGTTAAGTGCATCCTGACGTGCCTTTTCATTATCAGCTTCAACGTAAGCCGCCACACGGGGTGAGTCATGACGGATGTCACTGGGGAGAACCGCCTCTGCTCCATAGACCATGAAAAAAGGCGTGTAACCTGTAGATCTGTTGGGCGTTGTTTTGATGCTCCATAGCACCGAGGGTAACTCTTCTACCCAACAACCCGGCGTCCTCTGTAAGGGAACCATAAGTCGGGGCTTGATGCCTCTCAGGATCTCTTGATTGGCTCTCTCAGCTTGACCATTAGATTGGGGGTGAGCCACCGACAATACATCAAGCCGGATATGCTCACGTTGACAAAATCCTTTCATAGCACCCTTGGAGAGATTAGTGCCATTGGCTATTACAATGCTGTGTGGAAAGCCAAAACGGAAGATCACCTTCTTCATGAATTGAACCGCCGTTGCTGCATCACACTTACTGACTGGCTCTGCCTCTACCCACTTAGTGAATTTATCAACCACCACCAAGAGGTGGGTCGTCTTATCCTTGGACCTCTTAAAAGGTCCAACCATATCAAGCCCCCAAACTGCAAATGGCCATGTGATTGGAATCATTCTCAACTCCTGAGCCGGAACATGAGCTTGACGTGAAAACTTCTGACAACCGACACATTTTTTGACTAAGTCCTCAGCATCAGCATGAGCCGTCAGCCAATAAAAACCGTGACGAAAAGCCTTGGCTACAAGAGATTTAGAGCCGGCGTGATGACCACAATCTCCTTCATGGATCTCACGCAGAATCTCACAGCCTTCTTCAGGAGAAACACAACGCTGAAACGCCCCGGTAACACTGCAATGGTGCAGCTCTCCATTGACAATTGTCATTGACTTGGACCGCCGGGTTATTTGCCTGGCCAATGTTTCATCCTCAGGTAACTCGCCCCGGGTCATATATGCCAAATATGGAACTGTCCAATCAGGAATAACATGAAGAGCCGCCACCAACTGAGCTTTCGGGTCAGGAATAGCCAAATCCTCCTCTGTAGGTAACTTGACCGACGGGTTATGCAAAACGTCAAGAAAGACATTAGGTGGCACCGGTTTACGTTGAGAACCCAACCAGCTTAAGGCATCAGCTGCTTCATTTTTCCTCCGATCAACATGCTCAACTTGATAACCCTTGAAGTGACCAGCAATAATATCCACCTCTCGTCGATAAGCCACCATGAGAGGATCCTTAGAATCCCAAGTACCAGAGACTTGTTGAGCCACCAAATCTGAGTCACCAAAGCACCTTACCCGGCTTAAGTTCATCTCCTTAGCCATCTGAAGACCGTGGAGCAAGGCCTCATATTCAGCTGCATTGTTAGTGCAAGGGAACATCAAACGGAGAACATAACAAAATTTATCACCTCGAGGGGAAGCTAGCACAACTCCAGCCCCCGAGCCCTCCAATTGCTTGGACCCATCAAAGTGAATAGTCCAATACGTGTTATCTGGTTTTTCCTCAGGCATCTTCAGCTCTGTCCAGTCATTGGTGAAATCCACCAGTGCTTGAGACTTGATGGCCGTGCGAGGCATATACTTCAAACCATGAGACCCAAGTTCAATGGCCCATTTGGCAACCCGGCCAGTTGCTTCCCTGTTTTGGATGATATCTCCTAAAGGAGCAGAGCTAACCACAGTAATGGGGTGACCCTGAAAATATTGCTTAAGCTTCCGGCTTGCCATGAAAACCCCATATACAAGCTTCTGCCAATGTGGGTATCTCTGCTTGGACTCAATAAGCACTTCGCTGATATAATAAACCGGCCGTTGAACCGGATATTCCTTGCCTGCCTCTTTCCTTTCAACCACAATAGCCACACTGACAGCCCGGCTATTAGCAGCCACATATAACAACAGCGGCTCCTTATCAACAGGCGCAGCTAGGACCGGCGGCTCAGCCAGCTGCTTCTTAAGCGCCTCAAATGCCTCATTAGCAGCGTCACTCCAGACGAAGTCATCTGTCTTTTTCATCATCTGATACAAAGGGATGGCCTTCTCACCGAGGCGGCTTATGAACCGGCTTAGCGCCGCAATACGACCCGCCAGACGTTGAACATCATTGATACACGCCGGTTTAGCCAGAGAAGTAACGGCTTTGATCTTCTCCGGATTAGCTTCAATGCCCCTGTTAGACACCAGAAAGCCCAAAAGCTTGCCCGCCGGCACACCAAAAACACACTTGGCCGGATTAAGCATCATCTTATAAACTCAGAGATTATCAAAGGTTTCCTTCAAGTCATCTATCAACGTCTCCTTCTTTCTGGATTTCACCACAATATCATCCACATAAGCATGAACATTGCGTCCAATCTGATTATGAAGACAATTCTGCACACATCGCTGGTAAGTCGCCTGGGCACTCTTGAGCCCAAAAGGCATAGACACATAGCAGAAGGCTCCAAAGGGAGTTATGAAAGCTGTTTTCTCCTGGTCCTTAACTGCCATCTTGATCTGATGATAACCAGAATAAGCATCCAAAAAACTCAAACGCTCACAACCCGCCGTAGCATCAATAATCTGATCAATACGAGGGAGAGCAAAAGGATCAGCCGAACAAGCCTTGTTTAAATCCATGTAGTCCACACACATGCGCCAAGTGCCATTCTTCTTAAGTACCAGCACCGGGTTAGCCAACCACTCAGGATGAAAAACTTCAACAATAAACCCAGCCGCCAAGAGCTGGGCTACCTCCTCACCAATGGCCTTACGCCTTTCTTCATTGAAACGACGAAGAAACTGCTTGACCAGCTTAAACTTGGGATCAATATTGAGAGTGTGCTTAGCGAGTTCCCTCGGTACACCTGGCATGTCAGAAGGTTTCCATGCAAAGATGTCCCGGTTCTCACGGATGAACTCGATGAGCGCGCTTTCCTATTTCGGATCCATATTAGCACTGATGCTGAACTACTTGGATGAATCGCCAAGAAAAAAATCAACCATCTTAGTGTCATCTGCTGATTTAAACTTCAAAATTGGATCATGCTCTGTAGTTGGCTTTTTCAAAGACGTCATATCCGCCGGATCAACATTGTCCTTGTAAAATTTTAACTCCTCCGTTGCACAAACCGACTCAGCATAAGCCGCATCACCTTCTTCACATTCCAAGGCTATCTTTCGGCTCCCATGTACTGTGATGGTCCCCTTGTAACCCGGCATCTTGAGCTACAGATAAACATAACAAGGCCGTGCCATGAACTTGGCATAAGCCGGCCGTCCAAACAGAGCGTGATACGGGCTGTGAATCTTAACTACTTCAAAGGTCAATGTCTCTGACCTAGAGTCATGATCATCTCCAAAGGCAACTTCCAGAGCTATCTTACCAACAGGGTACGCCGACTTACCAGGCACCACACCATGGAAAACTGTATTCGACGGTTTAAGATTTTTATCTGTCAACCCCATGCGACGGAAAGTTTCGTAAAAAAGGATATTGATGCTGCTCCCTCCGTCCATGAGTACCTTGGTAAACTTATACCCTCCAACCTGGGGTGCAACCACCAATGCTAGGTGACCCAGATTATCAACCCGGGGCGGGTGATCTTCCCAACTCCACACGATGGGCTGCTCAGACCAGCGCAAGTAACGGGGAACCGCCGGTTCAACGGCGTTCACTGCCCTTTTATGAAGCTTCTGATCACGTTTGCATAAATTTGTGGTGAAGACGTGGTACTGCCCACTATTCAGCTGCTTTGGGTTACTCTAATACCCAGATTGCTGCTGCTGATTCCCCTGACCTGACTGTTGATGGTAGCCACCCTGATTGCCTTGATTGCCCTGATTACCTTGGAATCCAGAACTAGAACCGCCACCGCCGTAACCTGGCCCATGAGAACCGGACCTTGAACCACCACCCGGTCCATGATTGTCTTGAAAAAGATTGGATTTTTTATACTCCTTCATGATGTAGCAATCCTTCCAGAGGTGGCCAGACGGTCTTTCTCGCATCCCATGCCTTGGGCAGGGCTGATTTAGCATCTGCTCAAGATTAAAGCCTGACCCTCCGGCCCGTGGGGGCGGTTTACCTTTACGACGCTGGCCATTATTCTGTGCGTTGGTGTTAGCCACAAAGTCCAAACTATTATCAGCTTTCCGCTTACCATTGCCTCCCTGATTCGCCTGATTATGCTGCTGTCCTCTCGTGCTGCTGCTCTTCTTTCCCTTTCCCGGCTTATCATCATCAGACTCGGGGTCCTTGGTACCATCAGAGTCAGCGTACTTAACCAGAGCCGCCATCAGCTCTCCCATGTCATTGCAGTGGCGCTTGAGCCGACCCAACTTCTACTTAAGAGGCGTAAACCGGCAATTCTTCTCCAACATTATGACCGCTGAACCGGCATTGATGAGACCCGATGAATGTAAGATGGTCGAAACCCGGCGCACCCAATGGGTTGTGGACTCACCCTCTTCTTGGACACAGGCATCCAGATGCACAATTGACATAGGCTGCTTGCACGTATCTTTGAAATTCAGGATAAACCGGGCCTTTAACTCGGCCCATGACCCAATGGAGTTGGCAGGGAGCCCCTTCAACCAAGTGCGAGCCATTCCATCCAACATCAGGGGGAAATATTTAGCACATGCCGCATCGCTAACATCTAGCAACTCCATGGCCATCTCATAACTCTTGATCCATGCTTCAGGAGGTAAATCGGCTGTATAGTTAGGCACCTTGCGAGGACCCTTAAAATCCTTGGGCAGACGCTCATTACGTATGGACGGCACTAAACATGGCACGCCCAAATTCCTAAAGGTTACACCTGGCTCCACCGAAGTTGTCGGACGAACCGGAGAAGGTTGACGGGCCGCATATTGCGCCGCCAGCTCGGCCTCTCGACATGCTCTACCTTGATCCATCACATTCTGAGCATCAGCACCACCGCCCGCCGGGTTATGTCCATGAGGCAGGTTATGGTTCCGCCCACTGCTTGACACAGCTGGTTCATCAATATGCCTACTGTAACTCCGGCTTGGGCGAGGGGTGGAATGAATCCGGCTTCGACTGTAAGAATAAGCCTGCTACTGAACCAATGCTGTCTGAAGGAGCTCTCTAGCCCTCCGCATCTCCACTGCCGTTGGAGACTCGCCTTCAACCGGGATAGCCGCCAATCATGACGCCGCAGCGATCATGTTATCCAAAGGGTTAGAGTAATGACCCAATGGTGTTGGCATGTGTTGCGGCGGGATATTGTTCTGACGAGGCGGATCCGTGGTGCGCGGCTGAAGTGGCGCTCCCGTCCCAGGCGCTTCAACCCGGTCCGCCACTGGCGGGTTACTGGTTCCTGCTCCTGGCGTGTTAAAGAGGTTCCTCGCCTCGTAAACCGGTGGCAGGCGAGACTGATGCCTCATCCTCATGACTTCGTTTGAAGCGTTCTGATCTTGTATGAGCCGGTAAGACTCCGACTGAATCCGCTGCACCTGAGCATCCAACGTAACCCGCTCCGCAGCCATCCTGGCATCTTCAGCTGCCAGTTCTTCCTTAGCTTAAGCTATCTGATCTCGCAATTTCACGACTTCCGCGTTATGCTGATCTTGATTATACGGGTTAACCTCCATCGTCAGCAGTGTTGCCAAGGCGTCTAGTAAACCGGACAAGACTTGAGCCAGCGGGCGCGCAGGGCCTCCTGCCCCGGCTGCCATCGTCGCTGCTGACCCGGAAATCAATGCCGCTGCAGTTGAAGAGTGCTGCACTGGCTGCGTATCGGCCATGAAGATTGCAACCCGGTTCGGCGGCTCATAGGCGTCCGGAACACTATCGCCATCAGAACAGCCCCCAAGCCGACCGTCTTGCAGTTGATACAATGACTCGGTCTCACCGGTGGATGACTCGCCATCAGAATAGACAACTGTCTCACCGTCAGATACCGATTTATCCTCGGATTCTGCACCATTGATGAATCCCACGAAGGCACGACTCATGGCGGGCTGAACTCGGGCGGGTTTTGCACGCTGAGCCGTCTCGATGATGTCGGTGCAGGTGTCCGGCTCAGGGCCCGGTTCGCCGATCTTGCCAATGAAGACGTGAATTCCACCGAAGGGGACCCGGTACCCGTACTCAATTGAGCCGGCCTCGGGGCCCCAGCCTTCGTCGTCGATGTAGAGCTTGCCGCGACGACTCTTGGTCATCCGGCCCACAGCGTATCCCTTGATCCCTTCGAAGTTGCCCTTCAAGAACTCGAAACCACCGTGCACTGGCCCCACGGTGGGCGCCAACTGTCGTGGAATAGTCACGGCAGATGTTCTAGTGTGAGGACTTAGTCGTGGAGCCATCGCAATGAGGTTAGTTTAAAGGGGTTAATCAGGACAAAGGACACAGGGAGTTTATACTGGTTTGGCCCCCTTGCGGTGAAGGTGAAGGCCTAATCCAGTTTGAGGTGGTATTGCTAGGGTTTCGACGACCAGGGAGCGGATACGCTTAACTTGGCTCTCGAGCTGTTGTTTCCTGTCCCTAAACCGCCGCCGGGTCGTCCCTTTATATACACAGGTTGACGCCCGGCGGTTCACAGAATCCCGGCCGGCTCATAAACGTGTCCGGCTCGGTATCCACTCTTTCCTATCTTACAATACAAGTCATATACTTATGGCGGTTTACATCTATGGGCCCTAACTCGCCTTTGGGCTCATAAACGTGTCCGGCTCGGTATCCACTCTTTCCTATCTTACAATACAAGTCATATACTTATGGCGGTTTACATCTATGGGCCCTAACTCGCCTTTGGGCTTTGGGCCTTCTTATCAAGTCTCCTTCGTAAGTCGCCATCTTCTATGTCTTCATGGGCTTCAATACAGGTAAATCACTATGAGCATAACCCGGCCCCTCCTGGGCGGTTTATACTCAATAGTTATATCCCCAACATGTTATATTGTACAATTCTTGTTTTAGATTTTTTGCAGGGAAACTTCTTTCCAAATGGGAAAGGCCATATATCATCGAAGAAGTTTATCGCTCTGGATATATTAAGATCAATAACGTCGAAGGCACTAATCTGAAGGTGGTCCATGGACAAAGAATTAAGCACTATATCTCAGGTACACCTATTAATGTTGAAACTAATATTATTCAAACTATGACACCAGAGGAATACATAAAAGAAACCTTCCAGAACACTTTAGAACCCTGAAAAGGAAGAGGTACGTGATATGGTAAGTAAACCGACTCCATAAATTCCGCAAAAATATTTTCTGTCAGTTTTGGAATATTAGAAAAAAATAAAAAAAATAAGAAACAACCGGGAAGGCAACCCAGGTGCCCACTAGGCACCAGGGCGCACCTGCCCCACCTGGCGCGCCCTGGTGGGTAGTGGGCCCCTCAGGTACCTTCCCGACTCCGTTTTTCTATCGTATACTTGTTTCCCAAGATAAAAATTCTTTATATATACCCCCGGACGATTTGACCACCGTATCGCGGAGAAATCCTCTGTTCTTGTTTCGTGCTGTTTTCTGTTAGATCTGTCAAGCTAGGCATCATGTCTTCTCCCTCCTCCAACAATGTAGAAGGCGATGCTTGGTTGCTACAGGTGGAGTTAAGGGAAGAGGGAATTGAGGAGGTTGCCATGGAAGAAGATGAAGGGAACTCGCTTGGAGTCCACCCTCCGACCTCCGAGAGGGGCACACTGGCTGGCATCTCCACTCTTCGTAATCCCCATCAAGCCATGAGATCAACAAACGATCAAGGGATCCATGAAGTGCAAGAAGGACTCCCTCCAAGGAGGCATTTACACAGGTTACATCGAAACAATTTTCATAATTTGATTCACAACTATGAGGTCGAAAATACTCCTCGTGTGCACATACCATCCAATTGGGACATATCTCGTCCAAGAGAAAGTGATGCAGGAACAAACCCTTGGGGACCGGGGAATAAACATATTATGGCTGAGGTGGAGAAGAACACTAAGTTGCTTCGCCGAGCCCTCCAAGAGATTCAAATTTTGAGGGAAGCACTCATGAATATGTTGGAGGACAAGCCCACTACTTCACCACCATCACCAAAGAAGGAAACATGAGTACACGGGTATGGGCACTCCCCTTGGCTTGATCCAAGCTTGGGGGAGTTGCCCCGGTATCGTATCATCATCACTTTTATTACCTTTACCTATCTTAGTTCGATCCTTAGCTATTTCGTGATTTAGTTGAATAAAAGTTTATTATGATCTATTTTCCAGCGCTAGTTTCTTGATCTATCTATCTATGTAATCGAGTGAGAGTTATATAATAAGGTTTAGTTTGAGTTTTTGCTTCTTTACCTTTCTTGTTTCAATCAAAATAAAGGAAATAATGAAAAAGATCATATGCGAATCTTATAGTAAGTAATGACATCACATAAGGAAAAGTATAAGTGGTAAAATTTATTGAAAGTTGACAAATATAGCATTGGTCAATGATGCAATTCATGACAGAATTAATAAGGGAAGAGAAGATTCACATGCAAATATACTATCCTGGACATCTTTTATGATTGTGAGCCCCCATTAAATATTTTATGCCAAATTTTTTACGTTGGACAAGGAAGACAACGTAATGATTTATGTTTGTTCATATTCACATAGAAGTTATATTGTCATAGATCCTCCAACATGTGGTGCTTGCTCAATATCTTTGCTAGCAAAAATCCGCACTAAGTAGAGATACTACTTGTGCATCCAAAACCCTTAAACCCATCCATGTTTTGAGAGTCCACCATACCTACCTATAGATTGAGTAAGATCCTTCAAGTAAGTTGTCATCGATGCATAAGGCAATAAAAACTTGCTTCTAAATGTGTTTGATCTTTTAGTGTAAGGGAAAATAAGCGTTGTACGAACTTGTGATGGCAAAGTAATAAAAGCGATGGACTGGATGATAAAAGTTGCTATCATAAGGGGCAATATAACGTGACGTTCTTTTGCATTAAGAGATTGTGCATACAAAATCAAAAAGCGCATGACAACCTCTGCTTCCCTCTGCTAAGGGCCTATCTTTTACTTTTATGTATTTACTTTTTATGCAAGAGTCAAAGTGTTCTCCTCTATTCCTTTTTATTTTTCTCTTTTGCAAGTATCATGTGGTGGGGCAAGATCTGGGCACATATATCCAGTCGGATATGAGTGATCATGAGTTATTATTGTTGACATCACCCTTGAGGTGAATAAGTTGGGAGGCGAAACTATAAGCCCCAATCTTTCTATGTATCCGTTTGAAACTTTTTGATCCATATATATGTTTTGAGTGTTAGCAATCATAGAAGATTAAATGATGGTTGAGTATGTGGACTTGCCAAAAGGCTCCGATACGAGACCTTTCCTGAAAATATGATGAATTGCAATTACAAAGTTGACTGAGAACTTAGTTTGTTGGTTTTCAATAAAGTTTACGCTTCATACTTCGATGTTGTGATGAATTGTTACTTTCTCATAAGAAGTTTTATGGTAAAGTTTATTGCTGTTATAATAATAAGCATGATGCTACTATGTCCGCATTTTATTTTTATTGACACCTCTCTCTCTAAACATGTGGACATGATTTTCGATATCGGCTTTCGCTTGAGGACAAACGAGGTCTAAGCTTGGGGGAGTTGATACGTCCATTTTGCATCATGTTTTCCTACTATTATTTATAGTTTTTTTATGCAATATAATACTTTGTGGAGTAATTCTAATGCCTTTTCTCTCATAATATGCAAGGTTTACACAAAGAGGGAGAATACCGGCAGCTGGAATTCTGGACCTGAAAAAGCTATGTCAGAGATACCTATTCTGGCACATCTCCAAATGAGCTAAAATTTTACGGTGAGTTATTTTGCAATAAAAATACTGGAGAAAAGAAATACCGGAGGGGGCCATCCCAGGTGCCCACTAGGCACCAGGGCACGCCACCCCCTCCAGGCGCGCCCTGGTGGGTAGTGGGCTCCTCGGCCCACCTCCGGTGCCCATCTTCTGGTATATAAGGTCTTTTGACCTAGAAAAAATAATAAGAAGATGACTTTCGGGACGGAGCGCCGCCGTCTCGAGGTGGAACTTGGGCAGGAGCACTTTTGCCCTCCGGCGGAGCGATTCCGCCGGGGGAACTTCCCTCCGGATGGGGGAAATCGAAGCCATCGTCATCACCAACAACCCTCTCATCTTTGGGAGGCCAATCTTCAACAACACCATCTCATCTCAAACCCTAGTTCATCTCTTGTGTTCAATCTTTGTATCAAAACCTCAGATTGGTACCTGTGGGCGACTAGTAGTGTTGATTACATCTTGTAGTTGATGCTAGCCGGTTTATTTGGTGGAAGATTATATGTTCAGATCCATTATTGTATTTATTACTCCTCTGATCTTGAGCATGAATATGTTGTGTGAGTAGTTACTTTTGTTCTTAAGGACACGGGAGAAGTCATGTTGCAAGTAATCATGTGAATTTGATATTCGTTTGATATTTTGATGATATGTATGTTGTGATTCCCTTAATGGTGTTATGTGAACGTCGACTACATGACACTTCACCATCTTTGGGCCTAAGGGAATGCATTGTGGAGTAGTTATTAGATGATGGGTTGCTAGAGTGACAGAAGCTTAAACCCTAGTTCATGCATTATTCCGTAAGGGGCCGATTTGGATCCATATGTTTAATGCTATGGTTAGATTTTATCTTAATTCTTCTTTCGTAGTTGCGGATGCTTGCGAGGGGGGTTAATCATAAGTGGGAGGCTTGTTCAAGTAAGAACAGCACCCAAGCACCGGTCCACCCACATATCAAATTATCAAAGTAGAGACCGCGAATCAAATCAACACGATGAAAGTGACTAGATGAAATTCCCGTGTGTCCTCGAGAACATTTTACTTATTATCTCAGAACGTTCCAGCCTGTCCTTTGATACAAAAAGGATTGGGCTACCTTTCTGCACTTATTGTTACTATTGTTACTCGTTACTTGTTACAAATTATCTTGCTATCAAACTACATGTTACCGACAATTTTAGTGCTTGCAGAAATTACCTTGCTGAAAACCGCTTGTCATTTCCTTCTCCTCCTCGTTGGGTTAGACACTCTTACTTATCGCAAGGACTACGATTGATCACCTATACTTGTGGGTCATCATGGGACATACAAGGGCCGGAAGTTACAACGGGCTGGAATCATATTGGAGGGCCCAGATAACGCTACTGGGCCTAATTCGGATAGGCCATAACGGGCCGCGAGTTAGCGGGCTGTAAATGGGCTATATGCGAACAGGCCGTTAACAGGCTTTCGTGGCCCAGCCCGCTACCATTTGACCAAGTCAAACGGGCCGGCCTTTTGACCTAAATGGACCACTGTTGGGCCGAGCCACGTGTCGACGTATCATAGGCGCGTCCCATCCATTGGCTGGATGACATCTGTCCAAATGCGGAGCTGACACGTGGTTTCTTCGGCCAATGAGAATTTTACACGTGGAAAATCGCTATTGGTCATTGCTGTTAACGGGTTATCGGTTCCAAAACTGGACCCGATAGCTTAACAATGACCCGTTATGGTGGATGCCACGTGTCGGTTACCCTTGACGAAAACACTTCCATGACGTGCCATTTATCGTCATGGAAGTGGTCACTTCCGTGATGATAATTTAATTATTGTCATGGAACACTTCTATGACAACACATGTATGACTATCTTGATTCTGTCATAAAATCATCATGGATGTACATGCATGACAGAAAACGTGACCTACTGTGACAAACATGTATCATCACGGAAGTGTATTTTTTTTGTAGTGTAAGTGACATCTCATGAGCAAAAATCCTTCCAATGACTTCTGTGGGCTTGAGATCTTTGTAGTTTTGGGCATCATTTGGATCAATGTGCACACGGTATTATATTTTCCATCCAAGGCTCTAAGGATCTTCTTGATGATGAATTTGTTGGTCATCTCTTCACTTCCTAAGCCGACAATCTCATTTGAAGCGAGTCTAGAGTACGTTTCGGCGACTCGTTCACCATCCTTCATCTTGAACTTGTCAAGTTGACTCTGAAGCACACCCAACTTGGATTCCTTTACGAACTCGGTACCTTTGTTCATATCAACCAAAGTATCCCAAATTTCCTTTGCATTCTCGAGGCGGCTAATCTTGTTGAACACCTCGGGGCACAAACTGTTGAAGAGAATGTCACATGCTCGAGTGTTGTATTGCAACATCTTCAACTGTTCTATGGTTGCTTCACAATCCGGCTCCTTACCATCCTCAAATAATTCGCCTTGCAAACCAACACGAACAACAACCCAAACGGCGGGTTATGACCAAGAATATGCATCTTCATCTTATGCTTCCAACTAGCAAAGTTTGTACCATCGAAATATGGACCTCTATGGTGATAGTTACCCTCACTAGACGTCATACTCTCATAGGTTGTGAAACTAATGCAATGGGGACCAAAGCTCTAATACCACTTGTAGGATCGGAAGTATGTCTAGAGGGGTGGTGGTTAGACTACTTGACCAAATAAAAACTTATGCTTTTCCCAATTTTACTTATAGACAAGTTTTAGCAATTCTACCAAGTCAAGCAACACCCTACACATGCAAGTCTAAGAGTTGAGCAACAGAAAGTAAAGACTTTGCATATGAAAGTAAAGGAGGGATCGAAGAAATCAAACACAATGAAGACACGGTGATTTTTGGCGTGGTTCCGATAGGTGGTGCTATCGTACATCCACATTGATGGAGACTTCAACCCACGGAGGATAACGGTTACGCGAGTCCACGGAGGTCTCCACCCATGATGGGTCCACAAAGAAGCAACCTTGTCTATTCCACCATGGCTTACATCCACGAAGGACTAGCCTCACTTGGGTAGATCTTCACGAAGCAGAAGATCTCCTTGCCCTTACAAACTCCTTGGTTCAACTCCACAATCTCTTGGAGGCTCCCAAGTGACACCTAACCAATCCAGGAGACACCACTCTCCAAAAGATAATAGATGTGTAGTTGATGATGAAATCCTTGTTCTCATGCTTCAAAAGATAGTCTCCCCAACACTTAATCACTCTCTCATAGATTTGGCTATGCTAGGAGAAGTATTTGAGTGGAAAGCAACTTGGGGAAGGCAAGAAATCAAGGTTAATGGTTGGATTGGGATCTCTTGATCTCAACACATGAGTAGGTGATTCTCTCTCAAAAAATGAATGGTGGAAGTTGTGTTTCGTTCTGATGGCTCTCTTAGAGAGTAAGTGGGGGTGGAGGGGTATATATAGGCTTCACCCAAAGATCCAACCGTTACAATCTTTTGACCCAACTCGGTGACACCGAAGCAAATTCTCGGTGAGACCGACCTATGCAAAATATTCGAACGTTGGACATCTCGGTGAGATCGAACCGAACAACTCAGAGCAACCGAAGTGCAATGGCTAGGGCAGAACATCATTTCAGTAATTTTGATCGTTTCAACTCGGTGATTTTGAAGTGAAGCGATTTCATTACAGAAACTTGGTCACGCCATCTCAGTGAAACCGAGATCCATATGGGTAGAACCAAAATGTTAGGGTTTGGCATATGGCTCTGTCTGAAGTAACTCGGTGAGTCCGGATAGAAGTAAATCGGTGGGACCGAGTTGGCTTTTTAGGGTCTGGACAGATAGGATTTGGAGAATGTGGTTGAGGGTTTTGGAGCAATATCACTAAGCACTCGAGCAACAAACTCATCTTCAAAACTTCATCCCATTTAATCGTACTGGCTTTCCTTTATGACTCAATGTGATCTTGGATCACTAACAAAAAATGTAGAGCCTTGAAGCTTTGCCAATTTCATGTCCTTAGCATTTTGAGGGGTCCACAATCACTAGTCCTTGCCATGCCAACATTGAACTTCCTAAAATCTTATCTTGAGAAGGCGTTAGTTGAATGACTTATATGTTATTATTAATTACCAAAACCACCCGGGGATTAGTTGCACTTTCACTTGTTCACTTTAAACTGCGAGGAAAAAAATGAACCGGTGGGACCCAATAAAACTGCATTCGGTAAAACATACATCTCAAACTTACCACGTCATATCCCCATATCTCCTAATCAAACGCGTCAATTTGTCGTCATTCATGTTGGATACCAAAATTAGGAGAAAATTATGATCCTTGCAGGTTTAGTCTTGTTATTGCTCTATCTTTCTTCATTAAATAAGGTGTCACATAAAAAAGTCTATGAAGATATGCTAAGATACAAGCATCCAACACGAAGATGTTTCCTAATTTCTTTCTCAATGAAAATAAAAGGACCCCAATAGCTCACGAGAGAGGCTCCCTGGGGCGAAAAAAAGATTCACTGGGGGAGGTCCATTACAACAAACCAGTGCCCTCTCTTGAACGTTCACTACAATACAATTCCAGCGCGACCAAGTTGGCCTAGTAAGCATACACTAAAAAACGGGGCTAGGACCAATTTAGTACTTTTTGGCAAAACAAAAGTGTCATCATCATCAACAACAAACCGATATAGAAAAGCAAAGAAATATAAATTCAGAAATGCCATGCTATACTTTATAAAACTGTCATCCTCTGATTAAAATTTAACCATGGTATGTTCCAAAAATTAAAATTTGTCATGCTCTAGTTTGTAAAACAAAAGAATTGGTCCATTAAAAAATTCAAAAAAAAATTTGTTTAATCTTGATAAGTCCAATAAATTGTCCATGGTTCAAAGACGAAAAAAGTTGTAAAAGATAAGAAAATTTGCCACGTCTAACTAAATTGCCATGGCCTAATTGAAAAATAGTCACGGTATAATTAGTAAAATTGGCATGGTGTAATAATAAATTTGCCAGGTTCTAACTGAAAAATTGCCATGGTCTAAATAATAAATTGTCATGCTACCTACAATAAAACTAGCATAGTGTTACTAATTTCTTTGCCATGGTCTAAATAATTAAAATTGCCATGGTACCTACAATAAAACTAGCATGGTGTAACAATGTTTTGTGTCCCGGACTATTTTTTTACCATGGTCTAAATAATGAAATTTCCATGCTACCTATTGCACATGACAAGTTTAGAATATTTCTCTATAAAAACATGACACCTTTGGGATTTGTAATGGCACATGACAGAATATATATAATTTCACATGACAAGTGCGCTGCCCCATGAGGCCTTAGCACGACGACTTCCCGACTGTCTACTACAACAAGTTTAGCCTGGCTCCGGTGAGGGAGCGGCGATGACGACGGCGCGCCTTCGGCTTGCTTCAGTGCTTGTAGTCGTCGCTAGGTGATCTACAGATATGGATATAATTTTTATTATTTTTGGTGTTCGTTGTACCACCATGATTGAAGATGAATAGATCGGAAGTTTTTCCGGAAAAAAAAGTTTAGAATTTTTGTCCTCGGAAAAACATTGTACCTATTGAGATTTGTAAATGGGCACATAGCAAAAATTAGGATTTTTATTCTTTCAAAGATGATTTTTCCCGGAATTTCACATTTTTTGGCCGAAAATTTGAATGAAAAACATTTTAGCTTCAATAAAATAGTAAATTTAACAACATATGTTCACAACGGAAAATCCATTTTGGCTCTAGAGAGCACATGCTTCTATGTGCCAAAAATGAATTTTACAAATGTCAAAAATTTTGAAAAAAAATAGATGTGTTCATTGTCACACCCAAATGATACATGCAAATTTTCAGGAGAAAAACTTAAGCATTTTAACTTGTGCAAAAAAAAAAACAAGTCAAACGCCAAATGTTACACTTAATTTTGTTTTTTCACCGTCGAAACACTGCTATCCCATATGGCATGAAAATTCTCAAATACACTTGCTACATTAATATGAACATCTACAAAAATATTAGGAATTTTTAAAATTTATTTTGATTTTACTATTCATTACGGAACATATGCTCCCGAGAGCCAAAAATCTGCGTCTCAACTCGCTTCCTAGTTCAAGTGATTAGCCTGCCTATCGTTCCTTCATTCGAGCCAACCTCATCATCCTTCTCAAAATGTAGGAGCATCTACAGCCGGCGCCTGCCCGCTGTCAGTCGGACGTAGCAGGCGCGCCCGGGTGCCTCATATCCGCCCCATATTTAAGCTGGATATGAGTGGTGCCGGTCAGCCCGGACGTTTGAGCCCCGTTTGAGACGTCTGTCTAGGTCAGATTTTCGTGACCGGCCTTAAACGACCGGGGGGCTGGCCTGGTCACTGGCCGGTCACGAAAATCTGACCTAGACAGACGTCTCAAACGGGGCTCAAACGCCCGGGCTGACCGGCACCACTCATATCCAGCTTAAATATGGGGGCCTGGTCACTGGCCGGTCACGAAAATCTGACCTAGACAGACGTCTCAAACGGGGCTCAAACGCCCGGGCTGACCGGCACCACTCATATCCAGCTTAAATATGGGGCGGATATGAGGCACCCGGGCGCGCCTGCTACGTCCGACTGACGGCGGGGTCCTGCCCGGAAACCCGACGGTCACAAGCCCGTCTCCTCCATTGGACCGATGCCGCCGTTCCGGTGGGCCGCGTAGTGTCTAGCTTGGCTATTTAAGTTGACCGGCGGCACAGAAACCCTACCATCCACATTTTCCTCCGCCTGTCCGCCGCCGCCACCACTTTCCACTCCCCCCATCCGCCTAGTAGCCATGCCCCCACACCGCCGGGTGAGGAGCCACCCATTTCTAACGCCGGAGCGCCGGCTCGAGCTCCTTGAGCAGATGCGGGCAAGGCGCGAAGCCCGGATTGCCGCGGGGCTACCTCCGATGCAGTGGATCCAGAGAAAGAGTTGCAGGAGGAGGAAAAGGACGGGAAGGAGGAGGAGGATGAGCTGGAGGAGGAGGATGTGGGGGACGCTGGCGACATGTATCTGCAGGCGGAGCAGCAGGCTACCCTCGATTCCCTCCGCTCGGAGTCGGCTGCGGAGGCCACACGCCATCGCGCGGCAGGAGATGGAGGCCGCGGAGGAGACGGAGATGCCCGCCTACATGGATGAGGTCGAGCAGGAGGAGGATGAGCTGGAGCGCTCCTACCCACCCGTCCAGTCGGCGCCCGGCACACGAAGATTAGTTAGGGTAGTACGTACACAGGATTTTTTTTGCATGCTTTGTATGGATTTAGGGGTTGAAATATGAGAGACTCGGATGTAGAGCGGCTAATTTGAGACCTCATCGATCACTGTCCGCGAACGCGTCCGGTCATGTCTGTGACGTTTGAGGGGCCGGATTTGCAAAGTCGGGCCAAGATGTTTTTTTAACTAGAATCGTAAAATTACTCATGTTTAGTGGACGCGGAGGAATTGATCCCGAGCACCAGTGATCCCGGATGAACAGTAAAATTCAAAAAAATAGTATTTTTTTAAAACTGAATTTTTTTGTCAAGAAACTTTGATGTTTTTCCTACATGCGTGCCAATTTTCGTGATGAACTGACATTTGTGGAGGTCTCGGCAAAAAAATAAAATCATGCTAAAAAAAACTATTTTTTAAGCATTTTGGAGTATCGATTTTATTTTTTTTGCCGAGACCTACATGAATGTCATTTTGTCATGAAATTTTGTACACATGTGAAAAAAATATCAATGTTTGTTGCAAAAAATATTCAGATTTTTTAAAAAATTTTAAATATTTTTTCATTTATACTGTAGCAAAGAGTGACTGTGAGCTCGAGCTCACAATAGCACTTTCCATGTTTAGTACTATTTATGTCTCCCGGAGCATTGATGGCTTCAGCAATGTCATCGGTCACATCGCCCCTCGTGCTTTCCTGACGAAATAGTAAAGCTTTGAATTTGAAGGCCGCTTGCTCAAACCCCGAGGGTCTGGGCCTGGACAACGGAAAGTTCAAACAAAGGCCACTAGAGGGGGGGTTGTTATTAAATCCAGCGTACGGCCTACGTGCCTTTGCTTCTGGGTCTCCCCATGGCTCCCACCAGGTTATTCCTCACCCACCGTTCTAGGCACACATGCCGCCCACCCAGCTGGACCCACGCACGAGCGTTGGTCCACCTGTCATCGACGAAGGGTACGTGCATATGCTTTTCATTATTCTAGCATGGCACGAGCTGGCGTGGCAGATCGCATACATTCCCAGTCACGCCACATGAACCTCCGCTGCAGTGGTGGCCCCTACGCATCATTCTCACTGACAACCCACCGAGTCTATATGGTGGCCTCCTCCATCTACCGACGCTAGCGCAACACCGGCAGGTAGGGACCACTTGGCAGGTGCGGGGTCGGCGCGCAGTGAGGTCGGATCATGGAAGGCGGCCGCGCTGGCCGACGTGGTGAAGCCCCTGGGCATCCGTCGCGAGGGTGCGAGCGAGCCTTAGCCAAGCACGTCACTGTCCACGTCAGACGCCCCACCTATAAAGACGTAGCAAAGCCGACCCGCCCATCACACTCTCGTTTCCTTCTTTCCTTTCCCTTCCCCTCCTCCCCTACCTTAGCGTCTCCTCGCCGCTACCCTCCTAGGTCTCGGCGCCGACGCCGACGCCGCCGAGGGTCTCCGGCGGCCACGGACGCGGTTCGCTGTTACCCCTGACTGTCCGGCACGGTAAAACTTCCTCCCTCTCCCGCTTCCGCTCACCGTCGCAGCTCGATCTCGCCGGCGCCGATCTGGCCCGCTCCGCCGTTGACCCCGCCCGATTCGGCTGCCTCTCGTGCCGGAACTTGCGGACCATGTCTCTTCGCGCGTTCTGTTGGAGAATTTGTTCGACGCGTTCGCTTTTCGAGCGGATCGATGGAGGGCAGTGGTCTGCGGCTGTATTTTGGTTTATCTGCGTTGTTTGGGCCGGATTGTTGATGGCGTTCCTAGATGTAGTCCTCCAACTACGCTCTGAACCAACACTTCTGCCATGCCTGTGCACGGTCGCTAAAAAATGTCCTGATTTTCAGGCGATTTGACTTGTAAAGTTTGTCTGGTTTCGTAGGGAGGTGTTCATTTCCAGACGGGTTAAGTTTATTTTGTTTCGTATATCAGGGATGGTTTTAGTGCCAGACTTGTGAATTGCTTGTCTGTGAAGATTAAATCGCCTTCTTGTTCATAACAGTGTAATCCCTTGTTGTATATATATGTGGCCTGCTAGAATATGCTGCTTGCGACCTGATTAAACTCTTGCTTTTTTGCTGTTATTCTCTTTCAGAATTTGAAGTTGGATATAAGAAATCAACCTAGCGTCTGTCTTGTTCTCTGTATAGCGCTTTCCTTTGGATTGCAGAGAATTTTCAAACAAACAAACAACAACTTGCATCTGACTGACTTGAGGTAACTATGCCAAAGGACAGGAGCTCCCGTTCAGTCTCGCACGAGGGCTGCCGATCTTGTGTCTCCCCATACAAGTTGCGGAGTTGTTCTCGCAGGTCAGAGGAGGCTGCTGCTGCCGCCGCCGCTGCAGCATCAAAACAGGCTGCAGAATGGGAGGAGGTTCGCTGTCCTGTGTGCATGGATCACCCTCATAATGCTGTTATGCTTGTCTGCTCGTCACATGAGAAAGGCTGCCGCCCTTTCATTTGCGACACAAGCTACAGACACTCCAATTGCCTCGATCAGTACCGCAAAGCCTCCAAGGAGTCCTCTAAGGATTCAGGGGCGGCAGAATGCGCTGAGTGCCAGCAGCCAGTTAAACTGGCATGTCCATTATGTCGTGGGCCGGTCAGCCATTGGACCAAGGATTATGATGCACGGAAGTTCATGAATTCTAAGGATCGAGCATGCACCATGGAGTCATGTGAGTTCAAGGGTGCATACAACCAGTTGAGGAAGCACGCTAGGGAGGATCATCCTGCTGTACGGCCAACGGAGGTGGACCCCAATCGACAGCGAGACTGGCATAGGATGGAGCAGCAGCGTGATCTTGGGGATTTGTTCAGCATGCTGCGTTCGGGGATCAGTGGCAGAGAAGATGGGGTTGGAGTCAGTGAAGGTGACGAGGGCGTCAGTGAGAGATCCTTGCACGCCACGTCCATAACGATGGTCTTCATTGTGCGGTCAGGCAGGTCCATCCTACACTACACTGACGGGGAAATCCCAGGTCGTCGATCAAGAACAATTCTTCTAGTTGGGGAGCCTCGTGGTGAAGCCTCCCGAGCAGGAGGATCAAGCGGCAATGGTGATGCTGAGGCCACTACTACTGACAATGAGGAAACAGACCTGGCAATTTCAACACAGGCATCTGCTGGTTCTCAGGAAGATGCTGGAGAAGCCGATGGCGATCCTGCGCAGTGATGCTGCCTAAGGTTAGCTCCCTTGCTCTGTTGGACTGAAAAGCCTAGCAGCAAGCCATTTATCGTGGTTTGCCGGGAGTCGGGTGCATGTTGGGAAGAAACATCCGTGCCAGCTTGTCTCAGGCGTAGTCAGGACATTCTGCCTACAAGCAAGCAAGAAGAAATCACGGGGGGAACGTGGTGGAGCTGAGTAGTGTCGTTTACATCCTGCTGGAATCTGTCGGCAAACATAAACATTTAATGGTGGCGTTGTATTATTGGAACATGTCCCATGTTTGGTACTCCGGTGAATCGTTTCGCTGCGTTGTAATTCAATCTAGCTCTTCTGCTGAATTCCATTTCGCTGCCTTGTAATTGCATCTGAGTAGATCCTTTCTGCATTTGAAGAATTTGTTGTATAGCGTTCAGGTTTCTAGTTCCACTTAAGCCTGGAGGAACCTGAGAAATCGGAATATGGTCAGTGACAGTGAATGAAATGCTCCTTCGTTCAGACACGTGAGATGTTTTGGATATTTTATAATATGAACTAGGAGTATATTCGGACTGACTGAAACCAATGAACATATTAAAACGTGTCTACATACATTTGATTCAGAAAAAGCTGGAACATCTAATACAGTATTTGTGAACGGGGCTGCAGCGTGATGGAAACCCACATAAGATAGTTGTAGCCATTGAGAGGGAGTGCCTCGAATTCTTAGCCATCAGTTACTTACTCCGTGTATTATATTTGTGTCAAGTCAACATTGCAAAGTTTGATCAAATTTATATTGCAAAGTTTGACCAAATTTATATTAAAAACATCAACATCTACAATACGAAATATATATATTTTGAAACTACATTTCAGAACAAATCTAATAATATTGATTTGGCATTGTGAATGTTGATACTTTTTTCTATAAGTTTGATCGAAATAGAGATATTTTGACTTCGAAGAAAAGTTATATGCAGACTAAAAAGGACCGAAGTGAGTACATGGGTAAATTAGATATAATTAATTTACAGTCAGTGAGTACATGGGTAAATTAGATATAATTAATTTACAGTCGATAAATTAAAGACTATCATGGTTGATATTATAATGAACTTTGTAAAATTAATGAAAATTTCAAGAAGTTGACTTGAAATTATTAGTGTGAATTTCAAATTACTTAGTATGACATACTGTCGAGAGTATATCCCATAACACTAGGGAGTATAACATCCACTCATCCTCCTAATATCGTGTGTCATGACTTTGATGCTTCATTTTGAATTTTGCAAAGGTTAATCGATTCTTTATTTGCAAGAAATAAGATCTCAATTACAAATATAGAGATAAATAGTCTCAATTTATTTTGAACACGAGTCATTTACATCATAGTTTTTTTCTTCAACAGAAAATGCAGAAAATACAAATATTGGAAATAGCAGGGTTTTTATCAGTTTTGTCATCAGTTGTACTACACTACTCACTTTTGCCACTAAAATTTTCCAGTACCAAAAAATGCCACTTTCGTTGGCGCGTGGTCAAAATAGCTATTTTCACCGCCAGGTCAATGCACGTTGACCAAAGATAGATGATGAAAATACCCCTACCCTGTTTGTCAACTCCCCTCTCTTTGTTGACCTTTGGGCCCACCTATAAGGCGAGCCTGAAATGAGAAAATGAAAATTGGCGCCGGGGGTTTGAACACAAGACCACGACCCGGACGTTTGTGCGTGTTAACCAAGTGAGCTAAGGGAATGTTTTGATGTAGAAGGAAATACATACCCTATATCCTTAAGGTAAACATAATAGTCAAACACAACAGCATAATATTCTTGTTGCTAGCTAATTGATGCGTCACACACTAATTGACAGCAACAATACATATGATAGCAAGAGCACATGGTTTTATAAATTTCTCTGAAAATTTCAGCATTGTGTCTGCCCATTTTTCGAAGAATGACACGAACACAGCAAGGTGCACAAACATACATAAGGTTCAAAAATATCCAGTTGTTGGTTTTTGAGCTCATAAGGTTCAAACATACATAATTTTTGTACCATAATGTGTAATAACAACCCATAATGCAATAAATATCAACATAAAAGCATGATGCAAAATGGACGTACCAACTCCCCCAAGCTTAGACCTCGCTTGTCGTCAAGCAGAGACCGAAATCGATAATCATGTCCACATGTTTAGAGATAGAGGTGTCGATAAAATAAAATATGAACATGAGAGCATCATGATCATCTTTAGAACAGCAACATATATTGTCATATGATTTCTTATGCTAAAGTAACAATTCGTTCACAAGGTAAAGTATGAATCAAGAACTTAATTGAAAACCAACAAACTATGATCTTGGTCATTGAAACAATTGCAATTTATCATAACATCGGAAAGAGTCAATGTAAGAGCTTTCATATAGCAAGTTTCACATACTCAACCATCTTTTATTCTTTCACAATTGCTAACCTCACGCGATACTTATGAGATCAAAGTTTCAATCGGACACAGAGAAAGACAGGAGCTTATAACTTTGCCTCCCAACCTTTTACCTCAAGGGTAACGTCAACAATAATAGTTTATGAATATGTATCCGAGTGGATATATATATCTGGATCTTCCCCCAACATATAGTGCTTGCCAAAAAAAGTATAAAAAGAAGAGGTGATGATCACCATGCATCTTGTATAAAGATAAGAAGTAAAATAAAAGATAGGCCCTTCGCAGAGGGAAGCAGAGGTTGTCATGCGCTTTTACGGTTGGATGCACAAAATCTTAATGCAAAAGAACGTCACTTTATATTGCCGCTTGTGATAAAGAACTTTATTATGCAGTCCGTCGCTTTTATTTCTTCCATATCACAAGTTCGTATAAAGCTTATTTTCCTCACACTAAAATGTAACACCCCCGGTGGTTAACTACAGTAATCACCCTTTTGATTATGCCATGTCATCATGTTTAACAGTGCATGACCATCATTAGCATTATATTGCATTTCAACTCCTAAGTAAAAATGGAAATTCAAATAAAAGTGGAAAATAAAAGTTATCCAACATAGAAACTAAAATGTTCAATAAATATCAAATATTCCAGAGACTATTCTAAAATTGAAACCAACAATTAATAAATTAATTAGGTGGCACTAACATTTCCAAAACAGTAAGGTTTAATGCATTTTAATTATTACAAAATTTGTGTGAACTCCATTTGCCTCCAAACTAATTTTTGGTAGTAGTTGAGGATGCCTAGTATTTATTGGAACAATTGCCATGTTCTACAAAACTCGTTTTGAGGACTAACATTTTACTAAACAGGAGATATGAATAAATAAAAAGAAAAAGGACAAAAAAAAAAGAAAACAAAACAGAGAAAAAAAAAGGGTAAGCCCCGGCCTAACTGGGCCTCGACCCAGCAGGCCAAGCGGCCCACCAGGCCGGCCCAGCCGGCCACCCCCGCTATATCCCCCCCCCCTCTCCTCTCCGAAACCCTAGACCGACACCCCATTCCCTCCCTCACTCCCTCGCCCCTCCTCTGCCTCCCCCGATTTGGATCGGGGGGGGGGGGGGGGGATCGTTCCCGTTGCCCCGTCGCTCCTGACGCCGCCGCCGCCAATCGATCGTCGTCACCGCCCGACCCCGTCGCCCCTCGCCATCGTCGCCTCGCCTCCTCGCCTCTGCCTCGCCAGACCACCCCGAGCCCGCTGCCCTCCCCGACCGGCCCCTGTGAGCCGCCGCCTCCCTTCCCCCCCTCTCTGCTTCCGCAGCACCGCCGCCTAGCCACCGCAGCTCGCCTCCCTCTGCAGCTGCGGCTCGCTGCCGCCCGCGCCCCCCCAAGAGCCCGCGCGCTCGCCCGTCGTGGCCGCGCCCTGGCTCGCCGGCGAGCGCCCACTACACTGCGCCCCTGCCCAGCACCCATGCCCGCGCGCGCACGCACGCGCCGGACCGCGCGACCCCGCCACCACCGCCACCGCTGCAGCTCGCGCGCGCCGCCGCGCGTCTCGCCATCGCACCCGACTGGCCCCGCTCGCGCCCGCCTTCCCCTGTCCGTCCTGCGCCGCTCACGCTCCCCTGCCCCGCGCCATCGCCTGCCGCCTCCTCCGGCCACGGCTGCGCGCGCCTCGCCGCGCCCCCTGGTGGCCTCGGGCACGCGCGCACGCGCCCGCGCCCTCGCCCGCTGTGGCCTCTCGGGCCACAGACAGGTGGGGCCGAAGCCCCTGTGCCGCTGACGACTGGGCCAGTGCCCCCCTGGCCCAATGACAGATGGGCCCAGCCCTAAAACGTTTTTTTAAATAATAATAAAAGAAAATAAAAATAATTAATAAAAATAATTAGTTAATTAAATAATTAATCAGTGAATTAATTAAGTTAATTAACTCTGATTAATTAGTCTAATTAATTAGTTAGTTTAATTAAACAGTAATTAAGTTAACTAAACCCTAATTAGACCTAACAGAGTATGACAGGTGGGACCCACTGGTCCTGACGTCATGCTGACGTCAGCAAACACTGTTTCGGATAATGTTTGATTTAAATAAATAATTAAATTCCAGAAAATTAATAAAAGCTTTAGAAAATCATATAAAATAATCCGTAGCTCAGATAAAAAAACTTTGTACATGAAAATTGCTCAGAACGACGAGACGAATCCGAATACGCGGTCCGCTCATCCGTCACACGTCCCTAACTATCCGAACATGCAACCGTTCCCCTCCGGTCATCTGTCTGACAAATGTCCGGAACCGGGAAAACATTCCCGGATGAATCCCACCTTCGCCAGTATCACCCGGCACTGCGTTAGATCACCTCCGTCACCTCCGTCACCGCGTATTGCCATGTTATGCTTTGTGCTGCACTTGTTCGCTGTGTATTTATACTGTTTCCTCCCCCTCTTCTCTCTCGGTAGCCCCCGAGACCGACGCAGCTCCGGAGACCGAAGACACCATTGACAACCTTGCCCTTGCCGTCGAGCAACCAGGCAAGCCCCCCCCCTTGAGCATACCGATATCGCCCATTCTATTTCTCATGCTTGCATTAGAACTGTTGCTGCTGCTGCTTTACCTATTCTGATGCATAGCCTGTTTATTGTAACCTGCTGTTGATAATTACATGCATATCCTAAACTGCTTAGTATAGGCTGGGTAGAGACCTATCAGTGACCCCACTTATCCCGACTGCCCCGCTGGATTATCCGAAGACCCGATCAACGGGATTGAAGACCAGACCTCGGCACCGCACATCACCCCCCCTTAGTTGTAACGACACTGCAGCGTTAATATCGAGTGCCGAGGGTGATACCTCGTGTAGCACTTCTGATGTTAACTCTGTAGAGTAGCTATTTGGTCGTGGTCATCGAGGGTGATTCCTCCTTCACCACTTCCGGTAACGACGCTGTCGTGCAACACATCAAGTGTGAACCCAGTGAGGGTGATTCCTCCGAGTTCACCTTGACGGAGACATCGAGTAGGAATCCAACGAGGGTGATACCTCGGATTCCCCTGATGTTATGGACACACGGATACTTGGACTTTACACTGTTACTTGGATAGGCGGGTCGACCCTGAGGGGTACCCGCGTGCGCCTGAGAGGCGAGTGTTATGAAGACGGGTGCCTGTATGGTGCCCGAGTGATGAATACGAGGCGCGGCCGGGCATACTTAACCCTTGCAGCAAGTCCTCGAGACGGGGCGACGGGGTCACATCTTTCGTGAGTCTCTGCTCGTTACCGCAAGCCCAAGTTACTAGCCATTTGGATATTTGATCCGAGCAGGCCTCTGGTCTGATAGCACTAACCATCACGTGGGCATAGTATGGGCGTTCTGCATCGTATGCATCAGCCGAAAGCTCTGTCAGACGTCCAGTTCAGCATGGCGGCACGGTCGGATCGTGTCGGCCACCCGAGGCGATGCTGGTATCCACCCTGTGTGCAACGACCCGGAGGGCGAGGGGCGATGGCCAAGACCCCCTTGCGCTTAGGATGTAGACCGGCGGGGACCTCTCTGCTGAGCTGTAGGTAGGGTTATGATGTGTCGTTTGGCCGAGGCCGGGCATGACCCAGGAAAGTGTGTCCAGCTGGAGTTAATCGAGCGTGTTGGGTAAGTTGGTGCACCCCTGCAGGGAAGAAAACTTCTATCGATAGCCTGTCCTACGGTAACGGACACTCGGAGTTGTATCCTAATTGATACAATTTATAACTGGATACTTGGATACTATGGCTCTGGGATTGCTTCTCGCAGGGAGTCGAGAAGGGATCTCAGGACGAGGTTGATGACTGTATGGCTCTGGGATTGCTTTCTCGCAGGGAGTTGAGAAAGGATCTCTGGGTGAGGTTGAGACTTAATGATACTGCTACATTATATTGTACTGTTCTACTCTCTTCTACTGCTGCAAGACCGCTGAAGATGCTAGTCTTCGATAGGACTAGGCCTTCTCTCTATTCTGGCATTTCTGCAGCCCAGTCCACATATACAACCTCCCCTTGAAAATGTTGCATATGTAGTGTAGATCCTTGCTTGCTGAGTACTTCTGAGTACTCACGGTTGCTTTGTTTTCCTTTTCTCCCCATATCAGTTTGTCGTGACCAAGATGACAGAGTCCTTGAGACAGTTGCCCCCGCCGACGATCGCTACTACTTCGACCCCGAGGGTGGATACTACTACGAGTTGGATGACGACTAGGAGTAGGTTCGGAGGGTCCCAGGCAGGAGGCCTACGCCTTTCGATCGTAGTGTTTTATTTTTGTCCCGCCTTTCTAAAGGCCTTTCTGTTTCTGTTTCATATCTGTACTCAGATATCTGATGCTTCCGCTGATGCTTGTATGCGAGCTTTTGTATTCGAGCCCTCGAGGCCCCTGGCTTGTAATATAAAGCTTGTATGACTTTATTTATGTTTTCGAGTTGTGTTGTGATATCTTCCTGTGAGTCCTTAGGCTTGATCGTGTGCATTTGCATGTATGATTAGTGCACGATTGAGCCGGGGGCGTCACATAAAAGATCATACATATTTAGAGAGCAATTTTTATTGCTTGCACCGATGACAACTTACTTGAAGGATCTTACTCAATCCATAGGTAGGTATGGTGGACTCTCATGGCAAAACTGGGTTAAGGGATTTTGGATGCACAAGTAGAATCTCTACTTGGTGCAAAAGATTTGGCTAGCATAGAATGAGAAGCAAGCTCAACATGTTGGAGGATCCATGACAATATAACTTCTATTCAGATATAAAGAAACATAACCCATTATGTTGTCTTCCTTGTCCAACATCAACCTTTTAGCATATAATATTTTAACGAGTGCTCACAATCACAAAAGATGTCCAAGATAGTATATTTATATGTGAGACCTCTCTTTCTTTATTACTTCCTATTAATTGCAACAATGACCAAATCTATGTTTGTCAACTCCCAACAAATTGCATGCGACATACTTCTTATATGTGAAATCATCACTTTCCATAAGATCATTATATAATCTTTTTATTTCTTTTACTCAAGATCATAGCAAGAAAGCAAAGCCCTCAACTCAAAACTAATCTTTATTATATAACTCTCAGACTCGATTACATAGAGGGAACACAAAACAAAACTCAAAGCTAGATCATACTAAAACTTTATTCTACTAAACCAAGATATAACCAAAAGGATCAAACTAAAAAAATGATAAAGATAAAGGTGTGATGGTGATACGATACGGGGGCACCTCCCCCAAGCTTGGCACTTGCCAAGGGGAGTGCCCATACCCATGTACTTAGGTCTCTTTCTTCGGAGGTGGTGGTGATGAGGTTTCTGTCAGCTTGATTAAACTACCCTTCAGATCCTGCAATTCTCAAAGTACACGTTGTAGCATATTTGCATTCTTTTGAATTTCCTCTAAAAGATGCTTATTTTCAGGCCACCATGAGCTTTTCCCTGCACCACTTTCACTTGGACGGGATATATCCCAATTGGAGGGTATATGTGTACGAGGAGTATTCTCCACTCCATAATTATGAACCAAATTATGAAAGTTGTTCTGATGTAACCTGTGTAAGGGCCACCTAGGGGGAAGTCCTTCTTGTATCTGTTGGCCTTCATGGTTGCTTGTAGTCCCTATTGCTTGGTGGGGGTTTGGAATAGTGGAGATGCCAGCCAGAGTGACTCTCTCCGAAGCTGGAGGGTGGACCTCAAGCGAATCCCCTTCATCTTCTTCCATCGTGACTTCCTCGGCCTCCGCCCTCCCGAGTTCCATCTGCATCAACCAAGCATCATCGTCCACATTGTTGGAGGAGGAGGAAGACATGCTGCCTGGCCTTGAAAACTCTGGCAGAAAACAACTCAAAACAAAAACAGGGGATATTGCCGTGGTACGATGGTCAAAACCTTCGGGAGATTATATAATGAATTTTTACCGACCAAAAGAAGTGTACTAAAAGAAAACGGAGTCCAGAGGACACACGAGGTGGCCACAAGCCTGCGAGGTGCACCCAGGGGGGTAGGGCGCCCCCCAGGGCTTGTCGCCTCCTCGTGCACTTTTCGGACTACGTTTTATTTTCCAAATTTTTTAATATTCCAAAACGGAGTAAAATTGCTTTTGGGAAAGTTTTGGAGTCAGTTTACTTACCGTATCACATACCTATTCCTTTTCGGAGTCTGGAGCGTTCTGGTAGATATCCCTTATGTACTCCTCCGGTGTTATGGTATTAATAATATTGGTTTCAATATTTATGGGAGTACCTAAGATATAATGTTTGATTCTTTGCCCGTTTACCACCTTCGGGTTATTGCCCTCGGCGTTGTTGATCTTGATGGCACCGAAATGATAAACTTCCTCGATAATGTAAGGCCCTTCCCATTTAGAGAGAAGCTTTCCTGCAAAAAATCTTAAACGAGAATTGTATAGCAAGACATGGTCACCAACATTAAATTCACGCTTTTGTATCCTTTTATCATGCCATCTTTTAACTTTTTCTTTAAACAATTTGGCATTCTCATAGGTTTGTGTTCTCCATTCATCAAGTGAGCTAATGTCAAATAACCTCTTCTCACCGGCAAGTTTGAAATCATAGTTGAGCTCTTTAATTGCCCAATAAGCTTTATGTTCTAGTTCAAGAGGTAAGTGACATGCTTTTCCATAAACCATTTTATATGGAGACATACCCATAGGGTTTTTATAAGCAGTTCTATAAGCCCATAGTGCATCATCAAGTTTCTTAGACCAATTCTTTCTGGATCTATTAACAGTCTTTTGCAAAATCAACTTTATTTCTCGGTTACTTGATTCTACTTGACCACTAGATTGAGGGTGATAAGGAGATGCAATTCTATGGTTAACATCATACTTAGCAAGCAATTTACGGAAAGCACCATGAATAAAATGTGAACCACCATCTGTCATTAAATATCTAGGGACTCCAAACCTCGAGAAAATAACTTCTTTAAGCATTTTAATGGAGGTGTTATGATCAGCACTACTAGTTGGAATAGCTTCCACCCACTTAGTAACGTAATCAACAGCAACCAAAATATGTCTATACCCATTAGAGGAAGGAAAAGGTCCCATATAATCAAATCCCCAAACATCAAATGGTTTAATAACAAGTGAATAATTCATAGGCATTTCCTGACATCTACTAATATTACCAACTCTTTGACATTCATCACAAGACAAGACAAACTTACGAGCGTCCTTGAAAAGAGTAGGCCAATAAAAACCAGATTGTAATACCTTATGTGCAGTTCTATCTCCAGCATGGTGTCCTCCGTAGGCCTCGGAGTGACACTTGCGTAGGATCTGTTCCTGTTCATGCTCAGGTACACAACGTCTAATAACACCATCTACTGCTTCTTTATAAAGGTGTGGGTCATCCCAGAAGTAATGTCTTAAATCATAGAAAAACTTTTTCTTTTGTTGGTATATGAAACTAGATGGTATAAATTTAGTAACAATATAATTGGCATAGTCAATATACCATGGAGCACTACGAGAAGCATTTATGACAACTAATTGTTCTTCAGGGAAGCTATCATCAATAGGTAGTGGGTTATCAAGAATATTTTCTAACCTAGAAAAGTTGTCTGCTACGGGGTTCTCAACTCCTTTTCTATCAATAATATGTAAATCAAATTCTTGTAGCAAGAGAACCCATCTAATAAGTCTAGGTTTAGCATCTTTCTTTTCCATAAGATATTTAATAGCAGCATGATCGGTGTGAACAGTTACTTTGGAATCAACAATGTAAGATCTAAACTTGTCACAAGTAAATACAACTGCTAAACATTCTTTTTCAGTAGTAGCATAATTTCTTTGAGCATTGTCTAGAGTTTTACTAGCATAATGGATAACATTTAATTTCTTATCAACTCTTTGTCCTAGAACAGCACCAACAGCATAATCACTAGCATCACACATACTTTCAAAGGGTAGGTTCCAATCAGGTGGTTGAACAATAGGTGCAGATATTAAGGCTTTCTTAAGTATTTCAAATGCTTCTACACAATCATCATCAAAAACAAATGGAACATCTTTTTGCAAGAGATTAGTAAGAAGCCTAGAAATTTTAGAGAAGTCTTTAATAAATCTCCTATAGAAACCAGCATGGCCAAGGAAACTTCTTATACCTTTGATATCTTTAGGACACAACATTTTTTCAATAGCATCAACTTTAGCTTTATCAACTTCAATACCTCTTTCGGAGATTTTATGCCCCAAGACAATACCTTCATTAACCATAAAGTGGCACTTCTCCCAATTCAAGACAAGATTAGTTTCTTCACTTCTATGCAAAACTCGATCAAGGTTGCTCAAGCAATCATCAAAAGAAGTTCCATAAATGGAGAAATCATCCATGAAAACCTCAACAATCTTTTCACAAAAGTTAGAGAATGTAGCATACATCTTTGAAAGGTAGCAGGTGCATTGCATAAACCAAAAGGCATACGTCTATAAGCAAAGGTACCGAAAGGGCAAGTAAAAGTAGTTTTTTTCTTGATCCTCTTGTGACACAGGTATTTGGGAAAAACCAGAATAACCATCCAGAAAGCAGAAGTGTGTATGTTTTGATAGTCTTTCTAGCATTTGATCAATAAAAGGTAGAGGATAATGATCTTTCCTAGTAGCTTTATTTAACTTTCTAAAATCAATTACCATTCTATAACATGTGACAATTCTTTGCGGAATCAACTCATTTTTATCATTAGGAACAACGGTAATACCTCCCTTTTTAGGGACACAATGAACATGACTTATCCATCGAATATCAGCAATAGGATAAATTATACCTGCTTCCAGAAGCTTTAGTATTTCATTTCTTACCACTTCTTTCATTTTAGGATTCAACCGTCGCTGGTGATCAACAACAGGTTTAGCATCAGGTTCCATATTAATTTTGTGCTGACATAGAGTGGGACTAATGCCCTTAAGATCATCCAGAGTATATCCAATAGCTGCACGGTGCTTCTTCAGAGTTTTTAATAATTTCTTTTCCTCATGCTCTGAAAGGTTAGCACTAATAATAACATGATATATCTTTTTCTCATCGAGATAAGCATATTTCAAAGTATCAAGTAATTGTTTAAGATCGAACACAGGATCACTCTTGGGTGGTAGAGGATCTCCAAGAGTCTCAACAGGCAAATTGTGTTTCAAAACAGGCATTTGTTTAAAGAAAATCTCGTCTAATTCCTTTCTTTCATTCATGAACATATCATTTTCATGGTCTAGCAAATATTGTTCTAAAGGATCAGTAGGAGGCATGACAATAGAAGCAAGACCAATAATTTCATCTTTATTAGGCAATTCTTTATCATGGGGTTGTCTACGAAATTTGGAGAAATTAAACTCATGAGACACATCCCCGAAACTTACACTAACAGTTTCTTTCTCACAATCTTTTTTAGCATTAACAGTGTTCAAGAAAGGTCTACCAAATATAATGGGACAAAAATCATCCTGTGGGGAACCAACAACTAGAAAATTAGTAGGGTATTTTATTTTCCCACATAAGACTTCAACATCTCCAACAATCCCAATTGGTGATATAGTATCTCTATTGGCAAGCTTAATAGTAACATCAATATCTTCTATTTCAGCAGGTGCAATATCATTCATAATTTCTTGATATAAAGTAAAGGGAATTGCACTCACACTAGCACCCAAATCACATAAGCCATGATAACAAGGATCTCCTATTTTAATAGAAACAACAGGCATGCCAACAATAGGTCTATGTTTATCTTTTTCATCGGGTTTAGCAATTCTAGCAGCTTCATCACAGAAATAAATAACATGCCCGTCAATATTATCGACCAAGAGATCTTTAACCATAGCAATACTAGGTTCAACTTTAATTTGTTCGGGGGGTGTAGATGTTCTAGTATAACTCTTACGAACCACAGCTGAAACTTTAGCATGTTCTTTGATCCTAACAGGGAAAGGTGGTTTGTCAATATAAGCGGTAGGAATAACAGGATCAACATTATAAGTAATAGTTTCCTCTTTAGCTTTAACGGGTTCTACTATTTTTACTTAAATGTGAGGATGATATTTAAACCACTTCTCCTTAGGGAGATCAACATGAGTAGCAAATGATTCACAGAAAGAAGCTACTATCTCAGAGTCAAGTCCATATTTAGTGCTAAATTCACGAAAAGCATTGGTATCCATAAAAGATTTAACACAATCAAACTTAAGGTTTATACCTGACTCCTTACCTTCGTCGAGCTCCCAATCTTCAGAGTTGCGTTTAATTCTTTCCAAGAGTTCCCATTTGAATTCAATAGTCTTCTTCATAAAAGAACCAGTACAAGAAGTATCGAGCATGGATTGGTCATTACGAGAAAGCCGAGCATAAAACTTTTGAATAATAATTTCTCTTGAAAACTCATGATTGGGGCATGAACATAACATTAACTTAAGCCTCCCCCAAGCTTGAGCGATACTTTCTCCTTTACGAGGCCAAAAATTATATATATAATTCCGATCACGATGAACCAGATGCATAGGATAAAACTTCTGATGAAATTCCAATTTCAATCGGTTGTAGTTCCAAGTCCCAATATCATCGCATAGCCTATATCATGTCAATGCCTTCTCCTTCAAAGATAAAGGGAAGACTTTCTTCTTGACTTCATCCTCAGGCAAACCTGCAGGCTTAAATAATCCACAAACTTCATCCACATAGATTAGATGCATATCAGGATGTAATGTTCCATCTCCTGCATAAGGATTAGCTAGCAGTTTCTCTATCATACCCAAAGGAATTTCATAATAAATATTTTCAGTAGGTGCAGTAGGTTGAGGGGAAACTCTTTGCTCTTCCGGTCGGGGTGAAGATACCCCGAACAAACCCCTCAAAGGATGAAGTTCCATAGTGACAAGTGATAGTAAATTTCAGCACGTAATATAAATGTTTCCTTACCAAATTCCACTTACCAAAGGCGCTTCACTCCCCGACAACGGCTCCAGAAAAGAGTCTTGATGACCCACAAGTATAGGGGATCTATCGTAGTCCTTTCGATAAGTAAGAGTGTTGAACCCAAAGAGGAGCAGAAGGAAATGACAAGCGGTTTTCAACAAGGTATTCTCTGCAAGCACTGAAATTATCGGTAACAGATAGTTTTGTGATAAGATAATTCATAACGGGTAACAAGTAACAAGTGTAAGAAAGGTGAAGCAAGGTGGCCCAATCCTTTTTGTAGCAAAGGATAAGCCTGGACGAACTCTTATATAAAGCAAAACGCTCCCGAGGACGAATTATTGTCAAGTTAGTTTTCATCATGCTCATATGATTCGTGTTCGTTACTTTGATAATTTGATATGTGGGTGGACTGGTGCTTGGGTGCTGTCCTTACTTGGACAAGCCTCCCACTTATGATTAACCCATCTCGCAAGCATCCACAACTACGAAAGAAGAATTAAGATAAATCTAACCATAGCATGAAACATGTGGATCCAAATCAGCCCCTTACGAAGCAACGCATAAACTAGGGTTTAAGCTTCTGTCACTCTAGCAACCCATCATCTACTTTCTACTTCCCAATGCCATCCCCTAGGCCCAAATCATGGTGAAGTGTCATGTAGTCGACATTCACATAACACCACTAGAGGAAAGACAACATACATCTCATCAAAATATCGAACGAATACCAAATTCACATGATTACTTATAACAAGACTTCTCCCATGTCATCAGGAACAAACGTAACTACTCACAAAGCATATTCATGTTCAAAATCAGGGGGGTATTGAATATCATTATGGATCTGAACATATGATCTTCCACCGAATAAATCAACTAGCATCAACTACAAGGAGTAATCAACACTACTAGCAACCCACAGGTACCAATCTGAGGTTTTGAGGCAAAGATTGAATACAAGAGATGACCTAGGGTTTGAGAGGAGATGGTGCTGGTGAAGATGTTGATGGAGATTGACCCCCTCTCGATGAGAGGATTGTTGGTGATGATGATGGCTTCGATTTCCCCCTCCCGGAGGGAAGTTTCCCCGGCAGAACAGCTCCACCGGAGCCCTAGATTGCTTCTGCCCAGGTTCCACCTCGAGATGGCGGCGCTTCATCCCGAAAGCTTCCTTATGATTTTTTTCAGGTAAAAACCCTTCATATAGCAGAAGATGGACACTGGAGACCTGCTAGGGGGCCCACAAGCCCTAGGGGCGCGCCTAGGGGGGTAGGGCGCGCCCCCAGGCTTGTGGCCACCTGGTGGGTCCCCTCTGGTATTTTCTTTGCCCAATAATTCTTATATATTCCAAAATAATTCTTCGTAAATTTTCAGGACTTTTGGAGTTGTGCAGAATAGGTCTGTCAGATTTGCTCCTTTCTGGTCCAGAATTCCAGCTGCCGGCATTCTCCCTCTTTGTGTAAACCTTGTCAAATAAGAGAGAAAAGGCATAAGTATTGTACCATAATGTGTAATAACAGCCCATAATGCAATAAATATCAACATAAAACACTGGTATAGCGAGGTGCTATACAAACAGTTTTTAACCCCTTTCCGCGACGGCGTTCTGAACCGTCGCCTAGTGAGTGACTGCGATAGGGGGGTCCTTCCCACACGACCCACAAACCATCGGGGATAGGGAGCCTTGATGCACACAGTTGTCCCTATAAAGCTGTTTCTGATATCTCGAATATCCCAACCGCTTCATCCTTGCTACTCGTTTGTGCTCGCATTGCCATCGCAGTCGGAGTTTTGTGGTTTTACCTAAAACCAGGCGCACTCCCGGAACATTCCAGGCACGGGATTTTTCCAGGAGCATTCCAGGCACGTACCAAACTGGCTCTACATTTACGATGCCTGGTACATCACAAACAATTCATCATTGTAAACCGTGTATGATAGGGCGACAATCACACACATTTAGTTTTCCCGCATCGTTTGTGATATTGTCTGGCATCACACACGGTTTGCAAACGGCAACTGTGTGCATGGTTACACACATTTCCTCTCTGTGAACCATGTTGGATTATGATGTATATCGCACACGCCGTGCTTTATAGACCGTGTGTGCCGTAATGACCTGCAGAGCGTAATTTCACCCAAATTTAATTGCTGCTATTTAAAATTGTACCTGATTTGAATTTAAAAGTAGGCTATAGATTTATTCATATCCATCAGGTTCAAACAAGCAATGCATTATTCGATTCACATGTACATATGTTCAAGAATTACATAAGCACCAAATAAAGAATGATGAACCACAGTTGTATACTTGTACTATTACAAATGGTAAAGAAAGAGGCGAGAGACATTCTGGTTGCTGAACAAGGTGAAGCGAAATGGCCCTATTGTGCTCTCCTCGATGCAGAAGGCACACACGACTCTAGTCCAACCCCTTGTGATGGCCGGCCGCCAATCATGTAGTTTGAGAGGTAATCTTGAGTAAACTGCTTCAGGATCCACTGCAAAGGAAAAAGATTCAGACATTGTCATCTAACACAACTCATTACGGGCAGTAAAAAGAAGGCTACCCAGTTCTTACTTACCATCCCGCAGTCACTGTTGTCTTGCATAAAGTGTAAACAAATAGTTCGATTGACATCTTTTGACCCATTTTAATAACAATCTTTATCAGTTTCCTCACTTGATGTTGGTTCGTGAATATCTCATTGCCCCATATGCAGAAAGGGTCGAAGTGTGGATCTTTGGCAATGGCATATGTACCTAAAAGCACCAAGTTAATATTAGAACCTAAACAACAATTGCAAAATGATGTAGTATAACACTCCCTCCATCCCATTATATAAGATCTTATTACATGTATATCTAGACATCATCAGAACATTAAGGTAACACTCTTCCTTGTTGCTATGTAGCCTAGGATTGCATATTTAGTCATTCAGTACAATGCATGTTGCTATGTGGCCTCAGATATATTAGATATGGCCCTAGTAAACCTACCGATAAATGGGTTACAGATATATTCAGTGAAATGTCCGATTCGACGATTAATCCCTTATCAGCCCCAAGGCTATATGGTACCAGCTACCGATATCTTGAACAGTGAGTATATATAAGCAATGCGATGAAACTAACATCGATGGTAAACATCAACTGTTCTCAATATTGTCGTGTATGAGTACATACAAAGGCATGTTAAGCACAACAGGCTAAACATCAACCAAATATATCCATGGTAGACAACATAATCTACAAATGATAGCTTCAGTGTGCAGGTTTAAGCATGCTAGTTAAGCAAAACAAGAAGTGGAAAGGTGTGTTAACTGCAACAGGCATAACATTTAAAAACAAGCAAATATAGTCATTCAAACTGGTATTGTACAGGTCTAAAGTACACTAGTTATTGTTAAAAAAATGAAAAGGCATGTTAACTGCAACATCCTTAACAGCAACCAAATATCGTAATTCATAGTGGTATTGTTGAAACTGTTATTAATGAAATTGAACTGCACGGCAAATAGTTGCACATATAGCGCATAACATTGTGAAGAACTGAAATAAACAAGGCATAAGGCCATCTCTAGCCGATCCTTTATAAGTTAACGGACTAAAACCCTTAGTGGATATATATACTCCAGCAATTTTTGGTCGTTTCTAGTCGATCCCCTAAACTTAACGTTGTAAACTTCAATTTGATCAAGTTCAAAGCAGGTTCAACCGAAAGCAACATGCATTCAAACACAAACATAGATAGTTTTGCATAACCGAACATAAAACATAAATTTAAACTAAGCTAAACTACTTTCGGTCGAAGTGGAGGTCGAGCCAATCCTTCCTCGTCAGGTATGGTGTGCCGCGAGCCGGGTCCGGGCCGGTGCCGTCGTCGGGGTCGTTGGGGAAGACACTCCTCCACTCGTCGACGTCGATCTCCTCGTCCTCGCCGCCCACCTCGACACCCTCCGCGCCGTCGTCCTCGCCGCCTTCGACCTCGTCATCGGAGGAGAGCACGATAACCTCACCGCCCTCCGCGCCGGCAAAGATCACCCGCTCCACCTCCATGAGCTCCGGGTGCTACCGGTGGAGCTCTTGCATGTAGGCCTTGTCGGCGGCCTCGGCCTCGAGGCGCTCCCACGCCTCGCGGTCCTCCCGCGCCATAGACGAGCTCACCACCCCTGGCTCCGGTGGAACGAGGTCAACCGGACATGTGCCGAAGGGGAAATTGAGCCTAGCCGCCGCGCCGTGGTAGCGAACCTGCCAGCGGTCGTACTCCATGGCCGCGAGCTCGACCGTGTGGAAGCTACCGAGCCACTGGCGGGTGTGGGTCTCCCGATCCATAATATCAGCGACCCACGTCCCCCACCATCACTGCCGGACCCCGAGGTAGGACCTCGTCAGAGGTCGGGCCCGAGGGAGGACGGGGAAGTCCTAGAACCGGCGTAGGGGTGCGGCGGCGGGCGGATCGGCGACCGGCGACGGCGGATCGATAAAGAGCCCACGGAGGACGACGGGGACACCTTGGCGGCCACCTCGCCGGCGTCGGGCAAAGAGGCTGCGATAAACCTCTTTTGGGCCATGGGCTCCTCGAGCTCCTCGGCACATAGGCAGAGGTTGAGGATGGAGGTGGCGGCGGCGAACTACCGATGGTTTCGAGAGAGGGAGGGGTGGTGTGTGTCTATATGAGCGGAGATTTTGGGGAGTGTGTGGTGTGTGTGTAGGGAGGGCGGGGGGGGGGCAAGGTGGTGTTTGAGGAAATACCGCGGCAACTGAAATTTTTACTAGGCGGGAGTAAAATGCCAGGCTACTAAAAAATTTGGATCAAGGGCGAGCAGATATTTTTGAGATTGCGAGGGATGCAGAGGCGGGAGTAACAAGGCGGGGCTACTGAAAATTTGAATCAAGGGCGAGCAGATATTTTTGAGATTGCGAGGGATGCAGAGGCGGGAGTAACAAGGCGGGGCTACTAAAATTTTGAATCAAGGGCGAGCAGATATTTTTGAGATTGCGAGGGATGCAGAGGCGGGAGTAAAATGCCGAGGCTACTGAAAATTTAAATCAAGTGATTGAAGCAGAGTGGGAGTAACAGACATCGCACACGGTCCGCACATACTAATCGTGTGCTATCAAACATAAAAACCTTCTAGGCGGTAGATATTTTCGAGATTACGAGGCAGTAGATATTTTCGAGAGCGGGAGGCAAGCCTCGTGGAGCCCAATCTACTGTGCTGATGTGAGTGACTGTAGGGGCACGGGCGTGCCACACGGGTAGTCCGATCGAACCGTGTGTGTTGTGGACCCAATCGTAGACGGTTTCTGCATCAAACTCATGTGCTGTTTATAAATTTGGCAAAAAGAATAATGCGGGAAAGGGTCAGAACACGAATATACTTGCATGTGGACCAAATATATGTATGAAAAGGGTGGTTTGATGTTCGAATACCCAATGCACAACTTTGATGTGGCACCTGTCGCACAAAGCACACAGTATTGCTAGTCAGCCACCCCCTACGAACCCCACTTCGTGTCGGCGGTAAGGGAATCCTAGCTAAAAATGCATGCCCCCAGATAGTTAGGTTTGAAATCTCACCCTACCGTAACACAAAACCTATAGGAGTCCATCATATATATGGTCAAACTTCCCCTTTCTCTTCCAGACAAAGGTGGACTGTGTGACGACCCACAAATGTGTGTTTGTGGCGGGAGATGGGTGAGACCACATACGAACCACCTGCGGGTGGCCCTATACTATATGTATGAAAAGGGTGTGGTGTGATATTTAACTACCATTCACAACTTTGATGTGGCATGTGTGCCTCACAAAATAGCCGGACTTCCCCGACCCCACGGAGGTTGCGGGAGGAGGGCATCTCACCAAGACGTACTGTAACATGGACCAAACAGAGTCCAACTTGATCATATAACCTCTCTCGCTCGTTGTTGGTCAAAGCGATGGGCGTCCACACGGCCCTGCAAAATGGGCTAGCTTGTCGCTAATAAACTAGCGAGGGAGTATTGTCTGAAGACAAAACCCACTTTGTGCATGTGGCCCAATTATGTATATGGAAGTGGTGTGTGTGGTGTTTGAATACGCAATACGCAAATTTGATGTGGCACCATGCTTTGGAACCGTAAAATCCCCACACTGATTGAAGGTTCACGATGCGTAGCATGCATGCGCTCAAACTTAATTAGGCCTAGAATTATCGACCTACTATACGGTAACATGAACCAAAGAAGAAGAATCCACCCTGGTAACCTTTCTCGTCATCGGTCGAAATGATGGACGTCCACGCGGGCCCACGAATATATATATATATATATATAGGCTTGCCGCCCATAACCAAGCGAGTGAGAGTGTCCAAAGACAACCATTGCATGCATGTGTCCCAAACATATTTATGGAGGTGCGTGATGCATGCATATGTGTTGAATACCTAATGCACAACATTGATGTGGTGCATGCGTTCAAAATCGCACAGGTCCCCACACAGAGCAAGAGGTTCATGACGTGTCGTGTGCTCGCCGCACCCCCCCTTCAATCCAGCGGGATGGATTCATGTGTACACATGCGCTATTATATATGTAATCTCACATCATGACCTATATCGCGAGACAAACAAAAAATTAATCCCCTCCTAAGTCAAAATAAGTAACCTCTCTCATTGTCAGTGAAAGTGATGGACCAAGCGGGCCGACAGATGGAAGCATCGCCGATAACCACGTGGGTGAGTGCCACAGGACAACCACCATCACTTGCATGTGTGCCAAAACATATATATGGAGAGGTGTGTGGTTGTGATGTTTTGAATACCTAATGCACAATCTTTGATGTGGCATTTGCCTCAAAAACCGCAAAGTCCCCACACAGAGTGAGGTTCATGTGTGACACCTAGTATATGTTGGTCCCATCCCCACTTCAACACGTACTATATATATACTCCTACCCTAACACAGCCCCAAAAGAATTAATCCTCCTTATTCGTCAAATGTGCCTCTCTCTTGTTGGGTCAAAGTGATGGAGGACGACCTCATGGGCCCACAGATGGAAGCGCCGCACACGAGTGAGTTCCTACAGGGCAACCACCGCCTGCATGGTATTGCGTGATGTTTGAATACCAATGCACAACTTTGATGTGGCACCTGCCTCGGGAACCGGAAAGTCCCCACATGGAGCAAGGTTATGACACACACACACAGACAAACACACACACACACACATATATATATATAGTATACATGTTGCCCCCTCTTTGACGTGTACTACATACTCCTACCGTCCATATACGTAACACAAACAAAAAAAGAACCATCCTTGTTGGTCAAATTAACCTCTCTCTTGTTGTATGTTCAATTTATCGACGAAGACCTCGCGGGCCCACAGAGAGTCACACGCGAGCGAGTGTCATAGGACAACCACCGCGTGCATGTTGTCGTGTGTTGTGTGATGTTTGAATACCCAATGCACAACTTTGATGTGGCACATGCTTCACAAACTGGAAACACATGCACTACACAGAGGTTCATGATGCATAGCCCCCTCACTTCGAGCTGGTGGGAGGGACTCATGTGTACGCACGTGCCCGAACTTTGATATGGAATCTCACCATGATCCACATAACACACATGCCAAAGATGAATCCACCTTCGGTCCGATGCCTCTCGTTGTCGGTGGAAACTGAAAACCTTTGTGGGCTAATGAATGGGCACGTCGCTGCTAACCGCATGAGGGAGTGTCCGAGAGGACCACCAATGCATGCATGTGGCCCGAACATGTATGTATGAAAGGGTTGTGTAGTGCTTTAAATAACCAATTCAGGACTTTGGTGTGGCATATATACATGACTCACAAAATGATCAATAATCCCAGGAGGCTCATGACTAGTAGTGTGCTGATGGACCCCCCCCCCTGAGGGAGTCCTGGAGTAAGGGGTCCTCGGGCGTCCGGGCTACGTAATGTGGGCCGGACTGATGGGCCATGAAGATACAAGACAGAAGACTCTCTCACGTGTCCGGATGGGACTCTCCTTGGCGTGGATGGCAAGCTTGGCGTTCGGATATGAAGATTCCTTTCTCTGTAACCGACTTTGTATAACCCTAGTCCCCTCCGGTGTCTATATAAACCGGAGGGTTTAGTCCGTAGAGGTGATCATAAGAACAATCATAATCAGACATACTAGACTTCTAGGGTTTTAGCCATTATGATCTCGTGGTAGATCAACTCTTGTAATACTCATATTCCTCAAGATCAATCAAGCAGGACGTAGGGTATTACCTCCATAGAGAGGGCTCGAACCTGGGTAAACATCGTGTCCCCCGTCTCCTGTTACCATCGACCTTGGACGCACAGTTCGGGACCCCCTACCCGAGATCCGCCGGTTTTGACACCGACATTGGTGCTTTCATTGAGAGTTCCACTGTGTCGTCGCTAGAAGACTCGATGGCTCCATCAATCATCCACAATGATGCTGCCGTGAGGGAGGTCTTTCTCCCCGGCCAGATCTTCGTATTCGACGGCTTCGTACTACGGGCCAACTTGCTTGGCCATCTAGAGCAGATCGACAGCTACGCCCCTGGCCATCAGGTCAGATTTGGAAGCTTGAACTACGTTGCTGATATCCGCGGAGATTTGATCTTCGATGGATTCGAGCCCATGGCAGCCGCTCCCTACCACCGCGATGAACATGACCTAAATCTGTCATCGGACCATACCCGGGAGATAGCTCCTGTAACTGCTCTGGCCCTAGATCCAGAGCAGATCGCGCCATCCGAGGATGGGAAGCTCAACCCCGCCACGGAAGCCGCAGACTCAGCGGCGTTGGAGCCGCACACAGACTCAGCGGCGTTGGAGCCGCACACAGACCCAATTTCAAATGAGATCTGTGTCACCGGAACCTCGGACTCGTCTCCGGCCACTGGTTCCGAACCGCATGTGTCCGCGCCCATCGAGCTCGATCGGGCGCCGATCCTCGAGTTCAGCTCCGCGGACATCTTCTGGCACTGACCTTTGAGTGATGTGCTTAACTCATTAAAAACCCTCTCCTTAGCGGGGGACTCACAGCCGAACTATATTCGGTTTGAACTGGAGGCTGATGACGGAGAATTTCGCTTCCCACCCACCGCCCACTTCATTGCCACTGTCGAAGACTTAACCGACATGCTCAATTACGACTCCGAAGACATCGACGGTATGGACGACGATGCCGGAGAGGAGCAGGCCCAAAACCCACCGTTTACTGGGCGCTGGACAGCCACCTCCTCGTATGATGTGTACATGGTGGATACCCCCAAAGAGAATACCGACGATAACAAGAAAGATCCAGTCGAGGATGAACCTCCTGAGACACGACCAAAGTGCCGACGTCAGCGGCGCCGCTCTAAATCACGCCGTGGAAAAGACAGCAATACCGGCACGAGAGAAAACAATACTTCGGATGAGGCCAAAGACAAAGAAGATCCCGTCGAGACGACTTTCGAACAGGACGACAGGGAAGATGGGCAAGCCAGCCCTAATGAACAGGCCACAAATGAAGATTCGGAGGACAGTAACTATCTTCCGCTCTCCGAAGATGAGGAGAGCCTCGACGATGAAGACTTTATCGTGCCTGAGGAACCCGTCGAGCAGGAGCGCTTTAAGCGCCGGCTAATAGCCACTGCGAGGAGCCTAAAAAAGAAACAACAGCAGCTTCAAGCTGATCTAGATCTACTCAATGATAGATGGACTGATGTCCTGGCAGCCGAGGAATACGGACTCGAGCGCCCCATTAAAAGTTATCCGAGGCGTAAACTGCTACCCCAATTCAACGACGAGGCACTTAAGCTCATGCCATCAACACATAATGCGGCTGACCGACCACCACGTGGCCGGGACAAAGCGGCAATTCAAGCCGAACACCAGCCCATACTACCTCGCCGCAAAAGCAGAGACACAACAGCCCGGGGTCATACATATGACCTACGGCAGGACCTGGACAATAGAGCAGGTCAGTCCAGATCAATCTACGGATCGCGGGGGCATGCCCTGGCGCGCGACGACGGCTATCAAGCCAGACGTGACAAACATAACCACGCCCGGGCCGAAGACTGTCGACGAACTCAATCCGAGCTACGTCGCGACGTGGCCCGATATAGAGGCACCGCACACCCCCTCTGCTTCACTGATGAAGTAATGGAGCACGAATTCCCAGAAGGGTTTAAACCCGTAAATATTGAATCATACGATGGAACAACAGATCCCGCGGTATGGATTGAGGATTTCCTTCTCCATATTCATATGGCCCGCGGTGATGACCTTCACGCCATCAAATACCTCCCATTAAAACTCAAGGGGCCAGCTCGGCACTGGTTAAACAGTCTGCCTGAAAGCTCTATTGGCAGCTGGGAGGACTTGGAAGACGCCTTTCGCGACAACTTCCAAGGCACATATGTACGACCTCCGGATGCCGATGACTTAAGTCATGTAGTTCAACAGCCTGGATAGTCGGCCAGGAAATTCTGGACCAGGTTCCTAACTAAAAAGAACCAGATCGTCGATTGCCCGGATGTCGAAGCCCTAGCGGCCTTTAAGCATAGCATCCGCGACGAATGGCTGGCTCGTCACCTCGGCCAAGAAAAGCCAAAGTCCATGGCAGCCCTCACGGCACTCATGATCCGCTTTTGTGCGGGCGAGGATAGTTGGCTATCTCGTAGCAATAACACTGCAAGCGATGCCGGTACCTCTGAAGCCAAGAATAGCAATGGCAAGCCCCGACACAACAGGCACAAGCGCCGAAGCAATGGTGGCACCGCCGATGACACGACGGTCAACGCCGGTTTCAGTGGCTCCAAGTCCGGCCAGCGGAAGAAGCCATACAAAAGAAACAATACGGGCTCATCCAGCTTGGACCGCATACTTGATCGTCCATGTCAGATCCACGGCACCCCTGATAAACCAGCCAATCGTACCAACAGAGACTGTTAGGTTTTTGAATAGGCCGGCAAGTTCAATGCCGAACACAAGGAGAAGGGGTCGCAAAGCGAGGATGACAACGAGGAGTCCCGTCCGCCGAACACAGGAGGACAGAAGAAGTTCCCTTCCCAGGTTAAAATGGTGAACATGATATACGCCACTCATATCCCCAAAAGGGAGCGCAAACGAGCGCTCAGGGACGTCTACGCGATGGAGCCAGTCGCCCCAAAGTTCAACCCATGGTCTTCCTGCCCGATCACCTTCGATCGCAGGGACCATCCGACCAGTATTCGTCATGGCGGTTCAGCCGCACTGGTCCTTGATCCAATTGTTGATGGATTCCATCTCACGCGCGTCCTCATGGACGGCGGCAGCAGCCTGAACCTGCTCTATCAGGATACAGTGCGCAATATGGGCATCGATCCCTCAAGGATCAAACCCACAAAGACTACCTTTAAAGGAGTCATACCAGGTGTAGAGGCCCGCTGTACGGGCTCAATCACACTGGAGGTTGTCTTCGGATCCCCGGACAACTTCAGAAGCGAAGAGTTGATCTTCGATATCGTCCCCTTCCGCAGCGGCTATCTGCACTGCTCGGACGAACCGCATTTGCTTGATTCAATGCGGTGCCACACTATGCTTATCTCAAGCTCAAGATGCCGAGACCACGCGGTGTCATAACAGTCAATGGAAACACGGAGCGCTCCCTCCGTACCGAGGAGCACACCGCGGCCTTGGCAGCGGAAGTACAGAGCGGCCTTGCCAAACAGAATCTTAATTCAGCGGCCAAGCTCCCGGACACTGTCAAGCGGATCCGGACTACTCCGCAGCATAACAGTCCAGCTCGTCAGGAGTTAGACTAGCAATCCGGCCTCCGTCTCCGTCCCGCCCAAATGGCAGCATACGTACCACGCGTACATAACTACGCACTTAAAATACCATGGGCATAGACGGAGGCATAACTATATTGTGGTTCATAATACGACTCGACCGGACACTCGTACTCTTACTTTTTCTTTTTTCATCCTTTTCAGGTTTTCCACAGGCCCCTCAAGACGGCCTGATCATCGGTCCTTTCGAAGGATAGATACACCAAGATAGCAAGAAGCATTGCGGTATATGGGAATCTCTAGGAAGTCTTTTCGATGATCACTCTACCTGTTCTCAGGACCCTCACGCAGCTCTCCCTTGGTTATGGCATGTAAAATAGCCTTGTTGCTTATCGCACTACTTATACGCTTTGATGTATCAATACATTATAATGGAAACAATTCACGGCCCAACTTCTGTGGCACTAGCTTACTACTTTTTTCTCGATAATCTTATCCATTGCACCCGTACACTTTGGTACGGCCTAAATTTGCCAGGGGCTTTATTGCGCCCCATATTACAGCAACAAAGTCCGAACACTTTTTACAGTATAGTTCGGCACCCCGAATTTAGCATTATATGCATTGGCTCTGAATCATGTCTTTGGTCAATAGTTGGGTTGCCCGACTCCTGTGCTTGCTACCCTATGTTCCGCTATATCGGCTAGGGTAGTAAAGGGAGAACTACTGCGATTGTGCCCTGGTTCATCCGGATGAGCACCTCAGTAGAGAAAGCCGAAAACTGACTGTCATGATGCGGCGAGAGCCGGTCAGCTCTTCGGAGGTTACAAATCTTTTGCGATTTTTTCCGCATTTTGCGATGAATCGGTCTCTACCCGATCTGGTGTTTACAGCACCCTAGTTCGGATTTACGAATACTAGGGGCTGCGCCTAAATTTCTATTATAAAACTCCTATGGCTAAGTGAGGGTGATAAAGCCACATAGTCCGGTTGCCTGGTTCGTTGCGCTAAACACCTCCTTCAAGGACCAAGACTTTGGATAAAGAGTGTTTAGATTTTATCCCGAACACCCCCATACTTCCTACGTGGGAGCTGAAGCCGACGACTGGCCAACTCTCAGATTTAATAAAAACGGCCGCACAGGAGGAAAAATCTTGATATAAAACAACTAACATTATATTACATATCAGTTTTGTTTCATTGTGCAGGACAGGATAACATATTCATCCGAAGATAATGTCTTTTGCACACTGCTCCGCTACAATGCGGGATCCCTCCAGGACATCGTCAAAATATCGCTCGAGCGTGCGGTGCTCCTTGCCCGCGGGCGGTCCCTCGGTCGTGAGCTTGATGGTGTTCATCTTTGCCCATTGCATCTTGACACGGGCGAAGGCCATCCGCGCACCTTCGATGCAGACCGACCGCTTGATGGCATCAAGCCGAGGGCAGGCAGCAACCAGTCGCTTCACGAGCATGAAGTAGCTTTGGGGTATGGCTTCGGCAGGCCATAGACAGATTATCAAATCCTTCATGACCAATTCAGCCGCCCTATGCAGTTCGGTCAGCTGTTTCAGCTGATCGCTGAGGGGCACCGGATGCTCTGGCGCAAGGTATTGCGACCAGAACAGCTTCTCCGTTGAACTCCCCTCTTCAGCTCGGAAGAAATTCGCAGCATCTGCAATGCTGCGCGGCAGATCCGCAAATGCTCCTGGAGAAATCCAAATCCGGGTCAGTAAGAGGTACCTTTTCTTCACAAATTTGCTTTGCATTATAAAGGCCTTACCCGCCGCGATTTTCCTGGCCTCTTGGATTTCCTGGAGGGCGCCCTGGGCTTCAACCCGGGCCTCTTGCGTGCTCTGGTGGGCCTTAGCAAGCTCGGACTCTTGATCCGTAATCTTGCGCTCCAAGGACTCGCATTTCTTTACAGCGTCCTGGAGCTCTTGTTGGACCTCACCGACCCTAGCCTCGTGCCTTTCGCGGACGGATTGTTCCTCTGCCGCTCTCTTCTCGGCCTTGGCCAGCGCCTTTTTCAGGGCCTCCACCTCGGTCGCCGCTGCTATAAATATCATGGCACTATGGTCAATACAAATCATTTATCCTTTATGATATACAGAAGGATATGGCATACCTTGCTTATCCTCCAGCTGCTTTTTCACACGGCCGAGCTCTTCCTCGGCCCGCTCCAGACTCTGCTTCAGTCCGGAGACTTCGGTAGCATGGGAGGTCGCAGCCAGCAGCGACACCTATTTTTTCACATAGACATGTATGGTTAGTCTCCTGCGAAAATTGTTTGATCCTCTGTCTGGCTTTTCTTTTCGAACACCGGACAGTGTCTCAGGGGCTACTGTCTATACTGTGATATTCTTTTTACATAATTGCGTTTCATACCTCAAAACCTGTTAGAAGGCTTGTGCAAGCTTAGGTCAGTCCGCTCTTCGCGGACTGAATCTTCTCAATCACCGTACCCATGAGGGCACGGTGTTCCTCTACAATGGAAGCACTTCGCAGCGCTTCCAGTAGGGTGTTCGGTGCCTCTGGTTGGATAGAGGACACCGGCGAAATGGGCACACCCCCTTCTCTCGAAGGAGGCTGCTTGCCGGATTCCGGAGCCGTATAGGTCTCCGGGACCGTATTCGGCTGAGGGCCGAATTGGACCTGGCCTCCATTGCCAGGTTCCATGGGGATTTACTCCCCCATGTGTCCGGCGGCTGAGGTTTCGCCCTCTGGCGCCGCGCTGACAGCCTCCTGCATCTCTCCCTGGCCTAGGATTCTTTGGGATAACACCTCGGTGTCATCCATGGCCTTGGGAGAGGAGGCCGCCGGAAGGGACCCGCTGTCCATCAACTTCGGGTCCAGCGAATTCCCCGAAGATGAGGATCGCTCGAGGTCGGAACGAACCGGACTACAAGTACATAATTCAACATGTTAGAACTATGGAGAAAAGAGGCTGGATATATAAATGCGTCAGGGTCTTTGAGTACTCACGATCCGGCCAGGGGCTTGTCTCGGGGGCGCCGCTCTGGGCTGCTGTCGACATCCCACGCGGAGTTATCCGTGAGGGAGACCTTCCCCTTCTTGGACGCCTCTGCCTCCAGATTTATGAAGGCCACCCTTTTCTTCCTTCCCCCCTCAGGGGGAGAGTAGCTTTCCTCCTCCTCCCCATCGTCCTCTGCGGCGGAGGAGTGAGTCTCAGCGTCTTCGAACATCGCGGCCGAAGTTCCCTTGCGACGTAGACCACTTCTGGTCTCCTTGGCCTTTTTCTTGGCCTTCTTCTCCGGCGCCTGGTAGGGCGCCGGGACCAGCATCTTCATCAGAAGCGGGATGGCTGGTTCCTCGGGTAGCGGAGCCGGACACTTGATCCGCTCTGCCTTCTTCGTCCAGACCTAAAAAAATAAATAGGGAGGCTTAGGCATTTTCCCTGAGTAAGCAAGTAAAGGATACACCTTGAAGGCACGAAAAACTTACCGGACTGGCGGGATGGGCCAGGTCGTGCCCGTGGTCCTCGGTCACCTCCGGCCATTTCTCGGTGGCCTTAAAAAGCACCTTCCAGATGTCTTCGTGTGTAGTTCTGAAGAACTGTTGCAAGGTCTGGTGCTTGGCCGGATCGAACTCCCACAGATGGCAAGTCCGGCTTTGGCATGGAAGGATCCGGCGAACTAGCATCACCTGGATCACATTGACAAGCTTGATGTTCTTGTCCACCATGCTCTGAATACGCGTCTGCAGCGCTGTCAGCTTGTCCGACGACGCCCAATCTAGGCCCTTCTCTAGCCAGGAGGTGAGCCGCGTTGGGGCTCCGGACTTGAATTCGGGAGCCGCGGCCCAGGTAGCGTCGCGGGGCTCTGTGATATAGAACCACAGTTGTTGCCACCCTTTGACGGTCTCCACAAAGGTACCTTTGGGCAATGTGACGTTGGGCATCTTGCTCACCATGGCGCCTCCGCACTCTGCGTGTTGGCCATCCACCACCTTCGGCTTCACATTGAAGATCTTGAGCCACAGTCCGAAGTGGGGTCGGATGCGGAGGAAAGCCTCGCACACGACAATAAATGCCGAGATTGTAACATCCCAAATTTTCAATTTGGAATGTTATACATAGGTCATCATATGCATATCATATTTTATTTGCATTTTGATTGTGACCCTAAAAATCCTAAGCAAATCAAGGACCCACGGAGAGAGTTGGGGATTTTATTATTTTCATATTTGAATTTTTCTCAAATATTGAAAAGAGGATCATTTTGGTTTTAATTATTTTTCTCTCCAAAAATATTTTCAATATAAAGACATATGAGAGGAGATAATATGACTTCTCCAAAATAAAGGAAATATTGGAGGAAAAATGTTAAAATCAAATAAATAATTTTATTTGGATTTTATTGCTATTTTATTTGAATTAGAAAAAAATATGCATTTTTCAAAATTGCATTTTAGTCCAAGAAAATGTTCACTTTGTTCTAAATATTCTATTTAGACGGTGAAAATTGTTTTTGGCATTCTTAGATTTTTTTATATTTTATTTAGGATTTTTGTCTCGGCAGAATCATATTTAAAAAAAACTTTTCGCCCGACTGGGCCGAAGGCCCAGCCGAGTAGGCCGGCCTAGCTGCCACCGCCTCGTCTCCGAGCTCGGGACGAAGTCCCGAGCCAGCACGCCAGCGCAGCCGCCGCCGTGTCCGCCTCGGCCTCTCGCCGCCCCCTCGCCCAAGCCACGCCACGACCTCGCCCCTGGCCTTTATAAGCCGAGCCCGCGACCCCCCCTCGTCCCCACACCACCGCCGCCGTCGCCGCCGCACGCGCCGCCGCCCTTGCGCCGCCGCCGCCTCCTGCTGCCGCTGCAGCGCCGCCGCCCGCGCTAGCCGCCGCCGCCGCCCCGCACCCCGCCGTCGCCGCCGCCCCGCCCGCCGTCGCCGCCGTTGATCTCGTCGCCGCCACCGGTTTTTGTTCCGGTCCGTTCGTTTTTTTTTTCAAAACCCTAGATCTACTCCGGTTTTTTTTACCGATCGGTTTTCTCGATTTAGATCTAATATGCGAACGTTCGTTCGTTTAGTTCTGTAACAAACAAATTCGTTCGTTAGACTCTGTTAGCGGACATTCGTCCGATAGATTTTACTTTTTCTGCCAGGGACCCATCCGCAATTTCTTTTATCGCAGATCAGCCCATGATCTTCAAACCCTCGCCGTTTCTAAACCGTTCGTCCAAATCCAGTGAAACCAACGCCAAAATCTTCATCTCGAACCCCTCTTTACGGTTAATCAACTTGAACATGATTTTGACAATTTAAAATTTGGTTTCAAGCAGATTTGAATTCGAAGTTCTTTTGACCGTAGTTTCAGTTCCGTAGCTCCGATTCGTTTGATTCTTTTTGCAGATCGAATCTCTTCAGTTGAACTTTCAGATTTGATCTTCTTATTTGAGTTTTACCCTTGCATCTATGCCTGATTGCTTATGTATGCTATTGTTTGTTTGCGATAGAATTCTCGGAGTGCGAAGCGTGCTACTACGAGTCTCTAGGGTTTGCAGATCATCAGCAAGGCAAGTAACACTTTGATCATATCCCTTCATTACCCAGTTTGTATGCATTAGTTGCAATCCTCAAACACTGCATGATTAGGATATGATTAACTTGTGGGTATTGGGAAGTAGATGATGAGGTAGAACCTATTGCCCTTTATTATCAAACCCTTGGGAGTTACTTCTACGTTATGCTTATATTGCCATGCTATGCTCGTAGACGTGGATTGGGTTTTGAGTGTATCCATGACAGATGTGTGATTGTTAATTAATGGTTAACTTAAGGTGGCTACTTAAATACACATCTGGGTGGATTGGTTGCAGGCACCTGGGGATATACTAGTGTTGTCTTTTTGGTTCGCCACCCAGGCTCAAAGGGATCATAAGATTATTCATGCTAGAAACTTCTGTGTGCAGCCACAAGCTATTATGGGCTCTAGCATAGTTGAGTATGTTGCGTGACCTCTTTCAGTGGTAGACTAGCAGATGTAGGGGAAAGTAGGTGTAACTGTCTACCCAGAGTAAAGAGTAAATGTTTCTGAAAGACTGTGTCTCCGTCATCCGTTTCTCAAACACCATGTAGTGCGAGAAATCCAGCGGAGGAGATCGAGTCTTGTGGGGAAAAGTGCACAAACCTCTGCAGAGTGTATAAACTAATCATGATTAGCCGTGTCCCCGGTTATGGACATCTTGAGTACCTGGTACTTGAATTATTGATTTGATCTCATCACTCTAAATTAATTTGTTGGGTTTAATGATTACTTTTAATTGGGATTGAGATGGGGATTTACCTTCTCAATGTTTAACAACCACCATGATAGTTAAATAAAACATATTCCTTTGATGTAGGGAAAAATTGGCTTTTCGCAAAACAATATAACCCTAGAGCTTTTCCACCAGCCATATATGCATGTAGTGATAGCATTTATCTGTTCATTGCTCTACTGTGTTATATTCCCAGCATATTCCATGTGCTGACCCGTTTCGGGCTGCAACATATCACGTTGCAGACTTTTTAGACGAAGAGTAAGGTGCGCTAGGTCGTTGTCATGCACTCAGCTATGCCGTTGGAGTTGATGGACTCACTTTATCTTCCAAGCCTTCCGATGTTATCTTATTTAGATGGCCTTAAGCCATATTTATTGTAATAAGTTCTCTTTTGAGACATTCGATGTAATAAGTGTGTGATTGCACTCTGTTATAAATCCTTCGAGTACTGTGTGTGTCAGCATTACCGATCCAGGGATGAAACTTGAACACAGAGATTTGACCATCTGAGGTCGGATCGCTACAGAGATGTTGAGGAAAGAATTGGAGGCTAGATCATGGAAATCTAGCCCGTAGAAGAACATGAGTCCGCGGACGAAAGGGTGGATAGGAAACCCTAACCCGCGGACGAAGTGGGGGATGAACCCCACCCTCTCATGAGGCTTGGGGGTGGGGATGATCTGTCCCTTGGTCGGAAGCCGATGGGCGATTTCCTTGGCCAAATACCCCGCCTCCCGGAGCTTCGTGATGTCCTTCTCCTTGACGGAGGAGGCCATCCACTTGCCTTACGCTCCGGATCCGGACATGGTCAGAGTGCTTCTTTGAGGCAGAAAAAGATGAGAACTTGGGCGCTGGAGCTCGAGAATGGAGAGGCAGAGAAAGAGAAGGCGTGGGTGAAAGGGGTGAATCCTTATCTCCTTATAAAGGCAGTGAATATCAAGCGCCTCCCCACTCGCCTTAAAACTCGCCTATTCCCAAGGGCCGTGCAGATGGCACGGTTGGATTACCCACGCCCGTATTGATGAGAATCCCATAATAATGGGACACGATCTCTGCTGTGACAAGGCGTGCCAACGGAAACCGCATCTTAAAGCGTGGAGCGGGAGGCTGAAAAAACGGTTTGAAATAATGACCGTGCAGGAACGTGGTGTCGCGTTACAGAAAGTTGTCAGCGGATTGGGCTCGTGAAATATTATACTCTCTGCGGTTGTGTGTGGTACTTGTTTTGCAGAGCCGGACACGTTTTCTATGCCCGAAGTCTGTTTTTGGAGTATTCGGAGGGGGAACCCGCCTTGCAATGCCGAAGACAATCTGCGCGCCGGACACATCGTCATTGAAGCCAGGTTCACGGGCTACTGAGGGAGTCCTAGAGTAAGGGGTCCTCGGGCGTCCGGGCTATGTAATGTGGGCCGGACTGATGGGCCATGAAGATACAAGACAGAAGACTCTCTCCCTTGTCCGGATGGGACTCTCCTTGGCGTGGATGGCAAGCTTGGCGTTCGGATATGAAGATTCCTTTCTCTGTAACCGACTTTGTATAACCCTAGTCCCCTCCGGTGTCTATATAAACCGGAGGGTTTAGTCCGTAGAGGCGATCATAAGAACAATCATAATCAGACAGGCTAGACTTCTAGGGTTTTAGCCATTACGATCTCGTGGTAGATCAACTCTTGTAATACTCATATTCCTCAGGATCAATCAAGCAGGACGTAGGGTATTACCTCCATAGAGAGGGCCCGAACCTGGGTAAACATCGTGTCCCCCGTCTCCTGTTACCATCGACCTTAGACGCACAGTTCGGGACCCCCTACCCGAGATCCGCCGGTTTTGACACCGACACCCCCCCCCCACACACACACACAGAGACACACATCCCGCACCACCACCTCCACTCTGAGGACACATGTCAAACTTTTTCTGCAGTGAACATACGACCAAAGGAGTGTCATGTTAAAGTTTGAAAAAAAACCAGAGATCATTCGACCCGTTTTATACATTGATTGATTTCCTAGGGATTTAATGTGCAAAAATCAAATTTGAGCTACATGTGCACCAAAATGGATTGCAAAATCATATCTGTGTCCCTGGGTGCATGTTTCCCCGTGAAAGAAATTTCAAAACATTGAGAATGTTGATTTTTAAAATTCAGCAAATCCAAAACTTAGTTGAAATTCATGAAACTTATCCTGGTGTCATATATGGACACAAGTAGACTGTGATATTGTATTTTTCATCAAATTTGAGACAAGTTTTGAGATAACCTACTTACAAACGGGAGATTGTTAATAACTGGCAACCAATATCTCATACGGAATATTTATTCGGACCGTGTGCTTTAGACTGTGCCATGCTTCGGTTAAGCAGTAAAGTGGCAGAATGAATCATCAAAAAATAGAAAAAATATATGTGCCGCCACGCGCCCCGTGTGGCGTGCGAGCAGGAGTGAGTTGATGGGACGCATGCGAGCAGTCCGCCGCGCAGGCAGATCGGGAGGCGTGCGTGCAGGTGTGTGAATTGACGGGAGGCATTTTTGCTGCGCAGTGTCACCGGGAGGCGTGCGAGTAGCTGTGTGAAATGATGGTATAGGAATGCTAGAAGTCCGCCGCGCAGGCTCACCGAGAGGCAAGACAGCCTTCGACCGCCGCCCGCCTCGCTCCCACTGGTCTGTATTAATGGCGCTCCCGAGCCACCGGCCATAATAGGCGGCCGCACCCCCGGTCCAGAGTGGTCACCAACGTCTGGACTCTGGAGTGTATGAGGATGCTGCCGAAGCGCACCATCGGAGGGAGTGGCGACGCCGGGGCTGGTGAAGCACCCGCGCAACGCGTGAAGCTGGGCATAGAGGCTGCCGTCACCGCCGACGAGGTCTTGCGTGGGCAGCAGCATGACCTTGACTTCATCGGCGCCGTCGTGCCCCCCCCCCCAGCCGGAGCCGGAGGTCAACAACAACTCCGGCAACGACTGCGACTCCAACAGAAAACCGGTTAGTCATCTATATACCCATTTGTGCGGCAAACATATCATGTGTTTTCTCTGGTTACTCCCCCCTCCCTAATTTTTTTGGAATACAAATCGTATGGTTATGTTCTCTCAGTCCATGAAATCAGAGTAATTAAGATCCGTTAGATGTACGTAGTGTATTGATTGTTTGAATGGTATCCATATAGGGTTAGTGATTAATTATTTATCCTCTACAAATGATTTTTGCTAATAATCCGACTAGGGTTAGCGTGCGTGCTAATAATTCGTGGCCAGATCTTGAGAATTGATTTTGAATGTCCTACATATATGTTTGTGCCTTTTTTTTCTTCCAGATCTTGAGAATTGATTTTGAATGTCCTACATGTATGTTTCTGCCATTTTTTCTTTCAGATTGGTATGTACACAGATGAGGCTCTGGCCAGCGCCGCCGCTGGATGTAGATCTTGGACCCGGCAGCGCGGCCAGAAGTGGCCCCGCCCCCTGGACCTGAGGAACCAGTAGAATCTCCGACGGACCGCATCAGCGATCTCCCAGACGCTATCCTTGGGGAGATCATCTCCCTTCTCCCCACCAAGGATGGCTGCCGCACACAAGTCCTCGCATCTCGGTGGTGCACTCAGTGGCGTGCCGTGCCTCTTAATCTCGACTGTCGTCAGCTATCTGTCGATGATGATTCTGAACTCCCCGGAGCCATCATCTCCTCCCACCAGGGCTTCGTTCAATGCATCTGCATCCCGGCATGCTACCTGCTGGACATACCCTGCACGGTGGCCGCCTGGCTGACATCCCGTCAATTCAATAAACTCCAGCAGCTTGAGTTCTACCATTACTACAGCGATGGGTTACCACCCAGTGCTGCATTCGTGCCCTCACCACCGATGCCCATCGCATGATTTTCCTCCTCTCTCCACACCGGCACCTTGACCCAGTGCCATCTAGCAGACAATCTGGTACAAATGCTTCGACTCCCACTGCTGAAAAAACTTGCGCTTGTGTTGGTTGATCTGTCGGTGGCCTCACTGCACAACATCATCCACTCCAGCTGCCCTGCACTGGAGCGTTTGGTGCTTGTTTCTGGAATAGGAATCCATATCCCTTGTCTCATAAAGTCGCATCACCTTGTAAGCATTGGAATTTGTTTTGAAGGACAGGAGCTCATCATCGAAGATGCCCCTTCACTTCAAAGGTTGCTCCTTGATTGTTGTTATAAACCTTCGCAAATAACTATGGTCTCTGCGCCTAAACTGGAGACCTTGGGTGCAATTCGTGATCCGCTTAAATGGTTCGATATGGTGTTTACCTCCACACCTATTGAGGTACTATATATTATTCACGTACACTTTTGTAATTTGCATTTTTCATTTGTGCGCATAAGTTAAGTATCATCTTGGAGTACACTTTCAGTGCTAATGTTATGTTCTATGCTCAATGAAGAGCTTGTCCATCCTATCAGTGGTGGCGGATTCTGTCAAGACCTTATATATCAGTATGTGGTGTTTTGATCTCAACATCATTATTGCCTTGCTGGAATGCTTTCCATGTCTGGAGAATTTGTATATAAAGGTGATGATTTCACGCACATTGATAGCCCATATATAATGTACTATAATTAATCGTTCAGCTATCACTCTTTCAACATAATCTTTTTTAGACATTAACTATTTTCAATCTTCATCTCTATTTAGGCACTAACACATGGAGAAAAAGGTATAACCAATCGATGGTTCAAGAAGCACCGGGATTTTCTCAGATCTCATGACATTCGTGTGAAGACAGTAACGCTGGAAGGATATGCATCCAACAATGCAAACACTAGCTTTGTCACATTCTTCATGGTGAATGAGAGGGCACTATTGTCCGTGAGGATTTAGTTTTTTGACAAGAAATTTCTCACGGCTGCAAGTGTTGAACAGCATAAAAAGAAGTTTCAGGTGGACCTAAGGGCTTCTGATCATGCTCGGCTTCTATTTACAACAACTTGTCGTCATCATGGAGCAATAGAATTTTGTACTGGGATCTTGATTTTTTGGATCAGACCGATCCATTTGATTGTGACTGCCAAAAACTTTGGTTGAGTTAGATGTCATTGTCCTGTTCAATCTGGATTTTGTCTCAACCTGATGAGCAATTAATCCTCGTGCTTTTGTACTATTTGTAAGCTGGAGTTAGATATTGTTGCCCTTTTCAACTCGGCTTTGACCCATATTTTCTTTCATGCTGGGCCAATGGCTTGCCATTTCTTTAATTAAGACATAAATATTATAAGCATTCACAACATAGGGAAAGAACATCACTCTCGCGGGATCCTTGACATCTTTGTTCATTACAGAACCCGCAAGTTCTTAGCGCCCACCAGCACCCACAAACTTATTTTCAGCTAGCACACCAAATGGGATGTAACTCTTAATAAGAAAAGCTGCATGGTAGTGACAGATTTGGATTTGTCATTTGGGACCCACGAGGAAAAAGCCTATCCAGGGCGGTGTTGACTCGATAGTAAACATTGAGAAACCTGGTTTTAAAATTACTGTAAATCTAATACTCGCCTCAAAATCATGAACACCTTCATCCCATATATCAATCTTTACCTCCGGACCATTCCGAAGCTCCTCGTCATGTCCGTGATCCCATCTGGGACTTCGAACAACATTCGGTCACCAACTCACATAACTCATATAATACTATATCGTCAACGAACGTTAAGCGTGCGGACCCTACGGGTTCGAGAATGATGTAGACATGACCGAGACGCTTCTCCGGTCACTAACCAATAGCGGGACCTAGATGCCCATATTGGTTCCTACATATTTTACGAAGATCTTTATCGGTCGAACCTTTTTGACAACATACGTAGTTCCCTTTGTGTGTCGGTATGTTACTTGCTCGAGATTCGATCGTCGGTATCTCCATACCTAGTTCAATCTCGTTACCGGCAAGTCTCTTTACTCGTTCTGTAATACAACATCTTGCAACTAACTCCTTAGTCACTTTGCTTGCAAGCTTCTTGTGATGTGTATTACCGAGAGGGCCCAGAGATACCTCTCCGATACACGGAGTGACAAATCCCAATCTTGATCCATGCCAACTCAACAGACACCTTCGGAGATACCTGTGGAGCATATTTATGATCACCCAGTTATGTTGTGATGTTTGATAGCACACAAGGTATTTCTCCGGTATCCGGGAGTTGCATGATCTCATGGTTGAAGTAATATGTGTTTGACATTAAGAAAGCAGTAGCAATAAACTGAACGATCATATGCTAAGCTAACGGATGGGTCTTGTCCATCACATCATTCTGTTAATGATGTGATCTTGTTATTAGGTGACAACACATGTCTATGGTTAGGAAACCTTAACCATCTTTTGATCAACGAGCTAGTCTAGTAGAGGCTCACTAGGGACATGGTATTTGTTTATGTATTCACACATGTATTTAAGTTTCCGGTCAATACAATTCTAGCATGAATAAGGAAATATAATAACAACTTTATTATTGCCTCTAGGGCATATTTCCATCACTTCCAGTGTTCTTTACCAGGGCTAGCCATGTATCTCCTGACCAAGCTCATTGCAAATGACAAATCATGCCTAAAACACGCAATGGCATACATTAAAGAACTAACATCACTACAATATGGAACTCTTGACATATACTCAAAATCCCCATCCGTACTAGGACATTGAGAAGATAATAATTTGAAATGAGGAGCAATGGGAGTGCCAAATGACTTAGAATCATGCATGTTAAAATGATGAAGAACTTTCTTAATGTAACTTTGCTGACTAAGAAATAACAAACCAGAATTTCTGTCCCTGGTAATCTCCATACCTAGAATTTTCTTAGCAGTACCAAGATCATTCATCTCAAACTCACTACTTAATTGTGCCTTTAAAGTAGTGATCTCTTTCTTGCCCTTGGCAGCAATCAACATGTCATCAACATATAACAACAAGTATATAGGTGATCCATCAACAAATTTAATGTAAACACAACTATCATATTCAAACCTCTTAAATCCATGTGCTATCATAAATGAATCAAACATTTGATACCACTATCTTGGAGACTATTTTAAACCATATAAGGACCTCTTTAACTTGCAAACAAATTTCTCCTTATCAGGCACTATGAAACCTTGTAGTTGGTCCATGTAAATCTCCTCCAGTTCTCCATGCAGAAAAGCAGTCTTGACACTAACTGATCAAGCTCAAGATCATGCGTAGCAACATATCAAAAAATGTACGAATGGAACTATGTTTCACAACCAGAGAGAACACATCATTATAATCAATACCTGGTATCTGACTAAAGCCCTTAGCCACAAAACTTGCCTTAAACCTCACGGGCTCACTAGGAGTCAAACCTTCCTTTGTTTTGAAGATCCATTTGCAGTGAACGGTCTTCTTTTGTTTATGCAAGCATACAAGATCCCATGTGCCATTTTTCTAAAGTGACTGCATGTCTTCCTGCATACCAGGAATCCACTTCTCGTGGTCACCAGAAACAACGACTTAGTGTATGTGGATGGCTCATGGATGTTCTCAATCTGCTCTGCACAACTAAAAGCGCAATGAACAATGTCACACTCTTCAATTAGGCGTTTAGATTTTGTGACTCTCTTTCTCCTGCCAGCTACAAGAGACTGGATTTGTCGCTGCAAAAGAGGGGGTGATTGTTGCACATCATCATCATCATGAACCTGTGTATCTGGAGCACCATCCACATTACCATTAACATGTGCATCTGGAGCAACATCATCATTATCAACAATTAACTCCTCATTAAGGTGCACAACCTCCACAGTAACTCGTCGTGGATCTACATTTGTTGACAAATTGTCATGGTACATAACAAATTCATTGAAAACAACACTTCTGCTCATGAAAACCTTATTAGTTTTAGGATTCCATAACATGTGTCCCTTTACTCCCGAACCATAACCAACAAACACACACTCCATAGTTCTAGGCCCTGGCTTTCCATTATCAACGTGTGCATATGAAGTGCAACTGAAAACTCTCAACTGTGAATAATCAGTTGGTGTACCAGACCATACCTCAATGGGAGTTTCTTATTAAGTGGAATGGATGGTGACATGTTGATCAGGTAGCAGGCGGTGGAGGCTACTTCATCCCAAAAATGTTTGCCCATGCGAGCATTGGACAACATGCAGCAAGCCCTAGAGATGATGGGTTTGTTCATGCGCTGAGCCATACCATTCTGTTGAGGAGTGTGCGGGGTGGTGTGGTGCCTGATGATGCCCAGATCTCTGCAATATTTGTTAAAAAAATTGAACAGAATTCCATACCATTGTCAGTATAGAGTATTTTTACTTTCCTCTCAGTTTGCCTTTCTACCATAATGTTCCCCTTAAAGGCATTAAAAAATCATAATTATTTTTGAGTAAATAAGGCCATACTTTTGTAGAGTAGTCATCAATAATTGTAAGCATATAATGAGCACCAGCAAGAGAGGGTTTATGGGGAGGTCCCCATAAATCAGCATGTACGTAATTCTAATATACCTTCTATGATATGAACATCAACATTGAACTTTACCCTCTTGTGCTTACCAAAAATGCAGTGCTCACAAAACTCCAACTCACTTACGTTGCAGCCATCCAAAAGTGGCCTCTTGGTCAATTCTGCCATGCCAAGTTTACCCATATGCCCAAGGCGCATATGCCAAATATTAGTTTTACTGGATTTATCAGAAGTAACAACAGTACCAATAATAGTGCTTCCTCTAAGAACATATAACTTGGCAGAATTCATATCACCTATCATATGGACGAGGGAACCTTTTGTTAGCTTCAGAACTCCACCTGAACCAGAGTGCACGTACCCTTTGACGTTAGGAGTACTCAGTGTGATGAGGTTTCTGGCCATGCCTGCACATCTGTCAATGTGCGTATCTTGCCATCATGTGTCCTGATGTGAACAGAACCAATGCCCACAATCTCACATGGATTTTCATCTCCCATACGCAACACATCTTCACTCTTCACAAACTCATAAGTACTGAACCAATCTCTGTTACAACATATATGAAATGAACAGGCAGAATCAAGTATCCATTCATCATGACAAGAAACACAACCAACAAAAAGCAACTAGAGCATCATCTGAATCAGACTTACTACCAGAAGTAACATTGACCTTACCATCACCTTCGGATTTGTTTATAGGTTTCCAGGTACCGTTCCTTTTCTCCTTGTTTTCCAACTTCCAACAGTCATTAATGAGGTGACCCTCTTTCTCACAATACCTGCAGAATTGGTTCTTTCCAGACCTTTTGAACTTTGAACGACCTCTGTCATTCTTGCTTTTATCCCTGTTGTTGGTGTAGTATTTTTTTCTGCTCAGGCCCGCCTCGTACCTGCAAAGCTTCTCCTTTGGAGGACGATTCCTCAGATTGCAACATATCTTCCATCCTTTCCTTCTGTTGAGGGGACCCATATACTTCCCCAATAGTTAGTTCATCACGACTGTGTAATATGGTATCTTGAAAATTTGCAAAGGAACTAGGCAACGAGCATAAAAGTAGAAGACCTAAATCTTCATCATCATACTTTACCTCCATAGACTGTAAGTCAGAAATGATCTCCTTGAAGATTGATAAGTGGGTCAGCACTGAACCACCTTCCTGCAACTTATGCATGAACAACTTCATCTTCATGTGCATCTTACTGGTCAGATCCTTGGACATGCAGATCGATTCCAGTTTGAGCCAGGGGCTGCTGCAGTTTTCTCCTCCAGCACTTCTTGCAAAATATTGTTAGATAGATGAAGAAGAATCATAGACATAGCCTTACGGTCTTTCCGCGTCTCATCATCAGTCCATGCCATCTGTTCTTTTGTACCAAAGCCATCTACACCTCGTCCAAATTGGGATGCGCCAGCACTGCCAACATCTTCACTTGCCACAAGGAAAACCTTGTGCCGTAATCCCGCAATGGAAGATCAACGTCATCTATGCCATGTCGTCGAAACCGTAGACAGAAACAAGGCTCTGATGCCACTTGTTAGAGATATGAGAGGAAAATCTAACGACGAAGAAACACAGGAGACACGAGATTTTAACATGGAAAACCACTCCAACATGAAGGGGGAAAACCACGGGCTCCACCCATCAAACTTCACTATATCGGGAGAGGTTACAAACGCCAGGGATTTACAACTGAACAACTTATCCTGTGTGGTGGCTTACAAGAGGCATATATAATAGCGGTGATCTAAGTCAATACTGATCCGTACCGAACAGGGGCTTACCCCCCCCCCCCACACCCCAAGCATCCCTGAAAGGGGAGGCCCACATGGGCTAACTTCAGACTTCGCTATGCTCCGCTCTGGCCGAAGCCTATCGGCGAGGGGCCGGAGCTCCACTCCGCTCGTCAGAAGTTAGCATTTATCTTTATACTTGAATTTGGATCACAACATAACAGATGGAACAGGAAGAAGCTAGTTTCTGTTTGAATCTCCCATTTAGTGTAGTTGAGTCCACGACCAAGTAAGGTCAACACCAATTTAAACCCCTTACCAACATGCCTTGAATGAAATGAACACCCTCCTAAAGCATTCCTTCTCCCCGACTTTTCCTTTGATCGTGTATTGAACATTCTCTTTGTCTATTTCCACTACACTACCAGGAGAACACTTCTCCACCCCAGCCTTGAAACTATAGAGAATATGAGGGCTATCTTCCCATTTTCCACTAATCATATCCATTGCTTTTCAAGCAGTTTCAGAATACTACATCTTAAGCTCTCCCGTGTCGCTCCCCGCGGGCGACCCGGGAGCCAGCCCAGCCATCGGAAAACTCCTCCGCCGCTCCACCACCTCCCTCGCTGGCGGCGGTGAGGATCTCTTTTCCCTCTGCTAGGCATTCAGGCGGCGCGAGGCGGTGGAGGTAATCTCTTCTCGCTCTGCTAGGCACTAGGGTGGCGCGGTCGCGCGGTGAAGCTGAGGTGCGGACGTCTCAAGGGCGGGCTAGTGCGTGGATCTAGCCGCTCGGGCCAGGATGCTAGTGAGGGGCGGTGTGGTAGGTGCTGCGGCCATGTTGGCGCGTGGATCTGGTGCGACGCGGGTTGCGGCGACCGTGGCCGGCTCGCCCGAGCGGGAGGTGGCGAGGGCGGGCTTCGGTCAGGTGCAGGTGACAGCTTGGCAGCAAGGGGCATGACGTGCGTGTGTGTTGCGCGGATCTGGCGTCGTGAGGAAGCCCCAGTGGTGGTTGAGCCATTCCGGCGTCACGAGGAGCCAGGGATGGAACCGCTCCGGATCTGCCAATGTGCATGGTGCGGGCGCGAGGAGGGGCAGCGCTTTGTTGAGGACGCCCCAGTGGTCCTTGGATCCGATGAGGCGACTCTTCGGTGGTGGCTGCATATGGTGCAAGGGCCTGCTTCATCCGAGGTGCAGGGAGGATGTCCGGGCGGCGGCCCCAGGCTTGACGCTGGTGAGTGGTGGTTGTTGGGGGATTGATTCTGAGGCATGGAAAATCCTCCAAAAACCCTGGTTCGAGCTCTAGAGGCCTGGCTTTGCGTCTACGAGGCTACGAGCTAGGCACGACAAGGACACGGCAAGCTACCTAGGTTTGGGCCACTGTGCGGTGTAATACCCTACTCCTGCTTGGTTGTATTGCTTGTGGACAGCGCTCTTGGAGCTACAAGGAGAGCTGAGCTCTTTGGGGTTTAGCAATGGCGCTAGGGTTTGGGCAGGAGTCCTTTTTTTTTGCTATGGTGGCCGCTCTGCCACCATCTTGGGCCTCTTCCCCGAAAATATGAGCGGGAAAGGGCTACCACAGGGTGGCAATTTGAAAGGGGACAGGCGCCGGTGCTTCTCCTGACAAAACATGGTCTTCATCTGCCAAAGTGTTTATCCGTGATGCACCAGGGGCTCCACGATAACCTCCGTCTTGCCACGCCACCATCTTGGTCTTCTATTACCAAAAGGGAAACCTTTGTGACTTGTTTTGGGGGCAGGTTGGCACAACTGCTCCCTTAGCACCGAAGGGGAAACTGTCCTGACCGCACACCCACCCCGCGTGGCTCCTCGTGAGGCGCCCTCCCGAGGCCTCGAGGGAGGGCGCCTCACGAGGCTGCGCGCCGTGATGGTAGTTTCGGTGAATTCCTTCATAGAGGCCTCATGAGGCTGCACGCCATGATGGTAGTTTCGTTGAATTCCTTCATAGAAGAAGCCCCTCGCGGGGCAAGGCCCTCGCGAGGCCGCTGGCTTCGCGGCGCCCGCTGGTGGGATGCCCCATGAGTTGGGCCAAGGGGCCCTTCCTGGGCTGTAGGCAGGTAGCCCGTGGTACCTTGGTTCCCACTGGACCGACAGTGGTGGTTCTATCGGCGAAGCGAGAGGTGTTGCGTCTGTGCAACTCATAGAGTGCAGTTTGGTGGACTTCGACAAGGGGTTTATGCATGTTTTTGCACGCTATGGGTGTTCTAGGTGCTTTGTTGCCCCAGTTCTGGCTGTGTTTCCCTGTCGGTGTTGGCGATACAAAGAAGCTTTAGGCAAAAGTCTTGCACGACCTCTGTCGGTGCTGACAACGGTGGCCCCTTGATGTCATATCCCTCCTTGGAGGCGTTGTCGCAAAGTCTTCTTCCATCCAATGGTGGGTGGCTCTCTGGGAGAAATCCCTAGCTCCGGTCTCTCGGGGCGGGCGATAGTGGCGAATACATCACAACCTCCTTGGAGTCATCGCCTTGGAGAGCCAGGATGTGGCTGCTTGTGCGGCTCCCTCTTGTCATCGAGGATGGTGGGTGCCGGGGTGCTACTTGTGATATGCTTTGGGATTCCCCAAAGAGGAAGGGTGATGTAGTATAGTAGCAGATAGTATTTCCCTCAGTTAAGAACCAAGGTCTATTGAACCAATAGGAGACACCACACAAACAAGATAAACGGTACCTGCACACACACACACAAAGCATATGCTTGCACCCAACGGAGGCAAGAGGGTTGTCAATCCCCTTATTCTCACCAATTGCAAGGATTAAATCTGATAGTGGTAGATATATAAAATAAAATAAAAATAAAAAGGAAATAAAAAGAGAGCATTTTTTTGGGTTTCAGTAAATATGGAAAATGGATCCGGGGACCATAGGTTAGGCATCTCTCTCATGGGCATAACAACGATGGATAAATAAATTACTGTTGAGTAATTGACATAATAGCGCATAGGTATGATGATTCTTCATTGCATGATCAATATATAGGCATTAGGTCAGTGACAAGTAGACCGTTAAACTTACTGGCGCCTACTACTGTTACTCCACTCCAAGACCGCTATCCAATATGCATCTCAAAGTATTAAGTTCATGACAAACAAAGTAATGCTTTAAGCAAGATGGCTTAATGTAGACAAAGTAAGACCAAACAATATGTTCGAACCCCATTATTTTATCCTTACTACCAATAGTACAATATGTGCCTTGCAACCCCTCCTGACATAGAGTAAGGACACCGCAAGATTGAACCTACTACCAAGCACCTCTCCCTATGAAGATAAATCAATCTAATTGGCTAAAGAAGATAGATAGATCAGAGATAAATACAAGGCTAATAAATCACACATAAATAAATCTTAGAAAAGACTCAAATACTTTCAATGAATAATATGATCATAAACCCACAATTCATCGAATCCCAACAAACGCATCACGAGAATTACATTGAATAGATCTCCGAAGAGATCGTTGTATTGAAGATCAAAAAGAGAGAGAGAAAGACATCTAGCTACTGCTATGGACCTGTAGGTCCTGTGAGAACTACTCACACATCATCATGGAGGCAGCAAGGCCGATGAAGATTGCCTCCCCAATGGTTTCCCCTCCGGCAGAGTACTGGAAAAGTACTCCAGATGGGATCGCAGAAGAACAGAGGTTTGCGGCAGCGATAAAATTGTTTCGGGTCTTGCTTCGGGGTTTTTGGAATATTAGGGAAATTATAGGCGAGAGATTAGGTCAAACGGAGCCACATGGGCCCACAAGTGCTGATGGCGCGCCTCCCCCTTGGGCGCGTTGTGTGAGCTTGTCGCACCTTCGTGCATCTTCTGGTCTCTCCCCAAAGCTTCTAGGTCTCTTCTCGTTCAAAAAATCACTGTAAAGTTTCATCGTGTTTGGACTTCGTTGGGTATGGTTTTTGTGCGAAACAAAGAAATAGGGGAAAATAGGAACTGGCAGTGGGCACTAAGTTAATGCTTAGTCCACAAAAATGATATAAAATGGCACATAAATCATACAAGATTGATGATATAATAGCATTAAACAATAAAAAATTGTAGATACGTCAGAGACGTATCAGCATCCTCAAGCCTAATTCCTACTCATCGTCGAGTAGTTAAAGGATAAAAACATATTTTATGATGTGAAATGCTACCTAACATGTCTTAATCATGTAGTTCTTTTGAAGTAAGAATATTGGGAAGCGATGACTTAATTGATATCAAAATGATAATATGCAAGAATACTAGAAAATAATCATTACCCTTCAAAACAAAAAGTGCTAAAGAATGTTATTCCTATTCATTTAATCATGTAAGCATGGCATAACTCGGTCTTACTAACATAAAGTATAAATCATAAATCACCACGGTGCCAAACCAACCAATAGTATCAAACTTTTCTCGCTTCAGCTTTTCAACTTCACTCAATACATGAGCGTGAGCCATGGACTTAGCACTTTGGATGACAAAGAGAATGATGATACGGGTTTATAAGGGAAGACAAAACTTTAGCAAAGTCTCACATCAACTTGATGGATCATTAGGCAATGGAGAGGCCTTACAATCGACATCAATGTGAGGAGTAGGGATTGCCATGCAACTGATGCACTGGAGCTATAAATGTATGAAAGTTCTCTATATGAAACTAAGTGGGTGTGCATCCAACTTGCTTGCTCATGAAGACCTCGAGCATTTGAGGAAACTCATCAACGGAATATACAAGCCAAGTTCTATAATGTAAAAATCCCACTAGTATATGAAAGTGACAAATCATGGAGACTCTCTATATGAAGAACATGGTGCTACTTTGAAGCACAAGTGTGGTAAAAAAGGATAGTAGCATTGCCCCTTCTATATTTTTCTCTCATTTTTTCTTTTCTCATTATTTTAGAAAAATATCATGAATTTCCTCCCCATTTTTTCGAGGACTCATAACTCTTCACCATTCTTTTCCTCACTGGGACAATGCTCTAATAATCATGATCATCACACTTTAATTTACTTACAACTCCATAAACTGAATGATATGACTCTATATGAATGCCTCTGGCAGTGTACCAGGATGTGCAATGATCTAGCGTAACATATATAACAATGATCAATGGTGGGTTTATCACAAAATATCATGTCAGCTCTATATGATCATGCAAAGCAATATGACAATGAATGCTCAAGTCATGTGAATAGTAATGGTGGAAGTTGCATGGCAATATATTCCGGAATGGCTATAGAAATGCCATAATAGGTAGGTATGGTGGCTATTTTGAGGAAGGATTTATAAGGCTTATGTGTGAAAGAGCGAGCCATTTCACGACATTTGGATGCACCAACGAAGTTTGCACCAAGTCTCAAGGGAGAACAGACAGTGCACTGTAGCGAAGAGGCTAGCAAATATGGATAGGTGGAAGTGCTTATAGTCCACAAACTCACATTAGTCATAAAGAACTCAAGTATTTATTGTGAAAGTTTAGAAGCCCTCGAAGCAAGGTACTACTCGCATGCCCCTAGGAGGGAGGTTGGGAGGAGTTAACCATCGCGCGCTCCCAATCCGGACAAGACAAAGGATATCAATCAAGGATAAATTCCACTCCAACTTCCTGGCCATGCCATGACCGACATTTTAATGAGTGGGACATCACAAACCTTAACACGATATTTTTACTAACTCATGATTATCAACTAGTAAACCTATCATACGCATCTTATTCAGTGATCTACATGCTAGTTTTTATTATACCACCCTTGTATACCTATCATTTTTGGACCAAACATATAACTCATGCAAATTAAAACTACCTATTTAATGCTCAAAAAGATATAAGTGAAGCATGAGAGCACAATTGATTTATATAAAATATAAGTATCGCCAAGCTCAAAAGATACAAGTGAAGGACATAAGCAATTGCCTTAACTCAAAAGATATAATGTGTGTTTCTCATAATTGGTGTGACCGGGAAACAATGATTGTGAAAACAAGCAAACAAATAAAACAAAAACACACGATGCTCCAAGCAAAACACATATCATGTGAAGAGTAAAAATATAGCTCTGAGTGATATTACCGATAGATTGAACACGAAAGAGGGGATGCCTTCCGAGGCATCCCCAAGCTTAGATGCTTGGATCTTCCTTGAATATTACTTTGGGGTGCCTTGGGCAACCCCATGTTGGAAATATGCCCTACAGGCAATAATATTTGTATTATTATATTTCTGTATTCATAATTATGGAGTTTATATTCTATGCTATAGCTGCTACGATCCCTGAATATGCGATTCAGTGGAAAAGTCATATGCATATGTGGAATGATAAACGGTAAAATAAATGGCTCCTAGTCTTGCCTCTAGCACTAGCTCAAGTGTTGTTGGTGATCATGTTTTCCAGATCTTAGAATATCGTTAGTGTAATGATACTCCTAGAACAACATTGAGATTATGACGTTGGAAGAATGATCATATTGTATCGACCCAATCTTGTATGTTATGAATTGAGTTAATATTGTCTGTAACCAATTGTAGTAACATGATCGACCATATGGTGGGCTTTGGGGTTGCTCAAACGTCACCTGTAACACAATGATCATAACACAACTTACAGGTTCATCGGAAAATTTTACAAGGGACTAGATAGCTTGAGAGTGGGATTTGCTCCTTCGACGATGGAGAGATACTCGTAGGGCCCTCTCGGTGTGGCAGCATCGTCTGGCCAAACACATGTGATTTCATCACAGCGATGCCGAAACACAATAATGATAAAGAAGAACAAAACCGGCAACGAGGATATCGGTATAGTGAGCACGGTGATGACTCAGGAGGATACCGACACATCCTGGGTTTTGTGAAGTATCAAGAAGCAAAGGGAACATCACATGATAACCAAATGTTCACTCAAATATCATTCATGTGCTCATAAGGATCGATATGGACGTCCACGGTTCCGTTGCCGGTCATTGAACAAACGGTTTCGTTCATGTCTATGAGTTTCCGAACCTACGGGGTCACAAGCTTAAGGAAATTATGATCTGCTAAGTGTTAGTAGGACGGGAGTGATGAGAATATATTAGTGGAATTGTTTCATATTCGGAATAGTTCCAGGAAGATCGAGAAGCGTTTCAGGGTCACCAGAAGGGTTTTGGGGAATATCGGGTAATACCGGGTATAAACGATAAATATATATAGGTGAAAATGTTTCCAGGAATGTTAAATTATATATAAAATGGTCTGAAAGTATTTAGAACAATTTAATATTTAATTTAATATCAACGGGTCTTAAAAAGCCAAGAGGTGGGAGGCAACTTGCCCCTCAAAGGCCCAAGTGGGGAGGCGCCGCCGAATTGGGGTGGAGGAGGAGTCAGAATCCTTCCCCCCTAGGCCGGCGCACCAAGGGGTACCGCCCTCTCCACCTCCAACCTATATATACTAGGGGATTTTGCTCTTTTGAGAATACAAGTTTTGGAGCCTCCTCTAGTTGGTACAAGTTGACTAATTAGAACTAGACTAATCCTCATAATTAGAAGCCCCTTGTGGTTCTAATTTGTTCCCTCTAATTCTCTGGCGATGATTAGCTCTGGACGATGAAGCGCTGTCGGATCGTGAAGACTGCACGCTTGCTACTAAGTAGAGAGGCCGTGCTTTCGGTCTTCGGTTCGAGGGACTGTTCGTGGGCGGTTCGCGGGATCGTTCATCAACGGTTCGAGGGACTCCAAGTATGATCTACACCAACACGATCTTCTTCCTCTGCAACTCGATGATGGTAACGATCATGATCTCAACCCGTTATGCATCTTCATATTGATCTTGGGTGTGCGTAGGCACAATTTTTTTTTGTTTTCTACTACGTTTCCTATTGGGGATATGACCCCGAGGTATGACCTGCCCATAAGGGGCCGGGTTACATTGTTGGCGACTTAATATGAAGAAGGCCCAAGAAGGTCCAAGAAGACGAAGCATGAAGGCAGGCGGCGGCTTAAGCGGCGGGCCTGGAGGAGGCCCAAGACCCGGAGGTTGAGCCGCCTGATGGTGACTTGCCTGGTAAGGCAAGGCGACTTAGAAACTGAGCTGGTCACGTTGTGTGATCCAGCCTAGACTCTTGTAGGCCCCGGAGCCTCGACCTGTGTATATAAAGGCGAGACTTGGCGGCGGGTTAACTTAAGAAACAACTGATCGATAGCTAGGTCAAGCGTGATCGCTCCCTTGTAATCAAGAGTCAAGCAATACAACTAGAAGCATGACGTAGGCTTTTACCTCGTTGTGAGGGGCCAAACCTGGGTAAACCTCTGTGACCTTTGTCTCGTTCAACCCCTTCGAGCTAACCTACGTTGTGATGGCTCCACACCTAAGTCCTTTCACAAGGGCATCTGCCGTGTTAAATCCACGACAGTTGGCACCCACAGTGGGGCCAGAGCACGGTGGTTTCGAGTTCTTGAAGGGCAACTTCTCAGGGATAAAAGGATATGCTGTGGGCCGAATGACTAAGAGTCGCCGCGGCAAGATCTACATCGACGACACTGGCTGGGGCCCCGAGGCCGACTCAATCGAGTACGGGTACCGGGTCCCCTTTGGCGGAATTCACGTCTTCATCGGCAAGATCGGCGAGTCAGAGCCTGAGCCGAACACCTGCAGCGACATCATTGAGACGGCTCAGCATGCGCGACCCGCCAGGGGCCAACCAGGCCAGAAGCACGTCTTTGTTGGCTTTGTTCATGGGGCGGATCTTGAGGAAGGTTCTGCATCTGGTGGACAGACGGCCATCTATTCAGGTGATGAGTCATCGACCAGAGAAACCAAATCAATTTATCAGCTTCAGGATGGCGGGCTTGGGGGCTATTCCGATGGTGACAGTATTCCGGACCCTTATGAGCCTCTGGGCAGGCCTGCTATTTTTATGCCTGGTACGCAACCAATGGTAAACTCATCAACAGCTGCTGCCATGACATCCGGTTCAACTACTGCTGCGACAGCTGGGGCAAGCGGCTCTATTCGGCCACTGACTCAGGTTTTATCTGAGCTCTTGGGCACCCTGACGACTCTGTTAGCCGCAGAGGTGACTCAAGTGAATCAAGCACAGCATAATGCAGAAGTTGCAAAGGTGCGAGATGAGGTGGCCAAAGCCCAAGAGGATCTTAATGCAGAGAACGCCAGGATGGCAACGGAGCGAGCTTTGATGGATGCCGAGTCACATCGGATAAGGGCAAAAGCTTTCCGCCTAAGTCTAGATCAGAATGCGTCCAATGCTATTTTTCGAAGAAGGCACCAGAGCCGCTTGCCTTCGCAGTTTGAGGGGCGGAATCTTTTTAACACACCCGGGGCAGGAACGAGTAACCCGCCCATTGTAACCCGGGCTGCTGAGGCACCGGGGACCGGGGCGGCGGCCTAGCGTCGTGTGCTAGACCCGCCTCGTAGGGATCTGACCCCACGTCAACGGGTTCCAACACCCTCTGGCCATTATTCTAACCCAGTGGATAACATGATAGCAGCGGCCACACAGCTGGCGGTTATCCCGATCGAATGTGAGTCTCCAGTGGCGATAGAGACCCGGAACGCGGTGGAGCTTCTTCAGACGGCTATAGCACAGTAGGCGGCTTATTCGTATAGTCGTGAGAGGGTTCACTCAACTCCTCGCCCAAGTCGAAGGTATAGCCGGCGTATTGAGTCACTGGCGGTTTCCAGCAGTGAACGGCGCCATAACCTGCCTCGTAATGATGACCCGCCCCATGGACATAACCCGCCCCGTGATGATAATATGCTGAATGTGACGCCCCCGGCTTAATCGTGCACTAATCATACACTCAAATGCACACGATCAAGCCTAAGGACTCACTTGAAGATATCACAACACAACTCTAAAACATAAATAAAGTCATACAAGCCTTATATTACAAGCCAGGGGCCTCGAGGGCTAGAATACATAAGCTCGCATACAAGCGTCAGCGGAAGCATCAGATATCTGGGTATAGATATGAAACAGAAACAGATAAGCCTTTAGAAAGGCGGGGCAAAACAAAAGCTACGATCGAAAAGGCGCAGGCCTCCTGCCTAGGACCCTCCGATCCTACTCCTGGTCGTCGGCAAGCTCGTAGTAGTAACCACCCTCGGGGTGGTAGTAGTAGTCGTTGACGGGGGCAGCTGGCTCCGGGGCTCCGTCGTCTGGTTGCATCAAAAGGAAAAGGGGAAAAGAGGAAGCAAAGCAACCGTGAGTACTCATCCGAAGTACTCAGCAAGCAAGGATCTACACTACATATGCAATCATTATCAAAGGAAAGGTTGTATATGTGGACTGGGCTGCAGAAATGCCAAAATAGAGAGAAGGCTTAGTCCTATCAAAGACTAGCATCTTCAACGGTCTTGCAGCATTAGAAGAGTGTAGATTAGTACAGTATAAGGTATTTGTAGTATTAAGTAACAAGTAGTAGCAGTATTAAGTATCAACCTCGGCCAGAGATCCTTTCTCGACTCCCTGCGAGAAAGCAATCCCAGAGCCCTAGTATCCAGTTCTAGTTGTATCGATCGGGACACAACTCCGAGCGTCCGTTACCGAGGATCCGGCTATGCATAGATTGTTTCTTCCCTGCAGGGGTGCACCAACTTACCCAGCACGCTCGATTAACTCCGGCCGGACACACTTTTCTGGGTCATGCCCAGCCTCGGCCAAACGATATGCCGCAAGCCGACCTACGCTTAACAGAGAGGTCAGCACGCCGGACTAATCCTATGCGCCCAGGGGGCTGGGCCCCTCGCCCTGAGCGCTCCTGCACATTACGTTCACGGCCGAGAGCAGACCTAGCAGCCTCCAGTACAATGGAGGGTGCTTAACACGGTCCAACCTGGCGTGTGCCGCTCCTTGCTGATGTCCAGTAAGCTTCGGCTGATGCCACGACGTAGAGTGCCCATAACTGTTCCCATGTGATGGTTAGTGCTATCAGGCCAGAGGCCCAGTCGGATCAAATATCCAAACCGTTAGTGAATTAGGAGCGCGCGATAACGAGCAGAGACTCACGATCGATGTGACCCCATCGCCCCGTCTCGAGGACTTGCGGCAAGGGTTAAGAATGCCCGGCCACACCTCGTATTCATATCTCGGACACCCTCTAGGTCAACCCATCTCCACAACACTCGCGGGTACCCCTCAGGGTCGACCCGCCTTTCCATGTAATAGTAGTAAAGTTCAAGTATCCGTGTGTCCATAACATCAGGGGAATCCGAGGTATCACCCTCATTGGATTCCTACTCGATGTATCCGTCAAGGTGAACTCGAAGGAATCACCCTCGATGGGTTCACACTTGAGGTGTCGCACGACAGCGTCGTTATCGGAAGTGGTGAAGGAGGAATCACCCTCGATGATCACGACCAAATAGCTACTCTACAGAATTAACATCAGAAGTGCTAAACGAGGTATCACCCTCGGCACTCGATGGTAACGCTGCAGTGTCGTACAACTAAGGGGGTGATGTGCGGTGCTGGGGCCTGGTCGTCGAGTCTTCCGAAGATCCAGCGGGGCAACTGGGACAAGTGGGGTCACTGTGGTCTCTATCCAGCCTATACTAAGCAGTTTAGGATAAGCAGGTAAGGTATCAATAGCAGGTTACAATAAACATGCTATGCATCAGAATAGGATAACTCAAAGCAGTAGCAAATTCTAATGCAAGCAGGAGGGAGAAAGAATAGGAGATATAGGCATGTTCAAAGGGGGGGGGGTGCTTGCCTGGTTGCTTGGCAAATGAAGAAGGAAACTTCGATGGTGAAGTAGTCGGTCACCAGGGCATCGGCGGCGGTCTCGGGGTCTACCGGGAAGAAAAGGGGAGAAGAAACAATATAAATACACGACAACAAAGCAATCACATAGCAGGACACGGTATACGCAGTGCAAGGGTGCCCTAGTGCAACGCTAAGTGTTACAGACGGAGCGGGAAAATATCTGGGAATATTTTCCTAGTGTCAGGCATCTGTCAAACAGATGAACCAGAGGGAAAGGTTCCATGTTCATCATGCTAGAGGCATGTGACAGGTATGAGAAAGGCATATTCAGATTCGTCTCGTCGTTCTGAGCAACTTTCATATATAAAGTTCTTCGATCCGAGCTACGGTTTAATTTCTATGACTTTCCAAAGTTTTAAACAGTTATTTGGAATTTCCTGAAAATTGGCTGTCTGAGAATCGCTCAGTTTTAACACCACTTAGCTGTTTTCCGAAGGCTATAACTGTTGTTCTGTCCATCCTATGGCTTAGTGCCCTTTACCAATTTTTATCATCTTTCTGTGATCTACATGACAGTATCATTGACATCCATGTTAGAGTCCAGTTGCTTGATTGAAACTGCATTTGAAAAGTGCCACTTGAAGTTAATTCCAGAAACTGTTAAAATATATGAACATAGGATTTTGTGATTTTCATAGGATTTAATCCTTACATCTTTTGAATTTGGTTCAATGGGATGTTTTGAACCTTGTCAAGTGTACTACCTGCCCACATGAATTTTACTCATATTAATTGTTGTTTAGTTGCTGTTTAGGGGCTGTACAGAGGGATAAACAACATTGCAGCAGCAAAGCTAGCTACTGCTACAGTAATTGAATGTTACTGTAGCAGAGCAGCAGACAGAGGAGTAGCGGCTAGCAGGCTGGCGTGGGGCGCACGGGGGCAGTGCGGGGAGCGGCGGGGCAAGGCCGGAGCCACACACACACACACTGAGAACAGACACACACACACAGCATACACCACACACGGCCATGGTCATGGCCATGGCCATGACCAGCAGTGGTAGTACGCAGCGAGGCCGAGCGGCGTCGGAGCTAGCAGCAGCTAGTGGCCGCAGCAAGCAGCGGCAGCAACGAGCAGCGCAACAGCACAGCGAAGCAGCAACAGCAGCGCTAGCAGCATGACGCGCGAGACAGAGGGCACGGCGAGAGCTCAGGCGGGCGCGCGCGTGGCTCGGCCAGGCGTAACCGGAGCGAGGTAGGTTCCGGCCATGATGAGCAACGGCGAGCACGGGCGTGGGCGGCAGCAGGTGCACGACGGCGGGCGCGGGCATTCACGAGCACAAGGGCGCAGCTGCAGGCGGCAGGGGCATCCGTGCGCACGCGCGGACGCGAAGGTTCGGCCATGGCGACCGAGCCCACGGGGACGACCATACAGCGACGGATCAAAACCAAGGATATGGGGGTTCGGGAGAGGAGCTCACAGCAAACTCGTGGGTGTGGTCGGGGATGCCGGAGGTGGATGGAGTGGTGGCAACCGAAGGTGAGGAAGAAGAAGGCATCGATCCCGGCGTTGCAGAGGCGTCGAGCTCGAACTCGTAGTCGGAGACGAAGCAGAGGATGACGGCGGTGCTCCTGGCGTAGTCCTAGGCGGCGGGGTGCTCGGTGGGCGCGGTGAACGCCGACGGCACACCTACGGTTGCGCTCGGGAACGAGAGGGGGAAGGGGCGAGGAGACGGGTGAGTGGGGCTAGGGTTTGACAGCGGCGTCGGGGACGGCCTCCTTATCCTCTCCCAGGCACTCTGTAGCGCCAGGCATCAGCAATCCGACCGTGGTGGCCGCGGATGGCCGCCACGCCATGGCGTCTACCTCTCCCCTGCGAGAGGTAGTAGAAAAGGCCGGCTGGCCTAGGCAGGCTGCTCTGTAGCTCACTTAGGCCCAGCGGCAAAGTAGGCTTTAGGTCCTTTCCTTTTTCTTTTATTCTTTTTTTGTTTTCTATTTTATTTATTGTTCGGCCTCTGCTTTTAGTAGCAAATAATTTTAGTTGTAGATGAAACTTGGCACATAAATAGTAGGTATTATCCTTGGGCTACACAAAAAGTCTGGGATCATTTAAAAAGGTTTAAATATTTTTTAGAAATTGCAAAGATCGATAAAATCGCTGCTGGTCCAATTTTTGTTAGGTTAGGGGCATTTTATTTATCCTATTTAAAGTTGATTTCCTTATGACAAATTGTTAGTGAATTTTTGCAACCCATCAAACATTTTTTGTTTTACCGTTTGAAGAAATAATAATTTGACTTGATTTGAATTTAAATTTTAGGTTTGATTTTTTATCCAGGGGCAATTACGCTTGACAAACATGGTGACATGCCATCATTAGGTTGGAATTAATGTAGCATAATTACCGGGGTGTTACAAATCTCCTCCACTACAAGAAATCTCATCCCGAGATTTAAGACGTGGAGTAAGGGGAAAGTTCTGATTACAAAATTCTAACGGATCTTCTCGGTCTTGGTTGCTCTTCTCGAAGAAGTTGATCCATCGTATTGATGTCGTCATTACTCAGCATCTCGGTGTCATGACTAAGTTGTCATTCTCCCTTCATAGTCTTCATTGTTCTTACGAGAAGGATATGGGGTAACACGGCATCGATGGAGTTTCACAAGGGGGAATCAACTGGGGTTATCTTATGAATGAAACACATAGGTATCTCTCGAATTTTGGAACTCAGGAAATACATCGAGAGCAAAGTAAGAAGTTACAATAAGAGGTTTCCATCGGACAGACAATCGTTCGATGCTTGAAGTAGAGTGTGAATGGGGTTCATAGCATCGGGAATGGATCATCTCTTGGAGGGTGGCTCGTGATAACACACAAAGTCAAGAGCAAAGGATACTTCGGAATCAAGGTTGTACAGGAGAGTCCAGTCCTGATCCTGTGGAACTATGATGAGGGTCAATCAAAAGTAGAGAGAACGGTGACATCTTGCACGATCTCGATAACAAGGCATGTCAGAGGGAAGTCTGTCACTATGTCGGCAACAACATCGGTACCAAGGGCGGGGGAGGAAGAGAACCATTTTCCTGCTCGTTGAACGAGGCGGACTAATAGGCAAAGTTCTCGTTCATCGGTGGTTACCGGAATGTCATCAACAATAGTAACAGGGTCTTACTGACAGAGTTGTAGACCGAGGTGTTTTCATAAGAAGAGAATTATTTCTGCTTATTTCATATAGATCACAAGGAAGGGTAAACAAACCAATGGAAAGGAAAATGTGTTTATACACAAGAATTAGGAGTGTAACTTTTCCCAAGGAAAAGTAGAGCATGATATACATGTCAGATCAACAAGTACATCACCATTTGGATAAAGGGGCAAGGGAATTCATGATGTTATCCATACAACGGTGTTTGGATAATTGATCAAGAAACATTTAGCAATGTGCTTCCAATGTTCTGGTTGATATTCGGAATACCACAGTCATGCTTCGAGGTGGCATTAATATGGTGTTTGAAGTAAGGGTTGGGTATGGAGATCTCAAGAGATACAAAGGAATAATTACAAGAATAGCAAGGAGCTCAAAGTATAACCAAGACATGATCGAACATGTGTTGGAAAGGAGACAAGAGTGTTGTCGACGATAACACAAGTCATCGAGGACAAGGATGGTATTTCTCTCATGAATTAGATCGATATCCTGAAAGAGCTCTGAATGTTGATGATGATCATGACACATTTGTCGAGAGGTTTCAAGGAGATGTAATCGATGAGCGATGACATCCGGCAAAAGGAATGATGAGGCGAAAGGTTATTGAAACCATGGATACGACACAAGCTCGAAATCAAGCTTGTTGTTCGAGGTGAAATGGTAAGATGAGGAAGATCGACGTAGGCTTCGCTCATCGTCGAAAAGTTGTGCTCCGGGAATAAGGACCAGGTAGCACGGTTAAAAATCGGTACGACAATGATATAGCCGATCGGGCTAGGAATGATGTGATGGAGTATATCATTCCAATAAGAATTCACGAGAGGTAGTGCAATGACACAATATCCATGAGATAACATGGGGCAATACTTGAAGGTAGATCAGAATTAGAGGTTGGACAGGTGAAATGATCTACAAAAGACAAGTAATTTTAACTTGTCCGAGAAATGGGATCAAAGAAGAACAATCATGGTTGGAACCACGATTGCAAGGGACCAATTCACAGATACAAGATGAACTTATACCAAGGGGGAATTATTTTTACGAGCAGCTTCCATGATAAGTTCTACATCAGGTCCATGGGCATGAACACAAAGGTTCAAGGTCGACTCCCACTTCTTCAATGCATAACCTTTCATCCACTTCTCGCTTTCGAAGAAATTGTAGTGCTGAAAATTTATCTGGTGAAGCACCAAAAGATTATGACTCGCATAACTTTCGAGTTCACACGAATTAGGGAAAGCATAGGTTCAACCCATAGGGTATCTTAGGAACATATACCACTAACTTCCAGAGCATATAACATCAGCTCAATATCAGAGCATGGTTGACAATAAGCAGAGGATACAATTTACCGAAGGCAATATGTATCAGGGGAAGAGCGCACAAGATTTTGAATATGAAGGACACTGCCGGCTAATAATCCAATCAAAGGATTCAACGGTCCTCAATGGATCTGATGTGAGTAACAGTACTCAATCAGGAGAAGTAAAGAATGCAAAGGCATCAGATTATAGAAACGACTGAATAATTCAGAGTTCAAGTTGAAGGGAATTATGTGGACAATCAATTGCAACATGACTGGCCGAGATCCAACTCATGTCCAAAATGACATCTGAGCCGGTAGGAAGAATTCTGGGAAAGAACTGATGGTTGCGAGTATTCACACATAGGTTGAATCAATGAGGCCAGAATGATAATGACAAGGGGTATCAACGATGTTTACTTGACATATGGAACTAACCATAATGCAAGCAGATCGGAAGAATATCAAAAACAGTAGGCTGCAGAGGATTTTTGGGAGATCATATAGCAATTCAATGTGTTCTGGAAAGCACTTGAATAACTGGGGATGAACGGACCCCGTGTAAGTATGAGGATTTATTCGTAGGTGTGTTCAGGCGGAAAGGAACTGCAAGGCAGTAGATTCAGAGAATTCTCGAAATGTCGGATAGTATTTTGATATGTCGGATGGAACCCAGGAGTAACTGAAATGAATATATGAATGACGAGTGTAAGTAGTTATCCATCAGAGTTTATCGGTGGTCAGGAATTGCATAGATAGTGGGCACAAGGGTCTCGGGAACTTCGAGGAGTACCTTCAGAGTCTTCTGATGAACCAAGCGATCATCTGGCATGAGGGGCTCTCCGGGAGGAAGCGGTTACGAGAACCTAGTGTTAGAGTTAGCAAAATCTTTAACCCGAATAGAAGAGAGATCAGAGTCCTAGAGTATAGGCGAGGAATAAAAGATCCTAATACCACCCAGTTGATGATGTGGGCCCGTAAGCCACACAGCCATGTTATTAAAACGGTTTTCAAATACTGGACTCAACTTCGGCCAAGGAGTTGGAAAGGGGGGTTCCTACAGGCAGTTGGCTCTGATACCAACCTATGACGCCCCTGGCTTAATCGTGCACTAATCATACACGCAAATGCACACGATCAAGCCAAAGGACTCACTTGAAGATATCACAACACAACTCTAAAACATAAATAAAGTCATACAAGCCTTATATTACAAGCCAGGGGCCTCGAGGGCTCGAATACATAAGCTCGCATACAAGTGTCAGCGCAAGCATCAGATATCTGGGTACATATATGAAACAGAAACAGATAAGCCTTTAGAAAGGCGGGGCAAAACAAAAGCTACGATCAAAAAGGCGCAGGCCTCCTGCCTGGGACCCTCCGATCCTACTCCTGGTCGTCGGCTGGTCCAATTTTTGTTAGGTTAGGGGCATTTTATTTATCCAATTTAAAGTTGATTTCCTTATGACAAATTGTTAGTGAATTTTTGCAACCCATCGAACATTTTTGTTTTACCGTTTGAAGAAATAATAATTTGACTTGATTTGAATTTAAATTTTAGGTTTGATTTTTATCCAGGGGAAATTATGCTTGACAAACATGGTGACATGCCATCATTAGGTTCGAATTAATGTAGCATAATTACCGGGGTGTTACACTGAACAATGCTCAGGCCCTTGTAGATCAGGCTAGAACTTGTCGTGAGGCGGAATTGGCGGCTCAACTAGGGGCTCATCAACAGTTTCCAGTAAAACCCTTTGGTGTCTGTTGAGGCTGTGACGACTTCCAGGACAGTTGGTGTGCCGTGTCTAGTACCAGCTCTACGCAATGAACGTTTGCCCAAGGATTTTAAGGGCCCTCGTAAGGTGCATAATTATACAGCTGATCTTCCACTTGAGGCTTGGATTGAGAGCTATGAGCTGGCTATGGAGATGCTAGATGTTAATGATGTTGTATGTGCCAAGTACTTCACCATGATGTTAGATGGGCCGGCTCGAACCTAGTTGAAAGGTTTACCCGCCAATTCCATCAATTCATGGGCTAAGTTGAAAGCGTGCTTTATTCAGAACTTTAAGGGAACATGTAAGCAGCCTCTGACAATTATTGATCTGGATAACTGTGTATAGCGGGAGGATGAGTCGGCCCACCATTGGGTCCGCCGGGTTTCAGCTATTATCCATTCGTCCGATAGCATTGTGGCAGGTTTAGCTGTCTTGGTCTTGGAGAAGAATTGTCACTTTACCCCTGTTAAGCAGAAGCTTGGGCGGCTTAAGCGTCACTGTAATGACATGGGAGAGCTCATGGCGGCTCTCATCAAGTATGCCGATTTTGATACCACCAAAGATCCTGGATCTGATGATGAAAAATCCAACAAGGGAAAGAAGAGTAGTAATGGTAAGGGTTAGCAACAGAACATGACATGGCATAATGGTCACAACCAGGGTAACGGTATAAGCGCAGACAGCCCGATGCCGGGTCAGATCTTGTAGCTAACAGCAACACTGGATATAAAAGCCAGCGCCGTAATGGCAACAGTAAGCAGGCCTTTGGAGGGCCAAAATTTAATATTGAGGCGACGATGAACGAACCTTACCCAAAACACAGTCTGCCCAATAAGCCGGCGGCTCATGCTTGGAAGGACTATTTCATCATGAGAGAGTACAGGAATTCCAACTTCAATCAGAATCATGGCAACAATAATGGCCCGCCTGGCGGGTCAGGATCCGGCTCACAGGGGCCCGGCTTTGGTGTTGGCGGCTCAAGTTCTGGGTATCAAGGACAGGGCAACTTGGGTGGTTATAACCAACAGTCTGGTCAGGGTAACCAGTAGCATTAGTCAGGATACCAAAGTAATCCAAAGCAGCTTAACAGTGGCCAGTATCATGTTTTTACCACAAGTCTCTGCAAACGAGATCAGAAGGTTCATAAACGCGCGGTCAGTGCGATTGAGCCGGCGGTACCTCAATACTTGCGGTGGTCAGAGCAACCAATCACATGGAGTCGAGAGGATCACCTGCCCCGGGTTGACAATCCGGGTCAACTAGTGTTGGTGGTAGCCCCTCAGGTTGGGGGTTATAAATTCACCAAAGTGCTCATGGACGATGGCAGCAGTATCAATATCCTTTACTATGATACCCTTTGCCAGATGAATTTAACTGATAAGGAGCTTAAGCCGTCTTCTACAGTTTTTCATGGTGTGGTACCTGGTAAGTCGGCATATCCAGTTGGTAAGATTGCCTTGGAAGTGGCTTCTGGCAACGACTATGACTACAGAGCAGAGACGTTATGGTTTGAAGTGGTTAAAATCAAGAGTCCTTATCATGCCCTGTTCGGACGGCCGGCTTATGCCAAATTTATGGCACGGCCTTGTTATGTTTATTTGCAGCTTAAGATGCCAGGACGTAAGGGTACTATTGCAGTCCATGGCAATCGAAGGATTGCTTTGGAATGCGAAGAAGGAGATGCTGCCTATGCTGAATCAGCTTGTGCTACTGAGGAGCTTAAATTTTATAAAGATAATGTTGACCCGGCCGATATGACCCCTTTGAAGAAGCCCACCACTGAGCAGGACCCTTTTTTGAAGTTTAAGTCGGCTCATGATACTAAGCAAGTTGACTTTGTCCCTGGCGACTCATCTCAGCAGTTCATAGTGGGGGCTAATATGGATCCTAAATAGGAAAGCGCGCTCATCGAGTTCATCCGTGAGAATCGGGACATTTTTGCATGGAAACCTTCTGACATGCCGGGTGTACCGAGAGAATTTGCTGAGCACACTCTTAATGTGGATCCTAAATTTAAGCCGGTTAAACAATTTCTTCATTGTTTCAATGAGGAGCGACGTAAGGCCATTGGAGAAGAAGTGGCCCGGCTCTTGGCAGCCGGGTTTATCGTGGAGGTCTTTCATCCGGAGTGGTTGGCTAACCCGGTGCTGGTGCATAAGAAGAATGGCACTTGGCATATGTGTGTTGACTACACAGATCTTAACAAAGCTTGCCCAGCTGATCCGTTTGCTCTCCCCCGTATTGACCAGATTATTGATGCCACGGTGGGTTGTGAGAGTTTATGTTTCCTGGATGCTTATTCTGGTTATCATCAGATCAAGATGGCAGTTAAAGACCAAGAGAAGATGTCTTTTATCACCCCTTTTGGAGCCTTCTGCTATGTTTCTATGCCTTTTGGGCTTAAGAGTGCCCAGGCGACTTATCAGTGCTGTGTTCAGAATTGCTTTCACAGTCAAATTGGGCGTAATGTGCATGCTTATGTGGATGATATTGTGGTCAAATCCAGAAAAAAGGAGACACTCTTGGATGATCTAAGGGAGACTTTTGATAATCTTCGGGTTTATAAGATGATGCTTAACCCGACCAAATGTGTTTTTGGTGTACCTGCAGGCAAGCTCTTGGGTTTTCTGGTCTCAGAGAGGGGTATTGAAGCTAACCCGGAGAAGATTAAAGCTATCACTTCATTGGCTAAGCCGGCGTGTGTTAATGACATTCAGCGCTTGGCCGGTCGTATCGCGGCCTTAAGCTGGTTCATAAGCCACCTGGGAGAGAAGGCAATTCCTTTATACCAGATGATGAAGAAGACAGATCATTTTGTCTGGAGTGCCGCTGCTGATAAGGCGTTTGAGGCGCTCAAAAAGCAGTTAGCTGAGCCGCCCGTCGTTGCAGCTCCCATTGAGAAAGAACCTTTGCTCATGTATGTGGCGGCTAACAGTAAGGCTGTCAGTGTGGCGATTGTGGTGGAGCGCAAAGAGACGGGTAAGGAATACTAGTCCAGAGGCCGGCTTATTATGTCAGTGAGGTGTTGATTGAGTCCAAGCAACGGTATCCGCATTGGCAGAAATTGGTATATGGAGTGTTCATGGCGAGTCGTAAGTTGAAGCATTATTTTCTTGGTCATCCTATTACTGTGGTCAGCTCTGCTCCTTTAGGAGACATTATTCAAAACAGGGAGGCCACAGGCGGGTTGCTAAGTGGGCAAAAGAACTCGGCCCTCATGGTTTAAAATATGTGCCAAGAACAGCTATCAAATCTTAGGCTCTAGTGGATTTCATCAATGACTGGACAGAATTACAGACGCCTGAGGAGAACCCTGATAACACATATTGGATGATCCACTTTGATGGGTCTAGGCAGCTGGAAGGCTCTGGGGCTAGAGTTATTTTGACTTCCCCACGAGGTGACAAATTTTGTTATGATTTAAGGTTGATGTTTCCTTGTACTAACAATGCAGCAGAATATGAGGCTTTACTCCACGGCCTTCGAATGGCCAAAGAGATGAATTTAAGCCGGGTTAGGTGTTTTGGCGACTCAGACCTGGTGGCTCAGCAAGTTTCAGGCACATGGGATTCCAAAGACCCGCTCATGGCGGCTTATCGCCTGGCAGTTGGTGGTGGCTCTCCATGCTATTCCTGATTGGACGCTTCCCTACTTGGCTTATATGACCCGGGGCGAGTTACCTGAGGATGAAGCTTTGGCAAGGCAAATCACCAGGAGGTCTAAGTCTATGACTATTGTCAATGGCGAGTTACACCGATGCAGTGTGACAGGCGTGTTCCAACGATGTGTTTCACCTGAAGAGGGCCGTGAGATTTTAAGAGAGATCCATTAAGGTGATTGTGGTCATCATGCCGGCTCTAAGTCTTTAGTGGCTAAAGCTTTTCGTCATGGGTTTTATTGGTTAACGGCTCATGCTGATGCAGAGGATATCGTCAGTAAGTGTGATGGATGTCAGAAATTTTCTCGACGGGCTCATGTGCCGGCTCAAGAGTTGAGGATGATTCCAATTACTTGGCCATTTGCAGTCTGGGGGCTTGATATGGTTGGACCTTTCAAGAGGTCTAAGGATAAGAAAACCCACCTCTTGGTGGCGGTTGACAAATTTACCAAGTGGGTTGAAGCAGAGCCGATCAGCAAGTGTGATGCAGCGACCGCAGTCCAGTTTGTTAAAAAATTGATCTTCCGTTTTGGTTACCCTCATAGTATCATCACTGATAATGGCACTAATTTGTCTAAGGGTGCTATGAAGGAGTTCTGTCAACGAGAGCATATTCGTCTTGATGTTTCTTCTGTGGCTCATCCGCGGTCTAATGGTCAAGCTGAGAGGGCTAACCAAGAAATTTTGAGTGGTATCAAGCCCCGGCTTATGGTTCCTTTGAAGTGAATGCCGGGTTGTTGGGTTGAGGAGTTACCTTCAGTACTCTGGAGTATCAATACCACCCCTAACAGGTCAACAGGCTATACGCCTTTCTTCATGGTCTATGGTGCAGAGGTGGTTCTTCCAAGTGATATCTGTCATGACTCGCCCCGTGTGGCGGCTTATGTTGAAGCTAATAATGAGATAGCACGTCAAAACGCACTCGATGCTTTGGATGAGGAGCGTGACCTTGCGGTGGCTCGTTCAGCGATATATCAACAAGACTTGCATCGCTATCATAGCCGCAGAGTTAAAACTCGAGTGTTTCAAGAAGGTGACTTGGTACTCTGGCTGATCCAAGATCAGACTGATATGCATAAGTTATCACCTCCTTGGGAAGGGCCCTTTGTGGTCAGCAAAAACCTAAATAACGGGTCTTATTACCTCATTGATATACGAGAACACAAGGATTCACGCGAGTCGGAGGAGGAGACCCACCGGCCCTGGAATATTGCTCATCTTCGGCCTTATTACACCTGAGCCACCGGCTCTCGTCTTTGTACATACATTTGACAATGTATATATTTTTTATGATCAACATAATAAAGCTGGCATCCCTGGAATTCAGGGCCTCTGTCGTTTCATTTCTGTGTATCTGAGTCTTTATTATTTGGTCATAAGGTCACTTGGGGGCTTCCAACCCACTGGGTTTAGCTTGCATACCCTCTTGACCAGGCGTGGACGCCAAATTATGAGTTATCCTGCCTGTTTGCAACTTGCTACTCCACCAGGTGACCCACTGAACTCTTAACAGTCAATCTTTTTCAGACACTGAACTCGTTAAGGTTAAAACGGCAGCTTGTGTCATGTGAGAGCCGGCTTACAGTGAGCTAGGATTAACTCAACGGCTGTGCGGCCTTGAAAGCACATGGCCATGTGAGCCAACTTGTTTGGTCGTGCTTTGGTAAGCCGGCCAAGCTATTATTTGAGATTTTTTGAATTTTTTTCACTTGAGTCCTTTGGATTTGTTTCTCCTAAAGATTTTTTTCTGTTAAAGTGAACTTTGAATATACGGGTCGTAAGGCTCTGATCATATGACTCATATTTGAGTACTTTGGGTTGTAACCCACCCTGGCTTTGGATTTTAAGTCGCCAGTATATTTTGGTTTGAGCAGTTGAGATCATAAGGCTATGAGTCTTTGGGTTGTCACCTGCACTGACTGATGGTGTTTAAAGCTGCCAGCATGATTCAGCTCTATAGGACATGCATAACTTTAAATGGAAATACGAGTACTGGTATGGCCCATATGAGTGATTGCATCAGGCAGGTCATAAGGATTAAACTGGCGGCTCAAAAGTCAAAGGTTAACATGCACGAAGGCATGACACTGCAGACCATTGTTTTCAACTATCCTATTACAAGGCATTGCTTTGAGCCCACAAAATTTTTAAACTTCAAATGTCTTTGGAGCTGCGCTCCCATAAGCCGGCCTGAGAGCCACCTGGATCATCATCACTCTGATTAATTTTCCTCCGGCCGCCTTGAGGATTGTGGATCATCCTGTGCCGGCTCTTCTTCATCAATCATCTGAAGATCAGCCATTGTCCAGTCGACGCCAGTTAAAGCTTCGAAAGTGGCTTCATCATTGAGTATAATAGAATGATCAACGTCAGGAGCGAAGATATGCTTACGCGGAGGAGGAATGAGATTGACAACGTCATGGGCTGGTGGCTTAATCTTCTGATTGTTGGCATCGTAAGCTGTCGTGTATTTGTTCAAGTTTAACTCTTCCACAAGCTTACAGGCCACAGGCCGCATCTCCCGGACACAGTGATTGAAGTCCTTCTCTTCAAAGGGTGACAGATCATCTTTGAATTCTGGACACCCGGTGGCTATCTCCTCCGGGTCAAGCTCCGATTGCCAGGCTTTGGCCCGGCCAAGAGCAACGATGGCTCCGGCTCGGGCACCTGATAGTCTTTGCTCTTCAATCTGGCTTTGGAAAGTTGACAGGTGATCCAGCACAGCCTTGATTTGACTTGGCAGTTTTCTGTTACCCCCTAAGGCCACAAGACTGCAGAGAGTGCCGTTGTATAACTGTTATGTTAAAGAATAAATGGCCTTCAGCTTTAATAGCATGGCTTGGCCAAGGCTGGCACTCCCGGGGCCTGTTAAGAGGTTGTAAGGGTCGCCAGGAGAGTTAGCACTGCATATATATATAAGAAGCCAGGCGGGTTACTGAATTTACATGCATATTATACTTACCAAAGATGGCGGCAGTCATTTGAGAAATGTGTTGTTTTAAGCCGGATAACTCGTCAGTTACCGGCTTAAGAGCAGCTTCTGTATCTTCAGTTTTTTTGGCTAGAGCCGCCCTGTCAGTTTCCTAGGCGGCTCTCTCTGTAACAAAGCCTGCCTTCAGTTTTTCAATTTCTTCTAAAAAGGACTTCAGATCTGACTTGGCCTTGGAGGTTTCGGTCTACTGCAGCTTTAAGCTCTTTCTTAAATCGCCAATTTGCGATTCCTTCATGTTCAATTCGGCCTGAGATACAAAGGGAAATGATTATAATGCAAAGAGCAGGATTGGTGAGATATGATTAATTAAGTTCCAAGCACATTGCAAGCAATACACTTGGAACTTGGGGGCTAATGTGGGTCATTTTAAAATCTTTTGTGACCCGGCTCAACTTGTCAGTTTAAGCCGGCGCTTGGGGGCTATATATTTGGATTTCTAAAGTGACTATAAGTCCCGGCTCAATGTGTCAATTTAAGCCGGCCCTTGGGGTCTACATATTTGGATTTCTGATGTGAATATAAGTGCCGGCTCATCTTATTACGTTAAGCCGGCCCTTGGGGACTATGCATTTGATCTTCAAGATTTTTATCAGTATGCCTCATCTTGTTAACTATAAATTAATGGTTGAAAAACTGTACAAAGCTCATTCAAGATTAGTATTTGAAGACCCGGCTCATCTTGATAAGATAAGCCGGCACTGAGAGGCTACAGTTTGGACATTTTTATCAAGTCTACGGCATACTCAATGTTTTCCTATACTTTAGACTTGGCGGCTATATAAAGGCATGTGGAAAGGGGTTAGCAACATACCTCATACTGTTCCTTCATAAGGTTCACTAAGTCGGCTTCCAGATCACGGCTAGTGTGAAGGCGGTTCAGATAACCGGCGTGTATGTCACTTGCACTAAGGGCAGCATAAGTTTCAAGGTCCAGCTTCGCCTTGCCTCTATCCAAAGAATGAGATTCTTCTTTGGCACCAAGCTTGACTAACACAGTGGAAGCCCCTGGTTTAGTGTAAGCCGCCCCAGTGATGGTCACGTCATCAGAATCCTTCTCAAAAAGGATCTCTTCAGCCGGCTTCGGAGTTGGCGACTTCGGGCTCGGTGGGTCACGGCTGGCCGCCGGGTTAAGTTCCGCATCCATTTGCTCAGGGATGGTGGCATTGACTATCAATGGGCTCTTCTGGGTCTTGAGTGCGAACCTCAGAGATATCTGCAGACTATTTTTTCGGCTCAGCAGTTTTAGGATATTTCGAAGACCAGCCAAGCTTCTGTTTCTTACCGGCCTTTGCCACACTTCTGCAATAAAATACAAAGTGTATGAGTATATCATCATAAATTACTGATAAATAATTGAAATACTTACCCTTGGGCGATCTTGAAGGTTGGCATTTGAGTCCCAAAAGAGTCGCCAGATGATGGAGGTGTCTTCTGACAATTTGAGTTGGAAGGGTTAAGTGGTTGACGAATTTGGCCGGCTAATGGATAAAGAGAGTCTAGGTTATGTGGCACCTCATGATGACATTTGCGAGGAACCGGCGTATTAGGTAAGCCGGAGATAAGATATTGAGAGCCGCCGCTTCGAGTCGGGTGTCTTGGCTCATGTTGCTGTTTCTTCAAAAGAAAGTTGGGATCCAAGTGAGCAAGAGGATGAGAAAATTTCACCTTCCGGACGACTCGTCGAGTTCTCTTTCTTGGCAAAGGTTCTGAGTCGGAGGAGACAGGGATTACCTCTGCAACGTCGGCTTGGCTGGACTCTACGTCATCCTGAGAAGAGTCGGCGTCAATAAGTTGCATAAAAAGGCGACCAAGGGAGTCAAGTTCTACCTCCGAGTCATCTAGCTTGAGAAGATCTTTCGCTGCTGATCTTTTACGGTGACCTGGACCACGGGCGTTGGTCTTAAGCTTTTTGACTGGGGGGCGGCTTGAAGTTTCTTTTGCCAGAATGGAGAGTCGGCCTATATTCAAATGAGCAACAGAAAATTAAAGTAAAGTGAAAGTTATAAGTATTGATGGCAATATGACGAAAGTTTATGGAAGACACTTACATGTGGAGGTGCATTGAGCACGCAGAAAGGGTTCACTCCTACTTTGCGGCAATTTTCCAGAGTCTCCCCAAGTAATGATTTAACCATAGCGGTGGCTTCCTCATCAGTCAAGGGTGTCTGGTTGTAGCGTTGAGGGTCCTTGGTGTCGCATGCGTATTCACACATTAAGCCGCTGCACCGGCTTAATGGCAAGATTCTCCACGAAACCCAACAATGGACTAGGTCTACTCCAGATAAGCCATTGGCTACCAGATCTCTTATCTTTGAAAAGATGGTGGAATACTTGGCTCGTTCTGCAACAGAGATGCGATTTGGAAGTGCGTGAGTGGGGCTAAGCCGGAAGGGGCGATAACCCAGCAGGGGATTTTCACCGTCTGGAGAGGTGTCTTGGCAATAGAACCATGTACAATTCCAATCTTTGGGGTGACTAGGCAATACAGCTGCAGGAAAAAATAATATCTCGTCGCCTCTGAATGGAAATTCTGCCAAGTTCGAGACTAGGCCCATCGGACATCTTAGTTTGGCGGTTCAAATAAAAATACACTCTAAACAAATCAACTTCGGGCTCTTGTTGAAGGTACACTTTGCAGAAGACTTGAAAATTGTAGATATTGGAAACAGAGTTGGGACCGATGTCCTGAGGATGAAGATTGTAAAAGTGGAGAACATCCCGGTGTTGACACCAGATTATGGCATGGTCAAAAACATAATTAAGATCGCCTCAAATGAAAAAGTTCTCAACATTTGAAAGTTCCGTATCATCAAAATGAGAAACTTTGATGTTTGGGTCATCACCATCCGGCCTCATCTTAGGAGCTGAAACAGCGTTCAAAGTTCTAAAATTTTGTGTTCAGATTACTGTTCGGTTGATTACGCCCTCAATACGGCCTCAGATGAAAAACTATCCAACACGAATTGTCTTCGTCTCGTCGAATCAGTTGATTTTCATATAAAATTCGTCTCAATCCGAGTTCGTATGCAAAAGTTAGAGCTATCTGAATGCAGCCCTGTCAAGAGGTGAAATATGACGCCCCCCATCAGACACATGTCTGACGGGTGTCTGATGCAATGTGTGAGCATTTGGCCCTTCAAGATGGCCTCGAATCGAAAAACGTTCAACATGGAAGTTGTTCGTCTCGTCGAAACGGTCAACTTTGCTTTTGGGTACATTTTCATCCGGAGTCTTTTACTGCCACAAAAAGGACCCGCAAGGTGCAGCCAGAAAAGCTTGCCGGGCAAAAAGCTTGCCGGATGAAAAGCTTGCCGGGTAAAGACCTTGCCGGGGTAAAAAGCTTGCCGGGTGGAAGCTTGCCGGGTGAAAGCTTGCCGGGTGGAAACTGTCAAGGCCAATCCGACCAGAAGCTGAAGATGGGCTCAAATTATTATCTAGAAAGCCTCGGATGAAAAAGTGTTCAACATGAAAGTTGTTCGTAACGTCGAAACAGTCAACTTTGCTTTTGGAGTCATCATCATCCGACGTAGTATGCGACCTGCAGAGACGCTACAAGAGTCGGACGGTCCAGTCAGCTATATGACCAAGTCCGACTCGAAATCAAAGATGGCCCCGTGGAGTATTCAAGATGGCTTTATTTGGAAAAGTGATCAACAGAAGAGTTGTTCGTCTCATCAAAACGGTTAAATTTGCTTTTGGGCTCATCTTCATCCGAGGTCGTTTGTGGCCTGTAGGACCCAAAAACCGAACTGATGTTTCAGACTTACCTAAATCCGAGTTCGGTTAATATTGGAAAGATTTGGATGTGATTTGGAGTCCTTTTCTTGTACGGGAAGTCCAGCCGCCTCATAAATAGATGAGAGGTGACGGCCGATTAAACAACACACAATCGCAAAAAAACACATCTACTACTTTTTCATCTACGTTTTGTCCCTCCCCCGTTTTTGCTTCTCGTTCTTCGTGTTGGAGAGCTGCGAATCCCGAGGCTCTAGGGGCGGCTTGACCGACCTAGGGCAGCCCATAGCCGCCGCACTCCCCGACGGGGTCCCTTCCGGGAGTGTGGGGTTTCGGGTCCTCAAAAGTTCTCTCCGGTCGACTTGCGAATCGCGCTTCCGGTGAGACTCCTTCGACGTGAGCTGCGGTGCATCACCCCCGGCGTCGAGGGTACACGTGACGTGTTCATGTGCGAACACACTTTTTGGCGACTCCGCTGGGGACTGAAGATCAATCATCATCATCCATCATGTCTGGCAACGACAAGATTCCCAAGCCTTCGAAAATCAATGCCGATAACATAATCAAGCCCAATTTTGAGGAGTTATCGGAGGAACATCGCCAAGATTATGAGGAGTACAAGAAGGCGCGTGAAGAGAAGGAGATGCAGGAGTTCCTTGCTAAGTTCAAGAAGGATCGTCAAGGAAATATCACTCCGGTTGGAGAAATCAAGTTTCCTCCTCTTCATGATGAACAGGTTAAACCCTCTGTGAGTAATACCTTCTCTCCCGAGGTATGGGCTGAAATTGATAGTCGCATTACTGATAGCAATAATCTTTTATACCAAATTTTCTTGGAAAATAGTAATGCTCAAAAAAGTATGCCTCAATCATCTATTGGTAATGTTGGTGTGCCTGTTACCGCAGAAATCCCTAATCCAACTTTGCCTATTTCATCGGCGCCTCCCGTGCCGATGAATTTTTATCCTAGCCCAACCAATCAAATTGTTGCTACACCCATTAATCCTATTATGAGTATGCCAAGTTCGGTGGTGACGCCGAACCAAACCCTACCCACAAGTGCAAACGCTGTTAGATCATTGTCGAATTACAGTTCGGCATACTTGCCACAATTCACACCTGTAGCTACTAACCCTACTCCTCCTATGCCAATGCCACAAGCCTCATTGTCCACTATGGATGATGGTCTAGCTAATCTTAGAGAGGAGATGGCTAAGATGCTCCGAGAGAATTTCGGAGTTGAGTTACCAAGGAACCGGATTTACCAAAAGCCATATCCAGAATACTTTGATGCGATTCAATGCCCTCCGGGATATAAAATTCCAGATTTTGTTAAGTTTAATGGAGAGGGCACAAAAACTACATGGGAGCATGTTAGTCAATACTTGGCACAATTGGGTGAAGCAGGCTCACTAAATGAATTGAAAGTGCGTTTATTTCCTTTATCTTTAACCGGTACCGCATTTTCATGGTTTTGCCGCTTTACCACATGGTTCTATTCGTTTATGGTCGCAACTAGAACAAAAATTTCATGATCATTTTTATAGTGGCGATAATGAGCTTAAGTTGTCACATCTTACATCGGTTAGACAAAAGCATGATGAATCGGTCTCCGATTACGTCAAGAGATTTAGAGATACAAAAAACCGATGCTATAGTTTGGTGATAACCGAGAGAGATTTGGCTGGTCTTGTGCTTAGTGGTTTGAGAACTCACATTAGAGAAAGGCTAGAAGGACATGAGTTTTTAAATATCAACCAAGTCTTGCAAAGGGCTTTGGCTCAAAAAAGCCGAAGCAAAGATCTTAAAGAGGTGCATAGATATAAAACTGATCGTCCTAAGATGAATATGCTTGAGTATGATAGTAACCACTCGGACGATGAGGGTGATATTTATGCTGCTGAATTTGTTTGGCCATCTAAGGCCAAACCGTTTACTTGCAATGACTTAAAGCCGATTCGTAAGAATCGTGATGAAGAGATGAAATGTACTTTCAACATTGCTAAGTGTGATAGAATATTTGATGCTTTATTGCAAGCGAAGATTATTAGAATATCTCATACTTTACCGCCGTTTGAAGAGCTGAAACGGCGTGCTTATTGCAAGTATCATAATTCTTTTTCTCATGCTACTAATGATTGTAATGTTTTTCGACGACAGATACAATCGGCCATTAATGACGGACGATTGAATTTTTCTGAGATGCAAGTTGATAAGCAGCCTTTCCCAATGAACACCATGGATTTGGAGGGGAAGAAGATGTTAATTCGGCCCAGCATAGCCGAATCAGCTAATAAGAATAACATTGTCATTGGTGAGCCCATGAAAAATAAGGAGAGCGACAAGGTCTTGGGGAGACAAGTTGTGCTTGACAAGCAACCCGATGGCAAGGAGATAATCAAGATCACCATCAAGAATCCTACACTCGGGGGGAAACCACAAGTGCAAGAGAACACTCATGTCAAATTTGTTAAGCCCAAGAGTCCAGAGGTTGGCAAGTGGAAGATGAATGAAGCTAAAGTGCAGCGCAAGAAAATCAAGCCAACTTTTGATATGTTGTTGTCCAAGTATGCCAATCAAGCGGCCGGTTCTAGCTCTAACCGGTCATCAAATTTGAAGCGCTCAAGGTCACCTCCTCGGGAAGAATTCCAGCATCATGCAAGGCCATATGGGTCATGGGCACCAGGACCATGGATGGCGCCACCCCCCTATGCGCCATACTACATGGGAGACTTCAATGGAGGATGGGGGCAGCCCCCAATGGCCCCTTATGCTTTTCATCCGGGTTGGGCAGAGCCAAGGAGGCCCATTCACGAGAGGCTTTCTTATCCCACACGAGGCCGTTTGAACAATGGTGTCAATCGGCCGATGCAAGATAATCAAAAAAGGGTCAGCAGGCAATTGTGGCGTGCCAAATCACCAAGTGCTGAAATTTCAGAGCCTAGCAAGCAAAAGGAGAAGAATACAAGTGGTGAAACTATTATGATAGGCACTAAAGAATTAATAATCAAAGAGCTGATTATTGTTGATAATCCGGCTGATTCTAATAAAGATGTGGCTGCGGTCCAGCAAGGCCCCATGGCTCATGATCATGAAGCTGGTACAAGCAAGGCCAAGTCGAGGGATCCAAAATATACTCAGCCTAAGTGGTGTCCTTCCGGTCTGACCAAGGCACAAAAAAGGAGATTGCAGCGCATGAGGAGTCATGAGAAGGAGGAACAAGAAGCAGAAAATCTAAGGGATAAATTATTCAATGAAAGTCGTCCCATGGTACCCCCAAAACAAGTGTGGAGGCCAAAGCAAAAGGAAAACATAGCAGCTTCTGCATTGATCATAGCAACACCTACACCACCAACGGAGGACGATGCAGCTACTATTACATCGTCCACTTTGCCTGCTGCTTCCTCTTCCCTTGGAGATATTTCGGAGTCAGTGGACATGCTTGCGGAAGGAGATGAAATGCTTGATTATGAGTCTACACCGGTTCATGAAGGTATGGATATTAATATGGTGTATTACTTACCCACTGAATTTCGTGCTATAGATGAAGAAGGGGAAGTGGCTCAGCTAGATTTTGGTCCTAAAAATGCTATATTCGAGAAGCCAAAAGAACCGGTGATGCACTTGAAGCCATTGTTCCTTAAAGGTCATATTAATGGATCGTCGGTGGCTAGAATGCTTGTCGACGGTGGTGCTGTGGTGAATCTTATGCCATATTTGGTTTTCAAAAAATTGGGGCTGCGTGATGAAGAGTTAATAAAGACCAACATGGTGCTTAATGGATTTGAAGGCAAAGAGAAAACTGAAGCCAAAGGTGTAATGTATGCGGAGCTTACGGTGGGAAGCAAAACTTTGGCTACCGCATTCTTTGTCGCCGAGGTGCAAGGTAACTACAATGTGATATTAGGCCGCGATTGGGTTCATGCAAACCAATGCGTGCCATCTACTATGCACCAGTTTTTAATTCAATGGGTTGATGATGAAGTAGAAGTCATTCATGCGGATAATTCGGCTTGTGTTGCTTTGGCCGATGCATCAGTGGATTGGCAACATCCCAATGCTACTTGCTTGACGGGGCGCGACTTATCAGAATTTGATTTTCTTAGCGCCACAAAAAGTGTTTTCGTGCCCGTTTCTTTAAAGCCGGTTGGTGGTAATTGGCTCCAAGGTATGATGTATTTAAATGGATTCTAACTCAGAATGGTTGCAAAAGCGTCTTGTTGAATATCGGTCCAATGAGAACGATATGTATGAATCTATAGAGGAGTTAGATGATATGGATAAATTAGGACAAGGTTTTACGTCGGCTGATCCATTAGAGGAGATAGATATAGGAGATGGTTCAATTCCTAGGCCGACATTTGTGAACAAAAATTTGAGAGCCAATCATAAAGCTAAGTTGATCGAGCTATTGAAAGAATACGCTTGTTGCTTTGCATGGGAATATCATGAGATGCCAGGTTTAAGTCGAGAGTTAGTGGAGCATCGGTTACCTATAAAGGCAGGTTTTAGACCATACAAGCAATCGGCCAGAAAGTTTAATCCAAAAATGTATGACCGGATCAAGGAAGAGATCGGTCGTTTGCTCAAAGCTAATTTTATTAGACCTTGCAGGTATGCCGAGTGGATTTCTAACATTGTACCAGTAGAGAAGAAAGGCTCCGGCAAGTTGAGGGTGTGCATTGATTTCAGATATTTGAATAGAGCTACACCTACATATGAGTATCCCATGCCAATAGCCGATATGCTTATTAATGATGCTTCTGGACATAAGGTCATTAGCTTTATTGATGGTAATGCGGGGTATAATCAGATTTTTATGGCTGAAGAGGACATGTCCAAAACGGCTTTTCGATGTCCCGGTTTCCTTGGTTTATTTGAGTGGACAGTGATGACCTTTGGATTAAAAAATGCCGGTGCCACGTATCAAAGGGCTATGAATTTAATTTTTCATGATTTACTTGGTGTTATACTTGAGGTTTATATTGATGATATTGTTGTCAAATCGGATGCTTTTGAATCTCATCTAGCCGATTTGCGCTTAGCTTTTGAGAGAATGAAAAAATATGGACTAAAGATGAATCCTTTGAAGTGTGCCTTTGGTGTGTCGGCTGGAAAGTTTTTGGGTTTCATTATTCATCAAGATGGCATAGAAATTGATCCCAAAAAGATAGAGGCTATACAAAAGGTGGGGGCTCCAACATGCAAGAGAGATATGCAAAAATTCCTTGGCAAAGTCAATTATTTGAGGAGATTCATAGCCAACTTGTCAGGGAAGGTTGATGCATTCACTCCCATCCTTCGGTTAAAGAACGATGCCAATTTTACTTGGGGGGCAAAACAGCAAGAAGCATTTGATATGATAAAAAATTATTTGTGCACTCCTCCCGTGTTGAAAGCTCCCAAACATAAAGAGCCCTTTAGGCTTTATATTGCGGCGGAGGAAGGTGTTATTGGTGCTGTTTTGACTCAAGAGACCGAAGGAAAGGAGCATGTTATTACTTATTTGAGCCGATGCTTATTGGACGCCGAGACAAGGTATACATTTATTGAGAAATTATGCTTATGCCTATATTATGCTTGCACAAAATTGAGACATTATCTAGTGCCTAGTACTTGCATTATAGCTTGTCAAATCGATGTCATTAAGTACATGTTGCATAGGCCAATTCTTAGTGGTAGAATTGGCAAGTGGGCTTATGCTTTAATTGAATATGATTTGGCTTATGAATCTCTGAAATCCATGAAAGGCCAAATCGTTGCTAATTTTATTGTTGAGCATCGGATTGATGACAAGCATGATATTGATATAAAACTTGTCTCGTTAGTACCATGGAGATTATTTTTTGATGGTTCAGTTTGTAGCACTGGCCAAGGTGTTGGTATTGTTTATATATCTCCTCATGGTGCTGTTTTTGAAGCCTCATGCCGCTTAGAATATTTTTGCACAAATAATCAAGCCGAATATGAAGCATTGTTATTCGGTTTAGAGATGTTGCTTGCCATAGGTGCAACAAATATTGAGGCTTTTGGTGATTCGTTATTAGTGGTGCAACAAATATCCAAAGTTTTTCAATGTTTTGACGAATCACTCAATGTTTATCTTGATAAATGTCTAGATATAATTTCTACTTTGGATTATTTTAGTATTGCTCATATATCTAGACATGACAATTGGAGAGCAAATGAGTTGGCACAACAAGCATCCGGCTATCATGTTGATCATGGCATGTTTCATATTTCTCAAAGGCCGATGTCTAGTCTTGCCAACATAGGGGAGGCCGAACCGGAGCCCACCGTTTCGGCCACTAATGAAATATTTAATGCAGGAGAAAATCAAGACTGGAGGAGACCCATTATTGATTATTTGTGTGATCCTAGTAAAAGGGTGGACAGGACTATTCGGCGTATGGCTTTCAAATACACAATGAGAGATGATGGTCTCTATCGCCGAACAGTTGATGATGTTCTTTTAAAGTGCTTGGACGAGGACCAAGCGAGAGTTGCTATGGGAGAGGTCCATGAAGGTATTTGTGGCACTCATCAGTCGTCTCCCAAGATGAAATGGTTATTACGACGTGTTGGGTTTTATTGGCCGACAATGGTTAATGATTGCTTCCGATATTATAAAGGATGTGAAGCTTGTCAAAAGTTTGGTGATATTCAGTTGGCTCCAGCTGCTATGTTACATCCTATTATCAAGCCGTGGCCTTTTAGAGGTTGGGGATTAGACTTTATTGGAGAGATTCATCCTTCTTCTTCAAAGGGGCATCGGTTCGTGTTGGTGGTGACTGATTATTTCACTAAATGGTCTGAAGCAATACCACTCAAAAATATGAGGCATACAGAGGTAATTCAATTCATAACTGAGCGCATTATTCATAGATTCGGCATTCCTCAAACATTAACTACGGACCAAGGTTCATCCTTTATGTCACATCAAGTTAGAGAATTTGCCGAATCATATAAGATAAAGTTGCTCAATTCCTCTCCATATTATGCCCAAGCCAATGGACAAGCTGAGTCTAGCAATAAAATATTAATCAAGCTCATCAAGAAGAAGATTGAGGATAATCCAAGGAGATGGCATGAGCTACTGTCCGAAGTTTTGTGGGCACACAGAATCTCAAGGCATGGTGCTACAAAGGTAACTCGATATGAGCTCGTATATGGTCAAGAGGCCGTTTTACCAGTGGAAGTAAATTTGAATGCTTTGAGAATAGCCAAACAAAATGATTTATCGGCAGTTGACTTTTATAACTTGATGATGGACAACATTGATGAAGTTGCCGATAAACGTTTGGCTGCTTTGAAGGCCATAGAGAGGGACAAGCTGAGGGTAGCAAGATCTTACAATAAAAAGGTCAAGTTGAAGAATTTTCAGGTTGGCGATCTTGTGTGGAAAGTGATTCTGCCGATTGGTTCTAGAGATAGAAAATTCGGGAAGTGGTCTCCAAACTGGGAAGGTCCTTTTAGAATTGCAAGGATAGTTCCTGGAAATTTCTATTTGGTGGAATCCATACAAGGAGTATTATTAACTCGAGCTCTCAATGGCAGATATCTGAAGAAGTACCACCCGAGTGTGCGGCAAGAAGCATAGTTAGGCAATGGCCGATATATGATTATCGCCCTTAGCATAAACATGGCCGATATATGATTATCGCCCTTAGCATAAACATGGCCGATACATAATTATCGCCCTGAGAAATATAGATGGCCGATGGAGTGTTGACATCGTCCTTAGAACAAACATGGTGCAAATTATTTTTCGGCATGCAAGCTTTGCCGAAAAACAGGGGGGCATGTGTTGACACCAGATTTTGGCATGGTCAAAAACATAATTAAGGTCGCCTCAAATGAAAAAGTTCTCAACATGTGAAAGTTCCGTATCGTCAAAATGAGAAACTTTGATGTTTGGGTGATCACCATCCGGCCTCATCTTAGGAGCTGAAACAGCGTTCAAAGTTAGAAAATTTTGTGTTCAGATCACTGTTCGGCTGATTACGCCCTCAAGACGGCCCCAGATGAAAAACTATCCAACACAAATTGTCTTCGTCTCGTCGAATCGGTCGATTTTCATATAAAAATCGTCTCAATCCGAGTTTGTATGCAAAAGTTAGAGTTATCTGAATGCAGCCCTGTCAAGAGGTGAAATATAACGCGCCCCATCAGACACATATCTGACGGGTGTCTGATGCAATGCGTGAGCATTTGGCCCTTCAAGATGGCCTCGAATCAAAAAACGTTCAACATGAAAGTTGTTCGTCTCGTCGAAATGGTCAACTTTGCTTTTGGGAACATTTTCATCCGGAGTCGTTTACTGCCACAAAAAGGACCCACAAGGTGCAGCCAGAAAAGCTTGCCGGGTGAAAAGCTTGCCGGGTAAAGACCTTGCCGGGGTAAAAAGCTTGCCGGGTGGAAGCTTGCCGGGTGGAAACTGTCAAGGCCAATCCGACCAGAAGCTGAAGATGGGCTCAAATTATTATCTAGAAAGCCTCGGATGAAAAAGTGTTCAACATGAAAGTTGTTCGTAATGTCGAAACGGTCAACTTTGCTTTTGGAGTCATCATCATCCAACATAGTATGCGACCTGCAGAGATGCTACAAGAGTCAGACGGTCCAGTCAGCTATATGACTGAGTCCGACTCGAAATCAAAGATGGCCCCGTAGAGTATTCAAGATGGCTTTATTTGGAAAAGTGATCAACAGAAGAGTTGTTCGTCTCGTCGAAACGGTTAAATTTGCTTTTGGGCTCATCTTCATCCGAGGTCGTTTGTGGCCTGTAGGACCCAAAAACCGAACTGATGTTTCAGACTTACCTAAATCCGAGTTCGGTTAATATTGGAAAGATTTGGACGTGATTTGGAGTCCTTTTCTTATACGGGAAGTCCAGCCGCCTCATAAATAGATGAGAGGTGACGGCCGATTAAACAACACACAATCGCAAAAAACACATCTACTACTTTTTCATCTACGTTTTGTCCCTCCCCCGTTTTTGCTTCTCGTTCTTCGTCGTTCTTCGTGTTGGAGAGCTGCGAATCCCGAGGCTCTAGGGGCGGCTTGACCGACCTAGGGCAGCCCATAGCCGCCGCACTCCCCGACGGGGTCCCTCCCGGGAGTGTGGGGTTTCGGGTCCTCAAAAGTTCTCTCCGATCGACTTGCGAATCGCGCTTCCGGTGAGACTCCTTCGACGTGAGCTGCGGTGCATCACCCCCGGCGTCGAGGGTACACGTGACGTGTTCGTGTGCGAACTCCCGGAAGAATTTTGACCCAGGTGGCGAGAAGCCACGGAGGAGGTGATCCGCAAAGATGATGACTTCACCTTCTTTAGGTTGAGGTCTAATTTCAACACCTGCAACTCGCCAGTGGATGGTATCCTTCATTGGCAAGACTCCCATATCCACATACTCTTGGAGGGAAAGTTCAGAAACTTCAGAAGCGACCAAATCGCAAGAAGTGGGAGTCTTGGTCATAATTGGCGGTTTAAAAAACTACGGCCTGGAGCAAAGATATGGCGGGTTAAAATTATGGTGATAAGCCGCCTAATGATTACAGTGATAATTCAGTAACAACAAGCTGGATTAAGCCGACAGAAGATTGGCGGGTTACCAGATTATTATTTGAGCCGCCCAAGTCATGTTAAGCAAGATGGTCATTTACAGAGCTGGGATTTATGAAGTTTTTGACAGAATTTCACCAAGTGTTGGACAAACAAGTTTCACAGATCATGCCTACAATTTTGGATCTACGGCAGTTCAAAAAACAAAAGGTAATTGCTAAACCTAAAAGCATGGTCGCGGAAGAACTAGTGCGATGGAGATTGAATCTCAGAAGGAAAGGATGAATCTACGATTTGAAACAAACATTAAAACTATTGCCGCACGACGTCAATACTGTTCTTGGGTTGGGCTACTATGGCGAATGGATGAGCTACGATAAACTTGGATGAACACGATGAACACCATCGGACTAGAGTGACTAAATGTAGATTGGAAGTAAGAAAAGATGGACACCTGGCGATGCTAATGAATAGCGAAAGGGCGCCGTGATCTCTGGTCACGATCAAGTTGATGGAGCGGCCTGGATGGAGTCGCTGAAGAAGGTCGACTGGGGCGGCGGAGCTCCGCCAGCGGCGGTCGACGCAAGGAAGAAGAGGAAGAGAGAGGGGCCGAGGGTAAAAATGAAAAAGGGGCACCCCCATCCCTATTTATAAGGAAACAGTAAAATGGCATGCGCAAAAATCGAGGAGGCAACATGATTATTTCCACAGTGCAGGCGCCTCGATTCTCGGACGGCCAGTAAATGCAAAAGATCCATTGTGATGTCATGAGTTTTTTATGAATTTACTTCGCGTGACGTCATGGCGGGTTACAGGGATCTGTTTAAAGATTAAACTTTGGAAGGATGACTTGTCAGCTGAAGCAGTGAAGATTGACATGAACAAGTTCAAATCAATCTGGGGCCTAATGTTGGGGATATGACCCCGAGGTATGACCCACCCAGAAGGGGCCGGGTTACATTGTTGGCGACTTAATATGAAGAAGTCCCAAGAAGGTCCAAGAAGACGAAGCATGAAGATAGGCGACGGGCCTGGAGGAGGTCCAAGACCCGGAGGTTGAACCGCCTGATGGTGACTTGCCTGGTAAGGCAAGGCGACTTAGAAACCAAGCTGGTCACGTTGTGTGATCCGTCTCGGACTCTTGTAGGCCCCAGAGCCTCGACCTGTGTATATAAAGGCGAGACCTGGCAGCGGGTTAACTCAAGAAACAAATGATCGATAGCTAGGTCAAGCGTGATCGCTCCCTTGTAATCGAGACTCAAGCAATACAACTAGAAGCAGGACGTAGGCTTTTACCTCATTGTGAGGGGCCGAACCTGGGTAAACCTCTATGTCCTTTGTCCCGTTCAACCCCTTCGAGCTAACCTACGTTGCGATGGCTCCACACCTAAGTCCTTTCACAAGGGCATCTGCCGTGTTAAATCCACGACAGTTCCCAATAGTGGCATCATGAGGAGTTATATGAGTAGATGCAGGTTGCGATCTAGATCACATGTAGATGTGAGGGTTTCATGTTCTTGCTATGCTTCCCACGAGTGTTGCTTCGGTTCAGTCATTGATAGTATGATATCGCTTTGTTACAAGGTTCTGATAATCGATCGGCTCTGGCTGTCGACAATCTGCTAACAGTTCCTTGGGCTTCATCATAGTCGAGAATAGTGGACTAGCGCGTACACAAGAGGGTATCGAAGAAGGATGATCTTCTAGGGTGTCACGTGTATTAGACAAAGTTTAGTGTGGGGCTAGAGATTTTTAATTAAGTCTCTTCGCTCACACATCCCGAAACTTAATCTAGCATCAAGAATATTGCCTAAATTGTGTGGACGCAAATAGCTAGTATTATTTGTTCAAACTGGTTAACCGCGTAACTAAAATTTGCTAAAACCGATTAGAGGACGTCTAACTTGGTTTTGTAGAGTATGCATATGATGTGGTATAGCCTTCGTCACGATAATTGGTTTATGTATGAGATGGTTATATGGTGTAATGTTAAGTGGCCTGTGCGTCACGACATGATGGGTGGAGCCACGAGATTGCCATGTTAATGTAAATATCATAGAGATAGCCTACATGATACAGGTGGCGACGACAAACATACATGGAGGACCTCGGCGTGGAGAAGGTGTACTAGGCGAAGGACGAGGAGCAATAATTTCGTGCCACGGCAGAATATCTGAAATTTGGTGCCATGGCAACGTTTCTGAAACAGTCGCCATGGCAACATTTTCTGAAATTGCCGCCATGGCAGCGTTTTTGAAATGATTGCCACGACAACAAAGTATTGTCCGTCATAATGATACGTCTCCAACGTATCTATAATTTATGAAGTATTCATGCCATGTTTACAAATATTTTATGTTGTTTTGGTATGATTTGAATGGAATTAACCCGGACTAACGCTGTTTTCAGTAGAACTACCATGATGTTGTTTTTTGTGTAGAAATAAAAGTTCTCGGATTGGGCTGAAAATTTACAATGACTTTTTATGGACCAAAGGAGACCCACAGAGCACCGGAGATGGACCAGGGAGTGGCCGAGGGGGACACAAGCCTGGGGGTGCCCCCTAGGGCGTGCCCCCCGTGCTTGTGGGACCCTAGGGCACCCCCCTGACGTGATTCCAATGCCAAATATTCCTATATATTGAGGAAACCCCGAAAATAAACCTAGATGATTTGTTCCGCCGCTACAAGCCTCTGTCCCAAAGTGATCTCCATCGGAGCCCTGTTCCGGCACGCTGCCGGTGGGGGAAATCATCACCTGACGCCATCTTCATCATCCCGACGGTCTCCATGACAAGGAGGGAGTAGTTCACCCTCGGGGTTGAGGGTATGTACCAATAACTATGCATTTGATCTCTCTCTCTCGCTCTCTCTCTCTCTCGTGTTCTTGATCCGGCATGACCTTGATGTAACCATGGGCTTTGTTAATATAGTCAGATCATATGGTGTTTTCCCTCTCTTCTTGTTGTGATGAATTGAGTCTTGCTCTTTGAGGTTTCACGATGTTGGATTGAATATTGGATTTGAGATCACTTGATGTATGTCTTGCATGTGGATACCCACGATGACAATGGGGTATTCTATTGAGTTACTTGATGTATGTTTTCGTATTCAACTTGCGGATTATCGTGACATTAGGGTAATCTATGCATGGGGGTTGATACACGTTTTCATCCTATGTTCTCTAATAGAAAATTTGGAGTGATTCTTTGTCGCACATTGAGGGATTGTTATATGATTCAATTATGTTAACACTGTTGAGAGATTGCACTAGTGAAAGTATGAACCATAGGCCTTGTTTCCAAGCATTGCAATAGCGTTTGTGCTATGTTTATCACTTGCTACCTTGCTTTTTTATATTTTTAGATTACAAAGACCTATATCTACTATCCATACTACACTTCACCATCTCTTCGCCGAACTAGTGCACCTATACAATTCACCATTGTATTGGGTGTGTTGTGGACACAAGAGATATCTTGTATTTGATTGCAGGGTTGTTTGACAGAGACCAACTTCATCCTACGCCTCCCAAGGATTGATAAACCTTAGGTCATCCACTTAAGGGAAATTTGATGTTGTCCGAAAAAACTCTGCGCTTGGAGGCCCAACCGAGTCTACAAGAATAAAAGTTGCGTAGTAGACATCAAGCTCTTTTCTGGCGCCGTTGCCGGGGAGGTGAGTGCTTGAAAGTATATCTTTAGATGTTGCATTTGAATCTTTATTTTCTTGTTTATTCACTAGTTTGGTTTATAAAACAAAACTACAAAAAAATGGAATTGAGGTTACCTCAAATGTTTTATCTTTATAATGTGTTTCTTGAAAATGATGGATCGGAAAATTGGTCCAAAGTGTTAGAAGAAGAATTCAATAAAATGTTTGGCATAAATTCATTGAACGATAAGCATGATTGCAATGTTGTTAGTATGCTTTCTATGAATATCCATTATGCTAATGATATGCAAAGCCATAATCTTAGGGATGCTATATTTGATGAAGATGGTATTTTTAGTCCCCCAAGTTTTGATGAGAAAATTTATTATGATGACAGCATGCCTCCTATTTATGATGATTATAATGATGAAAGTGGGTTTGGAAGAGTGTCAACTCTAGGAAGTAATGATCCCACTATTTTGGAGGGTGTTGAATCTTATTGTAATAATTATGAAAGTGGATTTGGAGAGGTCATGACTTTATTTAATGATGATTCCACTATTTTGGAAGAGGTCTCAATTGATTATGACAACAAAGTTGATATCTATGATGATTATGGTGATGACATGTATGCTATAAAGAATAATGATAACCATTAAACTTGTCATCATGATTTTAATGCTCAAATTGATTATGCCAATCAAGTATCACATGATTGTTATTTTGTTCAGTTTGCTCCCACTATTATGAATGATAAGAAATTTGCTTATGTGGAGAGTAATAAAATTTCTATGCTTGTGGATCATGAAAAGAATACTTTATGTGATAGCTATATTGTTGAATTCATTCATGATGATACTAAAAATTATTATGAGAGAGGAACATATGCTTATATATATATGTCAATAATATCAAGGTTCCTCCCTATGTGTTGAAAGTTTTGAAGTTATACTTGTTTTGCCTTCCTAAGCTAGTTGATTTTTGCTCCCATAAATTGTTTTCTCACAAAATACATATGCATAAGAAGTGGGTTAGGCTGAAAGGCACTAAAGTTCCTATTATTATGTGAGCATCATTGAAATCATCATGCCTAGCTAAAAGGCACTAAAGAAAAGCGCTTATTGGGAGACAACCCAATATTTACCCCTACCATTTTAGTTTCTTCACATGATTAAGATACTGTATTAATCATGTTTTATAGCTTTTGTTTCAATAAAGGGACAAGTAAAGCCTTTGGGATAGTGTGGATGATAGTTGAATTGATTCTGAGCAAAAACAGAAACTTTTGTGCCTAGTGCTGGAATTACTATAATTCACTGGGATGTGATAAAATTTTAAAAAAATTACACATGATTGATATACCAATTGCCTACGTTGTCCTAGTTTTTCAGAGTTTTTTGGAGTTACAGAAGTATGGTGTTTGTTCTGATCATTACAGACTCTTCTGTTTTTGACAAATTCTGTTTTCAATGCATAATTTGCTTGTTGTATAGTTTCTATGGCTTATATTGGTCAATATAAGTTGTGAAAATGATAGAGTACAGTAGGAATTATGTGGAAACAATTATGAATCTTGTCTTCACGGTACCAAAGTGAATGATTTGCTCTTTATCATACTAACATATCTCACGAAGTTCCGTTAAGTTTTGGGTGATTGAAGTTTTCAAGTTTTGGGTGAGATATCGATATGAGAAGAATAAGGAGTGGCAAGACCCTAATATTAGGGATGCCCAAGGCACCCCAAGGTTATATCAAAGGAGGACCCAAGCGTCCAAGCTTGGGGATGCCCCAGAAGGCATCCCCTTTTTCGTATTCAACATTATCGGTAACCTCACTTGGAGCTATATTTTTATTCGTCACATGATATGTGTTTTGCTTGGAGCGTCATTTTCTTTTGTTGAGATTTGCTTTCTATTATTTAGAATAATGTTTTGTATCCTTTATTTCAATAAAAGTGTCAAGCATAGCCTTCACCATGCTTGGTTTGCATGTTCATGAGTTGTAGTGTCAAAACAGAAAGTTTTCTTTTATTGTCTGAATTCTTCTGGAAGTCAGAACATGATAAAATCTTGAAATTTTTACACAGTAGGCTATTATAAATTTTCTATAGTGTGGTAAGTTTTTAGAATTTTTGGATTTAAATAAGTATGAATATTTCTTCATCCTTTACAGACTCTTCTGTTTAGACATATTGTTGTTATGTTTGCATCGTTTGCATATTTGCTTGTTTAATGATTCTATTTGAGGATAGGAGTATTAAATATGCAGAGGCATTTATTATGCAATGTTTAGTTATAATTTTAGTAATTTGTTACAGTAGATAATGATAAGGTTTTGCATTGATTTATACTAACTTATCTCACGAGTTCTTGTTTAGTTTTGTGTGGATGAAAATTTGAAGATTTAGGAGAAGCCGTGATATGAGAGGAATTAAGGAGACACAAGAGCTCAAGCTTGGGGATTCCCAAGGCATACCAAGTTATTATTTCAAGAAGTCTCAAGCATCTAAGCTTGGGGATGCCTCGGTAGGCATCCCACCTTTCTTCATCAACAACTATCGGTTAGTTTTGGTTGAGCCTAAGTTCTTACTTGTTCACATGATATGTGCTATTCTTGGAGTGCCCTTTATTTTTGTTTCCTATTTGAATTTAATTCTTAGATCTGAAATTTTTAAGTGAGAGAGAGAGTCCTCACATAGCTACTTAATTATTTGACTACTCATTGGTCTTCACTTATATCTTTTGGAGTAGTTTGTCATTTACTCCCGTTCTTCAGTTATATCCTAAGAGTAAATTGTTGAAAGAATTGAATATCATAAAGTTGGAATTATATATGTTTCATATGCTTATCCCATGGGGAGTAATGACTTCACATATAATAAGTATAAATGGTAAAATTTATGGAAAGTTAGTAAACACAGCATTGGTCATTTGAACAATTCATGAAAGAATATTGAAGGAAGAGAGATTTCACATATAAATATACTATCTTGGACATCTTCTATGATTGTGTGCCCCCATTAATTATTTTCAAGCTTGATCGAGTAGTTGATGTTGGACAAGGAAGACAACGTAGTGGGTTATGTTTATTTATATTCACACAGAAGTTATATTGTCATGAATCCTCTAACATGTGGTGCTTTCTTAGGATCTCTTGCTAGCCAAAAATTTGTACTAAGTAGAGATACTACTTGTGCATCCAAAAACCCTTAAACCCAGTTTCTTGTCATGAGAGTCCACCATATCTACCTATGGATTGAGTAAGATCCTTCAAGTAAGTTGTCATCGGTGCAAAAAGCAATAAAAATTGCTCCTAAATATGTATGATATCTTATTGGAAGGGAAAATAAACTTTGTATGAACTTGTGATGGTGAAGAAATAAAAGCGACAAACTGCATAATAAAGTTTGTCATCACAAGGGGCAATATAAAGTGATGTTCCTTTCCATTAAGAGCTTGCACATCCAAAATCAAAAAGCGCATGACAACCTCTGCTTCCCTCTACGAAGGGCCTATCTTTTAATTTTCTGTGTTTACTTTTATGCTAGAGTCAATAATGTTCATCCCTATTCTGCTCTATTTATTCTCTAGTGGACAAGCATCATGTGGTAGGGAATGATCCTGGCACATATATCCAGTTGAATATAGGTGATCATGAGTTATTATTGTTGACATTATCCCTGAGATAAATAAGTTGGGAGGCGAAACATTAAGCCCCTATCTTCCTATGTGTTTGACTGAAATGGTTTGTTCTAAAAATATGCTTTGAGTGTGAGCAATCATGGAAGACTAAATGATAATTAAGTATGTGGAATTTGCCAAAACAAAGCTCTTACATAGACCCTTCCTGAAAATAAGATGAATTGTAATTGTTTAATGACTGAAAAGATTGTTTGTTAGTTTTCAAGAAAGCTTATGGTCTATACTTTAACATGTGAATAGCTTGCTACTTGATCATAGAAGTCTTATGAGATGAGCTACTATTTATGATACATAATTATGCTAGAAAAAGTGATTGAAATTATCATTGATCAAACCTATGCACTATGCCAGCATTCGCACTTCATAAATTATTTCTTTTATCATTTACCTACTCGAGGATGAGCAGAAATTAAGCTTGGGGATGCTGATACATCTCCAACATATCCATAATTTATGAAGTATTCATGCCATGTTTACAACAATTTTATATGGTTTTACTGTATCTGCCGCAAACTGAATATTGAAACCAATATCCCCAAGTCTAAATTATTTCGCTTTGAATCCTATTGGGTACAACATCCTGGTTTCATGGAGGTGGTGGCGGCCTCATGGGTAAAACAGGTCAAGACCACAAATACTGCCACATCTCTCTGCCGCAAACTGAAGAATTTACGCCGAGACCTCAAGCATTGGAGCAAAGGAATTTCTAAACTCACGGTGGCAATTGAGAACTCTAACAGAGCTCTAAATGAGCTGGATGAGCTGGAGAATAAACGAGCCCTCTCAGTACCTGAAATGAACTACAGGAAAATCCTCAAAACCCACATCTTGCGTTTACTAAAATATCAACAACTTTACTGGAATAAGAGGCGCATTGTTCGTTGGGTACAATTTGGCGATGAAAATTCAAAAAAATTCCAAGCTCTAGCCTCTGAGAGATACAAACGGAACAATATTGCCTCACTTACTACTATTGATGGTATTACCGTTGAAGATCATGCGGGGAAAGAATCCATTATTTTTGAAACTTTCAGAGATAGAATGGGAACCACAACACCCCACAATATGAAATTTGACCTATCCAGAATCATTAAGAAATGTGAAGGCCTCAAAGAACTTACTGTTCCCTTCTCAACGGAGGAGATCGATCATGTGATCAGAGAGATGCCGGCCGACCGAGCCCCTGGACCGGATGGCTTCACAGGTATTTTCTTAAAACGATGTTGGTCAATCATTAAAGAGGATTTTTACAAATTGTGCAACCAATTCCATGAGGGCAATCTTAACTTGGCGAGCATCAATGATGGATTCATCACCGTGATCGCAAAGACCAATTCACCTGTTGCGGTCAATGATTACAGGCCAATTACTCTTCTCAATTGCTGCTTAAAAGTGATCACTAAAATATTGGCGAACCGTCTGCAAAAAGTCATTCTGAAAACCATCCACCATAATCAATATGGTTTCCTTAAAGGTAGATCCATCCAAGATTGTCTCACGTGGGCGTATGAATATATTTATCAATGCCAATCTTCAAAGACAGAGATAGTGCTTCTAAAACTTGATTTTTCCAAGGCATTTGACACAATTGAACATGAGGCATTGATTGAAATCATGAAGAACATGGGCTTCAATGAAAAATGGCTAAATTGGATAAGGTGCATTTTCTCCTCGGGAAAATCCTCTGTACTTCTTAATGGAACCCTAGGACGCCAATTCCATTGTAAGTGTGGAGTGAGACAAGGTGACCCTCTGTCTCCACTCATTTTTGTGTTAGCGGCTGATCTCCTTCAAGCAGCCATAAATGATGCATTTTCACGAAATCAAATCCAACTGCCCTTCCCCTCACCAAACCAAAAGGAATACCCAGTCATCCAATACGCTAACGCCACTATTTTAATTCTCCCAGCGTGTCCACTACAGGCGATGGTCATCAAGGATATTCTGACTGACTATGCCACCTCCATTGGGCTTAAAATAAACTTTCACAAATCAACTCTCATTCCGATCAACTGTGAATCTGACAGGTGTGTTCAATTGGCCAACATTTTTGGATGTGTGATGGGAAAAATGCCTTTTACCTCCCTTGAATTACCACTGGGTACTACACGACCTACTGTCCAAGAACTCATGCCTCTAGTTTGTATGGTGGAACGCAGACTCTCGGCCACGCTCAATATGATTTCATATGGCGGCAAACTTTCTCTACTAAATTCTGTGATTACATCCTTGGTCATCTTTGCCCTATGCACTCTGAGGCTGCCAACTAAAATTACTGAACTATTGGACAAGATACGTAGGAAATGTCTATGGACCAAGAAGACCAAGCAAGGTGTTAAATGTAACTCTCTAGCTTCTTGGGATATGGTGTGTAGACCAAAAGAAAGTGGAGGACTTGGAGTTATTAATCTGAGGATACAGGGTGATGCCTTGTTTCTCAAATACCTACATAAGTTCTACAACGGTTGGGATGTGCCTTCGGTACAACTGATCTGGATTACTTATTACACGGAGCAAATCCCACATGCATCAAACCCATGTGGATCATTCTGGTGGCGAGATGTGGCAAAACTCATGCCAACATACAAAGGAATCACAAAGGTGCATGTCACAAACGATGCAAATGTTCTGTTTTGGAAAGATGATTGGAGAGACAACATCTTGGCTGAAGCCTACCCACGAGCGTTCTCATACACAACTAAGGAAGATATCTCGGTTAAGGGTTTCTTGGCCATCACGTCTTTAGGAGAAGCGTTCCACCTACCACTATCCCCACAAGCCCATGTCGAAGTCAGACAGTTGCAAAATGAAACCACTGAGGTTTCTCTCTCGAATGAACCCACACACAAGGATATAGCTGGACATACATTTGGGGGGCCAAGGAATTCTCTGCTCACCAGTACTACACCTTCTGCTTTCGAGACATACAAGTCCACCAAGCCTACAAGTGGCTCTGGAAGTCAAAATCAATAATGAAGATTAAAGTATTCGGATGGCTCCTCTTTTTTGACCGCCTTAACACAAGAAATATGCTCAAACAAAGACATTACAATATTGGAGAAAACCATGACTGCATTCTATGTGGGCAACAAATTGAAGTAACATTGGAGCACTTATTCTTTGAGTGCAACTTCGCACATTGCTGGAATAGCCTGAATCTTTCATGGCCTCAGGGGGGTCCAGACTCCAAAATATAGCCCTAACCAAAGAAGCTTGGGGCCAACCACTTTTCATGGAAACATTTCTTTTGGTAGCTTGGAGCATTTGGAAAGAACACAACAATAAACACTTTTGAGGAATTGATCCTTCACAAGCTTCTTGGTTACACAGACTCAAAACAGACTTTTCCCTCCTTACCTATAGGGTCAAGGAAAAACACAAGAACCTCATTCCCCATCCGATCTCCTCCTTTCATTAGATTCTTTTCTTACCCACCCCCCAAAGGGGGATGGATTGTAACTATTCCATGTAATTGTACAATCATATTTTATTAATTATTTCACAGTAGGAGGTTCTCCTACTGTTTATGGTAAAAAAAATATGGTTTTTGTATGATTTGAATGGAACTAACCCGGACTGATGTTGTTTTCAGCGGGACTACTGTGGTGTTGTTTTTTGTGCAAAAATAAAAGTTCTCAAATTGTGCTGAAAATTGGTGATTTTTTATGGACCAAAAGAGACCCATGGAGCATCGGAGATGGACCGGGGAGTGGACGAGGGAGCCACAAGCCTGGGGGCACGCCTCCCCCCTAGGGCATGCCCCTGAGTTTATTGGACCCTCGGGCACCACCCCTGACCTGATTCCAACGCCAAATATTCCTATATATTGAGGAAACCCCAAAAATAAACCTAGATGAGTTGTTCCTCCACCGCAAGCCTCTGTACCGAAGCGAGCTCCATCGGAGCCCTATTTTGGCACCCTGCCAGAGGGGGAAATCATCACTCGAGGCCATCTTCATCATCCCGGCGGCCTCCATGACAAGGAGGGAGTAGTTCACCCTCAGGGTTGAGGGTATGTACTAGTAGCTATACGTTTGATATCTCTCTCTCTCGTGTTCTTGATCCGACACGAACACGATCTTGATGTAACCATGGGCTTTGTTAATATAGTCGGATCATATGGTGTTTTTCCCTCTCTTCTTGTTGTGATGAAATGAGTCTTGCTCTTTGAGATTTCACTATGTTGGACTGAATATTGGATTTAAGATCACTTGATGTATGTCTTGCATGTGGATACCCGCGGTGACAATGGGGTATTCTATTGAGTTACTTGATGTATGTTTTGGCATTCAACTTGCGAATTATCATGGCATTAGGGTAATCTATGCATAGGGGTTGAGACACATTTTCATCATACGTTCTCCGATAGAAACTTTGGAGTGATTCTTTGTCGCACGTTGAGGGATTGTTATATGATTCAATTATGTTAACACTGTTGAGAGATTGCACTAGTGAAAGTATGAACCCTAGGTCTTGTTTCCAAGCATTGCAATAGCGTTTGTGCTCTGTTTTATCACTTGCTACCTTCATGTGTTTCTATTTTTGTATTACAAAAACCTATATCTACTATCCATACTACACATGTATCACCATCTCTTCTCCGAACTAGTGCACCTATACAATTTACCATTGTATTGGGTGTGTTGGGGACACAAGAGATTTCTTTTATTTGATTGCAGGGTTGTTCGAGAGATACCATCTTCATCCGACGCCTCCCATGGATTTATAAACCTTATGTCATCCACTTGAGGGAAATTTGCCGTTGTTCAACAAAACTGTGCGCTTGGAGGCCCAACTGAGTCTACAAGAATAAAAGTTGCGTAGTAGACATCACACAACACTTCAACTGGAGATTGAATATGGTCACGGAGATTCTCGGTGCCCAAGGCTATAACATATCACTACTGCAGAATGGTCCAAACGCGACAGTCCAATCAGAGACCCTTCAACGAAACTGTGTGCGATGCATTAATCACAAACAGTGATGTAATAAAACCGTCAAAAAGATATAAAACATTTGCGATGGCAGAGACATAAAACACGATTCAGATTAGAGTTGCATGTGCGATGCTTGGCATACGGTTCACTCCAGTGAACTATTTGCAATGAGGCAGAACAACAGAAACGGGCAGCCAGATGAAGGTGTGTGTGCGATATACTGCATATAGTTCACTCGAATGAACTGTTTGTGATTAGGCAACACAACAGAAACGGTCATCCAGATCAAAGGTGTGTGCGATATACGGCATACAGTTCACTCAGATGAACTATTTGCGTTGAGCCAAGAGAACGGAAACGGTTCAACTTAACAAGATGTGTGTGGTACATGGCAAACAGGTATGTAATCAGAAATGTATGCGAAGACCAATAATAACACAGACGATTGCTGCTAATAAGCCATGTGTTTTGTGGGCAAACACGTCCTGGTATACAATTGTCAGCGATTGATGAATTCATCATCGACGATTTCCCTAGTATGTTCTGTGTGCGATGTGATTGCATAGAGAACAACAACATATATACTAATAAGGACATGATTGCACAACCAAATTAAACATCCAATTACATAGGTGGATAGTACACACACGACATTTCCACACACCAAAGTAAACTATTACATTCATAATTAACTAGGATAAATGATCATCTAATCATCATCTACTTCTTCTTGTGATGCTTGCCACCACTGCTCTACTAGGATAAACGGAATAGTATTCTTTACTGTGAATAGTGTGCTCTGTTGGGCACACAAGTATATGGATCATAGCCTTGGGCGAGCAATGTGCCCGCACGCGTCGTGCTAGCTCGATGTTCCTTCTATGCTAAGTTTCCATTAATTGATGGCATTTTATGAACACGCCACCATTTTCCGTCATTTCCTCACCAGTTTCCCGCCGCCACCCAGCGATATTGCACATAAACCTAGGCGGCATGCGACGCATCGAGGCGACAAGCGCAGCCTGTAGCACATCCACCTTTTCCAAGCATGCCAACCCACGAAGAGCCGCCTCTGCCATCAACCTCCTCGACGAGGAAAACGAGAAGGCACCACGGCCCATCGAGGCCGAGGCGCTCCCCGACAACATGATGCATGACGCCGTGTTATGCGTCATCGCCAGGGTTGAGCAGACCCTTGGCGCACGGTGCTTCAGCGCCACGGATCAAGATAGGCATGTCAGCGCCAAGAGGCTGCAGCTCGCCGCACAACATGATCGATGGTGCGTCGCAGAGCAAGCTAGGCGCGTCTGTGCCGATAGGTTGCGGCTCGCCGCACAGCGAGACCGTTGGAGCGCCACAGAGTGAGAGGCTAGGCGCCCCGCATAGCAAGAGCGGATCCATCGGTGCTTGGCTGTTGTCGACAGGGCGTTCCAGCTGGGTAATGGTCCCGTTAGTACCCCCATTCCTCGCCAGGAGTGGGAAGAGGCCATCTGCGCCATACTTGCACCAGAGGCCGGCCACGCCGTACTTGCACCAGACGCCCGCCGTGCCATTCGCATGGGTCGCGCCATTTGCCTTGTCCGCGGCCCGCTCGATGCCAACGCACTGGTCGCTAGGCTCGACCGCCTCCTTGGCCCGGGTGTCCACCTAGGCACAGTAGAGGAACATGGTTGTCGCATCCTCGAGCTGGTGATCTCCGACGAAATAGCCAACTTGGAGCTCAAGATCGCGCTCCAGATGTATCACGAGCGTGTCGACCGCTTCGACGAACGCCTGCACGAGTTCAGGCAGAGCCAAGAGCTACCGTAGGCAAGGGTTGCTGGTCATGGATGCGTTTTATTTTGCTAATTCGTTTCGACGTGGATCGCTATGTATTCACAACAATCATAATATTGCTCTGTTTCAATGTGTGTACTCTCTTTTCCGTTCTTATATGTTCTGTTTCAATGTGTGTATATATGCTTTCCATTCTGTATATGTGGATGATAACAGCTAGATACAAATTAGTATATGAAAACAGATAGAAAAATGAAATTCATAATATATATTAATTGTTCATTAGTTCATCACAGAATACATATAATATCATCACTTATACGTGATGATACTTAACTACTATGTACAATGCATAAAATTGAAAACGAACAATACTAAAACTAATAATACCTCCTGGGGGCAGTATTCCGGCAGCCCCTCGCCAGCAGCTCCCTGGTGCATGGCGTCTTCCCAGTGTGGAGGCAGTACTCCACCTCCTCCGCCTCGCAGCGCTCAATGTACCGATCTGCCTCTTGCTAGAGGACGAGTGCGAACGATCTTGCCATTTCGTTGGGCGCCCATCGAAGCACCTCGTCGGTGGCACGCTGGAGCTTATTGCCCCACCTCCACACAGCGATGAGGCTCCTAGCGCCTTTAACCTTCCCCACGAAGTAGCCGTCTTCGTACACCTCCTCCGCACGATGACGCGCCCGCCCCCAAAGCTCCACCACCTCCTTTTTCCAGGCGGCCTCACGGGCTTCACAGGCCACCTGGTACCTAGCTTCCTCCTCCGGCATCTCCTTCTTGAACGCCACTTGCCTGGCTTTCTCAACCAGCGACAGCGACTTCCATAGACAAAGATTGTACTGAGCCCAAAACCACTCCAAAGTTGGGTGGTCCGATGCAACCTCGTCCGGCGGCCCGTAGGGGTCCTCCTCGTCGCTACTCTTTGACTGAATGTCCTCGGGGGGTGGCGCCTCCTCGTCGGCGCGTGGGCAGATCGGCGGTGCCATGGCAGAGATTTGTGTGTGTGTGTGTGTCTGTGTGTGTGTGTGAGAGAGAGAGAGGGCGAGCGAGGGGAGGATGTAGATGAGAATGCAGGTGGGACGACGTGAGCAAGGTAGTATTTATTGGCAGCTGGAATGTAGATCGACGGGAACAATACACATGCCGATCGCCGGAATTTACAAGTACTTTAGTTTGAATTGCACACGATTCCCACAGCAAAAGCCGCATGTGAACTTAATAGCTGACGGTTTCCAATATAGAACTGCATCTGATTAATAACCCGCGCCACTCACCTTCCAAACCTCGAGGCGCAAAATATAGTGTCAATCGTGTGGGGCCCGTTTGTCTTGCCAGATATTTACACTTTCTTTCCTCTATAAGGCGTGAATGCTTATTTTGTGTTACCATGGCACTCCATGCATGTGTCCAAGCCGTGACACCAATATCTTTGAAAATTCCTTCCAATTTACTGCACATGGAATTAACTCGCACACAACAAGTACACATGTATGATTTTTCAAACCGTTATGGTTAGCTGTTGCATGTACATGTAGTTCATATTTGAATTACGGTCACTAAATGGCTAGAAAATCACTTAAATCTCTAAAAAAGGTCAAATGACCTCTGAAATTTTCCAAATTCTAACATGACAGCTGTATTAGTGCACGTTAACTGTAGAAAAATTTTGAAGGCCATCAGAGGAAGCTATCATCGGTTCGTCATCAAAGATGCATTGTGCCCTCTCGGAACCACGAGCCTTCTAGTGAGTAGCTCCGCTTTGTGAGGGGTGTGTGTCCAAAGTTTCATCAAATAGGCCAATTTTTTTACCACAACATCTTGGTTCCATGCCATTACGTCAAGCAAGGTTTCATGTATTTCTAATCATTTTTAAATTTTTTGGAATTTAAAGGCCATGGCACTCGATGCTTTGTGTGCAAGCCGTGACACCAATATGTTTGAAAATTCTGTCCAATTTAGCGCACATGGAATTAACTCGCACATAAGTATAGAAATATGACTTTTCAAACCGTTATGGTTAGCTATTGCATGTACATGTCATTCAAATTTGAATTGCAGTAATTAAATCGCTAGAAAATCACTTAAATGCCTTAAAAAGGTCAAATGACCCCTGAAATTTTCCAAATTTTGAAATGACAGTTGTATTAGTACTCCAAATTTTCTTGTACATTTAAAACACCATCCGTTGCCACTATAATCCAAATTCGTCTTTCATAGCTAATATAAAATATCAACAACATCACACACAGTTTGTTGTAGGAACCGTTTGCGATGAAAATTCGTGGGTCTATTTAAGTCTTCCTCCATAAGCCTCGCCGGCTTTGTCTACTCTAGTGTCGGTCACTCCCGAATCCATGAATCCCCGTTCCTCATTCCTGCAACCCCTTCTTGCAAAGAATAACGTCATGGAAGCGCTTCGTGACGGCATCTACGGCAGCCGATAGTCGTGTCCTCCCCGAGCACCACCGCGGACGCCGAGAGCGCGGCTGTCTACGCCGAGAGTGCGGCCGCATCCGCCGAGAGGGCGTCTGCGGCAGCCGACAGCAGCAGCAGCCGAGACGGCTGCAGCTGCTTCTGCGATGGCGGCTGCAAACACCGAGAGCGCTCGAGCTGCCGTCCGTGCCGCCGATGTCTCCCTGGCCCGGGTCGAGGCCATCCACACCAAGATCGAGGACGCACACGCCAAGATATTCCAGACCATCTCAGAATCCAGCATGCAACCCACGTCCGAAAAGGCGGCAGAGGCCATGGAGCACCTACTTCCTCATGAGATCGCCGAGCGGGAGCTGGAGATGCAGGAGGCGGTGGAGATCGAGGAGCGCCGGGAGGAGGAGTTGCGTGTGGCTGAGGATGAGGTAGAGAAGAGCCTGTCCGTCAAGAAATCGACGGTGGAGTACCAACGCGAGCTCTGGTGCAGCCACTACTGCGAGTACTACAACCTTGAGGGCAGCGCCGAGGACGAGGACGATGATGCGATCGACTTCAGCCGGGGGGAAGCGGAGTCCACCAACGGCAGCATGTTGCCAGGACAAGTCATCGACGTCTCATCTTACACTGGCAAGGCATAGGGTGGCGCGGCGGCGACTTTGTTAAAATTATGCGTACTTAGCCTTTGTTATAACGCTGGTATTTTGTTAGAGCAATGTTTAGGTCAACTGGCTCTGTTTAATTACTAAAATTGCTCGATTCAGTAAGTGTGGTATGTGTGCTGTAGGCTCTTTTGTGTGCCCAAATTCGCAAGCGATGTTAAATTATGCAATGACGTGGATGAGGACAGTACCCAGGGAAACTTCCACCAAAATTTGAATGATCAAACTCATCGCATGCGTGTAAAGCAGAAGAATCATTTGTGATGCACACATTCATTCAAAGTGAATGGTGTCCGGTGGCACCGCGCGCAAAGTTTCCCTCCACCTTTCGAAATTATTGGCCTACCGCCGAAATATCTAACTCCCCCCCTCCCCACCCCCTTTTCTCCCTGAACACAAGTCACATTTCCCCTATTTCCTCCTTCCTTCCTTCCCAAGCTATAGCCGCTTCCTCGCTCTCGCCGTCTCGCATCCGACCGCTGCGGTCGCCATGGTCTTCTTCAATGACCTCTTCAGCGGTTCCTCCTCCGACGATGACTCTTTCACCACCCGGGTATGCCTCTCTTCTCTCTCTCGGGTTATGATTTGGAATGAAGGATTTTAACCCGGCGGTCGATTTGAGTCATTTCTTCCTCTTGTAGCTCCCTAGGACCATCAGTTGCAACGAATGGAGCGGGGTGGCCGAAGATCTGCCTGCTCGTTGTCACCATCAATCTCCATGCGTGAAGTTAGTTGCGTTTGAATTTGTGGACAGTGGGAGGAAGTTTCTGGCATGTGCAGAGAAGGTTAGTCCCACTTTCTTTGTTACAAATCATTTGTTGGATGTGATTCAGACACTATCACTATGCTATGTTATTCTGGATGTGATTAAGACAGTGTCACAGTTTCTACCTAGTATCTAAAAATGTTGCCATCTCATCAGCGGTGCCATTAGAAAATTATTTGGCACCGCTTCAGCAGTTTGTGCAGCCAACTTTGGTCCACAGATCCGAGCAGTCAAGCAGTAAAATACTAAAACTTTATGACACGAAGGAACTAGGCATCAGAGCAACTAGGTGCTCCGGAGTCCGGTTCCCTGATTTTTCCTCTGCATCGGCTCGCCAGTGCAGGGCACCGGTGCCAAATGTAGCAACAATTGTCTTGACATCGGTTTTGGCATACATAGTGGACGACCTTAGTGCTATTAGTTCTATGTTACTAAATTTGTGCATGCACACACCTGTTAGTATCAATTTGATGCCATCCAAACATTGTCACTATGCTGTTGCAGTTATATTTGGCTTCCTCATAAAATGTTCAATTTGCTATTTATAGTACATGACTAAGAACTTGTAGCGTTGTTGCAATTAATTATAGCTTCTGATGTTTCTGAATTTGGTTGTTGTCTCAGTAGCAATTAATTCATTTGCACATTGATCTTTTTGAGAAGATATGTCATAATTAACATGTTTCTTCAGTTATTCAAAATATGTATTTGGTGATTTTCTATGTTGCTAGAAACCCATTTTCCCTACAATTGTTACTAATTTAGTTTTAAATATTATAGGATGAACGGAAGTATTCTTACCTGGAGTTGGTTGATCAAGAGTGGCCACAGTCTTTGAAGATGTGCCTAGCAAAGCTCTGGAGCATGTATGAGGAAGAGAACAGAGATAGGCTTAGAGAAAGTGTTGTCAACGCTAAAGAATATTTCAAGATGCGGAAAAAAAGAGAGGAAGATGGAGAATGAGCTCAGATTTTTTTAATTAGACTTTGCTAAGATGGTATTGGCGAAGGAGGAGGCACTTTCCCAGTTGGTCAGTGCAAAACAGGTTCTTACTGAACTGAAATCAGAGGTGGAGAAGACGAACCTGGCTGATCATGCATCAGTCGAATAGGGAAATGAATATATTATTATAATATTGTTCTTATGAAGGTGAACTAGCTATATGTTGTACTGTGCTGTTTTCAGGTAGCTATCGTACTGTGATGTTAAAATATATTTATGTGCCTGATATGAAATTGGCAAACAGCTGTTCGATATGAAATGTGAATTTGCGTAATACTGGAATTATTAATTGTAAACTAATAAACCTCCTAAATGGGTCATGGAACTTTGCAAACGGTTCTAGAAGTAAAAGCGGTTGTGATGGATAGCCCAATGCCATACAGTTTTCTTCATCAAATCATGTGTGATATAGTTGAATAAAGCAAACGGTTAACGGAGGCAGAGCATGTGTGATCGTTACACCTATCTCACACGAGGCTATACATAAAACTGTGTGGGATGTATATACGAACGGAAACGTTCGTCTGGGATTCACTGTGTGGGATGTGCAGACGAACGTAAACGTTTCTCTCGGATTCACTGTGTGGGATATGCAGACGAACAGAAATGTTTCTCGTGGATTGACTGTGTGGGTTGTGCAGACGAAGGGAAACATTTCTCTGGGAATCACTGTGTGGGACGTACCTACGAATGGAATGATTGAGCCTGTATAATTGATACGTCTCTGTCGTATCTACTTTTCCTAACGCTTTTACTCTTCTTTTGGACTCTAATTTGCATGATTTGAATGAAACTAACCCGGGCTGACGCTGTTTTTAGCAGAACTACCATGGTGTTGTTTTTGGGCAGAAATAAAAGTTCTCAGAATGGAACGAAACTTTTTGGAGAATTTTTATGGAATAAAAGAAAAATACTAGAGCCAAGAACCACCGGAGGGGGGGCCCTGGGTGAGCACAACCCACCAGGGCGCCCCCCCTCCTGGCGCGCCCAGGTGGGTTGTGCCCACCTGATGGCCCCGCTAACCCTATCTCCGACGGTATAAAATCCTATTTTTGGAGAAAAAATCAAGGAGAAAGAATTATCATGTTTCACGAGATGGAGCCACCGCCACCTCCTGTTCTTCATCGGGAGGCCATATCTGGAGTCCGTTTGGGGCTCCGGAGCGGGGAATCTTCGATCTTCGTCATCACCAACCCTTCTCCATCGCCAATTCCATGATGCTCCCCACCGGGAGTGAGTAATCCCTTCATAGGCTCGATGGTCGGTGAGGGAGTTGGATGAGATTCATCCTGTAATCGAGTTAGTTTTGTTAGGGCTTGATCCCTAGTATCCATTATGTTCTGAGATTGATGTTGCTATGACTTTGCCATGCTTAATGCTTGTCACTTTGGGCCCGGGTGCCATGATTTCAGATCTGAACCATTTATGTTATCACCATTATATCTATGTTCTAGATCCGATCTTGCACTACTGCAGGTTGGTCCAAACGCGACAGTCCAATCAAAGACCCTTCGATGAAACTGTGTGCGAGTTCTTTCCATAAGCACGTATGACTATTTACGGAATACATGCCTACATTATATTTATGAACAGGAGCTAGTGTCGTATCGCCCTAGGTTATGACTGTTATATGATGAATATCATCCAACGAATTCACCGATCCAATGCCTATGAATTTTCCATATATTGTTTCTACTAAGTTACTATTGCTATTACTGTTGTCACAACTGCTACAAAATCACTGCTATCACTGTTACCATTACTATTACTGTTACTACTACTATCAAAACTATCATATTACTATGCTACTAATCATATTGTTGCAGATAATTAATCTCTAGGTGTGGTTGAATTGACAACTCAGCTTCTAATACTTGCAAATATTCTTTGGCTCCCCTTGTGTCGAATCTATAAATTTGGGTTCAATACTCTATCCCCGAAAACTGTTGCGATCCCCTATACTTGTGGGTTATCAAGACCTTTTTCTGGCGCCGTTGCCGGGAAGCATAGCTATATTTGTTGAGTCACTTGGGATTATTATCAATTTATCACCATGAAGAATCTGAAGGATACAAAAACCAAGATCGTTCCCTCTAGGACGAGGGGAGGTAAGGAACTGCCATCACACTCTGCACTTGATTCACCTTCTGTTTTGAGTAGACTTGCAACACCACCACATGCTATTAATCATGATATGTCACAAGTTATTGATGATGCTACTTCTATAAATACTACTCATGATGATGCTAGTACCTTGCTTGATGATGGTGTGCCACTAGGTGATTTTCTTGATGAACAAATTGCTAGAGCTAAAGATATTGAGAATGCTGAAATTGATGAAATTGTTAAAACTGATGAAATGCCTGAAACTGGAAATCTTGAAACACCTATTAGACCTAGCTCTCCTAGATATGAATTGCCTAAGGTACCTGAAGGTTATGTTATGGATGAGGAGACAGCTAGAGATTTTCTTGCTTGCAATGATAGAGATGATCTTAAGGAATTATTATGCAAACTGAAAGAGAAATCTTTGAATGCTAGAATGAAATGTGATCCTAAGTTTGCTACTTCACCTATCTTTGTTGATGATAAGGATTATGAATTCTCTGTCGACCCAGAGTTGATTACTTTGGTTGAATCTGATCCTTTCCATGGTTATGAAACTGAAACTGTTGTGGCACACCTTACTAAATTGAATGATATAGCCACCATTTTTGCTCATGATGAGAAGATTCGCTATTATTATATTCTCAAATTATTTATGTTCTCATTAATGGGTGATGCTAAGATAAGGTACAATACTCTTGCTCCTGGTTGTGTGCGTAGTCCCCAGGATATGATTTATTACTTCTCTGAAAAATATTTTCCTGCTCATAAGAAACAAGCTGCCTTACAGGAAATATTTAACTTTGTGCAAATTGAAGAAGAGAGTCTCCCACAAGCTTGGGGAGGCTTCTCCAATTGCTTAATGCTTTGCATGTTCATCCTCTTAAGAAAAATGAAATGCTTGATATCTTCTATAATGGACTAACCGATGCTTCCAGGGACTTCCTAGATAGTTGTGCTGGTTGTGTTTTCAGGGAACGAACTGTTGAACAAGCTGAGGAATTATTGAATAATATATTGAAAATTTATGATGATTGGACTCTTCCTAAACCACCGCATAAACCCACTCCAAAGAAGAGGGGTATCTTGTATCTCAGTCCGGAAGATATGCAAGAGGCAAAGAAATCTATGAAGGAAAAATGTATTAAAGCAGAGGATGTTAAAAATTTACCTCCTATTGAAGAGATACATGGACTTGACACACAACCACCCAAGGTGGTAGAGGTAAATTCTTTAATGAAATTCAATGAAAGGGACAATCCTTATAATATGCATCCTAGTCAATGCCTTTATGAGTTTGATAATTACATTAGAAAGCAAGATCACTTCAATGAAAATGTTATGAAACAATTGAAATATAATTCTGATATGATTGCTCGCTTGAGTGACTTGTTATTTAGAATCTCCAATGATGTTAGAGGTGTAGGAAAACATGCCTCTATGGTTCAAACTCATCTAGAACAAGTTGCTAAATCTCAAAGAGAGTTGCTTGATGAAATAAATAATAATATAAATGACTTTGCTGTTAGAGTAGCAACTAGAGGAGGTAAAATGACTAAGGAACCACTTTATCCTGAAGGTCACCCTAAAAGAATTGAACAAGACTCTCAAAGAATTATAAAAATGCACCTAGTCCATCTAAAAAGAAGAAGAAAAAGAAAAATGATAGGACTTTGCATGCCTCTAGTGAACCTGAAATAGAAAAACCTCCTGATAATGATAATGGTGTTTCTATCTCTGATGCTGAAACTCAATCTGGTAATGAACATTCACCTAGTGATAATGAAAAATATAGTGATGATGGTCATGAAGATACTCAACCAGACAATGATAAACAACCAGATAATGATGTTGAGATAGAACCAGCTGTTGATCTTGATAACCCACAACCTAAAAATAAAAGATATGATAAAAGAGACTTCGTTGCTAGAAAACATGGAAAAGAAAGAGAACCATGGGTTCAAAAACCCATGCCCTTTCCACCTAAATCAACTAAGAAGAAAGATGATGAAGAATTTGAACGCTTTGTTGAAATGCTTAGGCCAGTCTTTTTGTGCACTGGTTTGACTGATATATTAAAGATGGCCCCTTATGCAAAATATATGAAAGACATCATCTCTAATAAAAGAAAAATACCGGAAGCTAAAATCTCCACTATGGTTGCTAATTATTCTTTTAAGGATGGAGTACCTAAAAAACTTGGAGATCCGGGAATACCAACTATACCTTGCTCCATAAAAAGAAATTATGTCAAAATTGATTTGTGTGATTTAGGAGCTGGTGTTAGTGTTATGCCTTTCTCTTTATATAAAAGACTTGATTTGAATAAACTCACACCTACTGAAATATCTTTGCAAATGGCTGACAAATCAACTGCCATACCTATCGGTATTTGTGAGGATGTGCCCGTTGTTGTTGCAAATGTTACTATCTTAACTGACTTTGTTATACTTGAGATGCCCGAGGATGACAACATGTCGATTATCCTTGGTAGACCCTTTTTGAATACTGCAGGGGCTGTTATTGGTTGCAATAAATGCAAGGTCACTTTTCATATCAATGGCAATGAGCATACGGTGCACTTTCCAAAGAAACAATTCCAAGTGAACGGTATTAATGTTATTGAAAAATCTCGGACACTCACTATTGGAAGTTTTCAACTACCTCTACCTACTGCCAAAAAGAAATATGAAATGCTTATTGTGGGGGACATGCATATCCCCGTTGAGGTAACTTAGTGTTTTACGAAAGTTCTTCGGTTTCATGCTAATCGAAAGTGGTTGTTAATAAGACTTGATCAACCTTATTAATGGATCATTTTTTAGAGGTATGATGTGGATGAATTTAGTAAGCACAACTTTCTGTTTCCAACATTTATTTTCTATTTTTCTTAGTTAAATAAAATAAATGCCATGTTTTGTCTGTTTTCTAAATTTCCCGTGCAATAAAAAAATGACCCAAAAATAAAAGTTCTCAGAATGCCCTGAAAATTTAATACGATTTTTTTCTGAATTTTTCTGAATTTTTGATGCAAATAACATCATAGGGGGGTGCACCAGGTGGGCACAACCCACCTGGGCGTGCCAGCAGCCCCAGGCGCGCCCTGGTGGGTTGTGGGCCCCCTCATTTATCTCTTTAGCCCATGTCATCACCTACCTCCAGAAAAAAATCACCATTGATATCTCTCACATGTTCTTGCTCTCAAACCCGCGGATTTCAATCTCTTTGCTCGAAGCTCCGTTTCCTAAACTGTTTTCGGGGATTGCTACTTGAAAATTGTACGCAAATATGATGAACTTCTTTGGAAGGAGTTCTTCAAGGCGGAGGTCCTCGGAGGCATCTTCTAGTAGGGGCTCAACTCGTCAATCTTATGTTGAACCAAGCGCAGGTTCAATAAGGGAAGCTGCTACCAAATCCTGCCTATGGTCATGCGATGATTTTATGGTGAGTGCAGGTATTAAAGAAGAATTTGATCAATATGTTCACAATGCTGAGCTCGACCCCTACATTGAAGATAAGTGCAATCAATACCTCAGTCTCACATAATCGTTTACTAAAGAGTTTAAATTTCATCCTCGTGAATCTAGAGTTTCGTTTAAACTTTATGACCGCTCAATTACCATGTCTCAAAATGCATTAATGGTGTGTGTAAAATTCCATATTGGGGTTTGTTGGATGAACCACCAAGGTCTGAGTACGAGTCATTCTTGATCAACCTTTGTTTAGGCGAGGATAGCGGAGTGACACAAGGTAGAATAAAAAGTATTCATTTCCCATCAATTAAATACTTTGCACTGTTTAATGGAAAATGCATCGTAGGCAAGCAAGACTGTAGTGCACTGTGTGCTCTTGACTTGAGCCTCATACACACTGCCCTCACCGGCGTTAAATGTTATAACCTTGGAGCGATTGTTGCACGCAGATTGCAACACAACGCTGGTAGTGGAGATTTTTATGGTGGGATTTATGCTTCACGTTTAGCAGAGGAGTTTGGTGTATCACTTTGGCCTAATGATCCCATCCTTCCCACTCAGTACTTAGACTTTGAGGCCATGAAGCGCCATAAGTTCCTTAAGGGTGAAATCAATGATTATACATATACCCTGCTGTTCAATAAAGTTTTCGTTGTGCACACCTTTTTGCCTGTGCCTGCTCTCTTTGATTTTCATAGCAAAGGAAGATATTATGTTCTTGAGAGCGAGGCCCGCGCACACAACGCAGAGGTTGTGGCTACTCGGCAGGCTGAGGAGGCTGCACCAAGAGCCTCCGTGAGCTATCATTCAGATTATTACTGTCGGTGTACTAAATATTGGGACTTTAGTACCCCATACTTGTGCATGGGCAGTTGTAGCCAAGCCCGCGGCAAGGCTTACCGGGGAAACAATTGGAGACAAGTTCAGAATAGTCAAAGGGACACTCAAATCAAGAATCAGAGGCTTGGGAGATAATTAGGGCTGAAGACCGAAGACTTGGCCCCCCGGCAAGATCTTGCCGGGGTGGCTTGCAGAGCCCGGCAAGATCTGAGCCCGGCAAGATTTGAGCCCGGCAAGATTCTATCACTGTGCCACCGCTTCGGCGCAGCGACCAGCCTGGCATTCTGGGCCCTCTTTTGGATGCGTGGCAAGGCGCCAATGGAGGAGAGCTTAAGCGGTGCTGATGGGATGGCTCCTTTTTCCATCCCCAAGAAATGAGGACACCTAAACGGACACCTCACGGTGCATTAATTGCATTTGTCCTAAACCGTCAGTGGTTAGGTATGATAACCCTGTAGCTACTTTACACCTCAATGTATGTACATTTTGCCACTGTGGAGACCCCTTTGAACGTATAAAAGGAGGCCCAAGGCAACTGCTACATGGGAGGAGGATCTTCTGGCCCATTCTGCATGCGTAGCTGCTCTTTGAACGTACTGTTCATCGCAAGCGCTCCTGGAGCTTGGGCTCAAGAACACCTTTAATAAAACAAAGCAGGAGTAGGGTTTTACGCTGATTAGTGGCCCGAACCTGGGTAAAATCACCCCGCATCGATCGTTGGTTCTGCTCTTTGTGCATACCTCTCTCCCTGCCGAATCGTAGAAGGGATCCACGCGGTCCCATAGGTGTCGTACGCCGACATCTTTGGCGCGCCAGGTAGGGGGAGAAGGTTGCGTGAACCTGATCCAGTGATCGGTACCTCGGTTTCTTCATCATCTTCGCCACCATGCCACCCAAGAAGAAGAGTGCCGCAACGGCGCTGCCATCTACGTCTGTTTTACCTGTGCCCTCGCGTACGGGCAACGGCGTAGATGCAGAAGGTAGAGGTTTAGAGCCTCCACGGTGTTCCGGCGATCCAAGCCAGGCGAGCGGCGTCGTCCGCAGCGGCGACGGCAACCCGCACGCCGCTGGATCCAGAGATGGGGCTGTGCTGCCTATCGGTGGCACGGCGAATTCCAGAGATCGGAGGACGCCTCCTAGGACTCCTGCGCCGGCGCAAGCGTTGCGGCCTTCACAGGTTGCACGTGATGAGCAACGCCATGGCGCTGGTGGTTCGGGACGTCCCCATGAAAGGACTTCTGCGCGTCAATCTCAAGGTGCGTAGGCCCAGCATGCACGCCAAGCTACTGGTGGAAGTGGTGCGTGGTCGCGTGATCGTGACGGTGCTCCTTCTAACATCGTTAGGAGTCAGAGCACCTCACGTACCTCGCACCTGTCGCCACCACCTACACCGGCGGAAGCCTTGGCACGTGCGCAGCTGCTCCTCGACTTCCCTCCTGCCCCGGAGAAGATGGAGGAGTGGCGATCTACTATCCAGAGCCTCATCGGTTTCGTCAACAAGGATGGGCCGTAGCAGGCAGGGCCCTCGCGGCGGCAGTCCATCAATCCGGCGCGGGCCGATAGAGAGAAGACTGGAGGCGGTGCAACCATGGTGCACTCCCCTCCATGACAGCAGCGGCGATCGACGACCCGGCGGACCGATGACCGTGACGATGATTCCATGGCGTTGTCCGATCCGCGGATGCGCCGCGACCAGCGTCAAGTTCTTCGGAACGCAGCAAGGAGGACGCTCGAACTACCATCGAGCGGCGACGGGAAGCGCGACATCAATCTGATAAACAGGCAGGACCTGCTGTCGACGAGCCTGCACCAGGGTACGCAAGCGACTTGCCTTACGAGGTAGGTAGTCCAGCGTTTACCCGTGAGCTGCGGCGAGTCCAGTGGCCCAATTCCCGAACCTTCAAGCCAGAGGTCCCGGAGAAATATGATGGCAAGACCCACCCATCGGAGTTCCTGAGCATCTACACCATTGCGATGCAGGCTGCCGGGGGCCAAGACGACAAGATACTTGACAACTACTTCCCGTTGGTGCTCAAACCCAACGTCAGGTCATGGTTGATGCATCTGCCAGAGAATTCTATCTCTTCTTGGTCAGATCTGTGCCATCAGTTTGTTGGCGCCTTTGTTGGAGGCCATCAAACCCCTTGCCAGGAAAGTGATTTGCATCTCATCCCCCAGAAGGAGGGCGAGCCACTGCGCAAGTATATCCAAAGGTTTAGCCGTGTACAGTACAGCATCCCAGATGTTCATCCTGCCGCCGTTATCAGCGTGTTCCGTCAGAACGTGCGTAACCGAAAGATGCAGGAAGAAATGGCGATGAACAAGATCAGGGATATTGCCGAGCTTTATGCTCTGGCAGATAGATGTGCTTGAGCTGAAGAGGGAAGGAGACTCCCTGGCGAGGATGTTGGCACAGGGGACGACTCTGAAGGCGAGGATGTTGCCGCCCCGACAAAGAAGGGCCAGCGGCGAAACAAGAAGCGTAAAGGCAAGGCCGTGCTTGCTGTTGAGGGATCCGGCGACCTTAGCGCCGCCAAGAAAGACAAAGTTGGCGACCCCAGCAAGGAAGTTGCCGGGTGCACCTCCTGCCAGGCCTTGGCGGCTGCCGACAAGCTGGAAGGCTTCGGCAAGCAGTATTGCAAGATCCATCGCACTAAGGGCCACGATCTCCAAAATTGCCGGCAAGTTGAACAGCTTGTCGAAACGCAGAGAGCTGAGTACGAGAGGCGAGACAAGGAGAAGGCCCAAGATAGTGCTGAAGGATCCGACAAGAAGCATGGTGGCCGCGGGGGCCGCCGCGGCAAGGCCAAGCAACAAAAGGAGAGGCCCGCTCGAGGCCGTGACAAGGAAGAGGGTGATGATGAAGATGAAGAAGATGATGAGTCCAGTGAGCACGAGTTCCAGAAAGCTACAGAGGCCATGTGTATCGACGGAGGTGCCTCGTTGCATTCTTCCCACCGCCGACTTAAACAGTGGATGCGTGAGGTTAATGCAACGGAGCCATCGTTCGATGCACGTAAACCTCTGAAGTGGTCCAACACGCCTATCATTTTTTACGCCGAGGATCACCCTGATCGCACAACTGTGGTCGGGTGCTTGCCGTTGTTGGTTTCACCAACAATTCGCAACCTCAAGGTGACAAAAATGCTAGTTGACGGTGGGGCCGGACTGAACCTAATCTCACCAGACGTGCTCAAGAAGTTGCAAATTTCTGATGAAGGTCTCGAGGAAATGGGCACGTTTCAAGGGATCAATCCAGGAAGGACCCAGCCAAAAGGCAAAATAATGCTACCGGTAACATTTGGTAGCGAGCTCAACTACAGGACGGAGAAGGTGGTGTTCGATGTCGCCAAGATCCCCATGTCATATAACGGGATCCTTGGTCGCGCCCAGCGTTGGCCAAGTTCATGGCGGCATCACACTATGCATATAATGTGTTGAAAATGCCCGGGCCATTGAGCGTCATCACTGTTCACTCCGACAAGAAGGATGCGCTCATTTGCGCCGATCAACTCTACCGGGAAGCAGTCGTAGCACCTGCCGCCAAGGCATCTGCTCCTGCCATTGAAACTCCCGGGGGGAAGAAGAAGACCGGCAAGAACCTTGGCGCAAACTCCGGCAAGCGCACCTCCTCCGAGTGTTGCCCTCCCATTGAGGATGTACCAGAGAGTTCCACCGACAGGAACAAGAAATCCAAGGCTGCTCCACCGGAGACCAAGAAAGTGCCCGTTAAAGAGGATGGAACGGGAGGAACTTTCACCATAAGTTCCACCCTTGATGACAAATAGGAAAGCGCGCTCATTGCCTTCCTGCGGGCGAATGTCGATGTGTTTGCATGGCGACCATCTGACATCCCCGGTGTTCCCAGGGAGGTAATTGAGCACCACCTTGATGTTTGTCCTCACGCGCGGCCCTTCAAGCAAAAGGTGAGGAAGCAGGCCTTGGAGCGGCAAGAATTTATTGCCGAAGAAATCAGGAAGTTAGAAGCGGCAGGTTTGGTCAGAGGAGTGCTTCACCCAACATGGTTGGCCAATCCGGTTGTAGTGCACAAGGCAAATGGGAAATGGAGGCTGTGTATTGATTATACAGATATCAATAAAGCCTGTCCTAAAGATCCTTTCCCCTTGCCACGCATCGACCAGATTGTTGACTCCACTGCTGGTTGTGACCTACTGTCGTTCCTTGATGCCTACTCAGGGTATCATCAGATCTTCATGGCAAAAGAAGATGAGGAAAAGACCGCATTTATCACCCCATGTGGTACGTATTGTTTTATACAAATGCCTTTCGGGTTGAAAAGTGCTGGTTCTACATTCGCGAGAGCGGTCCAGATTGGTTTTGAACCTCAGCTGCATAGAAATATGGAAGCATACATGGATGACATAGTGGTCAAAACCAAGGACAAAGCGACGCTCATACAAGACCTAGAAGAAACATTCGCAAATCTGCGCAAGATCAATTTAAAGCTCAATCCTGAGAAGTGCGTGTTCGGCGTTCCTTCCGGCAAGCTTCTCGGGTTCTTTGTGTCTCAGCGAGGGATCGAGGTGAACCCCGAAAAGATCAAAGCTATTGAGCAGATTGAGGCGCCAAGGCGTGTCAAGGATGTACGTCGTCTTGCCGGCTGCGTCGCTGCCTTAAGCAGGTTTATCTCCAAATCTGCTGAGCGCTCCCTGCCCTTTTTCAAAATTTTAAAAAAGGCAGGTCCAATGAAATGGACTCCGGAAGCGGAGGCTGCGCTGCAAGATTTGAAGAGATACCTCTCTTCTCCGCCAACACTAGTCGCGCCTAGACCACAAGAGCCATTGCTGCTGTATCTGGCAGCGACAAATCAAGTGGTTAGTGCTGCGTTAGTGGCACAAAGAGAAGCTGACGAGGAGGCAACCCCAGCGGCAGGACCGCCAAGTGGCACTCCAGGATCATCCCCGGCAAGGACTGATCCCGACAAGACAGGATCTGTGCAATCAGAAGAACCAGTGCAAAAGAAAAAGATGGTGCAGCGCCCAGTTTATTTTGTTAGCTCCCTTTTACAAGGAGCTAGATCAAGATACTCTGGTGTGCAGAAGTTGCTCTTCAGCCTTCTTATGGCCTCGAGGAAGCTGCGCCATTATTTTCAACCACATGAAATTACCGTCGTCACTCGCTTCCCGTTGCAGCGGATTTTGCGAAATCCAGAGGCAACTGGCAGGATCATCGAGTGGGCGTTGGAATTGTCAAGCTTTGGTCTCAAGTTTGAAAGTACCTCAACAATCTAAAGCAGAGCCTTGGCAGAGTTCATTGCAGAATGGACCCCGACGCCAGACGAAGAGGTTCAAGAAACGACTCTCCCCGGCAAGGAAACTGATCAAGAATGGGTTATGTACTTTGACGGGGCTTTCTCGCTGCAAGGCACCGGTGCTGGCGTGCTGCTTGTCGCACCCACCGGAGAGCACCTCAAGTATGTAATCCAGATGCATTTCCCCCGAGAGAGTTCGACAAACAACACTGCGGAATACGAGGGGCTACTTGCCGGTCTCAGGATCGCGGCAGACCTTGGTATCAAGAAGCTCATCATCAGAGGCGATTCGCAGCTTGTTGTCAGGCAAGTTAACAAGAATTATCAGAGTCCATTGATGAAAGCTTATGTGGATGAAGTGAGAAAAATGGAAGAGCGCTTTGATGGTCTGCAAATGAAGCACATTCCTCGTGCCGAAAACAGTATTGCTGATGACTTGTCAAAGCGCGCTGCCCTCAAGTTGCCTGTGGAACCAGGAACTTTTGTGCACCATTTGACTCAACCATCCGTGGCACCGTCAATGAGGCAAGGAAAGAGAAGAAAGTTGAATTCTGGATAGTACTTTCCGGCAGAGCTCCCCGGAGCCGCCGGCAAGGAACTTGCCGGGATCAGCGATAAGCCTGCCGGGGAACAACAGGCTCCAGCAGAGCCTCAGGCTTTCGCCGTTGAGACAAACGTTCCCCTGGCGGAAGAGATGCCTTTAGTCCTAGCCGTCGAGCCCCAAGCTCCAGCATGGGCATAGCACATTGTTCATTTCCTTCAGACAGGAGAACTCCCCGAAGAACAGGAAGAAGCGGAAAAAGTAGCACGTCAGTCTACTATGTACCAGTTCGTCGTTGACGTTCTGTACAGAAAGAGACCGAACGGTGTGAAATTAAAGTGTATTCCTCGGGAGGATGGACTAGAGATGTTGGCAGAGATACATGGAGGCATATGTGGCTCTCACATAGGATCAAGAGCACTTGTCGGAAAGGCATTCCGGCAAGGTTTCTTTTGGCCCACTGCTCTCCAGGATGCAACTGTACTAGTAACCAAGTGTGAAGCGTGCCAGTTTCATTCGAAGAAATCGCATCAGCCAGCTCAAGCTCTTCAGACGATCCCTCTCTCCTGGCCATTTTCGGTCTGGGGGCTTGACATACTGGGCCCCTTTCCCCGTGCTGCCGGGGGCTTTGAGTACTTGTACGTTGCCATCGACAAGTTCACAAAGTGGCCGGAGGTGGAAGCGGTGAGAAAGGTGACAGCACAATCAGCCGTCAAGTTCTTTAAGGGAATAGTGTGCCGTTTTGGTGTGCCCAACAGGATCATCACTGACAACGGCACGCAATTCACAAGTCGCACCTTCATGCAGTACATCCAAGACCTTGGCGGCAAAATTTGTTTTGCCTTTGTTGCCCATCCGAGAAGCAACGGCCAAGCGGAAAGGGCTAATGCTGAAGTGCTGCGCGGTCTCAGGACCAGGACTTTTGATAAGCTGAAAAAGTGTGGGAAGCGCTGGATTGATGAGTTGCCGGCAGTTCTTTGGTCAATCAGAACGACACCAAATCGAGCCACTGGCCAGACACCCTTCGCTCTAATCTACGGAGCGGAAGCAGTTCTCCCCACGGAACTCATATACGGGTCACCTCGAGTGCTCGCTTATGATGAGCTTGAGCAAGAGCAGCTACGACAAGATGACGCTGTGCTCCTTGAGGAGGATCGTCTTCAGGCTGCTGTGCGAGCTGCTCGTTACCAGCAAGCTTTGCGCTGCTATCATAGCCGCAAAGTTCATGCCCGAAGCCTTGAGGAAGGCGACCTTGTTGTTCGAGGGATTTAGTCCGCCAAGAATTCAAACAAGTTGACGCCGAAGTGGGAAGGCCCTTATGGGGTAGTACGAGTCACCAGGCCCGGCGCTGTCCGCCTGGAGACCGAGGATGGCATTCCAGTGAGCAACTCCTGGAATATCGAACATCTTCACAAGTTTTACCCATGAGGCGCGGTTGCCGGGGGCCCCCGGCAACCATCTTTTGTACGAGTCTTGCCGGCAGGGCATGTAATCCTTTGTACAGAGCCAGGCGCAGATCCTGTGCGCAGTTGAATAAGATTAAGTGTTGTGCATTCTTTGTCGATTTCCATGTTTATATATATGCATGCTTCTCTGACATATTGTATGACACTTGCTCCCGGTAAGCATTGACAAACCGCCAAGGTTCCATATTTTTATTTTCCCTTCTTTCTTTTTCTCAAAAGATAGAAGATTTCCTCGCGCGCATGTTTGCTGGGGGGGAGGAAGATATGGATACCAATGGGCGACGTTCAGAATTGATACCTTGCCGGAAGGAACAAGGAATATAGCGACAAAGAGCTAAGTTGCTAAACTTAAGCAAGCTTTTCAATTTTTTATAAGGTCATTTTCCTTGGATGATTTCGGCCTTTTTATGGAAAACCTGCACGCGAAAGAACCCTTGTCGTAATTGGCTGCGCCTTTATTCTGTTTCGAGTCTGCTCAACAGTTTAGATGGCTGCACTAAGAACGCCAAGGTGCCTTGCCGGCCGCTGCACCTCCAGCAGGCTGCTGAAGTCCCGCACCCAGTGCTCGTGGCAGGTTGCGCGCCAGCAAGTTTTCAATAAGCGTAGGGTGTCCTCCATACAGAAAGAAATCAGACAAGGGGAATGGCATGCATATATCCAAACATGAGTAAGTTATATTACATTAATAAGTTGCCGTAGTTCTAACTTAAGACTTAATTGTCTTTGGCATGGAATGGTGGCGACAAGGGAGAATGAGGCAGCTAGTCTCTGTGCTGGCCTTCGACCCTCTTGATTGAATCTACTTTCTCGAGGATGGGTGCGACAAGCTCCTCGAGTGCCTTGAGATCTGCATCCTTCGGCAAGCGGCCGAGCACGTTGGTGAGGTCGACGCCTGAATTATTATGCACCACCTTGATGAGTACCTTGCGGAGGACGGCCCGGCAAAGCTGGCGGGATTCGTTGGCCAGTTGGGTCGCCCGGTTGGACTGAAGCAGCTTCAGAGCATCAATGACGCTTTCAAAGAATATGGTCAGCCTGGCGCTTCGGGATATCCTTTCTTCAGTGGAATACTTGAAGTTTGGCAGGCCCATGGTTGACAGTTGTGCCGTGAGCTTCTCCGCGGCATCGACGAGGCGTTCAGTCCAGATTTCCACCCCTTTTTCATAGTCAGCTTGGGTGGCGGCAGCGCTCTTGAGCAAGTTCTTCTCGTCTAGGAGATCTTTGCTCAGGGCCTTCTCGCGGGCCCTGCCGTCCTCAAGTGACTTCTCCAGCGTGGTCAGCTTCATCCTCAGATCAGCAATGGCGTCATTAGCTGAAGAGAGTTGCTTGGTCTTGTCGGATATAGCAACTTGCATCTCTGCCAGGGTGTGGAGAGTTTTCTCCCTGTCATCTTTGAGCGTCGAGAGCTCCTTGTTGTGTTCTTCAAGGGCCACTTCCAGCTTCTTCACTTTGTCGCTCAGCTCATTCTTGGTGGCCTCTGCGGCCCCGGCAGCATCGACGGCCTCCTTGAGCTTGCCAGCGTGATCTGCAGTTAGAGCTTCGAGCACTTCCTTATGCCTCTGCTCTAGCTCCTGGGTCCGCTGCGCGACAAGCTTCTCGATTTCTTCATCTTTGCTGGGCGGTGAGCGCCTGCTCACGTGCGGCAAGATCTTCCTCGTGAGCATCAAGCGCAATGCGTCGCTCCGTCAAGAGGGCATCTTTGGCGGCAGTTCTTTGCACGGCTTCCTCTTGCGCCTTCTCTATGTCAGATTGTTTCAAGAGGAGCTCCGTCCAGCTTTGGCTCACTTGTTCACGGTTGGCAGTCAACTCTTGATAGGCCTCGGCGTACCAGATTTGCGTTTGCTCAATGCACTTTTGAAAATCTGTTTCAGCCGCTTCAACAACTGCAGCTCTGGAATCTACCTTCTCTTTTTGGGCACGATGGAGCGCTTGGAGCTTGCGGAAGTTATCGCCCATGGCCTGAAGGAGCTGATCTTCCTTAGATTTGCTGCTGCTGACACTTGGTTCATTGACAATCTCGAGCCCAGCAGCGGTGATGATTTCTTCATCCAAAGTTTCCCCTTCGGTCGGTGCTCCAATGCTTGCCGTTCCCGGCAAGCTGACGAATAGGTTCTCGTCGACTTTGAGATATTTGCTTGATGAAGGGACTTCGGATGTTGATGGTTGATCCTCAGCAATCGCCTCACCAGCAGCTGGAGGCTCCGTGGCCGGCGTAGCGCCTGGCGCTCCTGCGGCAGGAATGCCGTTAGTACGGTCACCAGCCTCCTTGTCGTCCCTTTCAATAGATTCCTTGGCGGGTTCCTCCTGTGTAGCCTTGGCAGCTTCGCCGGCAGAGGCACTGCCAGCCACGACGGTGGCATCCTTGGCGGCCTCGCTAGCAGCGATTTTGTCGGCTTCGGCGGCAACATCCCTGGCAGTCTCCTCGATGACAGCATCGATGTCCATGTGTTCCATCACAGGGAATTCTAAAGGACGAAGGAGGGAAACAGAATGAGATCAAGATTGAAGCTCAAGAAGACAAAAGAAAGAGAGATAAAGGAAAGAATAGCAAGCGCTCTGAGGCAATCAGTTACCTATGTCGAGCTGTTGAGAGGTGGCCTCGCCCCTCCCGGCAACCTCGGTTACCGGGGGAAAGTTGCCGATGCCCATGCCTGCCGGCCCCTCCTCAATCAAGATAGGCTCGTCGGTAGGATCTCTTGCCGGAGATGCGCTTGTGGGCGACATGGTCGACAGAGGTGGCACGACGGGGGCATCTCCCAATGATTCTCCCTGTTGCCGTACTTCTCCTGCAAGCCCGAAGATATCAATGGCAAGAATGGAAACTTCAGCGCTCGCCAACGCAAAATGAGTAATGGAGTTACGCTGGGGGCTGCGCTGGGGACTACGTCGAGGGCTAAGCTCCGGGCTGATGGTAATAGTTTCCAGCACGCTTACGAAGCTTGCCGGGGGCTCGTCGCTCATGGAAGTCTTCGCCCTCTTCGCCATCCTTTCTACCAAGATTTCTGCATCACTGCAGAGACAAGAAAAAGCAAATCAGTAAGATCAATTCAAATTTGGGAGATAAAGGCTACGACAGGATACTTACTCCTCCTCTTCTCGTTCCAGGCTGAAGCCGGAGATGTCGAAATTGACCTCCGTTGCAGTGTTCGTATGGGGGGGTGGAGGAGGGGACCTCGGTCGCTTGGCTGTAGCAAGTGCAGGGAGTTGGTGTGGCTCCGCCGCCTCAGCCTCTGGTGCGTTTGTGTGAGACACCCCTGTCGCTCCAGTAGTTGCCGTAGGTGTGTGTCTCGCGCGCCGCACGGGTTGCTGTCGAACTCCTTGCTGCGGTACAGTCTTGCCGGCTGCCTTCTTGCCGGGAGCCTCGCCGCTCGAAGAGGGTTGGCTTGCCGGGATGCCAGAAGCAGCCTTTCGAAGAACACGCTTTGTCTTTTTTGGGGCTGGGAGCTCCTCTTGCGGCTCTTCTTCAGCCGCGTCTTCGTCTGACGAGCTCTCAGCGGCTACGCTGCTCTGTTCCCCGGCAGCCTTGTCCTCCCCGGCAGGATTCTCTTCCACCACAACTTCTGTGTCACTGGTTTCCCATTCTGTGAAGTCGACGCTACCAGCCTCCGCGGCAAGCCTTGCCTCCTCCGCCCTAGTGGCGATATATGCCATTTCTTCGTCAGTGGTGGCCCGGATGAGGTCTGCTTCTTCTCGGATGGCTCTCTCCGTCAAGTTATCAAAGAACTTTTGTGCTTCCTCTTCGGATGGCTCGGCCCAAGTCGCGTCAAGTCCATGGGCGTTGAACATTGGCATTGTGGCAATGATCGACCCCAGGGCGGAGTTGTTGCACAGAGGGACAATTCTTGCCGATAACCGATGTTTGTTGTCGCGCTGGAATAACCTTTGGCGCAGAGCGCCAAGCTGCATAGCAGTCAAGTTGTTGTTCAATCCGTGGTGCAATCTCATGATATCAGCAGCGTTCTGGTACTCCTAAGCTGGTCTTCCCTTGCTCTGTAGGGGGGCGATGCGGCGGCGGAGGAAATCGAAGCCAATCATCTCCATTGTGAGCCCGGCAGCTTTCAAGCGAAGGATCCTGGTGGTGGCAATTGTGAGCTTTTCGTCTTCAGCAGTGAAATCGCTCCAGTCGCTGCCGCGGACCGCCTTCTACTGTCGAGGCGAACAGAACGGATGGGGATCTTTTTCCTGGATCTAGCACCACTCAGACCGCCATTCATCCCACTTCTCGCGGTAAACCCCTTCTGCGTATATTTCCTTGTTCCAAGCTCTTGGAATCCAGGCGATAGAACCAAAGAGGGCCTCCCCTTTTTGGATACGGGGAATAAAGTAATGGCGGAAGAGGGCGGTGTTGGGAGCTACTCCGGCAAAATTTTCGCAAAGGTGAGCAAAGATGGACATACACAGTACAGCATTCGGCGTGAAATAAAGAAGGTGTAAGCCATATGTGTACATAATGTCGTTGAAGAAGTCAGAGAATGGAGGACAAAGCCCGCAATAAAAATAAGTAGTGAAGAAGGGATATCTGTCAGGTTTGCTCTTGGAACAAGAACCTGGAATCACGCGGGTTGCAGGGTGAGCTTGCGTCTTCCTCGCCAACATACACTGGTACCGGCTCTTCAGGGCTCTCACGTCGAGCGTCGGAGCGAAGACGACGTACTTTTTCCGCATCTTCACCAACTCGCTCTCCGGAACGACGGCTTTCGCCTCCTTGCCCTTGCCCTTGCTAGTCTTGGGCAGCATGGTGGCTGCGAGGGCGGAAGCCGAGGATAGAGCGAGTGCGGAAGCGAAGAGCGGGAAAGAAGAAGTCTGGCTTTGAGCTCGAGAAAGAGAAGGCAATGGCGGAGTCCAGATTAGGAAGAGGGGGCGTAAATAGGCAGCGCCTCTGCGGTTTCCTTTTTATGGGGAAGGAGCGAGGCCACCTCTTTTACTGCCCAATGTGAATACGCCTCTACAAGCGCGCTGCGGCCGCGGCCGTTCAGCACACGAGCTCCACGTTGCGCATTCAATGCGCATAGTGGGGGGATGCAGTAAGCAAAATCATCACGAGCAGTTAATCCCCTGCCACGCACGCCCGTGCACTATTTGGGCCTAGCCCAACAACGCCTCGCACTTGCGTGTGGCCTAGGCCCGGGGGCTCCTGTCGGTGTACTAAATATTGGGACTTTAGTACCCCATACTTGTGCACGGGCAGTTGTAGCCAAGCCCGCGGCAAGGCTTGCCGGGGAAACAATTGGAGACAAGTTCAGAATAGTCAAAGGGACACTCAAATCAAGAATCAGAGGCTCGGGAGATAATAAGGGCTGAAGACCGAAGACTTGGCCCCCCGGCAAGATCTTGCCGGGGTGGCTTGCAGAGCCCGGCAAGATCTGAGCCCAGCAAGATTTGAGCCCGGCAAGATTCTATCACTGTGCCACCGCTTCGGCGCAGCGACCAGCCTGGCATTCTGGGCCCTCTTTTGGATGCGTGGCAAGGCGCCAATGGAGGAGAGCTTAAGCGGTGCTGATGGGATGGCCCCTTTTTTCATCCCCAAGAAATGAGGACACCTAAACGGACACCTCACGGTGCATTAATTGCATTTGTCCTAAACCATCAGTGGTTAGGTATGATAACCCTGTAGCTACTTTACACCTCAATGTATGTACATTTTGCCACTGTGGAGACCCCTTTGAACGTACAAAAGGAGGCCCAAGGCAACTGCTACAGGGGAGGAGGATCTTCTGGCCCATTCTGCATGTGTAGCTACTCTTTGAACGTACTGTTCATCGCAAGCGCTCCTGGAGCTTGGGCTCAAGAACACCTTTAATAAAACAAAGCAGGAGTAAGGTTTTATGCTGATTAGCGGCCCGAACCTGGGTAAAATCACCCCGCGTCGATCATTGGTTCTGCTCTTTGTGCATACCTCTCTCCCTGCCGAATCGTAGAAGGGATCCACGCGGTCCCATAGGTGTCGTACGCCGACAATTACGCAGGCTACAGACGGTGATTACCAAGCTAGGCCAAAAGCCTAAGCTTGCGAGAGTACATATGCCCACCGACATTTCCTTCATGTTCACACATTTCATTCCAGTTGTCGGTGTTCACACTTTTTCATTGTATTATCCATGCTTGATTTATTTTCTCGCTTTCTTCTTGTGTGTTTGAAAAAACTTTGAGAAAATCACAAAAAAAATGTTGTTTGCTTCTTTTCAGTTTTTCTTTCTAGTGTAGTTAGTTGTAGTATTTAAAAGAAAACCCAAAAAGATTTCCTTGTTCTTCTTTTCCTTGTTGGGAGCTCTCCCGTGTAAATAGTTTTTTTCGTTTTTGTTTTTCTCTTTAATTTGCTTTGTTCAAGAAAAACTAAAAACTCCAAAAATATTTCAGTGTGTTTCTCTGGAATTCTTTTCCTTTTATTGAGTCATACCGAGGAGAAGACCACGATGAAAATGTTGAGTGGCTCTCGTATGCATTATTGTTGATCTAACAAAGAGCTCAAATTGCCTTGTCTTCTCCTCTTGAATAAAATGTTTGCAGATTCCAGCTTAGTTCACGACATTCTTGCACTATTATTATTTTCATATCATTCGGTCGTGCAAGTGAAAGGCAATAATGACGATATTTGATGAATTGGCTGTGGCAGAGAGAAACGGGTATGAACTCAACTTGTTCTGTTTTTGTAAATATGTTTAACCTAGTATCCATGATTCAGCCTATTATGATCAAACATGTTTGCAATGACAATCAGAGATTATAGTTTCTCATGCCATGCTTAAGTATCTAGGAGTGGATAATGATTTATCTTGGATGTCAACATGCATTAAAATGATTGTGATGTGGTATGATGATATGGTATCCTCCTCCGAATGTTCGAGTGGCTTGACTTGGCACATGTTCATGCATGTAGTTGAATCAAAACCAACATAGCCTCTATGATATTTATGTTCATGGTGTTCATATCCTACTCATGCTAGTATCTAATGTTACTTATGCATAATGCATGTTCATGACCGTTTTCGCTCTCTAGCTGGCCGCTTCTCAACCTATTTGCTAGCCTTCACCTGTACTAAGCGGGAAAACTGCTTGTGCATCAAAATCCTTAAACTCAAGTTATTCCAGATGAGTCCACCATATATCCACCTATATGCGGTATTACTCTGCCGTTCTAAGTAAATTTGCATGTGCCACCTCTAAAAACTTCAAATAAACATCCGTTTTTGTGTGCCTGGATTGTTCATGGAGTGACAGAAGGTAGTCAATATCTTCCATGCTAAGCGGGTTATTCTCATGATGAGTGTTTATTCACTCATCCTCGCACGAGAGGGGCGGTAATAGGGATTCCCAGTCCCGAATTCAAAAATTGCAAATAATTAAACAAAACTCCCCCAGGACTGATGTTGGTATGGACGGTACCCGTGGATTCGACTAGCTGTGGAGTGTGTTTGTTGGTGGAGGGGGAGTAAACCTTTACTTTTATCGCTTGGGAACCACCATTAATGTGTTTAGCATGGAAGATATTGATAACCAATGGTCACGAAGCAAACAAGAAGGGTGCATTTGTCAAAATTTGATTTATCTCTGTTTTAAAAATATGAGCTTTGGCACCGCTGCAAATCACTGCTTCCCTCTGCGAAGGGACTATCTATTTAATTTTATGTTGTGTCATCACCTTCTCAAATAAGCGCCAGATCTGAGAGCACTATTGTCATCCTCATGCATTGTGTACAGATAATGTTGGATGCATCATGACTGGATCTTTTCTACCATGAATTACAATGTTTAGTCACTGCTTGAACTTTGGAGGTGCTCTGCATTTATGTTTTGCGGTCTCAGAAAGGGCTAGCGAGATACCACTGTTGTCATATTATATCATGATTATTTTGACAAAGTGTTGTCATTCGAGATATCTTATTATTGCTCGCTAGTTGCTTATGCCATTGATATGAGTTAATATAATTTCTAAGAGTTATTGTTGACATGGTTAGTTATAATCTTTGCTGAAAACCTGCGTGCTACTTAAGCTTATTTATGCAAACAAGAGAAAAAGAGTTCATAAAAGTTTTTCTTTCTCACTTTCAGTTTATCAACTGAACTGCTTGAGGACAAGCAAAGGTTTATGCTTGGGGGAGTTGATACGTCTCCGTCGTATCTACTTTACCTATCGCTTTTACTCTTGTTTTGGACTCTAATTTGCATGATTTGAATGAAACTAACCCAGACTGATGCTGTTTTCAGCAAAACTACCATGGTGTTGTTTTTGTGCAGAAATAAAAGTTCTTAGAATGGAATGAAACTTTTTGGAGAATTTTTATGGAATAAAAGAAAAATACTGGAGCCAAGAACCACTGGAGGGGGGGCCCTGGGTGAGCACAACCCACCAAGGCGCCCCTTCCCCCCTCCTGGCGCGCCCAGGTGGGTTGTGCCCACCTGGTGGCCCCGCTGACCCTATCTCCGACGCTATAAAATCCTATTTTTGGAGGAAAAAATCAAGGAGAAAGAATTATCATGTTTCACGAGACGGAGCCGCCGCCACCTCCTGTTCTTCATCGGGAGGCCAGATTTGGAGTCCATTTGGGGCTCCGGAGAGGGGAATCTTTGATCTTCGTCATCACCAACCCTTCTCCATCGCCAATTCCATGATGCTCCCCATCGGGAGTGAGTAATCCCTTCGTAGGCTCGCTGGTCGGTGAGGGAGTTGGATGAGATTCATCATGTAATCGAGTTAGTTTTGTTAGGGCTTGATCCCTAGTATCCATTATGTTCTGAGATTGATGTTGCTATGACTTTGCCATGCTTAATGCTTGTCACTTTGGGCCCGGGTGCCATTATTTCAGATCTGAACTGTTTATGTTATCACCATTATATCTATGTTCTAGATCCGGTCTTGCACTACTGCAGGTTGGTCCAAACGCGACAGTCCAATCAGAGACCCTTTGACGAAACTGTGTGCGATGCATTAATCACAAATGGTGATGTAATAAAACCATCAAAAAAGATACAAAACATTTGCGATGGCGGTGACATCAAATACGGTTCAGATTAGAGTTGTGTGTGCGATGCGTGGCATACGATTAATCCAGCAGAACTGTTTGCGATGAGGCAGAACAACAGAAACGGGTAGCCAGATGAGGGTGTGTGCGATATACGGCATACAGTTCACTAGGATGAACTATGTGTGATTAGCCAACACAATAGAAACGGTCAGCCAGATCAAGGTGTGTGCGATGGAGGGCATACAGTTCACTCAGATGAACTGTTTATGATGAGCCAAGACAACAGAAACAGTTCGACTGAACAAGATGTGTGTGATACGCGGCAAACAGGTTCGTAATCAGAAATTTGTGCGAAGACCAATAATAACACAGACGATTGCTGCTAATGAGCCGTTTGATTTGCTCTGTCTACAGAAGAATAACATATATATATATATATATATATATATATATATATATATATATATAACTGAAATAAACATCCAATTACATAAGTGACTATACAAATCATTCGCACATACCTCAATAAACAATTGCATGCATTCTAAACTAGGAGAAACGATCGTCTAGTCATCTACTTCTTGTGACGCTCCCGCCACTGCTCTGTGGCTCGATCCCTCGTCTGGGGCAGGAAGAAGACACTTCCTCATGTCAATGATCCACCTGTACATCTTGTAGCTTGTGTACGCGTCCTTGGTCGCGTACTTGACGTGTTGTTCATCCAGTCTCTGATGCCAGACACTGTGCCAGGCATTCTTGTCCTTCTTGCTCTCATCCTTCATCTTCATGTAGTAGGGGTCGATGATGGCCGAGGCAAGATCAACCAGGGAGTTCTGTTTGTTGTTGTCGCTACCCCAGACCTTGTAGTGGTCCTGGATGTTGACAAGATTCTGGCATTTCAAGCCCGAAACCTTGAGTGCTTTTAGATCATTGGTGGTGTCCACCGTAGAGAAACTGTAGTCGGAGCTATTGATAAACCTGGAGAAACGCTCGCAAGGCCTTGTGGCCAGGTGGTAGTGGTAGATGAGGACGTCATGTCGCACGCACAACTGGGCGACGGCAACCTTCTGATCGTGCCCGGCGCGACCGATGGTGTACTCGAGGTCGAAGCCGACCACTTGGTACTTGTCCTCAGCAAGCAACTGCTCCATAGTTTGGATGGAGCTCTCCACCGAGACCGGCTCGTTCGTGTACACCACCGAGAGGGCCTTCCCCCTCACGTGGGTGTCCACTACGTGATGTGTGGTGAACTGCCCCCGTTGTCGTCGTCGGCCGCTGGGAGCGCCATTGGAGCCACGGGGAGCGCCATTGGAACCGCTGGATGTCCTCTCTATATGTGTCGTCATGGGTGTGCTTATTGTGTTGTGTGGCGCGAGAGATGAAGGTAAATGGCCGTATGAATAAATGGGGGTCGGGCGGCCTGGATTCTCGGCGCGTCCGCATGGTAGTTTTTGCAGCGGGTAACTACATCGTGGCGCCACGCCCGGCGCAACCGCATGCATAATGGCAGCACGAACGTACGTGATCGTGCGCCGGCCCCAAACACTGGCAGCGCACGTGGAGGGACGAGGGCAGAGCGCCCGGAGGGACGCGAGAGCACAGCGCACGTGGCAGAATGCGAGATGAGCGCGCTGCGGCCTCCTCAACCGCAAGCAACCACACGCATAGAGCAGTTGAACACGCAGGGAATGGTCGTCTACAAGCCGGCCGGCAGTTGCGACGTTGCGTAGAGAGCGGCCGTGTGCTACTACCTCTGTCTTCGTCTATTAGTCCCCTTTATATTATGTGCCATATTTTGACCTTAAATTTAACCAACAAAATGTTGATGCATGTTATAAAAATTATATAATTGGAAACTATGTTCAAATACGAATCCAACGATATAATCTTTGGCGACATGCATTCGTATTTTATTAGTTAAATCACTAGTCAAAATTTGGCACAAAAATACATAGACGACTTATAAACCAAGACGGGGGTAGTAGGTAATTAAATTGCAAATATATTTTTTATTAACCGTATGTGTACGTGTCCTTTCGTCCTCCTCTCGCACGTCTTGTCACCCCGCTGCCGCAGATGGCTTACAGCGCAAGCTTGCGCAGCGCACGGGGGCGTTCTTTTGGCCAAACGGTGGCTCAAAGTGGCGCCAATGAATCGTCGGTTAGCCCGTTCCCGCGCAACCTCGCAGGTTCCCGCGCAAGCTTCTAGCCCAACTCAGTGAAATCCCCCAAAATTCCAATGCTTACCAGCCTGCTATATAAACCCTCACGGCCGGCGAGTCCTGCGTCGCATTTTCCCCTCCCTCCCTGTAGCTTATCTCGTCTGCTTCTCCCACAATCGCCAATGGCACCGGTCCATCATCGTCGCTCAGCCACTCCGCCGTCATCAGAGGACAGCTCCAGCTGGGAGGTTACACCGCAGCGACGGCACAGTCCCCGGCGTAGTGTAGTGCGTGTGGCGTGCCTCTTGGGTGTTCGCGGAACACCCACCACACGCTCCGCCGCCGCTGCCCGTCGGCAGCTGTTGCCGGCCACCGTGGCCTCCACACCACCGTTGAAAGCCAGGGCCATCGCCTGCTCCGCCGCCGCGGCCCAAAGGCGGGAGGTGGCCGTCATGGCCGCCACCCCACTGGTGGCCACCGTGGCCATCGCCCGCTCCGCCACCGTGGCCCGAAGGCGGGAGGTGGTGCTCATGGCCGCCACCCCATCGTCGGCCGCCGTGGCTGCCAGCCCACCGTCGATCGTCGGGGTCATCACCCGCTCCGCCACCACCGCCCAAAGGTGGGAGGTGGAGGTGGAGGCCCGCACGTGCGTCAGCGACCTTGCGCGCTACATTGAGTTCCTGCGGGAGGAGGAGGAGCGCCTTGTCGAGCACGCAAAGAGCCTTACCGCCGCCACACGCCACCGCAGAGGCGAGGAATCAGGAGATCTACGAGGAGAAGCACTGCCTCGAGAGGGGTCGTCTGGAGCGGCAGAGGGCGTTCGAGGTGAGCGTCGCTGAAGGTGCAGCAGCGGCAGGCACCATATTGCAGTTGTCCAGCTCATCGGTAGGCTCCTCCTCCTCTGCCTCTTACTGAGCGCGCTCGGCAGAGGAGAGGCTGCCGGAAGTAGTACAAAGCCCCTCCGTAGTAGTAGTATTTAGGGACTATTTTGTTCAGTTCATCTGACTATAGATGTGGTGGAACTGTACAACGTACTTAAAATTAGCTAGTATATATAGTTGAACTAGCTATTTCAGTACGTGGTTGGCAACAATTGAGGAAAAGTTTGGTCGGTTCAGCTATTGAGTTGAACTATTTGTATAAAAGAACGACTGCTTAATCTATGAATGAAATCTATGCTGAATAAGGGACCGTGTCTGATGACACTTTGCGCGCCAGTTTTTTCGCTGCATCAATTCAAAATTTTCGGCTTCCGCGGAAATATCTACCTCCCCGCCCCCTCCCCCTTACCAAAAGCCACATTTCCCCTGTTTCTGCCTTCCTTTCCAAGTTGAAACCTTCACTCCTTGCTTGCAGTGCCGCCTCCTCGCCGACGACCCTCCTTCATGCTGCTCGGCCTCGTCGATCCAGGCAGGTAATCCACACCCGACCCCCATCCTCCTCCTCCTTCCACATCCCACATGCCTCGACCATCGGCGCGACACCTTCCACCCAAATCACCGACCCCTCCCCCAAATAAGCGCCACCCTAAGCCATGGTGCACGCAGTATAGCCAGGAGCTCAAGGAGCATTTGGCAGCGGAGAGGCAAATCACGGCCGCACGCGCGGATGAGGTCGCGATGGCTGCCATTCGTGTCGACCCCCGAATCTTGGAGCAGCACCTCGCCGTCAAGGCCACCGTCGACGCCTTGCGCGCCGACACCGCGATGCGGTTGGCTGCTTTAAATGACAGTTCGTGGCATTTCCTCAAGGCCACCATCGGTGCCTTTGACGAAGACTACGAGGTGTTTTCTCAGCGTGCCCATGCTTACCTCAACTCGAGAGGTAGCAAATTGGTGCTCGGAGCGGCTCAGGCAACTCACCACTACGACGAGGGCACCCACGATGTGGAGGCCTCGCCCTCTTCCATGTCCAAGGAGCCAATCATCATCGATATTTCCGACGATGAGGAGTAGCTTGTCTTATTAGCTCACTATAAGGACCTATGTTCAGTTTGCTAGCTATGCCGGTTAAGCATGCTCGGTTTAGCCGTTGCATGTGCTACTCCTGCCTTTCCTTAACAAATTCTAGTGAATTATCCTATCTGTTTTTACCATGCAATCTGTTGCTCTAGTGTATATGTTCTATATATCGTGCAATGTGGTGCTCACTTATTAACTGTTTGGTTAATTAGTTGTCGTCTTCAGTTAACTGTTTGGTTCAATTCTGCAAATGTGATGTTCAATTCTTCAGGGTGCAATTTTGTATTGTCTTCCATGTGAGAAATAAATCGAATTTATCTTTACAAAATACATGAGAAACAAATACAATTGCTATATTTCCAAGTTGTCAAGCATGCTTGGTTTGGTTAACTGTCTGATCTTCTAGTATGTTATACATTGTGCAATATGGTGCTCAGTTAACGTTTGGTTCATTTGTTGTGGTGTTTAGTTAACTGTTTGGTTCAATTCTGCAATGCGATGTTCAATTATTGTGGGTGCATTCTGTTATTGTATACCATGTGAGAAATAAATCGAACTTGGCTGTACTAAATACATGAGAAACAAATACAATTGCTATATTTCCAAGTTGTTAAGCATGCTTGGTTTGGTTAACTGTCTGATCTTCTATTAGGAGTATGTTATATTGTGTAATGTGGTGCTCAGTTAATGTTTGGTTCATTTGTTGTGGTGTTTAGTTAACTGCTTGGTTCAATTCTGTAATGCGATGTCCAATTGTCGTGGGTAGAATTTTGTATTGTTGTGCATGTGAGGAATAAATCGAATTTGGCTGCACTTAATACATGAGAAACATATACAATTGCTATATTTCCTAGTTCTTAATCATGCTTGGTTTCGATAAATGGGTTTTCCATGTGGCTTGAATTAATCTAATGAATCTGCAATGTGCTTATTTTTCATCAACATATTTTACTGATAGCATGCAAACCCTCACTTAACCTGATCACTAACTACCTTATATGTGTTGCAGGGAAACAATGGGAAGCACTGAGGTTTACAATCAAGATTTGCACATGCATGGTCCTTTGTCTAATAGCACATTATTCTGCAATTGCAGGAACCATTCTAATATTTAGGTTTTTAACAATTTGGTCTTGCACATGTAGGTCCTGCTGTCAGAGGTTTTGACCCATTGTTTGACCCTTTTTGCATATGGGGAAATGAGTTGTCCATGATGTTAGGATAAAGAAATTAGCGACAAAAAACAAACAAGATCTTTGTCTGCACAATTAAGAAGACATCAGTTCACTACAGGATGGTACTAACTATTATACCTTGCCTTTTTTATTCCTTTTCCCCATTTCCAATATAGAGAAGATATTTATGCACATCCTTGTTTTTAGGCCTTTCCAAAGCAGTTCACTGATGATTACCTCTCAAACCACCTGTATGGTCAGGAGGCGAGGAAGGTATTCATACAACACCCACGGTTCAATATTGAAGTGTTCCTGAAGAGGACGAAGGATGGACGGTCAATCATCCATAGGCACTGGCCTAAAGTTGCAAAGACCTTCAACATCAATGAAGGCTCAATATTCGCCTTCCGCTTCAGCAGTTTTCCAGATGAGATTCATCTGTCTATGTACCGTCTATGATGCTAATTTCGAAAGGTTATAGATGTTGCATGTGAAACTTGGTGCTGGTGCAGTTGTGTAATGGGGTAGCTGAGTGCTGAAGTTATATGATGTTGTACTCTGATGTATTTCAATTATGAAATCATGCTTCCTTAATATGAAAATGAAATATATTGTGTGCTTAATATGAAATGCCAATTAGATTAATAAATGGATTATTAATAATAGGACAATTAGCCTGCTAATGGCTAATTAGCCTGCTAATTGGGTTTTTCTATTGCAAACGGTTATTGAGAAAACACCGTGGGCGATGACCTCAGGCAACGCACACAGTTTCTAGGAATAAACCATGTTGGATCAATGAAGAATCACACACGACATCCTCTTGAAAACTGTTTGTGTTAGGCCACCTTGCGCAAACATTTACCACATAAATAGTGTGTGTGATGGACAACCTTTGCCACACAGTTTCTTCTACGCACCATGTGTGATGCATTCAATAACGCAAACGATAGAATTGTTAACATCGTCTGCAATGGCAACGCTATCACAAACCATTTAATGGGGAAAATTGTGTGTGATGTACCTGTGAACGGAAATGTTTTCCTTGGAGTGACTGTGTGGGATGTATATACGAACGGAAACGTACTTCTTGGATTAACTATGTGGGATGTACATACTAATGGAAACGTATTCCTTGGATTCACTGTGTGGAATGTACATACGAACGGAAACGTTTAGCCGGGACTGACTGTGTGGGATGTACTTACGACCGGAAATGATTTGACCTGTATAATTGTATTTTTTTAGCACAACTGTATGTATGACCGTATTTGATCGCTCGCCTGTCGCACACGACCTCATTTTGCTGAGCGTGTGTGCCAGGAGGGCCTATCCCTGACGGTTTCTGGGTCGTGTGGGAAGGACCCCCCCCCCCCCTATCGCAGTCACTCACTAGGCGACGGTTCAAAATGCCGTCGCGGAAAGGGGTTAAAAACCGTTTGTATAGCACCTCGTTGTACCAGTGTTGCAAGTTATAGTCACCTATTACGTGTTATGATCCGTAAACCCCGGAGTGACAGTATTCGGGATACTTTCCGGTGATGACCGTAGTTTGAGGAGTTCATGTATTCACTATGTGCTAATGCTTTGTTCCGGTTCTCTATTAAAAGGAGGCCTTAATATCCCTTAGTTACCTTATGGACCCCGCTGCCACGGGAGGGTAGGACAAAAGATGTCATGCAAGTTCTTTCCATAAGCACGTATGACTATTTACGGAATACATGCCTACATTATATTTATGAACTGGAGCTAGTGTCGTATCGCCCTAGGTTATGACTATTATATGATGAATATCATCCAACGAATTCACCAATCCAATGACTACGAATTTTCCATATATTGTTTCTACTAAGTTACTATTGCTATTACTACTGTCACAACTGCTACAAAATCACTGCTATCACTGTTACCGTTACTATTACTTTTACTACTACTATCAAAACTATCATATTACTGTGCTACTAATCATATTGCTGCAAATAATTAATCTCCAGGTGTGGTTAAATTGACAACTCAGCTGCTAATAATTGCGAATATTCTTTGGCTCCCCTTGTGTCGAATCTATAAATTTGGGTTGAATACTCTACCCTCGAAAACTGTTGTGACCCCCTATACTTGTGGGTTATCAATAATTGTATGTGATGGCTAGCTCGATCGCACACAAGCTCATTTTGCGCAGCGTGTGTGACCAGAGGGCCTATCCCCAATGGTTTCTGGGTAGTGTGGGAAGGACCCCCCTATCGCCCACACTCACTAGGCGACGGTTTAAAATGTCGTCGCGGAAAGGGGTTAAAAACCGTTTGTATAGCAACTCGTTGTACCAGTGTATCATGCTTTTATGAATTGCCTGATATGTTTATCCCTTTGTTGTTTGCACCCTTTGATTGTGCAGTAATCAATTATTAGGGTGATCTCTCACAATAAAATATCAATTTAAAAGGTGCTCTTTCCAGTGTTGCAACCGTCTATAACACGTCGTGTTCCAGAGTGCGTCATGTCCACATGAGTACAAACGGGTCGTGGGGTGTAAGATGGAACTGGTCAGACCATGTTAGCAGATAGCACTCGGTTATCTTGAAGTTCTAGCAAGATGAACAATAGTCATATGGTGATATGATTGGCAATAGTTTGCCCACCAATCAAAATTCTCGCCATCAGTAATGTCCACATCAATGGTTGAGAACTAGATTTGGATCTTGAATCACCTAAAATCAATTATGAGAGATATTGATTTGAGTGGGAGCACCATTATGTATTAATTAAGTTTAATCGCTAGTGCAAATTAATTATGAACAATGTCTAGCTCAAGTTCAACATGCCTAAGTTCTCTGGAAGCAACGATCCCGAAGACTATCCTGATGGGCATTGAAGGTCGAAAAGATATTCCGTCTTCACAATTATGAAGAGGAAAAGAAGATTGCCATGGCCTCACTTGAGTTCCAAGACTACGTCCTCATTTGGTGGGAGCAAGTCATCGAGTGGCGCCAAGATAAAGGCGACCCACCCATCACAACATGGAATCAAATGAAGGAGGTCATGAGAGCGTGTTTTGTGCCTACATACTATAGCCGAGATCTCTTCAAGAAATTGCAACTTCTCAAGCAAGGCACCAAGTCCGTTGAAGAATACTACAAATAAATGGAGATTGCAATGATACAAGCCAATGTCACGAAAGATGAGGAGCAAACTATGGAACGATTCTCGAATGGACTCAACCATCCCGTCAAGAAAATTGCGGATTTCCAACCGTACTCCAACCTCCTTGAGCTAGTGCACCAAGCTACCAAGGCGGAGCGACAAGTGCAGGATGACCTCAAGTACGCCAAGTACTCTTCCAAGACCTACGGTTCATACACTCAAGCTTTAACGATTACGACGCCTTCTACCTCAACGAAAGTTTTGCCAAACAACGGTGACAAGTCATGTTACAAGAAACCTTCGACACCTTCGGGTTGTCCTTCTACTACAAGCAACTATAAGCCAAGAGCTTCATCATCACCTACTCCAACCGATGAGACCGTCAAGACGAGTTCCATCAAGTGCTTCACATACCAAGGTCGAGGCCACAAGACATTTGAGTGCCCAACTTGGTGAACCATGATCTCTAACGACGACGCACCTACAACTCTATGAGCGAATAAGAAATGGAAGTGCTTGAGCACATGGCCATGCACCATCACGTGAATGAAGATGAAGACGCTCAAGTCTTTTGTGACAATGATTCGAGCCCCGCTCTAGTTGTCCCCAAGGTCTTGACACCTGAACACCAACAAGATGAAGATCAATGATGCCATATCTTCCATACCAAATCGGGCATCAATGGACGTTCCGTCAAGGTCATCATCGACGGTGGAAGTTGCCACAACTTGCCAAGCGACGAGCTATGTACCAAGCTACAATTGCTCAAGAAGAAGCACCCCCACTCATACAAAGTCCAATGGTTGAGCGACTCCGGCACCATTCAAGTGGAGCACACCGTTCAAGTGTCCTTCAAGATTGGCACGTACGAGGACACATTGGAGTGTGATGTGGTTCCCATGTCCGTATGCCACCTTCTCCTAGGAAGACCTTGGCAATTCGACTGTGGTGTCACCCACAACGGACGGACCAATCACTATAGCTTCAAGATGAAGGGTAAGGAGTACATGCTTCGTCGCATGTCGCCAAGTCAAGTGATCGCTGACAAGCAAGCATCTACCCATCATGGAGAGAATAGTGAGTGAGTGCACCACCCAAAAGAGAGTGAGTCACACAAGCCAAAGTTGAGCGCCCCCATGATGAGCAAAAAGAAAAATTTAGTGCTTTTAGCCACCAAAAGAGACATGAGGGATGTGAGTGAGCGCCCATAGAGTGTTCTTCACTTTGTACTCGTGTGCAAAGATGAAGCTATGAGGACTAATACTTCACAACATCCACCTTTGGTGTTGTCTCGTTTATTGCAGGAATACAAGGACGTGTTTCCCGGTGAGCTACCTCTCGGACTTCCTCCACTTCACGGAATCGAACACCGCATTGACCTTATACCTGACACACCTTTACCGGACAAGGCACCATACCCCGTCAACCCCGATGAGACAAAAGAGATCCGACGGCAAGTCAACATCTCATGCAGAATGGTATGTACGCGAGAGCTTAAGTCCATGTGTCGTTCCGGTTATTCTTGTGCCTAAGAAAGACGGTAGTTATCGCATGTGTTCCGATTGTCGTCCCATCAATGCTATCATCGTTAGATACCGTCATCCCATTCCATGCCTTGATGACATGCTAGATGAACTTAGCGGAGCCACTATTTTCTCATAAATTGACCTTAAAAGTGGCTACTATCAAATTCGCATGCAAGAGGGTGATGAATGGAAACCGGCTTTCAAAACCAAATTTGGCTGGTATGAATGGTTAGTCATGCCAATGGGCTTATCTCAAGCACCTATCACTCTTATGCGTGTGATGCATTATGTTCTTCGTAAATATATTGGTATTTGTGTGGTGGTATACTTTGGTGATATACTTGTGTTTTGTGAATCTCTTGAAGATCATGTCGTACATCTTAGGGACGTATTGCAAGTTCTTAGAAACGAGCGACTTTATGCTAACATGGAAAAATGCACTTTTGGTGTTGACAAGCTTGTTTTCTTGGGATTTGTTGTTTCCTCTAAGGGTGTTCAACTTGATGAGTCTAAAATTGAAGCTATTAATACTTGGCCACACTGTCGGCGTACGACACCTATGGGACCGCGTGGATCCCTTCTACGATTCGGCAGGGAGAGAGGTATGCACAAAGAGCAGAACCAACGATCGACGCGGGGCGATTTTACCCAGGTTCGGGCCGCTAATCAGCGTAAAACCCTACTCCTGCTTTGTTTTATTAAAGGTGTTCTTGAGCCCAAGCTCCAGGAGCACTCGCGATGAACAGTACGTTCAAAGAGCAGCTACACATGCAGAATGGGCCAGAAGATCCTCCTCCCCTGTAGCAGTTGCCTTGGGCCTCCTTTTATACGTTCAAAGGGGTCTCCACAGTGGCAAAATGTACATACATTGAGGTGTAAAGTAGCTACAGGGTTATCATACCTAACCACTGACGGTTTAGGACAAATGCAATTAATGCACCATGAGGTGTCCGTTTAGGTGTCCTCATTTCTTGGGGATGGAAAAACGGGCCATCCCATCAGCACAGCTTAAGCTCTCCTCCACTGGCGCCTTGCCACGCATCCAGAAAAGGGCCCAGAATGCCAGGCTGGTCGCTGCGCTGAAGCGGTGGCATAGTGATAGAATCTTGCCGGGCCCAAATCTTGCCGGGCTCAGATCTTGCCGGGCTCTGCAAGCCACCCCGGCAAGATCTTGCCGGGGGGGGCAAGTCTTCGGCCTTCAACCCTTATTATCTCCCGAGCCTCTGATTCTTGGTTTGAGTGTCACTTTGACTATTCTAAACTTGTCTCCAATTGTTTCCCCGGCAAGCCTTGCCACGGGCTTGGCTACAACTGCCCGTGCACAAGTATGGGGTACTAAAGTCCCAATATTTAGTACGCCGACAGGAGCCCCCGAGCCTACGCCACACACGAGTGCGAGGCGTTGTTGGGCTAGGCCCAAACAGTGCACGGGCGTGCATGGCAGGGGATTAACTACTCGTGATGATTTCGCTTACTGCATGCCCCCACTACGCGCATTGAATGCGCGATGTGGAGTGCGTGCGCTGAACGGCCGCGGCCGCAGCGCGCTTTTAGAGGCGTATTCACATTGGGCAGTAAAAGAGGCGGCCTCGCTCCTTCCCCATAAAAAGGAAACCGCAGAGGCGCTACCTATTTACCCCCCCCCCCCCTTCTTCCTAATCTGGACTCCGCCATTGCTTTCTCCTTCTCAAGCTCAAAGCCAGACTTCTCCTTATCCGCTCTTCACTTCCGCACCCACTCTATCCTCGGCTTCCGCCCTCGCAGCCACCATGCCGCCCAAGACTAGCAAGGTCAAGGGCAAGGAGGCGAAAGCCGTCGTTCCGGAGAGTGAGCTGGTGAAGATGCGGAAAAAGTACGTCGTCTTCGCTCTGACGCTCGACGCGAGAGCCCTGAAGAGCCGGTACCAGTGCATGTGGGCGAGGAAGACGCAAGCTCACCCCGCAACCCGCGTGATTCCAGGTTCTTGTTCTAAGAGCAAGCCTGACAGATATCCCTTCTTCACTACTTATTTTTATTGCGGGCTTTGTCCTCCATTCTCTGACTTCTTCAATGATATTATGTACACATATGGCTTCCATCTTCTTGATTTCACGCCGAATGATGTACTGTGTATGTCCATCTTTGCTCATCTTTGCAAAAAAATTGCCGGAGTAGCTCCCAACACCGCCCTCTTCCGCCATTACTTTATTCCCCGTATCCAAAAAGGGGAGGCCCTCTCTGGTTCTATTGCCTGGATTCCAAGAGCTTGGAACAAGGAAATATACGCAGAAGGGGTTTACCACGAGAAGTGGGATGAATGGTTGTCTGAGTGGTGCTGGATCCAGGAAAAAGATCCCCATCCATTCTGTTCGCCTCGACGGCAGAAGGCGGTCCGCGGCAGCGACTGGAGCGATTTCACTGCTGAAGACGAAAAGCTCACGATTGCCACCACCAGGATCCTTCGCCTGAAAGCTGCCGGGCTCACAATGGAGATGATTGGCTTCGATTTCCTCCGCCACCACATCGCCCCCCTACAGAGCAAGGGAAGACCAGCTTGGGAGTACCAGAACGCTGCTGATATCATGAGGCTGTGCCCCGGACTGAACAACAACTTGACTGCTATGCAGCTTGGCGCTCTCCGCCAAAGGCTATTCCAGTGCGACAATAAACATCGGTTGCCGGCAAGAATTGTCCCTCTGTGCAACAACTTCGCCCTGGGGTCGATCATCGCCACAATGCCAATGTTCAACGCCCACGGACTTGATGCGACTTGGGCCTAGCCATCCGAGGAGGAAGCACAAAAGTTCTTTGATAACTTGACGGAGAGAGCCATCCGAGAAGAAGCAGACCTCATCCGGGCCACCACTGACGAAGAAGTGGCATATATCGCCACTAGGGCGGAGGAGGCGAAGCTTGCCGCGGAGGCTGGCAGCGTCGGCTTCACAGAATGGGAAACCAGTGACGCAGAAGTTGTGGTGGAAGAGAATCCTGCCGGGGAGGACAAGGCTACTGGGGAACAGAGCAGTGCAGCCGCTGAGAGCTCGTCCGACGAAGACGCGGCTGAAGAAGAGCCGCAAGAGGAGCTCCCAGCCCTGAAGAAGACAAAGCGTGTTCTTAGAAAGGCTGCTTCTGGCATCCCGGCAAGCCAACCCTCTTCAAGCGGTGAGGCTCCCGGCAAGAAGGCGGCCGGCAAGATTGCACCGCAGCAAGGAGTTCGACAGCAACCCGTGCGGCGCGCGAGACACACACCTGCGGCAACTACTGGAGCGGCAGGGGCGTCTCACACAACCGCACCAGAGGCTGAGGCGGCGGAGCCACGCCAACTCCCTGCACTTGCTACAGCCAAGCGACCCAGGTCCCCTCCTCCGCCCCCCCATATGGACACTGCAACGGAGGTCGATTTCGACATCTCCGGCTTCAGCCCGAAACGAGAAGAAGAGGAGTAAGTATCATGTTATAGCCTTTATCTCCCAAATTTTGAATTGATCTTATTGATTTGCTTTATCTTGTCTCTGCAGTGATGCAGAAACCTTGGCAGAAAGGATGGCGAAGAGGGTGAAGACTTCCATGAGCGACGAGCCCCCGGCAGGCTTCGCAAGCATGCTGGAAACTATCACCATCAGCCCGGAGCTTAGCCCTCGACGTAGTCCCCAGCGCAGCCCCCAGCGTAAGTCAATTACTCATTTTCCATTGGTGAGCGCTGAGGTTTCCATTCTTGCCGTTGATATCTTTGGGCTTTCAGGAGAAGTACGGCAACCGGGAGAATCATTGGAAGACGCCCCCGTTGTGCCACCTCCGTCGACCACGCCGCCCACAAGCGCATCCCTGGCAAGAGATCCTACCGATGAGCCTATCTTGATTGAGGAGGGGCCGGCAGGCATGAGCACCGGCAACTTTCCCCCGGCAACCAAGGTTGCCGGGAGGGGCGAGGCCACCTCTCAACAGCTCGACGCAGGTAACTGATTGCCTTAGAGCGCTTGCTATTCTTTCCTTTATCTCTCTTTCTTTTGTCTTCTTGAGCTTCAATCTTGATCTCATTCTGTTTCCCTCCTTCGTCCTTTAGAATTCCCTGTGATGGAACACATGGACGTCGACGCTGTCATCGAGGAGACTGCCAGGGATGTTGCCGCCGAAGCCGACAAAATCGCTGCTAGCGAGGCTGCCAAGGATGCCACCGTCGAGACCGGCAGTGCCTCTGCCGGCGAAGCTGCCAAGACTACACAGGAGGAACCTGCCAAGGAATCTGTTGAAAGGGACGGCAAGGAGGTTGGTGACCGTACTAACGGCATTCCTGCCGCAGGAGCGCCAGGCGCTACGCCGGCCACGGAGCCCCCAGCTGCTGGTGAGGCGGTTGCTGAGGATCAACCGTCAATATCCGAAGTCCCTTCATCAAGCAAATATCTCAAAGTTGGCGAGAACCTGTTCGTTAACTTGCCGGGAACGTCAAGCATTGGGGCACCGACCGAAGGGGAAACTTTGGATGAAGAAATCATCACTGCTGCTGGGCTCAAGATCGTCAACGAACCAAGTGTCAGCAGCAGCAAATCTGAGGAAGATCAGCTCCTTCAGGCCATGGGCGATAACTTCCGCAAGCTCCAAGCGCTCCACCGTGCCCAAAAAGAGAAGGTAGATTCCAGAGCTGCAGTTGTTGAAGTGGCTGAAACAGATTTTCAAAAGCGCGTTGAGCAAATGCAAATCTGGTACGCCGAGGCCTATCAAGAGTTGACTGCCAACCGGGAACAAGTGAGCCAAAGCTGGACGGAGCTCCTCTTGAAACAATCTGACATAGAGAAGGCGCAAGAGGAAGCCGCGCAAAGAACTGCCGCTGAAGATGCCCTCTTGACAGAGCGACGCATTGCGCTTGATGCCCACGAGGAAGATCTTGCCGCACGTGAGCAGGCGCTCACCGCCCAGCAAAGATGAAGAAATCGAGAAGCTTGTCGCGCAGCGGACCCAAGAGCTAGAGCAGAGGCATAAGGAAGCGCTCGAAGCTCTAACTGTAGATCACGCTGGCAAGCTAAAGGAGGCCGTCGATGCTGCCGGGGCCACAGAGGCCACCATGAATGAGCTGAGCGACAAAGTGAAGAAGCTGGAAGTGGCCCTTGAAGGACACGGCAAGGAGCTCTCGACGCTCAAAGATGATAGGGAGAAAACTCTCCACACCCTGGCGGAGATGCAGGTTGCTATATCCGACAAGACAAAGCAACTATCTTCAGCTAATGACGCCATTGCTGATCTGAGGCTGAAGTTGACCACGCTGGAGAAGTCACTTGAGGACGGCGGGGCCCGTGAGAAGGCCCTGAGCAAAGATCTCCAAGACGAGAAGAACTTGCTCAAGAGCGCTGCCGCCGCCCAAGTTGACTATGAAAAAGGGGTGGAAATCTGGACTGAACGCCTCGTCGATGCCGCGGAGAAGCTCACGGCACAACTGTCAACCATGGGCCTGCCAAACTTCAAGTATTCCACTGAAGAAAGGATATCCCGAAGCGCCAGGCTGACCATATTCTTTGAAAGCGTCATTGATGCTCTGAAGCTGCTTCAGTCCAACCGGGCGACCCAACTGGCCAACGAATCCCGCCAGCTTTGCCGGGCCGTCCTCCGCAAGGTACTCATCAAAGTGGTGCATAATAATCCAGGCGTCGACCTCACCAACGTGCTCGGCCGCTTGCCAAAGGATGCAGATCTCAAGGCACTCGAGGAGCTTGTCGCGCCCATCCTCAAGAAGGTAGATCCAATCAAGAGGGTCGAAGGCCAGTGCAGAGACTAGCTGCCTCATTCTCCCTTGTCGCCACCATTCCATGCCAAAGACAATTAAGTCTTAAGTTAGAACTGCGGCAACTTATTGGTGTAATATAACTTACTTATGTTTGGATATATGCATGCCATTCCCATTGTCTGATTTCTTTCTGTATGAAGCACACCCTACGCTTATTGAAAACTTGCCGGCGTGCAACCTGCCGCGAGCGCTGGGTGCGGGACTTCAGCAGCCTGCTGGAGGTGCAGCGGCCGGCAAGGCACCTTGGCGTTCTCAGTGCAGCCATCTAAACTGTTGAGCGGACTCGAAACAGAATAAAGGCACAGCCAATTACGACAAGGGTTCCTTCGTGTGCAGGTTTTCCATACAAAGGCCGAAATCATCCAAGGAAAATGACCTTATAAAAAATTGAAAAGCTTGCTTAAGTTTAGCAACTTAGCTCTCTGTCGCTATATTCTTTGTTCCTTCCGGCAAGGTATCAATTATGAACGTCGCCCACTAGTATCCATATCTTCCTCCCCCCCCCCCCCCCCCCCCCCCACCCCCGGCAAACGTGCGCGCGAGGAAACCTTCTATCTTTTGAGAAAAAGAAAGAAGAGAAAATAAAAATATGGAACCTTGGCGGTTCATCAATGCTTACCGGGAGCAAGTGTCATACAATATGTCAGATAAGCATGCATATATATAAACATGGAAATCGACAAAGAATGCACAACACTTAATCTTATTCAACTGCGCACAGGATCTGCGCCTGGCTTTGTACAAAGGATTACATGCCCTGCCGGCAAGACTCGTACAAAAGATGGTTGCCGAGGGCCCCCGGCAACCGCGCCTCACTGGTAAAACTTGCGAAGATGTTCGATATTCCAGGAGTTGCTCACTGGTATGCCATCCTCGGTCTCCAGGCGGACAGTGCTGGGCCTGGTGACTCATACTACCCGATAAGGGCCTTCCCACTTCGGTGTCAACTTGTTTGAATTCTTGGCGGACTGAATCTGTCGAAGAACAAGGTTGCCTTCCTCAAGGCTTCGGGCATGAACTTTGCGGCTATGATAGCGGCGCAAAGCTTGCTGGTAGCGAGCAGCTCGCACAGCAGCCTGAAGACGATCCTTCTCAAGGAGCACAGCGTCATCTTGTCGCAGCTGCTCTTGCTCAAGCTCATCATAAGCGAGCACTCGAGGTGACCCGTATATGAGTTCCGTGGGGAGAACTGCTTCCACTTCGTAGATTAGAGCGAAGGGTGTCTGGCCAGTGGCTCAATTTGGTGTCGTTCTGATTGACCAAAGAACCGCCGGCAACTCATCAATCCAGCGCTTCCCGCACTTTTTCAGCTTATCAAAAGTCCTGGTCCTGAGACCGCGCAGCACTTCAGCATTAGCCCTTTCCGCTTGGCCGTTGCTTCTTGGATTGGCAACAGAGGCAAAACAAATTTTGCCACCAAGGTCTTGGACGTACTGCATGAAGGTGCGACTTGTGAATTGCGTGCCATTGTTGGTGATGATCCTGTTGGGCACACCGAAACGGCACACTATTCCCTTAAAGAACTTGACGGCTGATTGTGCTGTCACCTTTCTCACCGCTTCCACCTCCGGCCACTTTGTGAACTTGTCGATGGCAACGTACAAGTACTCAAAGCCCCCGGCAGCACGGGGAAAAGGGCCCAGTATGTCAAGCCCCCAGACCGAAAATGGCCAGGAGAGAGGGATCGTCTGAAGAGCTTGAGCTGGCTGATGTGATTTCTTGGAATGAAACTGGCACACTTCACACTTGGTTACTAGTGCAGTTGCATCCTGGAGAGCAGTGGGCCAAAAGAAACCTTGCCGGAATGCCTTTCCGACAAGTGCTCTTGATCCTATGTGAGAGCCACATATGCCTCCATGTATCTCTGCCAACAGCTCTAGTCCATCCTCCCGAGGAATACACTTCAATTTCACACCGTTCGGTCTCTTTCTGTACAGAACGTCATCGACGAACTGGTACATAGTAGACTGATGGGCTACTTTTTCCGCTTCTTCCTGTTCTTCGAGGAGTTCTCCTGTCTGAAGGAAATGGACAATGTGTTGTGCCCATGCTGGAGCCTGGGGCTTGACAGCTAGGACTAAAAGCATCTCTTCCGCCAGGGGAATGTTTGTCTCAACGGCGAAAGCCTGAGGCTCTGCCGGAGCCTGTTGTTCCCCGGCAGGCTTGTCACTGATCCCGGCAAGTTCCTTGCCGGCGGCTCCAGGGAGCTCTGCCAGAAAGTACTGTCCAGAATTCAACTTTCTTCTCTTTTCTTGCCTCATTGACAGTGCCACAGATGGTTGAGTCAAATGGAGCACAAAAGTTCCTGGTTCCACAGGCAACTTGAGGGTAGCGCGCTTTGACAAGTCATCAGCAATACTGTTTTCGGCACGAGGAATATGCTTCATTTGCAGGCCATCAAAGCGCTCTTCCATTTTTCTCACTTCATCCACATAAGCTTGCACCAATGGACTCTTATAATTCTTGTTAACTTGCCTGACAACAAGCTGCGAATCGCCTCTGATGATGAGCTTCTTGATACCAAGGTCTGCCGCGATCCTGAGACCGGCAAGCAGCCCCTTGTATTCCGCAGTGTTGTTTGTCGAACTCTCCCGGGGGAAATGCATCTGGATTACATACTTGAGATGCTCTCCGGTGGGTGCGACAAGCAGCACGCCAGCACCGGCGCCTTGCAGCGAGAAAGCCCCGTCAAAGTACATAACCCATTCTCGATCAGTTTCCTTGCCGGGGAGAGTCATTTCTTGAATCTCTTCGTCTGGCATCGGGGTCCATTCTGCGATGAACTCTGCCAAGGCTCTGCTTTGGATTGTTGAGGTACTTTCAAACTTGAGACCAAAGCTTGACAATACCAACGCCCACTCGACGATCCTGTCGGTTGCCTCTGGATTTCGCAAAATCCGCTGCAACGGGAAGCGAGTGACGACGGTAATTTCATGTGCTTGAAAATAATGGCGCAGCTTCCTCGAGGCCATAAGAAGGCTGAAGAGCAACTTCTGCACACCAGAGTATCTTGATCTAGCTCCTTGCAAAATGGAGCTAACAAAATAAACTAGGCGTTGCACCATCCTTTTCTTTTGCACTGGTTCTTCTGACTGCGCAGATCCTGTCTTGCTGGGATCAGTCCTTGCCGGGGATGATCCTGGCGTGTCACTTGGTGGTCCTGCCGCTGGTGTTGCCTCCTTGTCAGCTTCTCTCTGTGCCACTAACGCAGCACTAACCACTTGATTTATCGCTGCCAGATACAGCAGCAACGGCTCTTGTGGCCTAGGCGCGACTAGTGTTGGCAGAGAAGAGAGGTATCTCTTCAAATCTTGCAGCGCAGCCTCCGCTTCCGGAGTCCATTTCATTGGACCTGCCTTTTTCAAAATTTTGAAAAAGGGCAGGGCGCGCTCAGCAGATTTGGAGATAAACCTGCTTAAGGAAGCGACACAGCCGGCAAGACGACGTACATCCTTGACGCGCCTTGGCGCCTCAATCTGCTCAATAGCTTTGATCTTGTCGGGGTTCGCCTCGATCCCTCGCTGAGACACAAAGAACCTGAGAAGCTTGCCGGAAGGAACGCCGAACACGCACTTCTCAGGATTGAGCTTTAAATTGATCTTGCGCAGATTTGCAAATGTTTCATCTAGGTCTTGTATGAGTGTCGCTTTGTCCTTGGTTTTGACCACAATATCATCCATGTACGCTTCCATATTTCTATGCAGCTGAGGTTCAAAACCAATCTGGACCGCTCTCGCGAATGTAGAACCAGCACTTTTCAACCCGAAAGGCATTCGTATAAAACAATACGTACCACATGGGGTGATAAATGCAGTCTTTTCTTCATCTTCTTTTGCCATGAAGATCTGATGATACCCTGAGTAGGCATCAAGGAACGACAGTAGGTCACAACCAGCAGTGGAGTCAACAATCTGGTCGAAGCGTGGCAAGGGGAAAGGATCTTTAGGACAGGCTTTATTGATATCTGTATAATCAATACACAGCCTCCATTTCCCATTTGCCTTGCGCACTACAACCGGATTGGCCAACCATGTTGGGTGAAGCACTCCTCTGACCAAACCTGCCGCTTCTAACTTCCTGATTTCTTCGGCAATAAATTCCTGCCGCTCCAAAGCCTGCTTCCTCACCTTTTGCTTGACGGGCCGCACGTGAGGACAAACAGCAAGGTGGTGCTCAATTACCTCCCTGGGAACACCGGGGATGTCAGATGGTCGCCATGCAAACACATCGACATTCGCCCGCAGGAAGGCAATGAGCGCGCTTTCCTATTTGTCACCAAGGGTGGAACTTATGGTGAAAGTTCCTCCTGTTCCATCCTCTTTAACGGGCACTTTCTTGGTCTCCGGTGGAGCAGCCTTGGATTTCTTGTTCCTGCCGGTGGAACTCTCTGGTACATCCTCAACGGGAGCGCAACACTCCGAGGAGGTGCGCTTGCCGGAGTTTGCGCCAAGGTTCTTGCCGGTTTTCTTCTTCCCCCCGGGAGTTCCAACGGCAGGAGCAGATGCCTTGGTGGCAGGTGCTGTGACTGCTTCCTGGTAGAGTTGATCGGCGCAAATGAGCGCATCCTTCTTGTTGGAGTGAACAGTGATGACGCTCAATGGCCCGGGCATTTTCAACACATTATATGCATAGTGTGATGCCGCCATGAACTTGGCCAACGCTGGGCGGCCAAGGATCGCGTTATATGACATGGGGATCTTGGCGACATCGAACACCACCTTCTCCGTCCTGTAGTTGAGCTCGCTACCAAATGTTACCGGTAGCATTATTTTGCCTTTTGGCTGGGTCCTTCCTGGATTGATCCCTTGAAACGTGCCCGTTTTCTCGAGATCTTCATCAGGAATTTGCAACTTCTTGAGCACGTCTGGGGAGATTAGGTTCAGTCTGGCCCCACCATGAACTAGCATTTTTGTCACCTTGAGGTTGCGAATTGTCGGTGAAACCAACAACGGCAAGCACCCGACCGCAGTTGTGCGATCAGGGTGATCCTCGGCGTCAAAAATGATAGGCATGTTGGACCACTTCAGAGGTTTACGTGCATCGAACGATGGCTCCGTTGCATTAACCTCACGCACCCACTGTTTAAGTCGACGGTGGGAAGAATGCAACGAGGTGCCTCCGTCGATACACATGGCCTCTGTAGCTTTCTGGAACTCGTGCTCACTGGACTCGTCATCTTCTTCATCTTCATCATCACCCTCTTCCTTGTCACGGCCTCGAGCGGGCCTCTCCTTCTATTGCTTGGCCTTGCCGCGGCGGCCCCCGCGGCCACCACGCTTCTTGCCGGATCCTTCAGCACTATCTTGGGCCTTCTCCTTGTCTCGCCTCTCGTATTCAGCTCTCTGCTTCTCGACAAGCTGTTCAACTTGCCGGCAATTTTGGAGATCATGGCCCTTGGTGCGATGGATCTTGCAATACTGCTTGCCGGAGCCTTCCGGCTTGTCGGCAGCCGCCAAGGCCTGGCAGGAGGCGCACCCGGCAACTTCCTTGCCGGGGTCACCCACTTTGGCTTTCTTGGCAGCGCCAAGGTCGCCGGATCCCTCAACAGCAAGCATGGCCTTGCCTTTATGTTTCTTGTTTCGCCGCCGGCCCTTCTTTGTCGGGGCGGCAGCATCCTCGCCTTCAGAATCGTCCCCTGCGCCAACATCCTCACCGGGGAGTCTCCTTCCCTCTTCAGCTCGAGCACATCTATCTGCCAGAGCATAAAGCTCGGCAATATCCCTGATCTTGTTCATCACCATTTCTTCCCGCATCTTTCGGTTACGCATGTTCTGACAGAACGCGCCGATAACGGCGGCAGGATGAACATCTGGGATGCTGTACTGTACACGGCTGAACCTTTGGATATAATTGCGCAGTGGCTCGCCCTCCTTCTGGGGGATGAGATGCAAATCACTTTCCTGGCCAGGGGTTTGATGGCCTCCAACAAAGGCGTCAACAAACTGATGGCACAGATCTGACCAAGAAGAGATAGAATTCTCCGGCAGATGCATCAACCACGACCTGACGTTGGGTTTGAGCACCAGCGGGAAGTAGTTGGCAAGTATCTTGTCGTCTTGGCCCCCAGCAGCTTGCATCGCAATGGTGTAGATGCTCAGGAACTCCGATGGGTGGGTCTTGCCGTCATATTTCTCCGGGACCTCTGGCTTGAAGGTTCGGGAATTGGGCCACTGGACTCGCCGCAGCTCACGGGTAAACGCTAGACTACCTACCTCGTAAGGCAAGTCGCCTGCGTACCCTGGCGCAGGCTCATCGACAGCAGGTCCTGCGCATTTATCAGATTGATGGCGCGCTTCCTGTCGCCGCTCGATGGTAGTTCGAGCGTCCTCCTTGCTGCGTTCCCGAAGAACTTGACGCTGGTCGCGGCGCATCCGCGGATCGGATGATGCCGTGGAATCATCGTCACGGTCATCGGTCCGCCGGGTCGTCGATCGCCGCTGCTGTCGTGGAGGGGAGTGCACCGTGGTCGCACCACCTCCAGTCTTCTCTCTATCGGCCAGTGCCGGATCAATGGATTGCCGCCGCGAGGGCCCTGCCTGCTGCGGCCCATCCTTGTTGACGAAACCGATGAGGCTCTGGATAGTAGATCGCCACTCCTCCATCTTCTTCGGGGCAGGAGGGAAGTCGAGAAGCAGCTGCGCACGTGCCAAGGCTTCCGCCGGTGTAGGTGGTGGCGACAGGTGCGAGGTACGTGAGGTGCTCTGACTCCTAACGATGTTAGAAGGAGCACCGTCACGATCAAGCGACCGCGCACCACTTCCACCACCAGCTTGGCGTGCATGCTGGGCCTGCGCACCTTGAGATTGACGCGCAGAAGTCCTTTCATGGGGGCGTCCCGAACCACCAGCGCCATGGCGTTGCTCGTCGCGTGCAACCTGTGAAGGCCGCAATGCTTGCGCCGGCGCAGGAGTCCTAGGAGGCGTCCTCCGATCTCCGGAGTTCGCCGCACCGCCCGTAGATAGCACAGCCCCATCTCTGGATCCAGCGGCGCGCGGGTTGCCGTCGCCGCTGCGGACGACGCCGCTCGCCTGGCTTGGATCACCGGAACGCCGTGGAGGCTCTAAACCTCTACCTTCTGCATCTACGCCGTCGCCCGTACGCGAGGGCACAGGCAAAACGGATGTAGATGGCAGCGCCGTTGCGGCACTTTTCTTCTTGGGTGGCATGATGACGAAGATGATGAAGAAACTGAGGCACCGATCACTGGATCAGGTTCATGCAACCTTCTCCCCCTACCTGGCACGCCAAAGATGTCGGCGTACGACACCTATGGGACCGCGTGGATCCCTTCTACGATTCGGCAGGGAGAGAGGTATGCACAAAGAGCAGAACCAACGATCGACGCGGGGCGATTTTACCCAGGTTCGGGCCGCTAATCAGCGTAAAACCCTACTCCTGCTTTGTTTTATTAAAGGTGTTCTTGAGCCCAAGCTCCAGGAGCGCTCGCGATGAACAGTATGTTCAAAGAGCAGCTACGCATGCAGAATGGGCCAGAAGATCATCCTGCCCTATAGCAGTTACCTTGGGCCTCCTTTTATACGTTCAAAGGGGTCTCCACAGTGGCAAAATGTACATACATTGAGGTGTAAAGTAGCTACAGGGTTATCATACCTAACCACTGACGGTTTAGGACAAATGCAATTAATGCACCGTGAGGTGTCCGTTTAGGTGTCCTCATTTCTTGGGGATGGAAAAAGGGGCCATCCCATCAGCACCTCTTAAGCTCTCCTCCACTGGCGCCTTGCCACGCATCCAGAAAAGGGCCCAGAATGCCAGGCTGGTCGCTGCGCTGAAGCGGTGGCATAGTGATAGAATCTTGCCGGGCCCAAATCTTGCCGGGCTCAGATCTTGCCGGGCTCTGCAAGCCACCCCGGCAAGATCTTGCCGGGGGGGCCAAGTCTTCGGTCTTCAGCCCTTATTATCTCCCAAGCCTCTGATTCTTGGTTTGAGTGTCACTTTGACTATTCTAAACTTGTCTCCAATTGTTTCCCCGGCAAGCCTTGCCGCGGGCTTGGCTACAACTGCCCGTGCACAAGTATGGGGTACTAAAGTCCCAATATTTAGTACGCCGACACACACCCAACCAATTTGCAACAAGTGTGTAGTTTCCTTAGCATAGCCGGCTTCTATTGTCAATTTGTTAAGGACTTTAGCACTATTGTATCACCATTGCACGCATTGAGTAAGAAGAATGCACCATTTGTTTGGGGACCTTCCCAAGACACCGCATTCAATGAGCTTAAAAACTTGCTTAGACATGCTCCATTACTTGCCTTACCGAATTTTGATAAAAAAATTGAAGTGTATTGCAACGCTAGTGGTAATGCTATAGGTGGCGTGTTAGTGCAAGAGAAGCGCACAATCGCATACTTTAGTGAGAAACTTTCCAGAGCGCAACTTAATTACCCCATTTATGACAAGGAGTTATATGCTTTAGTGTGATTATTGCATGTGTGGGAACATTACCTTCGCCCTTGTGAATTTGTCATCCATACGGATCATGAGACGCTTAAATACCTTAAGGGTCAAACAAAATTGAATAAGCGACATGCCAAATGGAGTGAGTTCATTGAGTCATTTCCTTATGTGATCAAGTATATCAAGTGTAAGGAAAATGTTGTGGCGGACGCTCTTTCCCGCAAATGCATGCTAGTAACTCAACTTGAATTGAATGTCATAGGATTTGAGCATATCAAAGACTTGTATGCGCATGATGTTTCATTTGCTATTCCTTATGAAAAATGCCTAATGCATACATCTTGAGAGCGATATTATATCAAGGATGATTATCTAATGCGAGCTAACAAGCTTTGTATCCCCGAGTCTTCTCTTCGTTTGTTGCTTTTGTAAAAGGCTCATGGCGGAGGACTTATGGGACACTTTGGATGTGAGAAGGCATTCGCTACGCTCTCCAAGAACTACTTTTGGCCCAAGATGTTTTGCGATGTCTCACGCTACACCAACCGATGCTCAACATGTCGCAAAGCTAAGTCTACCGCTCAATCCCATGGTATCTATATGCCACTTCCTATTCCGTATCACTCATGGGAAGACATTAGCATGGATTTTGTTCTTGATTTGCCACAAACTCAAAACGGAAAAGATTCGGTATTTGTTGTGTGGACCGTTTCTCTAAGATGGCACATTTCATTCCTTGCAACAAGATAGAGCATGCTTCACATGTTGCAAATCTCTTTTATAGGGAAATCTTGAGATTGCATGGAGTGCCCATGACAATTGTGTCGGACCGCGACGTCAAGTTCCTAAGCTACTTTTGGAAGACACTATGCGCCAAGCTCGGAATGAAGCTACTCTTGTCATCGGCATACCATCTGCAAACCGACGGCCAAACGAAGGCCACCAACCGGACACTCTCTACTCTCCTCCACGTGTTGATCAATAAGAACATCAAGGAGTAGGAGGAATGCCTACCCATCACCGAGTATGCCTACAATCGAGCAAGATACTCTACCACCGGCAAGTCCCCCTTCTAGGTCGTCTACGGATTCAACCCGTTGTCCCCATTGGACATCCTACCGCTACCACTACAAGAGTGCATCAACATGGACGTGAGTGCACCAGCGAGCTATCTCAAGAAGGTGCATGAAGATACAAGGCATGCCATCGAGCGCCAAGTACAACGACTTGCGACCAAGATCATCATCATAACCTAGGGTGACACAGAACTAGCTCCAATTCATCAATGCAATGTAGGCATGTATTCCGTATATAGTCATACGTGCTTGCGATAAGAACTTGCATGACATCTTTTGTCCTACCCTCCCGTGGTAGCGGAGTCCATAAGGAAACTAAGGGATATTAAGGCCTCCTTTTAATAGAGAACCGGAACAAAGCATTAACACATAGTGAATACATGAGCTCCTCAAACTACGGTAATCACCGAAAAGAATCCCAATTATTGTCACCTTGGGGTATGTGGATCATAACACGTAGCAGGTGCATATAACTTGCAAGATAGGATAAAGAACACAAAAATATCGGTGAAAACATAAACGCTTCAGATCTGAAATCATGGCACTCGGGCCCTAGTGACAAGCATTAAGCATAGCAAAGCCATAACAACATCAATCTCAGAACATAGTGGATACTAGGGATCAAGCCATAACAAAACTAACTCGATTACATGATAAATATCATCCAACCCATCACCATCCAGCAAGCCTATGAAGGAGCATCATGAAATTGGTGATGGAGGATGGTTGATGATGACGATGACGAAGGATTCCTCTCTCCGGAGCCCCGAACGGACTCCAGATCTGGCCTCCCCATAGAACAGGAGGTGGCGGCAGCTTCGTATCGTAAAACACGATGAAACTTCCTCCATTATTTTTTTCTCGGGAAATAGGAATTTATAGTGCTGAGATTAGGGTTAGCAGAGCCACGTGGGCCCCACTAGTCACCAGGGCGCGCCCAGAGGGTTGGGCGCGCCCTGGTGCCTCGTGGGTAGCAGGTGGCCCCCCCTCCAGTGGGTATTTGCTCCAGTATTTTTATATATTCCATAAAAAATCTCCAAAAAGTTTCGTCCAATTCCGAGAACTTTTATTTCTGCACAAAAAACAACACCATGGTAGTTCTGCTGAAAAGAGCGTCAGTTCGGGTTACTTTCATTCAAATCATGCAAATTAGAGTCCAAAACAAGAGCAAAAGTGTTTGGAAAAGTAGGTACGACGGACACGTATCACTACCCAGGATGGGGTTGAGATTGGATCCGGGCGCTGGAGCTCGAGAGGCAGCAGGCGAAGAGGAATGATAGTGTGGTTTTTGACGTCGCTATCTCTTCACTCTTATATAGGCTGATAAAAGGCCAAGAGTCCCTCTGATGCGCCGTTGAAATCGCCACTCCCCGCAAAAGATATGTCGTTATGCGTACGGGAAGAAACAAAATCTTAATGATATCCCTAAGAAAACGGGCATGATCTCCATTTCGATGGGACTTGCTAATAAGAAGATTGCCTCGGGCCGCGATTTGGGTGAGCAGTAATTACTCGTCCAGTCGTGGGTGGTGCCGCTTTGATAAAGTTGTCAGGCTAGAAAGCATTGTTCACACCTATGCGGCATGCCTTCGTGGTTAAGTAACCTCGCATCTTCGGGCACTGAGTGAGTTCGGCTAGGCCATGGTCGGGGAACGCCACTCCTTTGAGGGGGGGTCCATTGTAACTTTTAAAGGAAAGGAATCTCGAATTGCCAAAGAAGGGGAACACATCTGTCGAGCCAAGGACTTTGGATCCGAACTTGTTTACATCAAGGAAGTCATTCTCGGCGTAGAAGACCGGTTCGGGGGCTACTGACGGTGTCCTAGACTAAGGGGTGCCAATTGAGTCAGCCCATATTCCTCGGGCTATGCCTATGGGCCTCACTCTCCATCGGATGAACTCCGGAAGCTGCACGCCTTGACGTAATCAAGACTACCTCTGCCGAAGACTTGACGTATACTCCAAGACATCTCCTACCACCTCCATGCGACCCCCCTAGAAACTGGCCATGTAACCGTAGATGCCCTACCTGGCATGTATATAAGCCAAAGGGTTTAGCCCATAGAAGGGACTGAATCACAATTACACACCTAGCTCTATGGTGAGAACACAACTTACGATCTCGAGGTAGATCAAGCTTGTATTCGATACATCATCATCAATATAAACAAGAGCGGGACGTAGGGCTTTACCTCCATCAAGAGGGCTCAAACCTAGGCAAACATCATCTCCCTTGTTCCTATTACCACCGATCGGATATCCACAGCTCGAGACCCCCTACCCTGAGGTTTGCCGGCTTTTACACCGACACTCAACCATAGGCTCTATAATGTATGCCATGTTGTGTATCATACCTTATGTGTGCCTTGCCATGAGTCTGACAATGGGGTACAAGAGTGATCCAGGAGTGGATCACTGGACAGCGGTCAGAATTATCCTTAGGTACCTAAAGAGGACTAAGGAAATGTTTCTCGGTTATGGAGGTAATAAAGAGTTTGTCGTAAAGGGTTACGTCGATGAAAGCTTTGACGTCGATCCGGATGACTCTGAGTCGCAAACCGGATACGTTTAGTGGAGCAGTCATTTGGAATAGCTCCAAGTGGAGCGTGGTAGTAACATCTACAGTATTACATAGATATTTTCAAAGTACACACGCATCTGAACGTTTCAAACCCGTTGACTAAAACCTCTCTCACAAGAAAAACATAACCCAGAAGTCATTGGGTGTTAATCACATAGCGATGTGAACTAGATTATTGACTCTAGTGCAAGTGGGAGACTGTTGGAAATATGCCCTAGAGGCAATAATAAATTGGTTATTATCATACTTTCCCATTCATGATAAATGTTTATTATTCATGCTAGAATTGTATTGGCTGGAAACTTAGATACATGTGTGAATACATAAACAACACTATGTCCCTAGTAGGCCTCTACTAGACTAGCTCATTGATCAAAGATGGTTAAGGCTTCCCAACCATAGACATGAGTTGTCATTTGATAACGGGATCACATCATTAGGAGAATGATGTGATGGACAAGACCCAATCGTAAGCTTAGCATATGATCGTATCACTTAAGTTTATTGCTACAGCTTTCTTCATGTCAAGTATCTATTCCTAAGACCATGAGATCATGAAACTCCCGAATACCGGAGGAATACCTTGTGTGCTATCAAACGTCACTTCATGACTGGGTGATCATAAAGATGCTCTATGGGTATCGCCAAAGGTGTATGTTGGGTTGGCATGGACCGAGACTGGGATTTGTCACTCCGTATGACTGAGAGATATCTCTGGGCCCTCTCGGTAATACAACATCATAAAGAGCTTGCAAGCAATGTGGCTAATGAGTTAGTCACGGGATCTTGTATTATGGAACGAGTAAAGAGACTTGCCAGTAACGAGATTGAACTGGGTATGGAGATACCGATGATCGAATCTCGGACAAGTAACATATCGCTGGACAAAGGGAATTGCATACGAGATTAACTGAATCCTCGACATAGTGGTTCAGCCAATAAAAGATCTTCGTGGAATATGTAGGAACCAATATGTGCATCCAGGTTCCACTATTCGTTATTGACCAGAGAGGTGTCTTGGTCATGTCTGCACGATTCTCGAACCCGTAGGTTCCGCATGCTTAACGTTTGATGACGCGAGAGTAGTATTGGGGTATGTGCATTGGTAACTGGATGTTGTTCGAAGTCCCGGATGAGATTCCGGATGTCACGAGGAGCTCTGTAATGGTCTGAAGGTAAAGATTTATATATGGGAAGTTCCGTTTTGGTCGCCGAAAAAGTTTCGGGCATTACCGACAGTGTACCGGGAGTGTCGAAAGGGGTCCACCTGCCCCAGGGGCCCACAAGGGCTATAGGGGGCACCCTGGTCTATATGGGCCAGGGGCACAATCCCCAAGAAGCCCATGCACCAAGAGCAAGGTGGGGGGAAGAGTCCTAAGGGGGGAAGGCACCCTCGTAGGTGCCTTGGGGAGGGAGGAAACCTCCCTAGGCCGGCGCCCCCTCCCTTGGACGAGGGGCCAAGGCTGGCACACCCCTCCCCCTTGCCTCCTATAAATAGTAGAGGGGAGGGGAGGGCTGAACACACCAATCCCTATGCCCCGACGGCAACCCTACCTCTTCCATTACTCCAGTTTCTCCTCTAATCGGTTCCGGCAGCGTTTGGCGAAGCCCTCCCGGCACTGTACCACCACCATCTCCACCACGTCGTCGTGTTGGTTGAGATCTCATCTACTTCCCCTCCCTCGCTTGCTAGATCAAGAAGGAGGAGACGTCATCGAGCCGCATGTGTGCTGAACACGGAGGTGCCGTCCGTTCGGCGCTAGATCGGATTGGATCGCGATTGGATCGTGAAGACTACGACTACATCAACCGCATAATATACGCTTCCGCTTAACGGTATAAGAGGGTACATAGACACACTCTCCCCTCTCATTGCTATGCTTCTCATAGATAGATCTTGGGTGATTCGTAGGAATTTTTTTGATTTTCATGCAAGGTTCCCCTTCAATTCATATGAAGCATATACCCAGGAGTTTTGTTATTCGTCAGTTGGGGGTGCCTGCCACTGCTAGACGGTTTGTGTCGCCATTCTTCGGAGTGTGGACTGGAACGGCCACATCCCTGATGTTCCTCCCGCTGGAGAGGACCCACCACCTGAAGATGGTATCCCTCACCCCCTACACGGTGAGGGACTAACTGTTGAACAATTGTACCAGAACCAACTGGCCAACTGGCTTATTCAGAATGCAGCTCCACCACCACAAGGTCCAGTGAACCAGGCACAACCACCACCTGCAGCAGAGATTTAGATGAATGGTGGTTGGGGTCACTGGCATGTACCCCCAGCGCCACCAGGCCCACCAGCTTTGATCAACTACCAACAATGGTTAGCTGCTGAAGGACTCCAGGTCCATTATGGCATTCACCCCTCCCCATGTAACCTGACTGACAGTCCAGAAGCTACTTGGAATGATGTAATTACTACTTCAGATAACTCATCATCAGATGGTTCTGGGACAGCTGCTCAACTGCCCCTGGCACCATACTTCATCACTGAACCACTAAGATCACTGGATGCTGCTATCTCCATGACCAGAGAAGGGATGCAAATCAACTTGTCTACTGAAGGTGACACTGTTTCATCACTGCTGGTTACTGAATTCATCCCAGTGTTGCAGCTCAATTCATTTCTGTCTAGGACTCTGATGCCTATGATCACCACTTTTGGCCCATGGGCTAATGGCTATGGTTTTGCATATGATCATCTTGTCGTGAATGTCCATGTCACTAACACTCAAGAGGGGTTTGAGTATGCAGCAACCACTGAAGTCTCCTCTAGAGGTTTTGTATTACTACTCACTGTTCTGGTCTGATAAGGCATGAAGGGCCTCTCAATTCCTCTCCCACACAACACTCACTTGGTGGCACCAGATACAGATGAGAGTATGGATCACACAACCCAAGCTAGCAATGTTGGCGGGAGACTCTTTGCAGACCAAACTCAAGCAGTGGGCCTGGCCTCAATCACTGCAAAAGATGGGCCTCTTATAATCCATGGCTCTGGCAGGCCACAGGGGAAGAAAAGCAAAGCCCATGTACCAGATTGCTCCATCAGCATACACCGCAGTGAGAGAAGCAACAAATACAATGGCTTCAAAATCAACCAGCCTTCTGATGCCCGCCAGAAAGTTTCCAAAGTTAAGCCTCGCGTGACACCATCTACTACCACTTATGTCATCATTGAAGAGCTGGAAGAAGGAGAGATCCCATCTCCCACACCGACCCCACTCATTCAGCATGTGGGGGTGCACCAATGTGCCATCCTGGCCAGTGAACTCTCTGAAGATGCACTCTTGGCAATCTCGGGCTCCTCCTATAGCCAAGTCGAGGATGATGGTGTGCCTCGTCCACCGTCTACTTAATTTCCTTTTATGCAATAATGGTCCTTTTGCAGAGTTGGAATGTCCTTTGCTGGAACATTCGTGGTATTAATGTTGATGATAAATAGCTAGCTCTCCGTAATGTCATTACTACTAGTGGTGTTGCTATTATTTGTTTGTAAGAGACTAAAAAATCATAATCTAATCTTGCTTTTATTAAATCTTGTTACCCTAGACAGTTTGATAAGTTTGCATTTATTCCGTCGAGAGGGGATTCAGGAGGAATTACCACTATATGGAACAGTTCGCTGTTTTTAGGCTCAGTTATTTTTACAGAAGATTTTGCATTGGGTATTCGTTTTACCTCCACACAATCCGCACAATCATGGACCTTAGTGAACATTTACGGCCCCTGCCAAGGTGATGCCCGCACAGACTATACCAACTGGTTATTTAACCTCCAAATCCCCCCTAGTGAGGACTGGCTTTTAGTTGGTGACTTCAACTATATTAGGAGCCCAGAGAACCGCAATAAGCCCGGTGGCAGTATCTCTGAGATGATCACCATCAATGATTTTATCAAAACTCAGAACCTGGTTGAACTCCCAATTAAAGGACGCACATACCTGGAGTGATATGCAGTCTGGCCCCCTTCTCGAACAGCTAGATTGGTTCCTGACATCCAACAACTGGACACACACTTACCCCAACACTATGGTGAAACCCTTGGGGAAACCAGTTTCTGGTCACATCCCCTGTATTGTCAACATTGAAACTAGCATCCCTAAATGCAAGATCTTCCTATTTGAGTCCTATTGGATTAGTCACCCAGGTTTTTTAAACATTGTCACAAACTCTTGGAACAAACCAGTACAAGCCTCCGATGTTGCCACTGTCCTCTGCAGGAAATTTAATATGCTGAGATATGACCTTAAATCATGGAGCAAGAATATCTCCAAACTCTCTGTTGCTATTGAAAATTCAAATAGAGCTCTCACAACCTTGGATGAATTGCAAAACAAAATAAACCTAACTAGACCAGAGACAAACTTCAGGAATATCCTCAAAGCTCACATACTCAGACTCCTCAATTACCAAAAGCTATACTGGAGGAAAAGGTGCACCATTAGATGGTTCCAATTTGGAGATGAAAATTCAAAAAAAATCCAAGCCATGGCTTCAGAAAGATACAGGAAAAATCATATTGCTTCACTCTCTGTTACTGCTGGGGAATGTGAAGACCACATTGGAAAGGAATCTCTCATATTCCACACATTCAAACAGAGGCTGGGCACGACATCACACAATGACATGAAACTTGACCTTAACAGGATAATCAAGCGAATAGATGGACTAGAGGAACTGACCACCCCCTTCACCCATGAAGAAATTGACAAGGTGATCAAAGAAATGCCGGCTAATAGAGCTCCCAGGCCTGATGGGTTTTCTGGTATCTTCCTTAAAAAATGTTGGCACGTTATCAAAGAGAATTTCTATAAACTGTGTGATCAATTCTTTGAAGGAAACCTCAACATTGAGAGCATTAATGATGGCTTTATTACTTTGATCCCAAAAAACAACTCCCCTGCCACAGTTGATGATTATAGGCCCATCACACTTCTGAATTGTTGCCTCAAGGGCCTCACAAAACTACTTGCCAACCGCCTGCAAAAACTGGTTCTCAAGATAATACACCGCAACCAATATGGTTTTCTCAAGGAGAGATCCATACAAGACTGTGTGTCCTGGGCATATGAATATATATTCCAATGCCAGACATCCAAAAACCCTATTTCTCTCCTTAAACTTGACTTTGCCAAGGCGTTCGACACAATTGACCATGAAGCAATGCTCAACATTATGAAGAACATGGGCTTTGATGATCGCTGGCTCAAGTGGATCCAATGCATCTTATCCTCTGGAAAATCGTCGGTTCTCCTCAATGGTGTTCCGGGGAGACAATTCCACTTCAAAAAGGGGGTGCGCCAAGGTGATCCATTATCCCCCTTAATCTTTGTGCTTGCTGCTGATCTACTTCAAGCCGCTGTTAACAATGCTTTCCGCATGGGTCAAATCAGTCTACCTTTTGCTCGAAAGGGCCAAGATGACTATCCGGTTATCCAATACGCAGATGACACGATCATCTTCCTATCAGCAGAAGCCAATCAAGCCAACACATTCAAGAACATCCTGACAGACTATGCCACATCCATTGGTCTGAAGATTAACTTCCATAAATCCACGCTCATACCCATAAACTATGATGCAGAGACCAGCTCTTGCATGGCTGACATCTTTGGATGTGTTCTGGGCTCAATGCCATTTACATACCTTGGCCTCCCCCTGGTAACCATGCGCCCCTCAGTACAAGACCTCATGCCCCTGGTTTGCAGTGTTGAAAGGAGACTATTGGCCACTTGGACAATGGTATCTTACGATGGCAAACTATCACTCCTTAATTCAGTTATTACCTCCCTCACAATTTTTGCCCTGTGCACTCTTAAAATCCTCCAAAAAAACATTGAACTTCTGGACAAAATCCGTAGATGTCTGTGGACAAAAAAGACTGAACAAGGAGACAAGTGCAACTCTCTTGCATCTTGGGAAATGGTCTGCCAACCAAAGAACAAAGGAGGCCTAGGGGTCCTCAATCTCAAGATCCAAAGTGAAGCCCTTCTGCTCAAATATTTACACAAATTCTACAACCATGCTGATGTACCCTGGGTTGACCTGATACTGCAAAAATCCCACATGTCGCCGTTGCATGTGGTTCATTCTGGTGGAAAGATGTGGCCAAGTTAATGCCAGCATACAGAGGGATAACCAAAGTTCAGTTGCTTGAAGATGCAAACACCCTGTTTTGGAAAGACCTCTCGATGGATGATGTACTATCTGACAAGTATTCAAGAGCTTTCTTTTATGCAAAGGAGGAAGACGCCTTTGTCAAGAATTTCTGAGCCAGTTCCTCCCTGAGTGAAGCCTTCCACACACCAATATGCCCACAGGCCTTTGCTGAAGTGCGAACCTACAAACTCACACTGCACTTGTTGAACTGAACCTCCAACCAACAGTGCATGACAAATGGGTTTGCATCTAGGGGAAGGGAGACTACACATCTGCAAAATACTATGCCCACTACTTGAGAGACGTCCAAACGCATCCAGCATACATGTGGTTGTGGAAATCAAAATGCACGATGAAAATTAAGGCTTTCTGCGGGCTACTCCTGTCAGATGGCTAAACACAAAAAACATGCTGAATAGAAGGCACTACAACATTGATGATGACCCTGACTGCTTCCTGTGTACCTCCAAAAGAGAGGAGACACTAGAACACATGATCTTCACCTGTGATTTCAGTGTACAATGCTGGAGCTACCATGGCATCTCATGGCCTTCCTAGGGGACAAGGCTGGATTGGATTGGACATGCAAAGATAGCATGGAACCGACCACTTTTCATGGAGATATTCTTCACGGCCTCTTGGAGCATTTGGAAAGAGAGGAATGATAAACACTTCAGAGGAATTCAGCCTAGTTTCACATCCTGGAGAAAAAGATTTATTGCAGACTTCTCACTCCTCACTTATAGGGTTAAGGAGAAAAATAAAGATTTCTCCCGGGGCCTTAGTCATACTGTGACTAACCATGTTGTAATTTGTAACATGTACAGTGTTTACTTCATTTAATAGAAAATCATAGTGAGAGACTCTCTCACTGTTTCATGGTCAAGGAAAAAAGAAAAATAAATAAATTATCCCACATGTGAAATATATCTGTCAATACAAATATATCTGATCAAATCAATTTACTCCAGATCATAACCCATGTCCTAAGCTTCACGTTGTGATCCTCAAATCATGCATATTTTTATTTTGTCATAAGCGACCGTTGTCACGTGACATAGTTCCTCGACCTGGCCAACAACCATGGTTCATAGGAACTGGTATTTTCTTCCGTTGCAACGCACGGACATTTATGCTAGTAATAGAATAAAGAGCGATCGTAGCTTCTTCCCTTTGCATCGTTTTTTTTTTAACATCAGTACAGACACAAGCGCTCATATACACGCGCATACACTCACCCTATGAACGCACACACCAGCATATCATCTTGAGATTTACGAAGTCACCGTAGACGTCTCATCGTTGACGGTCTCCTCCCACTGAAAGCGCATCGCCGGAAATCCTAAAATAAATCCAGGAATAATGCGAGCATCAGGATTTGAATTTTGGTGGGCTGGGAATACCACTGTCCCTCTAACCATCCAACTACATGTTGGTTTGACTGTTGGTTTGCCTCAACCGAAGGAAAAAATGGATCCTAACATAAGAGGACCCACCACCTGCAGAGAAAGCTAGAGTCCTGATATCCAGTCCAGCACGTCGTAAGAGACTAGAATTGCATGGACTCTGTCTCTGCAGTTGTATTGTATAGGACATCTTTGTTCCTCGGAGACTCTGTGCATCAGACTCAAACGGATCTGCCTCCTACCCCGTCTTCTCCCCTCTGATCTGACCCTTCTTCCTTGGCCGCCATGGACGATTTGCCGCACTGCACCTGCGAGAAGACCCAGTGCCTCCAGCGGTAAGTAAGCCACCGGCGACGCCGCCGCCGTGCTCTTACGGTCCTCCTCACCGAAACCACATTCACATCACATGCATGCAGCTACTGCCATTGCTTCGAGGCCTGGGTGTTCTGCGACGAGGGGTGCTCCTGCCAGGGCTGCCGCAACACAGAGGACAACTCCGACGAGGTGGATGAGCGCGCAGAGTGCATCATGAAGAAGAAGCCCGACGCCTTCAAGCCCAAGATCATGGCCGGCGATGGACGTGGGCTGCAGCAGCAGCAGCAGCAGGTGGCAGGGGTGCACGTCAAGGGATGCAACTGCCGCAATTCTGAATGCAAGAAGCTCTACTGCGAGTGCTTTAAGGTACGTACATACTGACGTGTCCTCTGCTTTCATATATTTTGCCTTGCATGACTTCATGTATTGCCGGTGCTCGATCTAATGCTCGATTTGCGGCTGTCTCGAATCGAAGCACGGCGTCGGGTGCAGCGACAAGTGCCAGTGCACAGGGTGCGCCAACACGTTCGGAGTGAAAGGCGGTGAGTGCATCGATCGCCACACATCTATTCTCTTCAACATGATAGCATTATACATTTATGCTCAGTCGTGTTCTTGCATGATCAATTGCCAGCGGCTCAATCACATAGTGACAGTCCTGAAGGAACATCTGGCGGCTCCGGTGAAACACTTGCCGGTTCGAATGGACCGTCCGCAATCATCGATGACGACATGGCTTCTCAGTCGACAGAAGCAAGCATCATCGACGATATCCACATCCCCAGCGAATTGAGTCACATGGATGTTGATCTTGATTCACCAACTCAAGCCCTGGGGTGAGTTTTATTTTCAACATCCTTGTCAAATGCCATTGCCATCTACTCCTGCGCTACTGCTATGCTGAGCGGAGTGAAATTCCAAAAGAAAAAAAAATCGAATTGGTAAGTTTTGGCAATAATATGAACAAGAGGAACAATGAAGATGGGCTATTGTTGCCAACAAAAATCCCAATCGATGCCAAATTATGATCCAAGTTACCAGACTTTGCCGCAGCAAACTTTTCCATGCAAGTTTGATGTGATAAGTCTTCTTTGTGATGTATTTACACCTGCTCCACCTCCACGGCTTGGTTTATTTCATTGGACTAACATGCAAGTGACAGTTTACGGTATATGGGATGTGTTAGCATTCTAATCATGTGTTCCTTTGTGCAGTGACAGCGGCCTCGAGGACATCATCTTCCATTCAGACTTTCAGCACAATGTTGATTCCCAAACACATCAGGGGTTGGCGCAGCAGGCCGATGGATCGCTGAGCAATGACGCAAACTCCCTACTAGAGCAGGGCCCTTTAAAAACTGACACTTGTGATCTTCTCCACCATGGTAGCCAGATCAACAAACTCGGTGGAAGTTGATCTTGATGAAGCTGATGATCAACCTAAAACCATACACCACTTGAGATTTGCTCAGTATATGCTATTATCTTCCAAATAGCCACAAATTAGTACATATATGGTTATTATCTTCCAAATCTTTTCCCTGAGAATTTTATGAATCTCTCTGGTGTGTTTTGATGATGATATGACGTGACGTGAAAAGTCTACACTGGACTGATATAGAAGTAGAACACAAGCATATATTAAAAGCTATCGTCATAAATTACTGGTGTGGTCAATCAAAACAAACAATATAACTGGGTTACAACTCTTACTAGTACAATATAAGTGTAACATGAAATTCAGTAGTGAGGACTTATATATCAACACATGCCGGTCGTGATCTCTTCATATGATTAACCTATATATATCAACCTTCTCCTCCTCTATAGTGTCAATACTTTTCTCTCGTGTCATGTGTCAGCCACCAAGGCACAAGCTTCTCCACTTAGCCGCAAGAGCGATCAAGCCCGAGCCTTGCCCTGAGCCACTTGGAGACATCGTCCATTTCCTCAGGGATGGTGTGATGGCCCAGTCTGCACAAATGACATGATGTCAGTAGTACTAAATTTCAGAAGAAAAATACGAGAGCATGTGGAAAAAATGTGCATGTCCATCTGTAGTACCCGTTGTAGGCTTTGAAATTCAGGTACGAAAAGCCTGAATTCCGCAGAAACTCGGCCGACCTCTCGCCGTTCCTGTACGTGACCACCTCGTCACCTGCGGGAACACAGAGAAGGAAATGACCCATTTTTAGTAGAGTAGTAAATTTTACTCCAATTCAGAAGAGATTAATTTAGCACATCGGCTGCAAAACAATAGCATTGCTAACCTCTTCCATGGCCAAGCATTATCGGCAAGGCAGCAGCCCTCCTAAAAGCAGTCTGTGAGCTCTCAATCTTGGTCCTCAGGGTCCTGAACAATATTCGAATATGAGCTTAACAGATACCAATATTATCAATAGCATGACTATTTTTCCGTCCAAAATATTAGAGTCGGACCTGGAGCAGGGAAGCCAGCCGCTCAACCCAATGATGGCGCTGAGGGTAATAGGGTACGCAACACCGTTTGAGAACCTTCCATGAGCATAACATGCGGCAGAGTGGAGCGCAGTGGCAGCTCCCATGCTGAAACCGCCTATCCCAAGCCTCACTGGAGATCGTGCGCTATTAGCATTAGTAGAGTAATTTTTACTGTATTTGCTAAATAAATAAATAAATGTGGTACATTACATGTAATAAAAAAAGAAAAATTGAGATACCATCATAGGGCTCGGACGATAGCAGGTTTGCTATGTGTGCGGCGGATGCGTCCAGCCCTTGGACGTCGTCGGGGCCGTCAACCGAAGTCTCCTCCACATCGAACCCTGTTTCATTTCAAGTATGCAATGCAACCATGGTCATTTCTGTCCCCGATCTTGTATGATATGTAATTAAGTTGAGAGACCTACAGGCTGTACATGGAAATCCACCGAAGGCCGCTACGGGCCGCGTTGGCGCCGTAGGGCAAATCCATTTGACCTGCACGGAGATGCACAGAGGCCGTTAAACTTAAATACAGTAAGAAGTTACACTTCTTCTTCGGTACAACCCCCTTAAACACATTTACGAACCAGATCTGTCCATACCCCTTCATAAGAAAGGGTAGGATGGTCCTTTTACAAAGTACCAAAAGAAAATTGCAACCAGCATGTATCCAATGAAGAGGTAGGATGGTCCTTTTACAAAGTACCAAAAGAAAATTGCAACCAGCTTGTATCGAACACAAGACCTACTGTCCTATTAGAAACAAGCTGAACCACTAGAATAAGCCACCAATCTTGACAAATATGCAGCGCCTTGTTTTAAGAATTATGACCAGCGACATATTTGAACATTTTTTTTGGAAATTTGAACGTGACTTTTTTTAAACGCGAACATTTATCAAAATTTTCAGTGCATAGCGGACGGCTAAAGCGTGCGGAGAATGTCAAGAGAGGGCGGGGTAGACCGAATTTGACATGGGAGGAGTCCGTTAAGAGAGACCTGAAGGATTGGAGTATCACCAAAGAGCTAGCTCTGGACAGGGGTGCGTGGAAGCTTGCTATCCATGTGCCAGAGCCATGAGTTGGTTGCGAGATCTTATGGGTTTCACCTCTAGCCTACCCCAACTTGTTTGGGACTAAAGGCTTTGTTGTTGTTGTTGTTGTTTTTGTTGTTGAACATTTATCAAAATTGTACACAAAATTTTGAAAATGAAAAAAAATCCGAAAAGTGGAACACATTTTAAAACTTCGAACAAAATTTAAAAAATGAGACTTTTTAAAATTTCAAAGAATTTTTTATAACACAAACAATTTTAAAACACTAAACAGTTTTTTGGAAATTTGAACTCGGAATTTCAGTTTTTGTTCTCATTTTTTAAAAATTGTTCAGAAATTTAAAAAGTGTTCCATTTTATCAAAGATTGTCAGTGTTTTCAAAAAAATTGTTTGCAATTTCAGAAAAGTTCAGAGTTTCAAATTTTGCTCGGATTTTAAAAAAATGTTCGTAATTTCAACTTTTGTTCTCATTTTTCAAAAAATGTTCATAATTTCAAAATGTGTTCCATTTTTTCAAAGATTATTCTTTTTGTGTAAAATTGTTCGCATTTTAAACTGTCACAATTTATAATAATGTTCGCGTTAAAAAAAGCTGTGTTCAAATTTTCAGAAAAACGTTCAAATGTGTTGCTTTGCATATTTCTATATATTCGGCGCTGCTTAATGTTCAAGGAAGTTGGTGTAACGTAGTGGTTTGGCTCTTTGGTATTACCACGGGAGGTCGTGTGTTGAAGTACCTATTCCCGCACGCTGTTCTTTTTAGGAACAGTTTTTCTACCGTTTCTCTAGAGGCTGTTGGGCCGGCCCAGTTGACTGCTCGGTGTACGTTCTGTGTATATACAAGCAACAATCATGCATACGAAAATACGTACAATCTGTGAAAAGTCCATATTGCCCTTTATATGTTTTGTGAGGGGGATTGTACTGAAGCGGGACTCAAGTAGTTATTCTGAAGAGGATAACTCAGCTTGAGAGTTCAGATAAGCTTCGCTAATTAATTAATCCGAAGATAACAAGAACTGGCTATACATATACTATTGTGCTCTGGGGAACAGGAATTAGGAATAGGGTTGTGGATGGGTGTTCAACTTACATTATCCAGCGGGAGATTGCCCAGGACCTGGGACCAGCTGCACAAGACGAAACCGTGGAAAAGGAACAAATTAGGCCTCCATAAATTAATTAATTAAAAATGAATGAGATAAAAAGTATTGCAGCTAGTCATCAACTTGTGTGGATATATAAGTTTTAGTTCACGTTCCTCTTGCAAAACATGCACTTGCATATATTCGACTGAATGAATGACGCGTGTGTACAAGTACTCCATCAGAAAAGAAAAGCGGTGGATAAGAGACAGGTGAGGAAGGAATAATCAATGTGTAGTGGTTTTGGTTGTGGCATATGACAAAATGGGGTCGACCCCATGCATACGTGCCTTCACACCTCCGCCATGTCGTGCCAGGCGTGCGTGTCGTGTGTCTAGCTAGCTAGCTAGGACAGGTCGCATGCATTCAGACAGGAAGTGGCTCAAGCTTGTGCTTGTATCTCTAGTACTACGTATCTAGCTAGCATCTATTCCTACTGAGGACAACAGGAGCTAGTAGTTGATTTGCAGCTGAGCTTGGAAGATGACATGTCACTCGTGCCTCTCGGAAGAAAACCAAAACAAAACAGAGCAGAGCGCAGTGCAGCATGGAGTATGTATGTATGTATGTATCCAGTAAAGTATATATAGGAAGGAACCTGTTTCCGTTGTCGCCTATGCCGTGGAGCCACACAATGGTGGCCAGGTGTCTCCCCTTGGGCCTCACCACATAGGTCCGGCCGTACTCTCGACGGACACCGCGGGCGCCTGCAAACCATCAACAAGGTCGGTCGGTCGGTCCATCTTACTGAAAAACGTACGGCTCGAGTCACCGTGGAAGAAGCACAGCAAGACAAGTGGCGTACGTACCGGAGGAGCTCATGGCGGTCACGTACGCACGCACGGTGATCGATCGATCGATGATCAATCAGGTGAGCTGGTCTGCTGGTGGTGTGAGAGAGAGGAGAGAGAGAGAGAGAGAGCTTGCCCGGATGCTAACTGAAGGAGGCATGCAGAGGTATTTATAGAGAGCCCCGCCCCGGATGGCCGACGCGTGGACGGCAATCCAACGCCCGCTTGCCCTCGCCTTCCAATTCCTTGGTCCTGCCACATGACGCACGAGCGGGTCAGTTCCACGCGCTCCTCTTTCCTCTCGCTCAGCGCCACCACAGCGCACAACGCACGGCGCTCGGCTCCAGAGCCAACCAAATGAAATCCTAGATCAGGGCCTCTTTCAGATTCTAAAAACGCTGAAGTTCATGCGATTGAAATGTCATGCTCATTTTAATCCTTCAGAATTTTGGGTTGTTTGATTGCATTGTACGCAAAAGAAAAACAAAGGATTCTTTCAAGGAGGTTTTGACTGGATGCTAGAAATCTTATGGAAAATAGTACCAAAAAATCCTTAGGAAAAATTTCTATAGGATTCAATCATATGAATCAAACAACAAACATAGGAAAATTTCATAAGGATTCTAGTGCTCCAAAATGCATACATGGGCGTACGTAATAGTAATTCCTCTGGCCCAGGTCACAGCAGAATATATGCATCCTTTTCTTGGCAGTGGAGAGGGAACCCAGATATATTTAGAAATATTACTTAGGACCCTTTTGGCCAATTCCTAACCAATTTTTTTATCTTTTTTTTTTTTGATAAGGCGTTGTAATGTCCACTTGTTTGGCATCACAACTCCAGAGATTATATATGTATAACATCAGTGCAAATAACAAGGAATAAGCATAAGCACTTCTTTCTTTTCTTTCCCCCAAGAAAATACACGTAAACTAAAGGCGATTAATGTCTCACACTCTCAGTGCTAAAGGAAGATTCTTCTGAGAGAAACCCCCATATTTTGCAGGAAAAGGCTAAACATTTGGCACCTATTCTTGCACCACAGGCTAGTCGTTTCTCACATTATTATTGTAAAACTGCCATCAAAAGCACCAACGCAACTATTGGTCTATTATTATTGCACGGCGACACGGGAACTATTGGTATTTTCACTAGTGTTTAAAGCTGGGTTCAAAATAATCAGTATTTTCAATACAATTTAGGACACCGAACTGAAACTAAAAAATCAGCCTTTTTAGTAAAATCTAAGGTGCGATTAGACACTGTACTGGAAGAAAAACAGTCACAGAGTAAATGTCAGTATTTTCAGTTTAAAGCGCAGTTTGACAATGGACTGAAACTCAAGAGATAAAGTATGCAGAGTAGAATTCAAAACGCAGTTCAGCACTGGACCGAAACTCTGAAAATAAAGTATTTTCACTAGAATTTCAGGCGCCATTCAGCACGGAACTGAAACTCTAGAGATCAGAATGACAGGTGATAAGCATAAAGAGGCTTCTGGAGAAAATACTAAATTTAGCACAAAAATAAAACACACAGCAGATTTTTTTGCAGCGGGCTTTTTTCCCTACTACGGTGGCACATGAATTATCGTTATTTTCAGTAAAAAAAAAATAAGGCACAATTAGACGCGGAACTGAAGCTCAAGAGGTCCAGATATGGCAAGTGGTACTGCCTCATTTGCTTGGCAGATACAGTGTAGAATTCTGCAGACTGCAGCAAGGAAGATTCCAGAAATATCTTTGAGGTGTGGACAGTGAAGGTATTGTCCATGAAGGTATTGATTCTGCAGTACAGCAAAAAGAACTACTCAACACAAGCATGTAGTACAGGTCAGTGATATAACCGACAGTAACAGGTACCTGTAAAATTGTGCATTGAGAGGAACTACAAGAATCTGTGTCGAAGAATTTTTGAACTTTTGCTGCTTTTCCTCCGTGGTAATTACATCTCCGTTATAAAATATCATCACATTTACACCACCGATCGGCCGGAATATTCCTCAGCAGCAGCATTTCCCCCCCTTTGAGGTCAGCTTTCATAACAAACTCTGCTATTGTCGCGTTCTGCTAGCAAGAAAGGGGGGCCACTTTTACAAATGGCGCAGGGTAGCTTTCAGAATTCAGAATAGTGGTAGGCTTTGATCCCCTCTCGACGATCCAAATTTATAAGGGATTAAACAAAGCCCTAAGTCAAATCTAAACTAACCGCCAAGGGTTTGTGATAGCAGAATAATGCAGAGGATTTTCACCTCATTTTGCTTCTTGTGTCAGTGCACTACATACAGAAGGAATCATATGCACTAGCTCTGCATCTTTCTATCCACTGAGGTTAACTATATTGGGGGGACAGCTCAGGCTAAAATATGTGGGCTAAATGTGATTTTTGTCCCTACCTTGCCCAAGAGAATAGGAGCCGCAGAAGGGCTGTGAAGTTCTGTTATAGATACATGGTTATGAACTGCCTAATCTTTACTCCTTGCTAGAGATTATAGGCCATGATTGTGTTGTGTCATAGGCCTTGGAGACTGCATATTCCTTATTTAGCACATATTTCTTCTAATTTCATACACTCATCCTTCCAAAACGTGAAGCATCCACAAAGTTCTGTTGAAAGAATATATTCTGAAAACTAGGCTGCACAAGTGAAAGGTCAACAGTTGTCTTTACCCAAAAGTTTACACATTTTGTCGGCTACTAGGAACAGGAAACAATTTGTTTTTTCAGTTGTGTGGAACATCCGGTGTGACTACAAACCTAGTAGATGTACATATGGGTTTTTTGTGACATGATAGCTTTCTTAGTAAACATCACCGTTTCACATATGACATATTTCGATAAGATTCAGAACCGTGCTGGTTTCAAGTAAAGCTTCTGATGCCAAAGTAAACAGGAGTATGTAAATTATTTCATCCCTACGACTGTCTAGAACCCATGATTTTTCACAACACTTCTTGCACAGTACTACATATGATATTTATCTGTTTATGTGTGTCTGAAATAAATAACAACACACTACATACTCATGCTGCAGCACAGTGTATTTCTTACATGGAATATTTCTTGCAGGGAACATTTCTTAATTCTGAATTACATTCCCACGAGCAGCGAATGTCATTAGGTACGGTCCCCTAACTGATCACCTCCCACTGAATTAAACAAGGTAAAGAACAATGAATTACAGTTTGAATCGAGTCCATATCAAGTACTAATTAACAGAAGTCAGCGACCAAAATGCAACAAGGAATAATGCAAAAATAAAGAGAGATCTGAGGCCACCAATTTCCCAGTAAAGAATAATGCCATCTAAATACTCCAAAGCCTCCAGTGGGTTGCAATCGCCACGATCTCACCTGAAATTCTTTAGTAACCCGTTCTGTACTGTCTTTTACTACTTAACTTTGTGGTTTTATTATTTTCTATAAATTCGTAGTAGTGAATCAGTGTTTACACTTTGATGCAGAACTTGTCCTATGGCGAATCTTCAATAATCTGGAACATAAGTCGTTGTTTGACAAATGTACTTGCATATGAAGTAAAAATAGAATATGAGATCAAAAGCTACAAACATAATACTTTTAACTTTAAATCAAGCTTTCACGTGAGTACGTATAACAAAGTTTTTTTTTTTAAAAGGGATTTTATTCTGTCCATGGCTGCAGCCACTCTATGTTCTCTTTTGCCGCCACACATTGTCAGCATTCCATGAGTTTAATCTACAGACAGAAAGCTGCCATTACAAGCTTCATTTCTTGTTGCAGCAAATTGTTTGTCTGGGTGCACTGGATTGGCAAAAGGGACCAGACAGAATATGATGATGATATATGTATGAAATGATAAATATATCGTGTGCTTTTCTTAACATGGAAGAAACTGTGCTGTGCGTGTGTGCACAGCTCCATTACCTGACATATTCGAAAGCAAAGGGGGATGGAATTTTATCTATTGAGTTTCTGGTATGGCTTCTCTCCCTAAAAAGAAAAAGGTTTCGACATGATATGCTACAACTTCATACCATGTTGCAATGTGTGGCTATATGCAAAAAATGAAAAGTAGGCAACATGATATGCAGCACGAGATTCCGTGGGAATTTCTCGTGTTTCTTTCCGCGGCCATTTGCTGTTGATCTGAATTCTGAACCAGCAGCGCACTAGCTCAAATCTTACGGAATATGGGAACCGACCCAAGCATACTAATCTTCTTCCGTCTCCCCTTCTTTTTCTTTGTGGAAACACTCGGACGATGGCATGGTGTAACATGGCAGTGCAGACGAACGGTGCACGTATTGGCACCGGCGAAAAGTTGATGCATGCCTGCCTCAGCAGCTGAGAAATCAGTGTGCTGTGATGGTGATCGACAGTGACAAGCTCGCAGGATGAACGTACCTTGCGGGCATCCCATCCGTGTCCGTGGGCTGGAAAGCGGAAAAGCCGGGCCAGGGAGGAATAACATCGAACAGCTAGACGGCACTGTTGGTGAAACGGACGAACTACGTAGAAGACAGCTGCGGCCCGATATATTCTCCATTTTCACCTCGGAGTTGAGAGGGGCCCTGCCTAGGCAGGAATCCATGTGTGCGCGCGTGTCGCCGTTGTCTTCGCCGCCGCCGCGGCAGCCGATCTGGTCCGGTGGATAGGCGGGCAGGGGCAGGGGCAGGGCATTTCATTTGCTCTCTTCTACGGCCGCCGTTGGCCTAGAGCTAGGGGGCATACCTTTTCCTTTTACGGGCAGCGACCTCTGCCGAATTCAGCGGCGCCGTCGCACTCGACTCATGGGCGGCTTGTCCACTCCGCTCGCTCGGCATCGGTTCTCACCGTTTCCCTTACGAGATTCTTTCACCACGGCGCCAACGCCATTTATTGGGCTCACATCGGGACGTGCATGTGTCGGTACTTGGTGGCATCTGCAGATCTTGCTTGCGTACGTAGTGAATTCCGAGCTCCTTTTTTTTTTTTTTTTGAGGGATGCTAGTTGGATGTTGTGAGTTTGTGAGTTGAGAGTTCACAACATATTGTGTGAAAAGTTTGAGCTGGATATTTATGCAGCTTATTATGTTATGAGTTTGGGTTGGCAAATACCACTACAAAGAAGATATCGCCAATTCTTTCTTATACCACAAACATTACGTCGACTAACTTTTCCTTGTATCGAAGATTCTTTCTTTTACCACAAACATTACACTCTACTAACCTTTCCCGATGTAAGGCTATATCTTAAGGGAATGGTATTTTATGGCAAGCCAAGTGCACATTCGTAGTCTCCATCTTAACAAGGGTCCAGCATGAAACGCTATACGTACTCATTAGCTTAAATAAACTCACGCAGTTTTGTCACACAATACCAGAATCAAAACAACATACTCCCTCCGTTCCTAAATATAAGACCTTTTAGAGATTCCACTATGCACTACATACGCAGCAAAATAAGTGAATCTACTCTAAAATATGTCTATATATATCCATATGTAGTCCGTGATAGAATCTCTAAAAAAAAACTAATATTTAGGAACGTAGGGAGTAGAAGTCAACGAGTGAACAAAGAAAAACTGGTGCCGTCTCATCAGCAAGGCATGGATGAGAAAGCGTTAACAGAAATTTTGCAAACTGCACAACATAAATTCTTGCATGATTGAATTGGTCAGGTCCATCACACCCGATGGCCACTCAGTAGCAAAAGTAAAAATTCTCTGCAGTCATCTCTTATTTGATGATGCTCCATAAGACATGCACTGGACAAATCTGAAAAGAGTTTTGTTTCCACAAAAAAACCTAAGGCGAAAACTACCGCCTGCTTGATGGCCAAATGTATATTCATAAACAAGGATGCCGTGGAGCAGTCTGGTGCTTAGAACGCATAAGCGAAATCATATGCCTCATAAAATTCTTATTTTCAGAACCACGAGGCATCCTTAGTGGTGATGACCATCATCATCGTCATCATGCCCATCTGGATTTCCACCATCACCAATGACCTTAAGCTGCATAAATCAAGCAGCAAAACGTCTGTTACAAAATCAAATACACCAACATAGCTTGGCAGCTGACGCTATGTTTTATCAAGACAAACTAGTCATCAAATGCATAAACTGAATTAAAATTAATATGTGAATTACCACAAAGTATTGTGAGCAGACTGGGCATTCATGCGGCTCATCTTTTTTCAACCAGAACCATACGACATCATGCTCATCCTCTGCAAATAAACCAACCACAATAAGTGTTATACAATCCTTGCCACATCTAGCAGTTTAGAGCTCAGATGAACCAGTTCCACAACAGCGTACCTCCTTCATCACCAGGGCAACCTACTATTCTCTTGTCAAAATAAGACTCAATGAAAGCTGGTGCCTCCTGCAGGTACAGAGTCGAAGTGAAATGAACAATATGGCAGGGAACTGGCACTAAAGTTGACAAGAAACAATGGATCAATTCCTTAGGTTCTGAACATATAGTCAAACAATAATTTATCTTCTACAGAATGAAGAATGCATCCACATACCATAAACCACCATGGCAATGCAATGGAAACTGTAACTTAAAAATTCTGGAACAGTACAAAGACACACGCACACAAAAGGAATATAGAGAACTTGTCAGTTCCCACTTTCCTTCAGCAAAAGAAAACAGACAAGGAAAAGGCAGACAAACATCTAAGTATAGATTAAAGGTCAAGTGAACACACAGAATTAGCAGATAAAGTAAAAGGAATCTGCTACACGAGGTCAGCATGACCCATCCCTCAAAACCAACATATCTGTAGTAAATTCATGGAAGATGTCTGAATATGCACATAAGTTCTGGTAAAGTCTGAACTGACGGAAAATGGATTTGCATAAATGCTCATACTCAATTCACTCAAAAGACTAATATCTCTCCGGTCCCAGGTTATCTGAATTACACAACATATTCAAGTTTGTAATGCAACACGCCAACACCATAGCAGCCAGATTCACAGTTCGCGATTCACGATCGTCACTTTATCTGAATCGAGTTCAATCTTCAATGGGGGTATACATCTCTGGTTCACAAATCGAATATGGGATCCGTAAATCATGAGGTAGGGTACATGGTCATACAAATAAATCACAGAAAGATGCAGCTATAATAGTTAGGGCTGGCCCAAATATTGTATCTCTCTCTCACACACACAGCCTTCGTTCAATTCCATTGCTTTCTTTCCTCATTTAACATCTACTCCCTCCGTCCCAAAATAAGTGACTCAACTTTGTACTAAATGTCACTTATTTTGGGACAGAGGGAGTATATACCACCACCAAAGTCTCAGCGCATTCTCCCCTCTTCCCTACCTCTCTGAGATCCAGCCGCCTCTGCTCGTCTCTCTCTCTCTCTCTCTCTCTCTCTCTGAGAGCTCCTTGCCCTAACCCTCCCCTCCCCCCCCCTGTCCCTTCCACCAAGAGAAGAGAAGAGTGCTGTTTCTTGCGCTGAGGAAAAGAGAAAAGTTAGGGGAGAGGGAGCCACTGCCACCAGTGCTGCCAAGGTGACTTGGGTCGTAGTTACTGTTCTGAATTCTGTTTCTGTGGAGCCCGTAGTGTGCTATTGCAATGTGTCATGTTCGCTGGAATTGTGTGTGTGCGCGCGCGCGTGCTTTACTGTGATCAATCAAACGCAATTTGCTGTTCAAGCCATATACACCTCTGTAATTGGGTCATCAGCCCAGATTTATCTGGGTCACATAACCGTGTTCAGAACTAGCTTACCGAACACACTGCGATTAGGGTGTGTTTGGTTGATGCCCACACTAGCCTTACCAGATGTTGGCAAGAGTTGGCTTGCCAATTTTTTGACCAAGGAATTCCTCACCGTCATTTGGCCAACTATTTGGCAAAAATCTGCGAGAGGAAGGGGTGTACACCCATTGGCAACCAAAATTTCAGCAACAAAGTAAACAGTGAAGCAGCAAACCAAACAGACCCTTAGTGATTCGGTTTCTTATCCTAGATTCCTGGTAACTAGGGGTGGGCATTCGGTCCAACCGAACCGTTCGGTTCGGTTCTACGGTTAATTAAACAAATCGGTTTCTTTACATTGATGACCGATCCGTCTCCTGCAAAATCACTAACCGAGCGTTCGGTGCACCGAGAAATTCGGCTCGGTTTCGGTGTAAACCGAGTAGTACACCCTTGCCTCCCCCGATCTAGAGCGTCTCCTCTGTCTGGTCGCCATTTGCTGGAGCTGTGGGCGGAAGGAGCGCCGGCACACTACGGCAGTGCCTCTGCTGCCGATCGTCCTTCTCCTGGAGCACGAGCGGCAGCCGTCGCCGTTTTCGTTGGGATGAGGAGCAGAGGCCGCGAGTCGCGACATGAGCAGAGCTGCAGAGACGCCGCATGTGGCTTGAAGGCGAGGATGACGGGTGCCACTCACGAAGTCAGGAGCAGTAGAAGGAGAGAGGAACGACCCAATCTGGCTGGATGACAGCTAGGTCTAGATAGGGGACTCCTCGAGAAACAAGCCATTTTTTAAGCAACCACGGGAGGATTCCTGAAGCCTTTAGCTTATGGTGGACAGCTGGGTCATGTGTAAATGAGCTTGGTTATATCGACGAATAGCTGCAGTTGGACGTTTTCTATACTTTTCTTCGGTACATCGGCCAGTTCGGTCAACCGGTGATTGACACCGAAATCACCGAAACAAATTCGGTTTTCTAAAACTGACAACCGATTTTCTAACCCAAAATTCGGTCATTTGTTTTTTCGGCTTCGGTCCTGGTTTTTTCGGTCCGGTCTTCGGTCCTCGGTTTTTTGTGCCCACCCCTACTGGTAACTATGGTTTATCCCGTGTAATCAACTAAATTTGGCACAACATGTTCCATTCTGGAAATAGTAGATATAAAATATTACATTGCAACTCATATAACAGAAAATATGAATCAGCGGGCTTGCAGTAAGAGCCTTAAGAGATTTACAAGGACATACTATGACCGGTATTCACAACCTTCTGCTTGGAACAGAAAACAAGCTGTCAGACTAAAGCTGAGTTTTCATACAAGTCATGATTGTAGAAACTGTACTAGCTGGGGGAGACATTAACTCTTGTGTAATGACTGTATGAGCCAGGACTAAGGGCCTGTTCAGAGTTCTCTAGTGCCACCAAATCATCAACTCCTGCTCCCGATTTCGGAATCCCGCTCCTCGTATGAAAACACCGAGCGCTGTTCCGTTCGGTTGCCTTGCTCCAGCTCCCGGTTCATGGCATGGGCCAACAGCCCAATAAAATAGCATCTGGCCTGTTCGGGGCGGATGGCAGGCCAGAGCTTTGAGCCAAACAAGTAGCATCTCCCTGAATTCTCTATCTTCCAGAACTTTCCGATCAAAAAAAGGAAAACTACCAACTCCGACCTGTCCCTGGATAAGAAACCCCAACGGCATATATCTCCGGCTCCCGCAGGCAGGCTGCTGCACAAGCAGCTCCTCATGACAGTCGACTGAACCTCCGGGCACGTCATCACCGCCGCGACAGCCACCACTCACCGCGCCGGGTCCACCGCGACCGTGCTCACCAACGTCTGTTGTGGCCCCACTCCTAACCGGGACCTCCAGCCTCATGGCCGCTGCCCCCTCTAAACGGGTCCTCCAGCCTCGTGTCGACTGCTGTGTGCCCTCGTTCGCCAAGGTGCCCGCCGTGCACGGGGCCTTCCGTAGGGTGGCACAGGGTGAGGCTGGGGAAGGACTCTGACAGCGAGATCTTTGATGCTGCTGGCTGGAGAAACGGGCAAGGTGACGGAGGAGGCTACTGCTGGCCGTACAGCTTGTGTGGTCGGTGATTCAATTTGCAGCCTAAGCGCCACCTAGGTGAGGTCCTGCGCAGGGCAGGATCACCAAACATGCCTCAGCTCCGGAAAAGATTTGCGGCAGCGACGGCTGCCTCAGCGCCAACATTGTGGGCGTCCTTGGCCATTGTGTGAAGAGCAAGAGGGGGGGGGGGGGGGTGAGAGGGATGTGTGGCTTGGAGTAGGTGGAGGCAGATGGGTTTGGTTCACATCACAGGTGGGGAGAGAGAAATCAAACATTTTTTCCCACTTATTGGTGGGACTGTGTGTAATATTCTCCAACAGCGTGACTCCCTGCTCCGTATATCCCAATTTCTGGTGCTCCGCGATTTTGTACTGTTGGACCTCTGCGCTCCACAGATATCACTCCGTGTAGCTGGACCGTACGGGCAGGCCACGCCCGCAGAGTTGGCAGATCTGCAAACCGGAGGGTTCCCAAAGAGGGCCTAACAGCTTTTAAATTACACTGCTTAATAGTGTAAAGAAATCAGGTTTTCAGCCCATTATATCTATATATATTGATATATATACACATATGCAACCACAAAATGCATAAGATAATGAGTGAATACTTAACGCCGTAATAAAAGAAGTTTAAGGCAACAAAGATCCTTCTAATGTAGCAATTTCCCGTGATAAGGTTAAAGCCTTGGTCATAACTCATAAAATCACATATTAACCAGTGAAGCCAGGGGTAAATGGCGATCATTTGACCGAACCACACGAAACGACCATTGATGCTATGGTAGACAAGGAACAAGGAAAAATTAAACACAGCAGCCATTAGATAGAACACCCACGAGTTTCTACACCGATGGATGATGGAATATTGATGAACTGCGCGCATAAACAAATCTCCAAAGTGCATCAGGACATCACAGAACATTACTGGAAAGATACATGCACAATACATCCCACATTCCCACTCAATTCATTAAACTATCAATCAATAAGTTAGTCACCAAAGAGCTACCATCAACCTAAGCAGAGCAAGGATGTATGATCCCATTTGCCATATTAAGAACAAATCACAGACAACCAAGATAAATCTAGTATCAACACCTCACCTTGGTACCGAAGGGACCGACAGGAGGATCCATGTCGAAGCGCTTCTTCCCCTGCAAAACCACAACCAGATCGAGAAATTACAGCCCATTCCAAGGACAAATCCAAACGGGGCAGTCCAGCCGGAATCTCCAAACCCAAGGCCCAATCCATCTCACCTGGAGTTCCGCCTCGAGCTCCTCGCGCTCCAACCCCGTGGCTATGGGCATGACGTCCTCCACACTCGTCCCTGCCGCCGCCGGCTTGTCCGCTGCAGAAACACGCCAATCCACCAGTCGATCAGCACCAGGAACCGCCAGGACAACGAGATCTGGGGAGGGGGCAGTCGGGCCTTACCGGAGAGGAGGGGCCCAGTGCGGCGGAAGGCCGCGACCGCCGTGGAGAGGGGAGCGGCCCTGGCGCTGGCCGGGGAGGGGGCCGCGCCGGCTGCGGCGGCAGCGCGGCGGAGGGCGGGGGCTAGGGTTTGAAGGCGGCGCCACATGGTGCGTGCGTGTGCTCTCAGGTCACGGCGGCGGCCTCCTCGGGGGAAAGGGAAATGGAGTGGGGACGCGAGCGAGAAGGGCAGGCTCGATTTGATCTGACCAGAGAGGGCGGAGGAGGTCAAGGACAAGAGGAGGGTATGCGACCTGTGGGGGGATGGTGCGTCGAGGTCCGTGCGGGCTGATGGACGGACGGGATCCAAGGTTGGACTGTGAAATGAGGGGAGAGTGACAAGTGTTCGAGTCCGCGGTGGCGCCGCCTCTGGCGTACCACCTACCTAGGAGAGTTGCCTAAAAGAAAAAGAAAAAAACCTACCTACTAGGAGAGAAAAAACACTTTTGTTTTTTAAAAACACTTTTAAAATAATGAACTTGTGGCACACTTTGTTGAACTCAAAACCGTAAACAAATATAAGAGCGTTTAGATTAGATCACTACTTTAGTGATCTAAACGCTCTTATATTTCTTTACACAGGGAGTACATCGCTATCAAGTTCAGCTAAGAGGAATCAGGAGGATCATCATCCCAAGAAAGTATAGACTCTGAATCAAAAGACTTCTTAGCTGGTGTGTGTGACATCTTGTTTGTCTCTCTTGGGCAACTAGATGACTCGTTGCGTCATTGGCGGAGCTACGTGTTAACCAAATAGGCCATGGCTCATCCGGCCTATAGCAAATATAATGGAGATTGGAGGATAAATTGGGTCACGCCGGTAAAAAATAGTTGCTTTGTTTGTACTGGCCCGCCCAGGTTTGCTGATGTAGCTCCGCCACTGCGTTGCGCCATTGGCGCAAAGACCAACTGCAAGCTGGAAGTTAAGTGAATTATTTGAGGTATTTTTTTTGGACTGGCTGCAAATGATCATGTTCGTGTTGTGTTTCTATCTCACCTGGTGATGATCATCACCCATTGCTTTCTTTGGCGACACATAAGACTTTGCTTGAGCAGGTGAGTGGACTCTGGATTATTTTCTCGATGCTCTGTCCTCTCTTGCCGTAGGCCAATAGAAGCATGCACAATAGGACTTGCTCACCAGGGTCCGAGGAACCGTGTGGTGCCCGCAAGTGCCAGCATGAATCTCATGCAGGAGTTCTCGGCCCTCCTCGGGAGGAAAACAACGTTGGAATACACCTGTAATATTGTGTTTATACAGCTCTTCGTCGTGCTCGACATAAGCGTTAGCTCGGCGAATGATGCGTCGGGCCTTCGGCACGTCCTCGGGTAACTCCTTCCGCAAGATGTAGGCCAGCATGGGCCTGACCCGTGTTAGGATAACCGTGTGGTTTTGTAGCCACGTGGCCGACTGTGGCCTCTCGATCAAACAGGAGCCATCCACCCGAATTCACTCCGATTTTGGATGTCACTTGGACAGGTTGATTGGTCTGGTCATCTCGGTTTGCGGTCCTTTCGTACTCCCTTTATTGTTCGGTATAAGGTTGTCATGTGGTTCATGGGTCACGTTAGCGGCCAATGGCATGGTTGGCCGGCCTTTTGTCTGCTTTGGTTTGCCTCCTTTTGCTTGGCTCTTGATCAGGTGGAGGCTTGATCGTTTCGTAAGGTTACTGTTCGGTGTATCATTTTGCACATGCCTAATTATTTTCCTATGCATTGGCCCGTTGCGCCATTGGGCAAAGACCAACTATTGTTGGGGTAGTCCGTCAAGGAGCATCACATGACCACATGTTGCCCAAGGTAACACCAAACCAGACGAAGCAAGCAACAGGACCTCGACCCGAACCAATTACATCTAGAAAATTAGGTGAACTATTTTAGTTACCCTTTTACCGTGCATAAATATGACTAATTGAATACAATTGTATGGCGAAATGGTAACTGCCCTGCCCAGTCTCTGAAGACGGTGAGCCGAGCACACCCTACAAGGTTCGATAGACATGTCTGGGCTACCTCTTGCATCTTGGCCCGTACACGGCGGCTTGGCATGAGATGAGACGGACAACGCCTCTTCTTGTAGTTTGTGCGGAAACTCTCTTCCCCTCTTCTGCATTGTTATGGCAGTATGAAAGGGTTGCCACAGGGCTTGTTGGGAAGCTAATTGTCAGCTTGCTTCGACTAGACATCCAGGGTTCACCTCTGTAAAGAACCTCACGCAGCTGAGTGTCCTGATGGCATGCTTTGGGACGTGAGCCTGTCCTTTGAGCATTGCGATGTGACCGGACGATGTGTTTTGGGACGTCTGTCTGGGCAACTTATGAACAACATATTTTATGAACGACTAAAAGAGGGACGAGAAATAAATGCAACCAGAACTTAGGCGGACTACTTGAATGATGTTCGTCGTGGATTTTCTGCAAGTGTCATGTTCGTATTGTGTTTGTATTTGCCTTGTATTTACTGACGTAAAAAATGATGATCGATTCCCATATCTTTCTCTCGCAATACGTAAGTCGTTTGCTTGAGCGGGTGAGCCTAAGATTATTTTTAGTACTCTACCAGATGAATAGAAAACCCCAACACACTACCCATGGCCAATGACATGAACCATCGTAACCGGGCATCCCCACTCGGAACCACATGAGCAAAGGAAACCAGGTGATGGTGTCCTGGATTAGGGGGTACCCGCGACGTCGGTCTGTCATCGATGGGTCGGGCCGAAGACCACCGACAATCGAAGATTGGGCCATGATCACCATGGCCCTCGGCGTACTCAAGATGGAATCCCCCAAAGACTTGGCGTACACTTCAAGGCGCGTTCAAATGATCGGCATGTTATCCCTGGTTGTAGCCAACATACCTCTAACCCTAGATACCCCCAGTGCCTATATAAGCCGAGGGGTTCTAGTATATAAGCCGAGGGGTTCTAGTCTATAGAGGCAAGGTTTTAGAGATTAAAGCTCACACATACAATCTCGAGGTAGATCCAGGGATGGAGCTAGGAATTTGGTATGGGGGGCGAGTTCCACACTTGAGCCCTTACAGACTAATGAGCATCGGCCCAGCCATGAAACATATAGCCCGTGAAGAAGGTCTAAACTGAAATCATGTCTCCTTGATGTGAACACTAGAAGAACACTACCAAATTGTCCATCTTTTACAACAAAGTTTCAGTTTATAAATTTATATAGCAAAATTTGCTACACTTTACTATAACTAACTGGTTCCAATCCAATTTTCGTGTCCATCAATCAACGATCATTCATGTTAGGCAAAGAAGTTAGAGATTGAAGTTGATGAGAGGGGACGTACCATGAAGGCACAGAGGACGTGATGCATCGTAGAGCACTACAACTGGACTTGGCAAATCCGGCCCCTCAAACGCCCGCGGATGCATATGGATGGCCCCCCATATCTCGTGCCTGACATCCACATATCTCAAATCCGGACTCTCAAATCCATGCAAATCCATGCACGTCCGTCATACACACCAATGTCGCACGTAAATAACAAATGTTGGTACCAAAAATACATAATTTTTATTTTAAGTGCACAACTCAAACATTAGCTCTTTGGTTTCCATTGTGGGTCCATATATTCTCCACATGATCATTGAGTAGATGCGTGTGTGCCTGATGATCTCGAAGATTCTGATGCAGCTGTAGAAAGTTCATAAGCTAAGCTGCATCTTGATCTTCCAGGATTTGAACTTGTTCTCCAGGCGCTTCAAAATAATTTGTTTGGGCAACACCATCACCCTCATCCTCGACAATCATATTGTGCAAAATAACACAACATATCATGAGCTGCCACAAAGTTTCTGATTCCCACATCATTGCAACTCCATGAACAATTCCCCAATGAGCTTGAAGCACTCCGAATGCCCTCTCCACATTCTTCCTAGTTACTTCATGCATTGTTGCCCTGTGGTTCGGATATTGTCTTCACAAACGCCGCCCATTGAGGATAGATGCCATCAGCAAGATAGTATCGCATGTTTTAGGCACGGCCGTTGACGGTGTAGTTGCATGGCGGCGATTCTCCATTACAAAGCCTCTTGAACACCGGAGATCGTTGAAGCACGTTGATGTCATTGTGAGAACCCGGCATTCCAAAGAAAGCATGCCAAATCCGTAAGTCATGTGATGCCACTGCTTCTAGTATGACGGTGGCCTCTTTGGTGTGACCTTGATACATTCCCCGCAAACCTTTGGGGCAGTTCTTCCATTGCCAATGCATGCAATCAACTGATCTGTGCATTCTTGAAAACCCTCTGGCCTCTCCAATAGCCAACAACTTTTTTGTGTCCTGCACATTTGGTTCTCTCAAATACTCTGCTCCAAACACCTGCACCACGACGCGGGCAAACTTGACAGTAGTCTTCAGGCATGTGCTCTCCCCGGTCCTGACCATCTCACCAACGACATCTGCGGCAGTACCAAGTGCAAGCATCCTTAGAGCAGCCGTGCATTTCTGCTTAGCACATAAAGATAGTTGACCGCAACAATCCCTTGTGAGCTTGAAGTAGTCATCGTGTGCCTCCACTCCCTCCACAATGCACAAAAACAATGGTTTTCGCATGCTAAAGCAGTGACAAAACCATGGATCATCCGGGAAAGTTGGGTTCGGACCAAAGTAGTCTTTCTGCAGTAGCCGTGCTCCGGACACCCTATCCCGATTGATCACTCTTCTCCCTTTGATTGATCCCTTGAAGTTGAGAATATGCTCCACTTGCCGGTCCATTTCCTCTTTGTTAGGCCATATTTCTCTCTAATAGTTTTGGTGATTGACGACAATGCTATTTGCAGACTAACCGTGTGGATTGAGCATTTCAGATATTCTTATATATGGAACAAGATGATTTTATTCCCCTCGGTGGTAGTAAGTGAACAAGGTTTTTGGCACTTCTTTTTCTGTGGATTTGAGTCATAGGAAAACCGTACTATTAAGAGGGGGTCCACTTTGGAAAGGTTAGGGTAGAATCAACACGTACACATACTCATATACACCCACTAACCATTTCGGCATCATGGAGGAGTCCACTGTTTTTGCTTGGCAAGTTTGAAGCACTCAAGCAGTAGTACCTCTCTGGTCCATGGTAGTACCGCTTGGTGGTACTGCCGCTAACCAGTCCCGTACCCACTACCTCTTGTTTTGGGCCTTCTGTTGGCCCTCCCACAATTAACGAAAGTAGCACGGTAGTAGAGCGACAGTACCACTTATTGTGTTACTTCCGCATTCTACTGCCCCTGCCACTACCACTTTTTTTGGGGCTTCTGTTGCCCTTTGCAGCTTTCATAGTACTAGGGCGGTAGTTAACCTGTGGTACCGCTTCATGCAGTACTATCGCTCTAACGCCACTTCAGTACCGCTGTTCCACTGGGCCAAGCAATCCTAAGCGATAGTACTGCTCGGATGGATGGTAGTACCACTCAGGCAGCACTACCGCTCTAGTACTAGTGTACTCGCTGGCATCTGGCTGGTACTGCCGCCTGAAATGGTAGTACTGCTTTACTGCGGGCTGAGCATAACGGTTGGATATTTTGTCTCACTATATAAAGCAGGTCTACCTACCTCTTATCCCCAAAGCTCCATTGTTTCCCTAAGCTCCATTTTCGCCCGATCTCTCTCCCTGGCCATCAAAACTTGTTGGTCTTCTAGGGTTTGGAGGACAGGGCCTCGATCTACACTTCCACCCAGAGATATTTTGATTCCCCCCACTAATCCCTTGTGGATCTTGCTACTCTTGGGTGTTTGGCCACCCTAGACAGAAGAGGTCACCTCAGATCCACACTCCATTGTTGTCGTGGTTTTGTCACGGCAGATGTCCTCGTGAAAGGACTTAGTCGTGAGGCCATCGCCGCTAAGTGATTGCTTGAACGGGGTTGATCGGAATAGAGAGACAAGGGTTTACCCAGGTTCGGCCCCTCACGGTGGAGGTAAAACCCTACTCTTGCTTGATTGATATTGATGATGATGATCTCGATTACAAGGGTGCAACTTGGCTAACCTAGTACCAGAGAGCTTGTAACTTAGTCCCCTCGGCTCCAGGGGATCCCCTTTATATATAGGTTGAGGCCCTAGGCGTACAACAGAGTCCGGGTTGTATGTTTCCTAATTGTCTTGCTTCCTAAGTAAGGAAACTTCAAGTGGCGACTTGTACCTCCGACGATGAGCCGGCGTCTTCTAGTACTGGCCCATGAGTCGGCCCACTTCTCAAGCCGCCCTGTAGGAATTGAGGTCTTGAACATCTTCAGCCCATCTTGAGTCCCGCTACTTAAGTCGCCATTGACATAACCCGGCCCAATCGTGGCGGGTCATATCGTGGGGTTATATCCCCAACATTAGCCCCCAGATTGATTTGAATTTATTCATGTCAATCTTCAATCTTTATGAATATGGCGGGTCATCTTCCTGCCTTTGAAAATGGCATCATGCTTGATCCATATATCCGGCTTAGAACACTCCCACACTTGTCATTTTTTCATGTCCATGAACCATGATATCATCTTCCGTAAATCCAGGAATTCCATCATGACATCACAAAGGATCTTTGCTAATATCTGTCTATCCCGAAAACCGAGGCGTCCCTTACTCAAAAAGTTACTGCCCCTCCTTGATTTTTGCGCTTACCTCTTCTCCTTATTTTCATTATAAATATGCCCGAAGGCATTCTTATCTCACTTTTACCTTTCCATCACCTCGCGTCTTCTTCCTCGCGCCGCTTTGCGAATAGAGCCCAACCGCCGTGCGACCTCGAGTGCCCCAGCGACGTCAACTGCTCCATCGTCCCTGCGCGCGCCGCCGTCGACGCCATCCAAGACCACCTCAAAGCTTCCGCCACATCTAGGTATGTTGGAACACACCTCCAGATCCACATTAACCCTATTGTAGTTCATCGGAGTTCTTCGTTGTTCATCGGTTCTCCACTACTACTGCTGTTTAGATCTAGTTTCCAATGATTTCCTTATAGAAATAGAGAGGCGCTAGTCTCAACTCCATTTTTGCATCTAGGAGCCTCATATCCCCTTTAGAATCCGTAGGTAGGCCACCCACTGCTTCCTAGTGCTCACCTTAGGTTTAGCAAATATTTGACCTTTTAGACTATTTTGTAGATCTGTTATTGTACATGCCTCCGACGGAAACTTATTTGTCCAACACTTAGCTGAATATAATCCTTAATTTTAAGATAAGCCGCCTCAATCATTGTTGGCTCGTTTATGCATATAACTCGCCAGTTTGTAGTAATCATAGCTGTACTTTTCTTAGGCCGACTTATGACTTTGGCATCTCATTAACATTTGAGTATACAGTTGACGCGCCCTTTACCTTGGTTGTTTTATTATGTCGCTGGTTCATCATGTGGGAAAAACTTGGCGACTTGTTGTTCGTAAATGACCCCCATCCATATTTCTCTGCAGTATTTAGTCTTTGCTTAGGCGACTTATCATGGCGAAAACCACAACTTGTAACTGGGCGAGTTCCCAAGTCTCCAAGCTCATGCTTGATGATTTCGTGAGTCAAGGTTTACTGCCGGCTCAAGAGGTGATTGGCTGGCAAGCTCCTGGCACAGAAAGTATCCCTCAACCCGGCCAAGGAGAAGTGATTGTGTTCACAGACCATCTTATCAGAGGCTTCACTCCACCCGAGTCAAAAAAAATCTGGGATGTCCTCAACTTGTACAATCTTCAACCTCAAGATCTCGCCCCAAACTCCATAGTCAACCTATGCAAGTGTCAAGTCTTCGGCGAAGTTTACTTACAGACAGAAGCAACCGTCCCTATCTTTAGGGAATTCTTCTATATCAACTATCAAACTGAATGCGTATATGGCCCTAGTATAGAACTTGGCGGGATCTCAATTCAAAGGCAGAGAAACGTTCCTTTCCCACAAGCTACCCTGCCGAGTCATCCCAAAGGTTGGAACAAGACCTGGTTCTACTGTAGGAATACTGCCACAGCTGATGAGAATCCTTTGCCGGGTTACAGACCTGGTCGTCTTGATAATAGTATCAAGTACCCTGGCTGGGCTTCTGCAGAAGAACATGCTCAAGTCGCCCACATATATCCTAGGGCGAGAGCTTTACTAGCCAATGGCTTAACTGGGGTTGATTTGACCCAATGCTGGGCCAAATGGAGGATTCAACCCTTAAGCCGTCGTGGTGGCTTAATGTGCACTTATACTGGCGGCTTAAATGACGTGCAACGCTTCAGTCATGCTGACCTGCCGGCTGATGAAGTAAACAAAATTGTGAAGAAACTGCTAGGGGAGCCTCAGGAAGCCTGCAACAAGACAGGACTTAACCCCTTCTATATTCAGAATCCTGCACCTCCAGTAAGTATGCTTATAATCATTTGTCTGGTTCGTCAATCCTTTTCTTAACTTGAACTCATTTGTTGATCTTGCAAAAATTTGTGCAGGCCAATTCTCCATTCTGGAACAGGAAAAAGAAGAAAACTCAAGTGTGCAAGTCTAAGGCTGCCCCGGCTTCGAGAAGAAATAAGCCGGCTATTGCAAATGAACCGGTAGCCGGAGATGAGCCGCCAATGGCTGATGATGAGTCAGAGGTAGAACTTGACTCCCTCGGCTGTCTTTTTATTGAACGTGTTGATGCCTCCTATTCTCAGGATAACACCGAAACAAGTCGGGCTAGTGATGCTGAGGTAATTTCAATTTCTTCCGGCTCAGAAAACTTGCCTCGAAAGAAAACAAGGTGGGTCATTCGAAAAGTAAAGTTTTCTCACCCTGACGCTTATTTGGATCCCAAATTTCTTTTGAAGAAAACCCAGCACGAAGGTACTTCGAGACGCCAAACCCGGAGCGGCTCTGGAGAGCTGGTTGCCAGTTTATCTAATATGCCAAATGCCCGCAAGCGACGTACAGAGGTGCCTCATAGCCCAACATTATCTCTTCCTCAAGCGGCCTTTTTAGACGACCTCTTAACCCTTCTAACTCAAATTATCAGGAGTCGCCACCATCTTTTGGAGGTTCAACCGGTACTCAGCTGCCTCCATTTACCATCAACCAAGGGTAAGTGCCTTAAATGAGTCATGCTTCACTTATAGCCATTACTTTGTACCTTTGAATATATTCCTTACGATTGCAGTGCCCAAGCCAAGAAGAGGAAAACTGGCGAGTCATCTGCCGCCCCAACTGTCAACGAGACTCAAGATCTTCAGCAGGGTAACCCGGAAATTCCGGTTACTCAAACAAACTTGGATGACCCTGACGACCCACAAGTATAGGGGATCAATCGTAGTCCTTTCGATAAGTAAGAGTGTCAAACCCAATGAGGAGCAGAAGGAAATGACAAGTGGTTTTCAGTAAGGTATTTTCTGTAAGCACTGAAATAGTTAGTAACAGGTAGTTTGATAGCAAGATAATTTGTAACGGACAAGTAACAGTAACGATAAATAAAGTGCAGCAAGGTAGCCCCAATCCTTTTGTGGCAAAGGACAGGCCAAAACGGTCTCTTATAATGGGCAAAGTGTTCTTGAGGGTACACGAGAACTTCATCTAGTCACTTTCATCATGTTGGTTTGATTTGCGTTCGCTACTTTGATAATTTGATATGTGGGTGGACCGGTGCTTGGGTGTTGTTCTTACTTGAACAAACCTCCCACTTATGATTAACCCCCTCGCAAGCATCCACAACTACGAGAAAAGTATTAAGATAAAATCTAACCATAGCATTAAACATTTGGATCCAAATCGGTCCCTTACGAAGTAGCGCATAAACTAGGGTTTAAGCTTCTGTCACTCTAGCAACCCATCATCTAATAACTATTCCACAATGCATTCACTTAGGCCCAAAGATGGTGAAGTGCCATGTAGTCGACGTTCACATGACACCACTAAGGGAATCACAACATACATTCATCAAAATATCGAACACATATCAAGTTCACATGATTACTTGCAACATGACTTCTCCCGTGACCTCAAGAATGAAAGTAACTACTCACAAATGATATTCATGCTCAAGATCAGAGGGGTATTGATGACCCACAAGTATAGGGGATCAATCGTAGTCCTTTCGATAAGTAAGAGTGTCGAACCCAACGAGGAGCAGAAGGAAATGACAAGCGGTTTTCAGCAAGGTAATGTCTGCAAGCACTGAAATTTTAAGTAACGAGTAATTTGGTAGCAAGATAATTTGTAACGAGCAAGTAACGGTAATGGTTACAAAAGTGCAGCAAGGTAGCCCAATCCTTTTGAGGCAAAGGATAGGCCAAAACGGTCTCTTATGATAAGCAAAGCGTTCTTGAGGGTACACGAGAATTTCATCTAGTCACTTTCATCATGTTGGTTTGATTTGTGTTCGCTACTTTGATAATTTGATATATGGGTGGACCGGTGCTTAGGTGTTGTTCTTACTTGAACAAACCTCCTACTTATGATTAACCCCGTCGCAAGCATCTGCAACTACGAGAAAAGTATTAAGAATAAATCTAACCATAGCATTAAACTTTTGGATCCAAATCAGTCCCTTACGGAATAGCGCATAAACTAGGGTTTAAGCTTCTGTCACTCTCGCAACCCATCATCTAATAACTACTCCACAATGCATTCCCTTAGGCCCAAAATATGGTGAAGTGCCATGTAGTCGAAGTTCACATGACACCACTAAGGGAATCACAACATACATATCATCAAAATATCGAACACATATCAAGTTCACATGATTACTTGCAACAAGATTTCTCCCGTGACCTCAAGAACAAAAGTAACTATTCACTAATGATAATCATGCTCAAGATCAGAGGAGTATTAAATAGCATAATGGATCTGAACATATAATCTTCCACCAAATAAACCATATAGTAATCAACTACAAGATGTAATCAACACTACTAGTCACCCACAAGTACCAATCTATAGTTCCGGTACAAAGATTGAACACAAGAGATGAACTAGGGTTTGAGAGGAGATGGTGCTATTGAAGATGTTGATGGAGATTGCCCTCCCCAAGATGGGATAGTTGTTGGTGATGATGATGATGATGATTTCCCCCTCCGGGAGGGAAGTTCCCCCGGCGGAATCGCTCCGCCGAAGGGCAAAAGTCCTCCTGCCCAAGTTCCGCCTCGAGACGGCGGCGCTTCGTCCCGAAAGTCCTCCTCTTATTTTTTCTAGGTCAAAATGACTTATATACCAGAAGAGGGGCACCGGAGGTGGGCCAAGGAGGGCACAACCCACCAGGGCGCGCTTGGGCTCCCTGGCGCGCCCAGGTGGGTTGTGCCCACCTGGTGGGCCCCCTCTGGTAGTTATTTGCTCCAATAATTCTTATTTATTCCATAAAAATTCCTCGTGAAGTTTCAGCTCATTTGGAGTTGTGCATAATAGGTAACCTGACCAGCTGCCGGAATTCTCCCTCTTTGTATGAACCTTGCATATTATGAGAGAAAAGGCATTAGAATTGCTCCAAAAAGCATTATTATGCATAAAAACATCATAAATAATAGTAGGAAAACATGATGCAAAATGGACGTATCAACTCCCCCAAGCTTAGACCTCGCTTGTCCTCAAGCGAAAACCGAAATCGAAAAACATGTCCACATGCTTAGAGAGAGAGGTGTCGATAAAAACAAAATACGGACAAAGAAGTATCATGTATATTATTATAACAACAACCAACTTTAATATAAAACTTTATCATAGAACTTTTTATCATATAACTTCTCATGAACAAGTAACAATTCATCATAACATCGAAGTATAAAGCATAACCTCTATTGAAAACCAACAAACTATGTTCTTAGTCAACTTTGCAACTACAATTCATCATCTTTTCAGGAAGGGTCACGTATCGGAGCCTTTTTGGCAAGTCCACATACTCAACCATCATATAGTCTTCTATGATTGCTAACACTCACCGCATGCACATGAGCAAAACGTTTCAACCGGACACATAGAAAGATAGGGGCTTAAAGTTTCGCCTCCCAACATACTCACCTCGAGGGTGATGTCAACAATAATAACTCATGCTACTCATATCCAACTGGATATATGTGCCTAGATCTTTCCTCACCACATGACGCTTGCCAAAAGAGAAAATAAAAAGGAATAGAGAGAAGAACTTTGGCTCTTGCATAAAAGTAAATACATAAAAGTAAAAGATAGGCCCTTCACAGAGGGAAGCAGTGGTTGCCATGCGCTTATTTGTTTGTATGCTCAATCTCTTAGTGCAAAAGAACGTCACGTTATATTGCCCCTTGTGATAGCAACCTTTATTATGCAGTCTGTCGCTTTTATTCTTTGCCATCACAAGTTCGTACAACGCTCAATTTTCTCTTACACTAAATGATCCAACACTTTTAGAAGCAATTTTTATTGCCCTATTTGCACCGATGACAACTTACTTGAAGGATCTTACTCAATCCATAGGTAGGTATGGTGGACTCTCAAAATAAGATTTGGGTTTAAAGGTTTCTGGATGCACAAGTAGTATCTCTACTTAGCACGGAATTTTTGGCTAGCAAAGATGGGGGCAAGCACCACATGTTAGAGGATCTATGACAATATAACTTCTATGTGAATATGAACAAACATAAATCATTATGTTGTCTTCCTTGTCCAACGTCAACAATTTTGGCATATAATATTTTGATGGGGGCTCACAATCACAGAAGATGTCCAGGATAGTGTATTTGCATGTGAATCTTCTCTTCCCTTATTAATTCTTTCATGAATTGCATCATTGACCAATGCTATGTTTGTCAATCTCCAATAAAATTTTCTACTTATACTCTTCCTTATGTGATGTCATTACTTACCATAAAATTAGCATATTATCCTTTTCATTTATTTCCTTTCTTTTTATTGAACATGAAAGTAAAGAAAACAAAACTCAAACTAGACTTTATTATATATATCCTGCACACGATTACAAAGATAGATCACTAAGCAAACACTCGAAAAGAAAGGATCGAACTAAACTTTTATTCATCTAAAGCAAAAGATAATTATGGATCGAACTAAACTTTTATTCATCTAAAGCAAAAGATAATTATGGATCGAACTAAGATAAGTAAAGGCAAAAGATAGTGGAGGTGATACGATACCGGGGCACCTCTCCCAAGCTTGGCACAAGCCAAGGGGAGTGCCCATACCCGATTACTCAATTTTCCTTTGGTGATGAAGAAGGAGGTGGTGGTGATGAAGTAGAGGGTTTGTCTTTCTTCCTTAGCTTACGCTTGAGGACGGAATTTTCCTCCTTTAAATCACCGATCTCCTGCTCGAGCTCTACTATCCTTTTGCATAATTCTTGCTTGTTTTCCTGCAAGAGACGAAAAGGGATAAACTGGACCTTAGGTTTCTTTGCTTTGCTAGGGAGACTTGATTTCTTGAATTCCACGTGCATGTCCCCAGGTTGAGGCAAGGGAACTTCAGCTTCGTCTGAGCTTGTCTCCTCCTCCATTTTAGGGTCATAGTCTTCTTCTTCCTCCGAAGTCCAGCTATAGTGTTCCACATCCCCATAAACCTTGGGGTTCGCGATATAATCAACAATATAGCTCTCACCCTTCGAGTCTTGGGATGACATATTTTCAGATCTGTCAGGAAAACAGCGAGAAAAGAAAACAGAGGATTTCTCCGTGATACGATGGTCAATAGGTTCGGGGGGTATATAAAGATTTTTTTTATCTTGGGAAATAAGCAAACGGAAGAAAAACGGAGTCCGGAAGGTACCCGAGGTGGGCACAACCCACCTGGGCACGCCTGGGCCAGGCGCGCCCTGTTGTCTTGTGCCCACCAGGGTCACCTTCCTGGTAGTTTCTTATTTTCCTAATTTTTAAATATTCCAAAACTGACAAAAAATATTTTTGCGGATTTTTTGGAGTCCTTTTACTTACCGTATCACGTACCTCCACCTTTTCAGTTATTCTGGAGTGTTCCGGAAGGTTTCCTTTATGTGTTCTTCCGATATCATAGTTTGGATAATATTGCTTTCAACATTAATGGGCGTACCTGAGATGTAATGTTTTATTCGTTGCCCATTAACAACCTTCGGGTTAGTACCTTCGGCATTATTTATCTTGATGGCTCCAGATCGATAAACCTCCTCGATAACATAAGGTCCTTCCCATTTGGAGAGGAGTTTTCGTGCAAAGAATCTGAAATGTGAGTTGTACAAAAGAACATATTCTCCAACTTTGAACTCACGCTTTTGGATTCTTTTGTCATGCCATCTTTTAACTTTTTCTTTAAATAACTTGGCATTTTCATAGGCTTGGGTTCTCCATTCATCTAGTGAGCTAATATCAAATAACCTCTTTTCACCGGCAAGTTTGAAATCATAGTCGAGTTCTTTAATTGCACAATATGCTTTATGCTCTAACTCAAGAGGCAAATGACAAGCTTTTCCATAAACCATTTTATATGAAGACATACCCATAGGATTTTTATATGTTGTTCTATAAGCCCAAAGTGCACCATCTAACTTCTTAGACCAATTCTTTTGGGACCTATTGACAGTTTTTTTGTAATATTAATTTCTCTATTGCTAAGTTCAACTTGACCACTAGACTGAGGATGATAAGGTGATGCAATTCCATGGTTAACATCATATTTAGCAAGCATTTTACGGAAAGCACCATGAATAAAATGTGAACCACCATCAGTCATTAAATATCTAGGGACTCCAAACCTTGGGAAAATGACTTCCTTAAGCATTTTAATAGAGGTGTTGTGATCAGCACTACTAGTTGGAATAGCTTCTACCCACTTAGTAACATAATCAACAGCAACCAAAATATGTGCATACCCATTAGAGGAAGGAAAATATCCCATGTAATCAAATCCCCAAACATCAAATGGTTCAACAGCAAGAGAATAATTCATAGGCATTTCCTGACGCTTACCAATATTACCAATTCTTTGACATTCATCACAAGATAAAACAAACTTACGGGCATCCTTGAAGAGAGTAGGCCAATAAAAATCAGACTGCAATACCTTGTGAGCAGTTCTATCTCCCGCATGATGTCCTCCATAAGCTTCAGAGTGACATTTCCGTAGGATTTGTCCCTGTTCATGCTCAGGTACACAACGTCTAATAATACCATCTACTCCTTCTTTATAAAGATGTGGGTCATCCCAAAAGTAATGTCTTAAAACATAGAAGAATTTTTTCTTTTGTTGGTATGTGAAGCTAGGTGGTATATATTTAGCAACAATATAATTGGCATAGTCAGCATACCAAGGAGTGTTATGAGAAACATTTATTGCAGCTAATTGTTCATCAGGAAAACTATCATTAATAGTTTGTGGGTCATCAAGAATATTTTCTAACCTAGACAAGTTATCAGCCACGGGGTTCTCAGCTCCCTTTCAATCAGTGATATGTAAATCAAATTCTTGTAGCAAAAGAACCCACCTAATGAGTCTAGGTTTAGCATCCTTCTTTTCCATAAGATATTTTATAGCAGCATGATCGGTGTGAACAGTCACTTTAGAATCAACAATGTAAGATCTAAATTTATCACAAGCAAACACAACTGCTAAAAATTCTTTTTTAGTAGTAGCATAATTTCGTTGAGCACTGTCCAGAGTTTTACTAGCATAATGAATAACATTTAATTTCTTATCGACTCTTTGTCCTAGAACAGCACCAACAGCATAATCACTAGCATCACACATAATTTCAAAAGGCAAGTTCCAATCAGGTGGTTGAACAATAGGTGCAGAAATCAAGGCTTTCTTAAGTGTTTCAAAGGCTTCTACACAATCATCATCAAAAACAAATGGAACATCCTTTTGTAAAAGATTTGTAAGAGGCCTAGAAATTTTAGAGAAGTCTTTAATAAACCTCCTATAGAAACTAGCATGACCGAGGAAACTACGAATACCTTTGATATCTTTAGGGCATGGCATTTTCTCAATTGCATCAACTTTAGCTTTATCCACCTCAATACCTCGTTCATAAATTTTATGTCCCAAGACAATACCTTCATTAACCATAAAGTGGCACTTCTCCCAATTCAAGACAAGATTAGTTTGCTCACATCTCTGCAAAACTCGATCAAGGTTGCTCAAGCAATCATCAAAAGCAGTTCCATAAACGAAAAAATCATCCATGAAAACCCCAACAATCTTTTCACAAAAGTCAGAGAATATAGCAGTCATACATCTTTGAAAGGTAGCAGGTGCATTGCATAAACCAAAAGGCATACGTCTATAAGCATAAGTTCCAAAAGGGCAAGTAAAGGTGGTTTTCTCTTGATCAGGTTGTGAGACAGGTATTTGAGAAAAACCGGAATATCCATCAAGAAAGCAAAAATGTGTTTGCTTTGATAGTCTTTCTAACATTTGATCAATAAAAGGCAGAGGGTAATGATCTTTTCTAGTAGCTTTATTTAGTTTTCTAAAATCAATTTCCATTCTGTAGCCAGTGACAATTCTTTGTGGAATAAGTTCATTCTTATCATTAGGAACAACGGCAATACCTCCCTTTTTAGGGACACAATGAACGGGACTTGCCCATCTACTATCAGCTATGGGATAGATTATACCTGCTTCCAGAAGCTTCAGTATTTCTGTTCTTACCACTTCTTTCATTTTAGGATTTAAACATCGTTGGTGATCAACAACGGGTTTAGCATCAGGCTCCATATTAATTTTATGCTGACAGAGAGTGGGACTAATGCCCTTTAAATCATCAAGAGTATATCCAATGGCAGCTCAATGCTTCTTCAAAACCTTCAATAATCTTTCTTCTTCATGTTCTGAAAGGTTAGCACTAATAATAACAGGATAAATCTTTTTCTCATCAAGATAAGCATATTTCAAAGTGTCTGGCAATTGTTTTAATTCAAACACAGGATCACCTTTAGGTGGAGGAGGACCTCCTAGAGTTTCAATAGGCAAATTGTGTTTAAGCAGAGGACGTTGTTCAAAGAAAATCTTATCTATTTCATTTCTTTCATGCAGATGCATATCATTTTCGTGGTCTAGCAAATATTGTTCTAGTGGATCGGTAGGAGGCACAGCAATAGAAGCAAGACTAATTATTTCATCCTTACTAGGCAATTCTTCCTTATGATGCTTCCTACTAAACTTGAAAAATTAAACTCATGAGACTCATCACCAAAACTAACACCGACGATTTGTTTTTCACAATCTATTTTAGCATTAACGGTGTTCAAGAAAGGTCTACAAAAGATAATGGGACAAAAGTCATCTTGTGGGGAACCAAGAACAAGAAAATCAGTAGGGTATTTTATTTTCCCACACAAGACTTCAACATCTCTAACAATCCCAAGTGGTGTGATGGTGTCCCTATTAGCAAGTTTAATAGTAACATCTATGTCTTCTATTTTAGCGGGTGCTATATCATTCATAATTTCTTGATATAAGGTAAAAGGAATGGCACTCACGCTAGCACCTATGTCGCATAAACCATGATAACAGTGATCTCCTATTTTAACTAAGACAACAGGCATGCCAACAATGGGTCTATGTTTAGCTTTTTCATCGGGTTTGGCAATTCTAGCAGCTTCATCACAGAAGTAAATAACATGCCCATCTATATTTTCAACCAAGAGATCTTTAACCATAGCAACACTAGGTTCTACTTTGATTTGTTCAGCAGGTTTGGAAGTTCTAATATAACTTTTGTTGACCATAGTTGAGACTTTAGCATGTTCCTTCATCCTAACAGGGAAAGGTGGTTTTTCAACATAAGCAGTAGGCACAACCGGATCAACATTGTAAATAATAGTTTCATCTTTAGCTATTACCGGTTCTTTAATTTCTCTTTGATAGGTGGGTGATATTTAAACCACTTCTCCTTAGGGAGGTCAACATGAGTAGCAAATGATTCACAAAAGGAGGCTACTATCTCAGAGTCAAGTCCATATTTAGTGCTAAACTTTTGAAAAGCATCGGTATTCATAAAAGATTTAACATAATCATACTTGAGCTTAATACCTGACTCTTTACCTTCTTCTTAGCTTCATCTCCGGGTAAACCTGCAAGCTTAAATAATCCACAAATTTCATCCACATATATCAAGTGCATATCAAGATGTTCAGTTCCATCTCCTGCATAAGGATTAGCTAGCAGTTGTTCTATCATACCCGAAGGAATTTCATAACCAATATTTTCAGTAGGTGCAGTAGGTTGAGGGGTAACTAATTGTGGTTCCAGCCGAGGTGAAGATACCCCGAACAAACCCCTCAAAGGATTGTTCTCCATAGTAACAAGTGACAATAAATTTCAGCACGTAGTAATAATTTTTCCTTACCGATTTCCACTTACCAAGAGCACTTCACTCCCCGGCAACGGCGCCAGAAAAGAGCCTTGATGACCCACAAGTATAGGGGATCAATCATAGTCCTTTCGATAAGTAAGAGTGTCGAACCCAACGAGGAGCAGAACGAAATGACAGGCGGTTTTCAGCAAGGTAATGTCTGCAAGCACTGAAATTATAAGTAATGAGTAGTTTGGTAGCAAGATAATTTGTAACGAGCAAGTAACGGTAATGGTAACAAAAGTGTAGCAAGGTAGCCCAATCCTTTTGAGGCAAAGGACAGGCCAAAACGGTCTCTTATGATAAGGAAAGCGTTCTTGAGGGTACACGAGAATTTCAACTAGTCACTTTCATCATGTTGGTTTGATTTGTGTTCGCTACTTTGATAATTTGATATGTGGGTGGACCGGTGCTTACGTGCTATTCTTACTTGAACAAACCTCCTACTTATGATTAACCCCCTCGCAAGCAACCGCAACTACGAGAAAAGTATTAAGAATAAATCTAACCATAGCATTAAACTTTTGGATCCAAATCAGTCCCTTACGGAATAGCGCATAAACTAGGGTTTAAGCTTCTGTCACTCTCACAACCCATCATCTAATAACTACTCCACAATGCATTCCCTTAGGCCCAAAATATGGTGAAGTGCCATGTAGTCGACGTTCACATGACACCACTAAGGGAATCACAACATACATATCATCAAAATATCGAACACATATCAAATTCACATGATTACTTGCAACAAGATTTCTCCCGTGACCTCAAGAACAAAAGTAACTATTCACTAATGATAATCATGCTCAAGATCAGAGGAGTATTAAATAGCATAATGGATCTGAACATATAATCTTCCACCAAATAAACCATATAGTAATCAACTACAAGATGTAATCAACACTACTAGTCACCCACAAGTACCAATCTATAGTTCCGGTACAAAGATTGAACACAAGAGATGAACTAGGGTTTGAGAGGAGATGGTGCTGTTGAAGATGTTGATGGAGATTGCCCTCCCCAAGATGGGATAGTTGTTGGTGATGATGATGACGATGATTTCCCCCTCCGGGAGGGAAGTTCCCCCGGCGGAATCGCTCCGTCGGAGGGCAAAAGTCCTCCTGCCCAAGTTCCGCCTCGAGACGGCGGCGCTTCGTCCCGAAAGTCCTCCTCTTATTTTTTCTAGGTCAAAATGACTTATATACCAGAAGAGGGGCACCGGAGGTGGGCCAAGGAGGGCACAACCCACCAGGGCGCGCCTAGGCTCCCTGGCACGCCCAGGTGGGTTGTGCCCACCTGGTGGGCCCCCTCTGGTAGTTATTTGCTCCAATAAGTCTTATTTATTCCATAAAAATTCCTCGTGAAATTTCAGCTCATTTGGAGTTGTGCATAATAGGTAGCCTAACGTAGCTTTTTCAGGTCCATATTTCCAGCTGCCGGAATTCTCCCTCTTTGTGTGAACCTTGCATATTATGAGAGAAAAGGCATTAGAATTGCTCCAAAAAGCATTATTATGCATAAAAACATCATAAATAACAGTAGGAAAACATGATGCAAAATGGACGTATCAGGTATTAAATAGCATAATGGATCTGAACATATAATATTCCACCAAATAAACCATATAGTAATCAACTACAAGATGTAATCAACACTACTAGTCACCCACAGGTACCAATCTGAGGTTCCGGTACAAAGATTGAACACAAGAGATGAACTAGGGTTTGAGAGGAGATGGTGTTGTTGAAGATGTTGATGGAGATTGGCCTTCCAAAGACGGCGGCGCTCCGTATCGAAAGTCCTCTCCATATTTTTTCTAGGTCAAAATGACCTATATACCAGAAGATGGGCACCGGAGGTGGGCTGGGCTGACCACAACCCACCAGGGCGCGCCCTGGTGTCTTGTGGTCACCAGGTGGCCCCCCTTCGGTAGTTATTTGCTCCAGTATTTTTCATATATTCCAAAATAATTCTCCGTGAAGTTTCAGCTTATTTGGAGTTGTGCAGAATAGGTATCTCTGGTGTAGCTTTTTCAGGTCCAGAATTCCAGCTGCCGGTATTCTCCCTCTTTGTGTAAACCTTGCATTTTATGAGAGAAAAGGCATTAGAATTACTCCATAAAGTCTTATTATGCATAAAAACATTATAAATAATAGTAGGAAATCATGATGCAAAATGGACGTATCAACTCCCCCAAGCTTAGACCTCGCTTGTCCTCAAGCGAAACCGATATCGAAAAACATGCCCACATGCTTAGAGAGAGAGGTGTCGATAAAAACAAAATACAGACATAGTAGCATCATGCTTATTATCATAACAGCAACAAACTTTATCATAAAGCGTTTATCACATAACTTTTATCATATAACTTCTCATGAATAAGTAACAATTCATCACAACATCGAAGTAAAAAAGCATAACCTCTATTGAAAACCAACAAACTATGTTCTCAGTCAACCTTGCAACTACAATTCATCATATTTTTAGGAAGGGTCTCGTATCGGAGTCTTTTGGCAAGTCCACATACTCAACCATCATTTAATCTTCTATGATTGCTAACACTCACAGCATACCCATGAGCAAAAAGTTTCAACCGGACACAGAGAAAGATAGGGGCTTATAGTTTCGCCTCCCAACGTATTCACCTCAAGGGTGATGTCAACAATAATAACTCATGCTCACTCATATCCAACTGGATATATGTGCCTAGATCTTTCCTCACCACATGATGCTTGCAAAAAGAGAAAATAAAAAGGAATAGGGAAGAATACTTTGACTCTTGCATAAACGTAAATACATAAAAGTAAAAGATAGGCCCTTCGCAGAGGGAAGCAGAGGTTGTCATGCGCTTTTTGGTTTGTATGCCAAATCCCTTAATGCAAATGAACATCACGTTATATTGCCCCTTATGATAGCAACCTTTATTATGCAGTCCGTCGCTTTAATTACTTTGCCATCACAAGTTCGTACAACGCTCAATTTTCTCTTACACTAAATGATCCAACACATTTAGAAGCAATTTTTATTGCCTTATTGCACCGATGACAACTTGCTTGAAGGATCTTACTCAATCCATAGGTAGGTATGGTGGACTCTCAAAACATGAGTTTGGGTTTAGGGTTTTTGGATGCACAAGGAGTATCTCTACTTAGTGCGGAATTTTGGCTAGCAAAGATATTGAGCAAGCACCACATGTTGAAGGATCTATGACAATATAACTTCTATGTAAATATGAACAAACATAAATCATTACGTTGCCTTCCTTGTCCAACTTCAACAATTTTGACATATAATATTAATGGGGGCTCACAATCATAAAAGATGTCCAAGATAGTGTATTTGCATGTGAATCTTCTCTTCCCTTATTAATTCTTTCATGAGTTGCATCATTGGCCAATGCTATGTTTGTCAATCTCCAATAAATTTTACCACTTATACTTTTCCTTATGTGATGTCATTACTTACCATAAGATTAGCATATGATTTTTTTCATTATTTCCTTTTATTTGATTGCAGCATAAAAGTAAAGAAGCAAAGACTCAAGCTAAACTTTATTATATAACTCTCACTCGATTACATGGATAGATAGATCACGAAAACTAACACTCAAAAGGAGATCATGCTAAACTTTTATTCCACTAATTCATGATATACCTAAAGATCGAACTAAGATAGGTAAAGGCAATAAAAGTGATGGTGATACGATACCGGGGCATCTCCCCCAAGCTTGGCACAAGCCAATGGGAGTGCCCATACCATTTACTCAAGTTTCCTTCGGTGGGGAAGATGATGATGGTGGTGGTGATGAGGTAGTAGCGAGCTTATCCTCCGGCTCCCATGGCAGCGGCTCACCATCATAAGAGGAAGCACGAGTCTCACGCGTCCTGCAACTGGCAGCTAAACTCATACCTTTAAATCTTGCCTCATATTCAAAGACTTGATTTTGGAGATCATAGATTTGGCTTTGCAGAAAATTGATTTGCTCGTTGAGGGTCAAGACGATGTCCTTCATAGACCGACCATCCACCTTGTGATCACGGGTGAAGTCCGTAATCATGAGGTGATTGGCACTGAGTCCACGCTCCACCATCCCCTTGCACTTGAAGACCTCCTGCTCCATAGCTTCGAGCCTGGCCTCCATAGTTCCCGTCCTCTTGGGTCCTTGGACATCCCGGATGTGGAGCACCCCCTCACGCATCTCAATGGTTTGAGGGTGCTTCATTACCTCCGACAAGTAGGGGTTGATTACCCTCTCGAAGAATTTGTCCTTGGAGGAGCTCGGTGCGACCATGGCGATCTAGATCTGTTAGAAAACAACAAGAAACAAGAACACAGGATTTCTCCGCGATACGGTGGTCAATACGTTTGGGGGGTATATAAAGATTTTTTATCTTGGAAAACAAGCAAACGGGAGGAAAACGGAGTCAGGAAGGTCCCCGAGGTGGGCACAACCCACCTGGGCGCGCCAGGGGCAGGCGCGCCCTGGTGTATCTTGCCCTCCTCGGTTGCCTTCCTGGTTATTTCTTATTTTCCTAATTTTTATAATATTCCAAAACTGACAGAAAATATTTTTGCGGATTTTTCGGTGTCCGTTTACTTACCATATCACGTACCTCTTCTTTTTCAGGGTTCCGGAGTGTTCCGGAAAGTCTCTTTTATGTGTTCCTCTGGTGTCATGGTTTAGATAATATTACTTTCAACATTAATAGGCGTACTTGAGATATATTGTTTAATTCTTTGTCCATTGACCACCTTCGGGTTAGTACCTTCGCCATTATTAATCTTGATTGCTCCAGAGCGATAAACCTCTTCGGTAATATATGGTCCTTCCCATTTGGAGAGAAGTTTTCCTGTAAAGAATCTAAAACGAGAGCTGTACAAAAGAACATATTCTCCAACTTTGAATTCCCGCTTTTGGATTGTTTTGTCATGCCATCTTTTAACTTTTTCTTTGAATAGTTTGGCATTTTCATAGGCTTGGGTTCTCCATTCATCTACTGAGCTAATATCAAATAACCTCTTTTCACCGGCAAGTTTGAAATCATAGTTGAGTTCTTTAATTGCCCAGTATGCTTTATGTTCTAACTCAAGAGGCAAATGACAAGCTTTTCCATAAACCATTTTGTATGGAGACATACCCATAGGATTTGTATATGCTGTTCTGTAGGCCCAAAGTGCATCATCTAATTTCTTAGACCAATTTTTTCGGGACCTATTGACAATTTTTTGTAATATTAATTTTATTTCTCTATTGCTAAGTTCAACTTGACCACTAGATTGAGGATGATAGGGTGAAGCAATTCTATGGTTAACATCATATTTAGCAAGCATTTTACGGAAAGCACCATGAATAAAGTGTGAACCACCATCAGTCATTAAATATCTAGGGACTCCAAACCTTGGGAAAACAACTTCTTTAAGCATTTTAATGGAAGTGTTATGATCAGCACTACTAGTTGGAATAGCTTCTACCCACTTAGTAACATAATCAACAGCAACCAAAATATGTGTTTACCCATTAGAGGAAGGAAAAGGCCCCATAAAATCAAAACCCCAAACATCAAATGGTTCAACAACAAGTGAGTAATTCATAGGCATTTCCTGACGCTTACCGATATTACCAATTCTTTGACATTCATCACAAGATAAAACAAACTTACGGGCATTCTTGAAGAGAGCGGGCCAATAAAAACCAGATTGCAATACCTTGTGAGCAGTTATGTCTCCCGTGATGTCCTCCATAAGCTTCAGAGTGACATTTCTGTAGGATTTGTTCCTGTTCATGCTCAGGTACACAACGTCTGATAATACCATCAACTCCTTCTTTATAAAGATGTGGGTCATCCCAAAAGTAATGTCTTAAATCATAGAAGAATTTTTTCTTTTGTTGGTATGTGAAACTAGGTGGTATATATTTAGCAACAATATAATTAGCATAGTCAGCATACCAAGGTGTATTATGAGAAACATTTATTGCAGCTAGTTGTTCATCAGGAAAACTATCATCAATAGGTAGTGGGTCATCAAGAATATTTTCTAACCTAGACAAGTTATCTGTTACAGAGTTCTCAGCTCCTTTCCTGTCAGTGATATGGAAATCAAATTCTTGTAGCAAGAGAACCCACCTAATGAGTCTAGGTTTAGCATCTTTCTTTTCCATGAGATATTTTATAGCAGCATGATCAATGTGAACAATAAATTTGGAATCAACAGTGTAAGATCTGAATTTATCACAAGCAAACACAACTGCTAAAAATTCCTTTTCAGTAGTAGCATAATTTCTTTGGGCACTGTCTAGAGTTTTGCTAACATAATGGATAACATTTAATTTCTTATCAACTCTTTGTCCTAGAACAGCACCAACAGCATAATCACTAGCATCACACATAATTTCAAAAGGCAAGTTCCAATCAGGTGGTTGAACAATAGGTGCAGAAGTTAAGGCTTTCTTAAGTGTTTCAAAGGCTTCTACATAATCATCATAAAAAAACAAATGGAACGTCCTTTTGTAAAAGATTAGTAAGAGGCCTAGAAATTTTAGAGAAGTCTTTAATAAACCTTCTATAGAAACTAGCATGACCAAGAAAACTACGAATAACTTTAATATCTCCAGGACATGGCATTTTCTCAATTGCATCAACTTTAGCTTTATCCACCTCAATACCTCGTTCAGAAATTTTATGTCCCAAGACAATACCTTCATTAACCATAAAGTGGCACTTCTCCCAATTCAAGACAAGATTAGTTTGCTCACATCTCTGCAAAACTCGATCAAGGTTGCTTAAGCAATCATCAAAAGAAGTTCCGTAAACGGAAAAATCATCCATGAAAACCTCAACAATCTTTTCACAAATATCGGAGAATATAGCAGTCATACATCTTTGAAAGGTAGAAGGTGCATTGCATAAACTAAAGGGCATACGTCTATAAGCATAAGTTCCAAAAGGGCAAGTAAAGGTGGTTTTCTCTTGATCAGGTTGTGAAACAGGTATTTGAGAAAAACCAGAATATCCATCAAGAAAGCAAAAGTGTGTGTGCTTAGATAATCTTTCCAATATTTGATCAATAAAAGGCAGAGGGTAATGATCTTTTCTAGTAGCTTTATTTAATTTTCTAAAATCAATTACCATTCTATAGCCAGTGACAATCCTTTGTGGAATAAGTTCATTTTTATCATTAGGGACAACAGTAATACCTCCCTTCTTAGGGACACAATGCACAGGACTTACCCATCTACTATCAGCTATGGGATAGATTATACCTGCTTCCAGAAGTTTTAGTATTTCAGTTCTCACCACTTCTTTCATCTTAGGATTCAATCGTCGTTGGTGATCAACAACGGGTTTAGCATCAGGTTCCATATTAATTTTGTGCTGACAAAGAGTGGGACTAACGCCCTTAAGATCATCAAGAGTATATCCAATAGCAGCATGATACGTCCATTTTGTATCATGTTTTCCTACTGCTATTTATAATGTTTTTATGCATAATAATGCTTTATGGAGTAATTCTAATGCCTTTTCTCCCATAATATGCAAGGTTTACACAAAGAGGGAGAATGCCGGCAGCTGGAATTCTGGACCTGAAAAAGCTACGTCAGAGTTACCTATTTTGCACATCTCCAAATGAGCTAAAAATTTACGGAGAATTATTTTGGAATATATAAAAAGTACTTGAGCAAATAACTATCGGAGGGGGCCACCTGGTGAGCACAAGACACCAGGGCGCGCTAGGTCCCCCAGGCGCGCCCTGGTGGGTTGTGCTCAGCCCAGCCCACCTCCGGTGCCCATCTTCTGGTATATAGGTCATTTTGACCTAGAAAAAAAATCAGGAGGGGACTTTCAGGACAAAGCGCCGCCGTCTCGAGGCGGAACTTGGGCAGGAGCACTTTTGCCCTCCGGCGGAGCAATTCCGCCGGGGGAACTTCCCTCCTGGAGGGGGAAATCGAAGCCATCGTCATCACCAACAACTCTCTCATCTTTGGGAGGGCAATCTCCATCAACAACTTCAACAACACCATCTCCTCTCAAACCCTAGTTCATATCTTGTGTTCAATCTTTGTACCGGAACCTCAGATTGGTACCTGTGGGTGACTAGTAGTGTTGATTACATCTTGTAGTTGATTACTATATGGTTTATTTGGTGGAAGATTATATGTTCAAATCCATTATGCTATTTAATACCCCTCTTATCTTGAGCATGATTATCATTTGTGAGTAGTTACTTTTGTTCTTGAGGTCACGGGAGAAATCTTGTTGCAAGTAATCATGTGAACTTGATATGTGTTCGATATTTTGATGATATGTATGTTGTGATTCCCTTAGTGGTGTCATGTGAACGTCGACTACATGGCACTTCACCATATTTGGGCCTAAGGAAATGCATTGTGGAGTAGTTATTAGATGATGGGTTGCTAGAGTGACAGAAGCTTAAACCCTAGTTTATGCGTTATTTCGTAAGGGTCCGATTTGGATCCAAAAGTTTAATGCTATGGTTAGATTTTATTTTAATACTTTTCTCGTAGTTACGGATGCTTGCGAGGGGGTTAATCATAAGTACGAGGTTTGTTCAAGTAAGAACAACACCTAAGCACCGATCCACCCACATATCAAATTATCAAAGTAGCGAACGCGAATCAAACCAACATGATGAAAGTGACATGGTGAAAGTCCGTGTACCCTCAAGAACGCTTTGCTTATCATAAGAGACCATTTTGGCCTGTCCTTTGCCACAAAAGGATTGGGTTACCTTGCTGCACTTTATTTATCGTTACCGTTACTTGTCCGTTACAAATTATCTTTCTATCAAACTACCTGTTACCTACTATTTCAGTGCTTGAAGAAAATACCTTGCTAAAAACCACTTGTCATTTCCTTCTGCTCCTCGTTGGGTTCTACACTCTTACTTATCGAAAGGACTAAGATTGATCCCCTATACTTGTGGGTCATCAAGACTCTTTTCTGGCGCCGTTGTTGGGGAGTGAAGCGCTCTTGGTAAGTGGAAATTGGTAAGGAAAAATTATTACTACGTGCTGAAATTTATTGTCACTTGTTACTATGGAGAACCATCCTTTGAGGGGTTTGTTCGGGGTATCTTCACCTCGACCAGAAGCACAATTAGTTGCCACTCAACCTACTGCACCTACTGAAAATATTGGTTATGAAATTCCTTCGGGTATGATAGAACAACTGCTAGCTAATCCTTATGTAGGAGATGGAACCGAACATCCTGATATGCACTTGATCTATGTGGATGAAATTTGTGGATTATTTAAGCTTGCAGGTTTATCCGGAGATGAAGCTAGGAAGAAGGGTTTCCCTTTATCTTTGAAGGGAAAAGCATTGACATGGTATAGGCTATGCGATGATATTGGATCTTGGAACTGGAATCGATTGAAATTGGAATTTCACTAAAAAAATTATCCTATGCATCTAGTTCATCGTGATCGGAATTATATATATATTTTTTGGCCTCGTGAAGGAGAAAGTATCGCTCTAGCTTGGGGGAGGCTTAAGTCAATGTTCTATTCATGCCCCAATCATGAGCTCTCTAGAGAAATTATTATTCAGAATTTTTATGCTCGGCTTTCTCATGATGATCGATCCATGCTCTATACTTCTTGTACTGTTTCTTTTACGAAGAAGACTATTGAATTCAGGTGGGATCTTTTAGAAAGAATTCAATGCAACTCTGAAGATTGGGAACTCGACGAAGGTAAAGAGTCAGGTATTAAGCTTGAGTTTGATTGTGTTAAATCTTTTATGAATACCGATGCTTTTCACAAGTTTAGCACTAAATATGGACTTGACACTAAGATAGTAGCCTCCTTTTGTGAATATTTTGCTACTCATGTTGATCTCCCTAAGGAGAAGTGGTTTAAATATCATCCCCCTATTAAATAAGAAATTAAAGAACCAGTCATAGTTAAAGATGAAACTATTATTTACAATGTTGATCCAGTTGTGCCTACTGCTTATATTGAAAAACCACCTTTCCCTGTTAGGATAAAGGAACATGCTAAGGTTTCAACTGTGGTCCACAAAAGTAATATTAAGGCACCTAAACCTCCTAAGCAAATTAAAGTAGAACCTAGTGTTGCTATGGTTAAAGATCTCCTGGTAGAAAATATTGATGAGCATGTTATTTACTTCTGTGATGAAGCTGCTAGAATTGCTAAACCTGATGAAAAAGATAAACATAGACCTGTTTTTGGCATGCCTGTTGTCTCAGTTAAAATAGGAGATCATTGTTATCATGGTTTATGTGACTTAGGTGCTAGCGTGAGTGCTATTTCTTTTACCTTATACCAAAAAATTATGAATGACATAGCACCCGCTGAAATAGATATTACTATTAAACTTGCTAATAGAGACACCATCACACCACTTGGGATTGTTAGAGATGTGGAAGTCTTGTGTGGGAAAATAAAATACCCTACTGATTTTCTAGTTCTTGGTTCCCCACAAGACAATTTTTGTCCCATTATCTTTGGTAGACCTTTCTTGAACACCGTTAATGCGAAAATAGATTGTGAAAAACTAACTGTCGGTGTTAGTTTTGGTGATGAGTCTCATGAGTTTAATTTCTCCAAGTTTAGTAGACAACCTCATAAGAAAGAATTACCTAGTAAGGATGAAATAATTGGTCTTGCTTCTATTGCCGTGCCTCCTACTGATCCACTAGAATAATATTTGCTAGACCACAAAAATGATATGCATATACATGAAAGAAATGAAATAGATAAAATTTTCTTTGGACAATGACCTCTGCTCAAACACAATTTGCCTATTGAAACTCTAGGAGGTCCTCCTCCACCTAAAGGTGATCATGTGTTTGAATTAAAACAATTGCCTGACACTTTGAAATATGCTTATATCGATGAGAAAAAGATATATCATGTTATTATTAGTGCTAACCTTTCAGAACATGAAGAAGAAAGATTATTGAAAATTCTGAAGAAGCACCATGATGCCATTAGATATACTCTTGATGATCTTAAGGGCATTAGTCCTACTCTCTGTCAGCACAAGATTAATATGGAACCTGATGCTAAACCCGTCGTTCATCATCAACGACGTTTGAATCCTAAGATGAAAGAAGTGGTAAGAACTGAAATATTAAAGCTTCTGGAAGCAGGTATAATCTATCCCATAGCTGATAGTAGATGGGTAAGTCCCGTTCATTGTGTCCCTAAGAAAGGAGGTATTACTGTTGTTCCTAATGATAAAAATGAACTTATTCCACAAAGAATTGTTACGGGCTATAGAATGGTAATTGATTTTAGAAAATTAAATAAAGCAACTAGAAAAGATCATTACCCTTTGCCTTTTATTGATCAAATGTTGGAAAGATTATCTAAGCACACACACTTTTGTTTTCTTGATGGATATTTTGGTTTTTCTCAAATACCTGTTTCACAACCTAATCAAGAGAAAACCGCCTTTACTTGCCCTTTTGGAACTTATGCTTATAGACGTATGCCTTTTGGTTTATGCAATGCACCTGCTACCTTTCAAAGATGTATGACTGCCATATTCTCTGATTTTTGTGAAAAGATTGTTGAGGTTTTCATGGATGATTTTTCTGTTTATGGAACTTCTTTTGATGATTGCTTAAGCAACCTTGATCGAGTTTTGCAGAGATGTGAGCAAACTAATCTTGTCTTGAATTGGGAGAAGTGCCACTTTATGGTTAATGAAGGTATTGTGTTGGGGCATAAAATTTCTGAACGAGGTATTGAGGTGGATAAAGCTAAAGTTGATGCAATTGAGAAAATGCCATGTCCTGGAGATATTAAAGGTATTCGTAGTTTCCTTGGTCATGCTGGTTTCTATAAGAGATTTATTAAAGACTTCTCTAAAATTTCTAGGCCTCTTACAAATCTTTTACAAAAGGATGTTCCATTTATTTTTTATGATGATTGTGTACGAGTCTTTGAAACACTTAAGAAAGCATTAACTTCTGCACCTATTGTTCAACCACCTGATTGGAACTTGCCTTTTGAAATTATGTGTGATGCTAGTGATTGTGCTGTTGGTGCTATTCTAGGACAAAGAGTTGATAAGAAATTGAATGTTATTCATTATGCTAGCAAAACTCTAGACAGTGCCCAAAGAAATTATGCTACTATTGAAAAAGAATTTTTAGCAGTCGTGTTTTCTTGTGACAAATTCAGATTTATATTGTTGATTCCAAAGTAATTGTTCACACTGATCATGCTGCTATTAAATATCTTATGGAAAAGAAAGATGCTAAACCTAGACTCATTAGGTGGGTTATTTTGCTACAAGAATTTGATTTACATATTACTGATAGAAAAGGAGCTGAGAACCCCGTAGCTGATAACTTGTCTAGGTTAGAGAATATTCTTGATGACCCACTACCTATTGATGATAGCTTTCCTGATGAACAACTAGCTGCAATAAATGTTTATCATAATACTCCTTGGTATGCTGACTATGCTAATTATATTGTTGCTAAATAGATACCACCTAGTTTCACATACCAACAAAAGAAAAAAATTCTTTTATGATTTAAGACATTACTTTTGGGATGACCCACATCTTTATAAAAAAGGAGTAGATGGTATTATTAGATGTTGTGTACCTAAGCATGAACAGGGCCAAATCCTACGGAAATGTCACTCCGAAGCTTATGGAAGGCATCATGCGGGAGATAGAAATGCTCACAAGGTATTGCAATCTGGTTTTTATTGGCCTACTCTCTCCAAGGATGCCTGTAAGTTTGTTTTATCTTGTGATGAATGTCAAAGAACTGGTAATATCGGTAAGCGTTAAGAAATGCCTATGAATTATTCACTTGCTGTTGAACCATTTGATGTTTGGGGTTTTGATTATATGGGATCTTTTCCTTCCTCTAATGGGTATACACATATTTTGGTTGCGGTTGATTATGTTACTAAGTGGGTAGAAGCTATTCCAACTAGTAGTGCTGATCGTAACACTTCCATTAAAATGCTTAAAGAAGTTATTTTCCCAAGGTTTGGAGTCCCTAGATATTTAATGACTGATGGTGGTTCACACTTTATTCATGGTGCTTTCCGTAAAATGCTTGCTAAATATGATGTTAACCATAGAATTGCATCACCCTATCATCCTCAATCTAGTGGTCAAGTTGAACTTAGCAATAGAGAAATAAAACTAATATTACAAAAAACTGTTAATAGGTCCCGAAAGAATTGGTCTAAGAATTGGATGATGCACTTTGGGCCTACAGAACAACATATAAAAATCCTATGGGTATGTCTCCCTATAAAATGGTCTATGGAAAAGCTTCTCATTTGCCTCTAGAGTTAGAACATAAAGCATATTGGGCAATTAAAGAACTCAACTATGATTTCAAACTTGCCGGTGAAAAGAGGTTATTTGATATTAGCTCATTAGATGAATGGAGAACCCAAGCTTATGAAAATGCCAAATTATTTAAAGAAAAAGTTAAAAAATGGCATGACAAAAGAATCCAAAAGCAGGAATTCAAAGTTGGAGAATATGTTCTTTTGTACAACTCTCGTTTTAGATTCTTTGGAGGAAAACTTCTCCCAAAATGGGAAGGACCATATATTATCGAGGAGGTCTATCGCTCTGGAGCTATCAAGATTAATAATGCCGAAGATACTAACCCGAAGGTGGTCAATGGGCAAAGAATTAAGCACTATATCTCAAGTATGCCTATTATTGTTGAAAGCAATATTATTCAAACCATGACACCAGAGGAACACATAAAAGAAACCTTCCGGAACACTCCAGAATCCTGAAAAAGAGGAGGTACGTGATACGGTAAGTAAACAAACTCCGAAAAATCCGCAAAAAATACTTTTTTTGCGGTTTTGGAATATTACAAAAATTAGGAAAATAAGAAACAACCAGGAACGCAACCGAGGAGGGCACAAAACACCAGGGCGCGCCTGATAGGTCTCCAACGTATCTATAATTTTTTATTGTTCCATGCTGTTATATTATCATTCTTGGATGTTTTACAATCATTTTATAGCAATTTTATATCATTTTTTGGGACTAACCTATTGACATAGTGCCCAGTGCCAGTTGTTGTTTTTGCTTGTTTTTTTACTTCGCAGGAAATCAATACCAAACGGAGTCCAAACGCAGCGAAATTTTTTGGTGATTTTTTCCGGACCAGAAGACACAAGTTGGGCCAAGAAAGTACCTGAGAGGGGCTCCGAGGGGAGCACAACCCACCAGGGCGCGCCTGGGGGCCCAGGCGCGCCCAAGTGGGTTGTGCCCACCTCGGCTGCCTCCCGCACCGCCTCTTTGCTCTATAAATACGCCAATATTCCAGAAACCCTAGGGGAGTCGACGAAAATCAATTCCAGCCGCCGCAAGTTCCAGAAACCACAGATCCAATCTAGGCACCATCACGGAGGGGTTCATCATCCTCATTGGTGCCTCTCCGATGATGCGTGAGTAGTTCATTGTAGACCTACGGGTCCGTAGGTAGTAGCTAGATGGCTTCCTCTCTCTCTTTTGATTCTCAATACAATGGTCTCTTGGAGATCTATTTGATGTAATTCTTTTTGTGGTGTGTTTGTTGGGATCCGATGAACTTTGAGTTTATGATCAGATCTATGTTTTTATCCATGAAAGTTATTTGAGTCTTTTGATCTCTAATATGCATGATTACTTATAGCCTCATATTTCTTCTTTGAATCTTTGGTTTACTTAGGCCAACTAGATCGATTTTTCTTGCCATGGGAAGAGGTGCTTTGTGATGGGTTCGATCTTACGGTGCTTGATCCCAGTGACAGAAGGGGAACCGACACGTATGTATCGTTGCTATTAAGGATAACAAGACGTGGCCCATTTCTACATAAATAGATCTTGTCTACATCATGTCATTGTTCTTATTGCATTACTCCATTTCTCCATGAACTTAATACACTAGATGCATGCTGGATAGCGGTCGATGTGTGGAGTAATAGTAGTAGATGCAGGCAGGAGTCGGTCTACTAATCTTGGACGTGATGCCTATATAATGATCATTGCCTGGATATCATCATAATTATTTGAAGTTCTATCAATTGCCCAACAGTAATTTGTTTACCCACCGTATGCTATTTTTTCTCGAGAGAAGCCACTAGTGAAATCTACAGCCCCCGGGTCTATTTTCTCATCATATATTTTCAGATCTATTTTGCTATTTGCCTTTTTATTTATTTGCCACTTTTATTTTCATATCTATATTTCTAAAAACCCAAAAATATTTTGCTGCACTTTATTTTATTTTTGATCTATTTATCCAATCTACTACAATTTATCTCCGACCACGTGCCAATTTCTGGTGCCGTTACCTGAAAGGGATTGACAACCCCTTTAACACGTCGGGTTGCAAGTATTTGTTCTTTGTGTGCAGGTGCTATTTACGTAGTGTTGCTTGGTTCTCCTACTGGTTCGATAACCTTGGTCTCATCACTGAGGGAAATATCTACCATTGCTGTGCTGCATCATCCCTTTCTCTTTGGGGAAATACCGACGTAGTTCAAGCAAACATCAGCGCCTGCCTTGCCTGGCGCGCCCAGGTGGGTTGTGCCCACCTCGGGAGCCTTCCTGACTCCGTTTTCCTCTTGTTTGCTTGTTTCCCAAGATAAAAAAATCTTTATATACCACCCGAACGTATTGACCTCCGTATCACGAAGAAATCTTCTGTTCTTCTTTTTTCTATTTTCTGACAGATCTAGATCGCCATGGCCGCTCCGAGCTCCTCCAAGGACAAGTTCTTCGAGAAGGTCATCAACCCATATTTGTGGGAGGTGATGCAGCACCCTTAGGCCATTGAGATGCGTGCGGGGGTGCTCCACCTCAGGGATGTCCAAGGGCCCAAGTGAAGGAAATATGCCCTAGAGGCAATAATAAAGTTATTATTTTATTTCCTTATGTCATGATAAATGTTTATTATTCATGCTAGAATTGTATTAACCGGAAACTTGATACATGTGTGAATACATAAACCTGAGACTAAAGTTTCAAGAAAAGGGCAAAGGGAAGAAGGGGAACTTCAAGAAGAACGGCAAGCAAGTTGCTGCTGAAGTGAAGAAGCCCAAGTCTGGACCTAAGCCTGAGACTAAAGTGCTTTTACTGCAAAGGGACTGGTCACTGGAAGTGGAACTGCCCCTAGATACTTGGCGGATAAGAAGGATGGCAAAGTGAACAAAGGTATATTGGATATACATGTTATTGATGTGTACTTTACTAGTGTTTATAGCAACCCCTCGGCATTTGATACTGGTTCAGTTGCTAAGAGTAGTAACTCGAAACGGGAGTTGCAGAATGAACAGAAACTAGTTAAGGGCGGGGTGATGATGTGTGTTGGAAATAGTTCCAAGATTGATATGATCATCATCGCACACTCCCTATACTTTTGGGATTAGTGTTGAACCTAAATAAGTGTTATTTGGTGTTTGCGTTGAGCATGAATATGATTTGATCATGTTTATTGCAATACGGTTATTCATTTAAGTTAGAGAATAATTGTTGTTCTGTTTACATGAATAAAACCTTCTATGGTCATACACCCAATGAAAATGGTTTGTTAGATCTCGATCGTAGTGATACACATATTCATAATATTGAAGCCAAAAGATGCAAAGTTAATAATGATAGTGCACCTTGTTTGTGGCACTGCCGTTTAGGTCATATTGGTGTAAAGCGCATGAAGAAACTCCATGCCGATGGGATTTTGGAATCACTTGATTATGAATCACTTGATACTTACGAACCATGCCTCATGGGCAAGATGACTAAAACGCCGTTCTCCGGAAGAATGGAGCGAGCAACAGATTTGTTGGAAATCATACATATTGATGTATGTGCTCCAATGAATATTGAGGCTCGCAGCGGGTATCGTTATTTTCTCACCTTCACAGATGATTTGAGCAGATATGGGTATATCTACTTGATGAAACATAAGTCTGAAACAATTGAAAAGTTTAAAGAATTTCAGAGTGAAGTGGAAAATCATCGTAACAAGAAAATAAAGTATCTACGATCTGATCGTGGAGGAGAATATTTGAGTTACGAGTTTGGTCTTCATTTGAAACAATGCGGAATAGTTTCGCAACTCACGCCACCTGGAACACCACAGCGTAATGGTGTGTCCGAACATCGTAACCGTACTTTATTAGATATGGTGCAATCTATGATGTCTCTTACCGATTTACCACTATCGTTTTGGGGTTATGCATTAGAGACAGCTACATTCACGTTAAATAGGGCACCATCTAAATCCGTTGAGACGACACCGTATGAACTGTGGTTTGGCAAGAAACCAAAGTTGTCGTTTCTTAAAGTTTGGGGTTGCGATACTTATGTGAAAAAGTTTCATCCTGATAAGCTCAAACCCAAATCGGAGAAATGTATCTTCATAGGATACCCAAAGGAGACAGTTGGGTACACCTTCTATCACAGATCCGAAGGCAAGACATTCGTTGCTAAGAATGGATCCTTTCTAGAGAAGGAGTTTCTCTCGAAAGAAGTGAGTGGGAGGAAAGTAGAACTTGATGAGGTAACTATACCTGCTCCCTTATTGGAAAGTAAGTTCATCACAGAAATTTGTTCCTGTGACTCCTACACCAATTAGTGAGGAAGCTAATGATGATGATCATGTAACTTTAGATCAAGTTACTACCGAACCTCGTAGGTCAACCAGAGTAAGATCCGCACCAGAGTGGTACGGTAATCCTGTTCTGGAGGTCATGTTACTTGACCATGACGAACCTACGAACTATGAGGAAGCGATGATGAGCCCAGATTCCGCAAAATGGCTTGAGGCCATGAAATCTGAGATGGGATCCATGTATGAGAACAAAGTATGGACTTTGATTGACTTGCCCGATGATTGGTGAGCCATTGAGATTAAATGGATCTTCAAGAGGAAGACGGACGCTGATAGTAGTGTTACTATCTACAAAGCTAGAATTGTCGCAAAAAGGTTTTCGACAAGTTCAAGGTGTTGACTACGATGAGAGTTTCTCACTCGTATCTATGCTTAAGTCTGTCCGAATCATGTTAGCAATTGCCACATTTTATGAAATCTGGCAAATGGATAAACAAAACTGCATTCCTTAATGGATTTATTAAAGAAGAGTTGTATATGATGCAACAAGAAGGTTTTGTCAATCCTAAAGGTGCTAACAAAATATGCAATCTCCAGTGATCCATCTATGGACTGGTGCAAGCATCTCGGAGTTGGAATATACGCTTTGATAAATTGATCAAAGCATATAGTTTTATACAGACTTGCGGTGAAGCCTGTATTTACAAGAAAGTGAGTGGGAGCACTACAACATTTCTGATAAGTATATGTGAATGACATATTGTTGATCGGAAATAATGTAGAATTATTCTGCAAAGCATAAAGGAGTGTTTGAAAGGAGTTTTTCAAAGAAAGACCTCGGTGAAGCTGCTTACATATTGAGCATCAAGATCTATAGAGATAGATCAAGACGCTTGATAAGTTTTTTCAATGAGTACATACCTTGACAAGATTTTGAAGTAGTTCAAAATGGAACAGCCAAAGAAAGAGTTCTTGCCTGTGTTACAAGGTGTGAAATTGAGTAAGACTCAAAGCCCGACCACGGCAGAAGATAGAAAGAGAATGAAAGTCATTCCCTATGCCTCAGCCATAGGTTCTATAAAGTATGCCATGCTGTGTACCAGATCTATTGTATACCCTACACTGATTTTGGCAAGGGAGTACAATAGTGATCTAGGAGTAGATCACTGAACAGCGGTCAAAATTATCCTTAGTGGAATAAGGATATGTTTCTCGATTATGGAGGTGACAAAAGGTTCGTCGTAAAGGGTTACGTCGATACAAGTTTTGGCACTGATCCAGATGACTCTAAGTATTAATCTGGATACATATTGAAAGTGGGAGCAATTAGCTAAAGTAGCTCCGTGCAGAGCATTATAGACATAGAAATTTGCAAAATACATACGGATCTGAATGTGGCAGACCCGTTGACTAAACTTCTCTCACAAGCAAAACTTGATCACACCTTAGTACTCTTTGGGTGTTAAACACATGGCGATGTGAACTAGATTATTGACTCTAGTAAACCCTTTGAGTGTTGGTCACATAGCGATGTGAACTATGGGTGTTAATCACATGGTGATGTGAACTATTGGTGTTAAATCACATGGCGATGTGAACTAGATTATTGACTCTAGTGCAAGTGGGAGACTGAAGGAAATATGCCCTAGAGGCAATAATAAAGTTATTATTTTATTTCCTTATGTCATGATAAATGTTTATTATTCATGCTAGAATTGTATTAACCGGAAACTTGATACATGTGTGAATACATAGACAAAATAGAGTGTCACTAGTATGCCTCTACTTGACTAGCTTGTTAATCAAAGATGGTTATGTTTCCTAACCATAGACATGAGTTGTCATTTGATTAACGGGATCACATCATTAGGAGAATGATGTGATTGACTTGACCCATTCCGTTAGCTTAGCACTTGATCGTTTAGTATGTTGCTATTGCTTTCTTCATGACTTATACATGTTCCTATGACTATGAGATTATACAACTCCCGTTTACCGGAGGAACACTTTGTGTGCTACCAAATGTCACAACGTAACTGGGTGATTATAAAGGTGCTCTACAGGTGTCTCCGAAGGTACTTGTTGAGTTGGCGTATTTCGAGATTAGGATTTGTCACTCTGATTGTCGGAGAGGTATCTCTGGGCCCACTCGGTAATGCACATCACTATAAGCCTTGCAAGCATTGTAACTAATGAGTTAGTTGCGGGATGATGTATTACGGAACGAGTAAAGAGACTTGCCGGTAACGAGATTGAACTAGGTATTGAGATACCGATGATCGAATCTCGGGCAAGTAACATACCGATGACAAAGGGAACAACGTATGTTGTTATGCGGTTTGACCGATAAAGATCTTCGTAGAATATATGGGAGCCAATATGAGCATCCAGGTTCCGCTATTGGTTATTGACCGGAGACGTGTCTCGGTCATGTCTACATAGTTCTCGAACCCGTAGGGTCCGCACGCTTAAAGTTCGGTGACGATCGGTATTATGAGTTTATGTGATTTGATGACCGAAGTTTGTTCGGAGTCCCGGATGAGATCGGGGACATGACGAGGAGTCTCGAAATGGTCGAGAGGTAAAGATCGATATATTGGAAGGCTATATTCGGACATCGGAAAGGTTCCGAGTGATTTGGGTATTTTTCGGAGTACCGGAGAGTTACGGGAATTCGTATTGGGCCTTAATGGGCCATACGGGAAAGGAGAGAAAGGCCTCAAGGGTGGCTGCGCCCCTTCCCCATGGACTGGTCCGAATTGGACTAGGGAAAGGGGGCGCCCCCTTCCTTCCTTCTCCTTCTCCCTTCCCCTTTTCCTATTCCATGTGGGAGGTGGAATCCTACTAGGACTAGGGAGTCCTAGTAGGACTCCACACCTTGGGCGCGCCCTGTGAGGGCCGGCCTCCTCCTCCCTCCATCCTTTATATAAGTGGCCAGGGGGCACCCCATAGACACAACAATTGATCATTGATCTCTTAGCCGTGTGCGGTGCCCCCCTCCACCATAATCCACCTCGATCATATCGCAACGGTGCTTAGGCGAAGCCCTGCGTCGGTAGCATCATCATCACCGTCACCACGCCGTCGTGCTGACGAAACTCTCCTGTGAAGCTTTGCTGGATCGGAGCTCCCGAGACGTCATCGAGTTGAACGTGTGCTGAACTCGGAGGTGCCGTGTGTTCGGTACTTGGATCGGTCGGATCGTGAAGACGTACGACTACATCAACCGCGTTGTGCTAACGCTTCCGCTTTCGGTCTACGAGGATACGTGGACACACTCTCCCCTCTTGTTGCTATGCATCACCATGATCCTGTGTGTGCGTAGGAAATTTTTGAAATTACTACGTTTCCCAACACCAAGAGGACGGGAACCATGGAGGCCAGGCTCGAAGCCATGGAGCAGGAGGTCTTCAAGTGCAAGGGGATGGTGGAACGTGGGCTCAGTGCCAATCACCTCGTGATTACGGAGTACACCCGTGATCACAAGGTGGATGGTCGGTCCATGAAGGACATCGTCTTCACCCTCAACGAGCAAATCAATTTTCTGCAAAGCCAAATCTATGATATCCAAAATCAAGTCTTTGAATATGAGGTGAGATTTAAAGGTATTAGTTTAGCTGCCAGTTGCAGGACTCATGAGACTCGCACTTCTTCTTATGTTGGTGAACCGCTGCCATGGAAGCCGAAGGATAAGCTTGCTACTACCTCATCACTACCACCATCATCATCTTCCCCGCCAAAGGAGACTTGAGTACATGGTATGGGCACTCCCCTTGGCTTGTGCCAGGCTTGGGGGAGGTGCCCCGGTATCGTATCACCACCACTATCTTTGCCTTTATCTATTTTAGTTCGATCTTTAGTTATATTATGATTTAGTTGAATAAAAGTTTAGTTCGATCTATTTTTGAGTGCTTGCTTAGTGATCTATCTATCTATGTAATCATGTGCGAGATATATAATAAAGAGTAGTTTGAGTTTTGTTTCTTTACTCTTATTTTTCAATAAAAAGAAAATAAATAAATGAAAAAGATCATATGCTAATGAAAAGTATAAGTGGTAAAATTTATTGGAGATTGACAAACATAGCATTGGTCAATGATGCAATTCATGAAAGAATTAATAAGGGAAGAGAAGATTCACATGCAAAAACACTATCTTGGACATCTTTTATGATTGTGAGACCCCATTAAATATTATATGTCAAACTTGTTGACATTGGACAAGGGAGACAACGTAATGATTTATGTTTGTTCATATTCACATAGAAGTTATATTGTCATAGATCCTTCAACATGTGGTGCTTTCTCAATATCTTTGCTAGCCAAAAACTCCGCACTAAGTAGAGATACTACTTGAGCTACCAAAAACCCTTAAACCCAAAATCTTATTTTGAGACTCCACCATACCTACTATGGATTGAGTAAGATCCTTCAAGTAAGTTGTCATCGGTGCAATAAGGCAATAAAAATTGCTTCTAAATGCGTTGAATCATTTAGTGTAAGAGAAAATTGAGCGTTGTACGAACTTGTGATGGCAAAATAATAAAAGCAACAAACTGCATAATAAAGGTTGCTATGATAAAGGGCAATACAACGTGACGTTCTTTTGCATTAAGGGATTTGGCATGCAAATAAAAAGCGCATGGCAACCTCTACTTCCCTCTACGAAGGGCCTATCTTCTACTTTTATGTATTTACTATTATGCAAGAGTCAAAGTATTCTTCCCTATTCCTTTTTATTTTCTCTTTTTGCAATCATCATGTGGTGAGGAAAGATCTAGGCACATATATCCAGTTGGATATGAGTGAGCATGAGTTATTGTTGTTGACATCACCCTTGAGGTGAATACGTTGGGAGGCGAAACTATCAGCCCCTATCTTTCTCTGTGTCCGGTTGAAACTTTTTGCTCATGGGTATGCTGTGAGTGTTAGCAATCATAGAAGGTTAAATGATGGTTGAGTATGTGGACTTGCCAAAAGGCTCCGATACATGACCCTTCCTGAAAATATGATGAATTGTAGTTGCAAAGTTGACTAAGAACATAGTTTGTTGGTTTTCAATAGACTTTATGCTTTATACTTCAATGTTGTGATGAATTGTTACTTGTTCTTGAGAAGTTATATGATAAAAGTTATATGATAAAGCTTTATGTTGAAGTTTGTTGCTGTTATAATAATAAGCATGATGCTTCTATGTCCGCATTTTGTTTTTAGCAACACCTCTCTCTCTCTAAGCATGTGGGCATGTTTTTCGATATCGGTTTTTCGCTTGAGGACAAGCGAGGTCTAAGCTTGGGGGAGTTGATACGTCCATTTTGCAACATGTTTTTGTACTGTTATTTATAATAATTTTATGCATAATAATGCTTTGTGGAGTAATTATAATGCCTTTTCTCTCATAATATGCAAGGTTTACACAAAGAGGGAGAATGCCGGCAGCTGGAATTCTGGACTTGAAAAAGCTATGTCAGAGTTACCTATTCTGCACATCTCCAAATGAGCTAAAAATTTATGGAGAATTATTTTGGAATATATAAAAAATAATGGAGCAAATAGGTACCGGAGGGGGGCCACCTGGTGAGCACAAGACACCAGGGCGTGCCAGGTCCCCCAGGCGCGACCTGGTGGGTTGTGCTCAGCCCAGCCCACCTCCGGTGCCCATCTTCTGGTATATAGGTCATTTTGACCTAGAAAAATCAGGAGGGGACTTTCGGGACAAAGCGGCGCCGTCTCGAGGCGGAACTTGGGCAGGAGCACTTTTGCCCTCCGGCGGAGCGATTCTGCCGGGGGAACTTCCCTCCCGGAGGGGAAATCGAAGCCATTGTCATCACCAACAACCCTCTCATCTTTGGGAGGGCAATCTCCATCAACATCTTCAACAACACCATCTCCTCTCAAAACCTAGTTCATCTCTTGTGTTCAATCTTTGTACCGGAACCTCAGATTGGTACCTGTGGGTGACTAGTAGTGTTGATTACATCTTGTAGTTGATTACTATATGGTTTATTTGGTGGAAGATTATATGTTCAGATCCATTATGCTATTTAATACCCCTCTGATCTTGAGCATGATTATCATTTATGAGTAGTTACATTTGTTCTTGAGGTCATGGGAGAAGTCATGTTGCAAGTAATCATGTGAACTTGATAAGTGTTCGATATTTTGATGATATGTATGTTGTGATTCCCTTAGTGGTGTCATGTGAACGTCGACTACATGGCACTTCACCGTATTTGGGCCTAAGGGAATGCATTGTGGAGTAGTTATTAGATGATGGGTTGCTAGAGTGACAGAAGCTTAAACCCTAGTTTATGTGCTACTTCGTAAGGGACCGATTTGGATCCAAAAGTTTAATGCAATGGTTAGATTTTATCTTAATACTTTTCTCGTAGTTGCGGATGCTTGCGAGGGGGTTAATCATAAGTAGGAGGTTTGTTCAAGTAAGAACAGCACCCAAGCACCGGTCCACCCACATATCAAATTATCAAAGTAGCGAACATGAATCAAACCAACATGATGAAAGTGACATGGTGAAATTCCCGTGTACCCTCAAGAACGCTTTGCTTATCATAAGAGACCATTTTGGCATGTGCTTTGCCACAAAAGGATTAAGATACCTTGTTGCACTTTATTTACCATTACCGTTACTTGTCTGTTACAAATTATCTTGCTATCAAACTACTTGTTACCTACTATTTCAGTGCATGCAGAAAATACCTTGCTGAAAACCACTTGTCATTTCCTTCTACTCCTTGTTGGGTTAGACACTTTTAGTTATCAAAAGGACTACGATTGATCCCCTATACTTGTGGGTCATCACAGCACGGTGCTTCTTCAGAATTTTCAATAATCTTTCTTCTTCATGTTCTGAATGGTTAGCACTAATAATAATAGGATATATCTTTTTCTCATCAAGATAAGCATATTTCAAAGTGTCTGGCAATTATTTTATTTCAAACACAGGATCACCTTTAGGTGGAGGAGGACCTCCTAGAGTTTCAATAGGTAAATTGTGTTTAAGCAGAGGTTGTTGTTCAAAGAATATTTATCTATTTCATTTCTTTCTCGCAAGTGCATATCATTTTCATGGTCTAGCAAATATTGTTCGAGTGGATTAGTAGGAGTCATAGCAATAGAAGTAAGACCAATTATTTCATCCTTACTAGGTAATTCTTTATTATGGGGTTGTCTACTAAACTTGGAGAAATTAAATTCATGAGACTCATCACCAAAGCTAACACTGACAGTTTGTTTATGGCAATCTATAGTAGCATTGACAGTGTTCAAGAATGGTCTACCAAAGATAATGGGACAAAAGTCATCTTGTGGGGAACCAAGAACTAGAAAATCAGTAGGATATTTTATTTTCCCACACAAGACTTCAACATCTCTAACAATCCCAAGTGGTGTGATCGTGTCTCTATTAGCAAGTTTAATAGTAACGTCTATGTCTTCTATTTCAGCGGGTGCTATGTCATTCATAATTTCTTGATATAAGGTAAAAGGAATAGCACTCACACTAGCACCTAAGTCACATAAACAATGATAATAGTGATCTCCTATTTTAACTGAGAGAACGGGCATGCCAACAACAGATCTATGTTTATCTTTTTCATCGGGTTTGGCAATTCTGGCAGCTTCAACACAGAAGTAAATAACATGCCCATCAATATTTTCTACCAAGAGATCTTTAACCATAGCAACACTAGGTTCTACTTTAATTTTCTCAGGAGGTTTAGGTGCTTTAATATTACTTTTGCAAACCACAACTGATACCTTAGCATGTTCCTTTATCCTAACAGGGAAAGGTGGTTTTTCAATATAAGCAGTAGGCACAACTGGATCAACATTGTAAATAATAGTTTCATCTTTAGCTATTACTGGTTCTTTGATTTCTTATTTAACAGGGGGATGATATTTAAACCACTTCACCTTAGGGAGATCAACATGAGTAGCAAATGATTCACAAAAGAGGCTACTATCTCAGAGTCAAGTCCATATTTCGTGCTAAACTTGTGAAAAGCATCGGTATTCATAAAAGATTTAACACAATCAAACTCAAGCTTAATACCTGACTCTTTACCTTCATCGAGTTCCCAATCTTCAGAGTTGTGTTTAATTCTTTCTAAAAGACCCCACCCGAATTCACGAGTCTTCTTCATAAAAGAACCAGTACAAGAAGTATCGAGCATGGATTGATCATCACGAGAAAGCCGAGCATAAAAATTCTGAATGATAATTTCTCTAAAGAGATCATGATTGGGGCATGAATATAACATTGACTTAAGCCTCCCCCAAGCTAGAGCGATAATTTCTCCTTCACGGGGCCAAAAATTATATATATAATTCCGATCACGATGAACTGGATGCATAGGCTAATTTTTTTGGTGAAATTCCAATTTCAATCTATTCCAGTTCCAAGATCCAATATCATCGCATAGCCTATACCATGTCAATGCTTTTCCCTTCAAAGATAAAGGGAAACCTTCTTCTTAGCTTCATCTCCAGATAAACCTGCAAGCTTAAATAATCCACAAATTTCATCCACATATATCAAATGCATATCAGGATGTTCGGTTCCGTCTCCTGCATAAGGATTAGCTAGCAGTTGTTCTATCATACCCGAAGGAATTTCATAACCAATATTTTCAGTAGGTGCAGTAGGTTGAGGGGCAACTAATTGTGCTTCTGGTCGAGGTGAAGATACCCCAAACAAACCTCTCAAAGGATGGTTTTCCATAGTAACAAGTGACAATAAATTTCAGCATGTAGTAATAATTTTTCCTTACCAATTTCCACTTACCAAGAGCGCTTCACTCCCCGGCAACGGTGCCAGAAAAGAGTCTTGATGACCCACAAGTATAGGGGATCAATCATAGTACTTTTGATAAGTAAGAGTGTCAAACCCAAAGAGGAGCAGAAGGAAATGACAAGTGGTTTTCAGCGAGGTATTTTCTGCAAGCACTGAAATAGTCGGTAACAGGTAGTTTGATAGCAAGATAATTTGTAACGAACAAGTAACGATAATGATAAATAAAGTGCAGCAAGGTAGCCCAATCCTTTTGTGACAAAGGACAGGCCAAAACGGTGTCCTATAATAGGCAAAGTGTTCTTGAGGGTACACGGGAATTTCATCTAGTCACTTTCATCATGTTGGTTTGATTTGCGTTCGCTACTTTGATAATTTGATATGTGGGTGGACCGGTGCTTGGGTGATGTTCTTACTTGAACAAACCTCCCACTTATGATTAACCCCCTCACAATCATCCGCAACTACGAGAAAAGTGTTAAGATAAAATCTAACCATAGCATTAAACATTTGGATCCAAATCGGTCCCTTACGAAGTAGCGCATAAACTCGGGTTTAAGCTTCTGTCACTCTAGCAACCCATCATCTAATAACTACTCCACAATGCATTCCCTTAAGCCCAAAGATGGTGAAGTGCCATGTAGTCGACATTCACATGACACCACTAAGGGAATCACAACATACATATCATCAAAATATCGAACACATATCAAGTTCACATGATTACTTGCAACATGACTTCTCCCGTGACCTCAAGAACTAAAGTAACTACTCACAAATCATATTCATGCTCAAGACAAGAGGGGTATTAAATAGCATAATGGATCTGAACATATAATCTTCCACCAAATAAACCATATAGTAATCAACTACAAGATGTAATCAACACTACTAGTCACCCACAGGTACCAATCTGAGGTTCCGGTACAAAGATTGAACACAAGAGATGAACTAGGGTTTGAGAGGAGATGGTGCTGTTGAAGATGTTGATGGAGATTGGCCTCCCAAAGATGAGAGGGTTGTTGGTGATGACGATGGCTTTGATTTCCCCCTCCGGGAGGGAAGTTCCCCCGGCGGAATCGCTCCGCCGGAGGGCAAAAGTGCTCCTACCCAAGTTCCGCCTCGAGACGGCGGCGCTCCATCCTGAAAGTCCTCTCCTTATTTTTCCTAGGTCAAAATGACCTATATACCAGAAGATGGGCACCGGAGGTGGGCTGGGCTGACCACAACCCACCAGGGCGCGCCTGGGGGCCTGTGGTCACCAGGTGGCCCCCCTCCGGTAGTTATTTGCTCCAGTATTTTTCATATATTCCAAAATAATTTTCCGTGAAGTTTCAGCTTATTTGAGTTGTGCAGAATAGGTATCTCTGACATAGCTTTTTCAGGTCCAGAATTCCAGCTGCCGGTATTCTCCCTCTTTGTGTAAACCTTGCATTTTATGAGAGAAAAGGCACTAGAATTACTCCATAAAGCATTATTATGCAAAAAAATATTATAAATAACAGTAGGAAATCATGATGCAAAATGGACGTATCAGACCCGCAGCTGTCTCAGGAGCCAGTTATAACTGATAAGCCGCCAACGACTGAAGAAACCCTTATTGATGATCAGACCAAGCCAGACGAGTCAACTGACCATCTTCAGCCGCCAAGCCTAACTCATGCTCCAAGCCCTCATCAAGAAGTTGAAAATGTTAACCGGATGATAGTTGATGCTGAAGTGGTCATTACTGGAATAGGTCACAGTGTTGCCGATATCTCAACTAGTTTGACCAAGATCCCAACCAAGGATGAGCCGGCTTGTGAAGACAAGGGTAAAGCAAAATTGGAGCTGCCTGGCTTTGATACTATGACCAGTGAAGAGCTTCATCATGAGTTCTTGACCCGGCTGTCTGAAAGCCGTGATATGGAAGCCAACATAGTCAATATGTTGAAGAAGAAAAATGAGGTATGAACTTAACTCGCCCATGTCATACTTATATGCATGGATGCTTAGCCCCCAAGTGTTAGACATAGTTAATCATAGATATGTGTAAGACTTGTATGTAGAATCTGAAAAACTTGAATGTGTAGCCCCCAAGGGCCGGGTTATCATGCAAATGATAAGCCGGTTCTCCAAATATAAGTCCTTAATGATTAAATAGAAGAAATACCATGTAGCCTCCAAGGGCCGGCTCATTTTGATGAACCGAGTCGGGTCTTTTGATATACTTTGGATGATGAAAAAATGACATGCATTAGCCCCCAAGTGCCATGTATGTTGCGGGCAACTGCTTGGGACTTTGAAATTAGAACAAATTTGCATTGTATAGCCCCCAAGTGCTGGGTCGTGCATTCATGCCGGCTTGGGACTAAGTTGTACTTGAAATGCTTATCTTCTTTTCAGGAGACTTTGAATGCAGCTGAGTCACATTTGACCGGCTTGAAGAAAAAAAATTAATGCTGAACAAACTTTGCGAATCAAAGCAGAGTCGAGCCTGCAAGCCTCTGTTAAAGAGCTGGAAAAAGTGAAGGCGGCTTTTGATAATGAAAGAGCTGCCTTCGATACCGAGAAAGCCGCCTTGCTCAAGCATGCAGATGATGCTGAAGGCCAACTTAAGCCAGTGGCTGAAGAACTGGACGGGTTGAAGCGTCATATCACTCAAATGACACGGGCAATTTTTGGTAAGTGATTCATTGAATTTGCATGAATAACTCGCCTGGCAACTCATATATATGAATAACTCGCCTGACGTCTTACGTGTTGAAATATGTGCAGGTCCCAGAAGTCAGAATCTCCGAAAAGATAATCTTATGAAATTAAAGGCCACATACACGTTTATCGGAAACGGGACTCCGGGGACCAAAGAAAAGGTTCGAACTCTGGGGTGTGCTCACAGAACTCCACTAAACTCCGGCCCGCTGCCCGCTACCTCACGATGATGCTCCGACGTGCTCCAGCTAAAGGAAAAGAACACAGACAAGGCAGTTTACCCAGGGTCGGGCCACCTTGCGGTGTAAGATCCTACTCCTGCTTTGTGTGGATTGCCTCACAAGGAAGGATGAATGTGTGGGTACGAGTGGCCTCGGGAGGCTTCAGGAGCGTCTCCAGGCTTGAGCGGTGGATCAACTTGATCCCCTTCTAAGGTGGGTGACCTAGCTATATTTATACTAGCCTTGGTCCTCTTCCCCCAAAACTCTAGGCGAGAAGGGTTGCCACAACGGCCAATTTCGAAGGGGGACAACAATACAACTTATCCTGACTAAAGGTGGTCTTCGCCTGCCAAAGCTTCCTGCCATGATGCACCAGTGGGCTCAGCGATGACCTCCATCCTGGCGAGCCCGCTGTCCTAATCTTCTACCACCAAAGTAGCAACCTTTGGGGATTGCCCTAGGAACTGCTACACTGTCCTTGCTCCCATAGCATGAAAGGGGAAAACATCCTTATCCGCACCCGCTGGCGCCCTCCTGGCTCCGCTCGTCGTGGCTCGCGTCACCCACGTGCAGCGCGAAGCGGGTTTGGCGAGCCTAGACATATCCGCCCCACGAGGGGCCTAGGGAGGCACCCTCGGGAGGCCGCCTTGCGTGAGGCCCTTGGGTGATCTTGACGACCCTTGCTGAAGTTTGCCTCGCGAGGGTCTTGCCCGTGAAGCCTTGAAAGTGGGCCATGCTGGGCCCACGCCATGCGCTGTGCCTGGGCTGCAGGCAGACGGGCCTGACAGTAGCCCTCGAGCCCGCGGTGCACACGACTCCGCTCACGGCGGCGAGAGAGGGGGGGGCGAAGTGACGCGGGCCCAACCGCCTGCGGGCCAGGCTCGACGTGTGGCGCACGGCGGGGTGCAGGATGCCCCCACTTCCCCACGACGCCTCGGCAACTACCTAGGCTGACCTAAAGCTCACATGTGCAGGTTGCGCAGCCATCATTACCTTCACGCACGTGCGTCTTTCGGGTCCTTCCTTCTCGAGCAAGCTCGCACCTCCTTCGCAGGACCCTCGCCGCTCTTGCCCCATTGTGCCGCCATGGCTCCTCCGAGCAAGAGGGGCAAGGCGGCGGTGGCGGACAGCTGAGCGGGGCTGGAGACCGCCCTGGCCCGGTCTACAGTGCTCAATCTCGAGGGACTCGACAAAGGTCCGCCCGATGATTGCGGATGACTTCAATGAGTGGGGGCGACAAAGGTTTGGCCCACTTCGAGACCTCTCGCTGATCTGGACACCACCACCATCGCCAATCATCTTCCCGTGATCTTCTCTGGCTTACTGCCCCCATTCTCAGACTTCTTCAATGTCATGATTTCGCACTATCAGGTGCATGCACTGCACCTAGACCCGAGATCCGTCCTCCTCCTTTTAGTCTTCGCCTTCCTATGCAAAGCCTTTGTGGGCGTGGCTCCTTTGGTGGCGCTGCTCTGCCATTTCTTCTGCCTTCGGCTCACCACCGTCAACCAACACTCCGGGTGCGTGTTGCTCTATGTCGTGGCCACGACGGCGGGCGACGACATCGACATGGAGATCAACCACGAAGCGGATGGCTTCAGGTGGGAATGGGTATACATGGAAGCGGCCCAGTACAGCCCCCTGCTGCTGATTCCGTCGTCCCCGGCTGTGGCGAGTTCCGGATGGGGGCACGAGAGGCTTGACGACCCGAGGCTCTCGCGGGTCCTGGCGAGAATGGCCGATCTGAGGGCGGCGGGAGTGACAGTGACGATGGTGATGAGGGAATTGCTCCGCCAGCGGATTGCCCCCCTTCAACGCCACTCCTGCCCCATGTGGGCCTTCACCGGCCCGGAAGACAGGATGCGGCTCCAAATGGGCCACCTGCCTCCCTACGTGTTAAGTGGGATACTCCAAGTCCTGACCGGCGAAGAGGCAAGCGGGCTCCCCGAGCAAGGGTACCCTTTGTACAACTACACGAGCAAGGAGGCCTTCGCTAGGAGGATGCCGCAATTCGATCAGTGGGGGATGCTCCCCGAAGGTCATGTGGGGCCTCGAGACAACCCTTTCCTGGTGGTCCCAGGGCCCGAGAACCCCGCGAGTGCGACACCCCTGGCCGCAATAGCGGAGGGCAGTGGCGGCCCGTCTCCTTGGGCCGCCTGACGACATTCCCCTCCATCAGCAAGCATCGGCGGCGTCACCCCGTGAAGAGGCGGGGCCACCATTGCTGGCGCGACGGGCGGCGCGCAGAGCCCTAGGACAACGGTCCCCCGGCTGCACGACCCTGGGAGGAGGATCTAGCCAGAGAGCGGCGCCAGCGTACTACCGAGGACGTTGAAGAAGAGGAAATGGTTCGCCATGGACGAGTAAGTACTTTGCCCTTCTTGCCTCACGCACGACAGGCATCCCTAAGCCTTCTCTTCTCGTAGGTCCTCTTCAGGCGAGAAGGTCAAGGAGCCCCCGAGCCGAGCGGCCGCCTATTCTCCGCCCGCCGCGGTCGAGGGGTACGGCAAGGGTGTGGTTCTCCAAGCCACCGCGATTGTGTCGGGGCGAAGGGAGGCCTCTCCGCCACCCGCCGGAGGCGCGGGGCACGGAGCGACCACACACCCCTCGGTCCCCGCAGGCAGCCCTGCGTGTGGGGGGGGTGACGGTGGTTCCCTCGAAGGAGCCCCCGACGAGCGGATCCTGCGCCTCTCGGGTGCCCACCGTCGGGGTCAGCACCAAGCAGGCGAAGGTGGGGCCGTCGGCCGTTGTGCCTGCCCACGCCGGCACCCGAGGCAGTCGCAGGCTGACAGCCACCTGTGGGAAGGCGCCGAGCCCGCGGGGCGCGTTGCCCTGCCTAGGAGGGACGAAAGAGGCGCCGGCCAGCTTCCAGCCCCCGGCGAGTGCAGGCAAGTCCTCTCGTGCCACGACAGCGGGCGAGAGCACATGGCTCAGCCCTGGTTGGGCCTTAGCGCTTGCGAGCGACCGGGCCGCAGTCAGGCACGATCTCTTGCGGAATGCGAAGAGTGCGCTGAGCCAGCTCGAGGTGGAGCTTCATGATGTCGACGCACGCCTCGCGGATGAGCACCTGCACCTGGCGCACGGGTGGCACCAACTCGAAGTCGCCGTTAAGTTTAGCCATCTCCAGCACGAGTCCACCCGCTCGAAGGGCGAGGAGTCCACCGCTGCGGTGAAGGAATCCTGCGAGCGCGCCCTCCAGGAGGCTGAGGCGGTGGACCAGTGACGCGAGGCCGCGGAGGCCCGCGAGCAGGAGCTTCTGGCTTCGAACGTCATCTTGGAGTAGCAACTCCATGCACGAAGAGATGCCCTCTCCGCCCATGACGAAGGCTTGGCATCACGCGAGGCGGATCTCCGGGCCCTTGAGCAGGAGCTTGTCTTGACATCATCCGAGCAGAGCCTGGAGCGCGATCGGTTGGAAGCGCTGGACGGCGATGTGACCGCAGCCCTGGCTTCCTATGCCCAGCGCATGGAGAAGGCCAACGCCAACATGGCAGCCAAGGAGAAGAGGATCCAGGTGGATGCTGAGTCGAAGATCGAGCAGAACCACAAGGCACTCGCCAAAGACTACAGGGATAAGTTGGCACTGCAGGAGGGCCGCTTCAAGACGCGGCGATAGGAGCTATTGCACGAGATAGACGGCCTCAAGGAGGTGCTGACTGAGGCTCAAGGGCGGCGAAAGGCCACGCTAAAAGCCCAGACCACCACCGAGGCTGAGCTGGAATCGCTTCAGGAGCAGGTGGGAGGCGTCACGTCCCTCGTGGAGCGGGCGGCGGACGAAGCGAACCGGGCTCAGGGGCTGCAGCACACGCACTCTGAGATGTTCTGAGACCTCGATATGAGGGCTCGCCGCGCCCTGGGCTCCATCTGTAAGGAGGAAGTTTCCAACCCACTCATGCCCAACGACGTCGGCTACCTCGCCTTCTTCACCAAGGTTGTGGAGCGGCTCAAAGGAGGCGCAAAGAAGGTGGGCGAGCTCGTCGAAGAGGAAAGCCGCGACCTCCTCGCCCAAGCCTCGACGCGCGTCTTCAGCCACCTCTTTCACTTCACCCCCGACTTTGATTTTGAGGCCGTGATAGCCCCCGTCCCTGAAGTGATCCGCGATGCCCTCGGGGAATGGGTATAGGACCACGTGGATGCGCTGAGCGCATGGTTCGCCCCTGACAGCCGCGAAGACCGACGCGAGGCCGAGGAACATGAAGATGATGGTGATGAGGGCAGCAACGTCGCGTCTCCTTAGGTCGCCCCTCTCTTCTTTCCTGCCGATACCTGGTTATGACCCCGTGGGGGTGTGAGGAACATTTTGCTGGAATCCTTAATGATGTACCGAACAACATTTGTGTTCTTGATATGTCTCCAACGTATCTATTTTTTTGCTTGTTCCATGCTGTTATATTATCATTCTTGGATGTTTTACAATCATTTTATAGCAACTTTATATCATTTTTTGGGACTAACCTATTGACATAGTGCCCAATGCCAGTTGCTATTTTTTGCTTGTTTTTTACTTCGCAGAATATCAGTACCAAACGGAGTCCAAATGCAGTGAAACTTTTTGGAGATTTTTTCTGGACCAGAAGACACCCAGTGGGCTAAAAAAGCACCATAGGGGAGGCCCAAGGGGAGCACAACCCACCAGGGCGCGCCCAGGGGGGTTGTGCCCCCCACGGAGAACTCCTACACCGCCTCTTCGCCCTATAAAATCCCAAATATTCCAGAAACCCTAGGGGAGTCGACGAAACACAATTCTAGCTGCCGCAAGTTCCAGAACCACGAGATCCAATCTAACACCATCACAGAGGGGTTCATCATCCTCATTGGTGCCTCTCCGATGATGCGTGAGTAGTCCACCATAGACGTAAGGGTCCGTAGGCAGTAGCTAGATGGCTTCTTTCTTTTTGATTCTCAATACAATGGTCTCTTGGAGATCTATTTGATGTAACTCTTTTTGCGGTGTGTTTGTTGGGATCCGATGAACTTTGAGTTTATGATCAGATCTATATCCATGAATATTATTTGAGTCTTCTTTTGATCTCTTATATGCATGATTATTTATAGCCTCGTTTTCTTCTTTGAATCTTTGGTTTAGTTAGGCCAACTAGATCGATTTTTCTTGCCATGGGAAGAGGTGCTTTGTGATGGGTTCGATCTTGCGGTGTTCTTTCCCAGTGACAGAAGGGGCAACAAGACACACATGTATCGTTGCTATTAAGGATAACAAGATGGGGGCTATTTTTACATGAATAGATATCGTCTACATTATGTCATTGTTCTTATTGCATTACTCCGTTTTTCCATGAACTTAATACACTAGATGCATGCTGGATAGCGGTCGATGTATGGAGTAATAGTAATAGATGCAGGCAGGAGCCGGTCTACTAATCTTGGACGTGATGCCTATATATTGATCATTGCCTTGGATATCATCTTAATTATTCGATATTCTATCAATTGCCCAACAGTAATTTGTTTACCCACCGTGTGCTATTTCTCGAGAGAAGCCACTAGTGAAATCTACGGCCCCCGGGTCTATTCTTTATCATATTTGCTTTGAGATCTATTTTTATTCGCTTTTATTTTCAGATCTATTATTCCAAAAACCCAAAAATACCTTGCTGCACTTTTTATTACTTATTTTATTTCGCATTTTATCGAGAGCTATTTACCCAATCTACCACAAATTTATCTATCTTTTTACCATGGAGGGATTGACAACCCCTCTTATGCGTCGGGTTGCAAGTATTTGTTCTTTGTGTGTAGGTACCGTTTACATAGTGTTGCTTGGTTCTCCTACTGGATTGAGACCTTGGTTTCACAACTAAGGGAAATACATACCGTAGCTGTACTGCATCATCCCTTCCTCTTTGGGGAAATACCGACACAGTTTCAAGCGACATCAGTTCTCATGAGGCTTGTTTTTCCTTCGCGCCTGCTTTTGTGCTCCATGTCGTTAGAACACAACCCCCAAGTAGGTCTCGGTCATCGCTGGTATGCCCGGTCGCGATGCCTAGGCAAGGCCAGGAGGCGAGAGCACCGGGGCTAGCGAGCGCTCTTGAGGCAAAAAGTTTGGGGGGGGGGGGCAGCGCGTGCTCGTTGGCTCTCTCATGTGCGTCGCACGAGGACATTAGACACAAAGGCCTTGGTGGGGTGGTGCACGTGGGAGCAGGCCCGTGGCCCAGAGCCCGGCTGCCTGGGCTCTTAACGCTACTGGGACTGACCCCAGCGCAAGCACCATGACCAGCCCCCGCTCGCATGAGGCTCATGAGAGAGGCTTTGGGCACTTGTGGCCGGCGAAAAGAATGAAATCCAGTAAAATGCCACAAGGAAAACCAAATTCTTTTCTTAGAGAAGATGCAAACACGACATTCTTTATTTAGGGAAATTGTAGGCTTGTTTACAAGCAAAAAAGGAAAATGGTACCGCGTCCGGCAGCTCACTGGTCTTCCCGCTAGCGTGGAGCATGGGGCCTCCACTTGGGCGTGGGCATGATCACTGTTCGATCGTTCCGCCAGCGCAGAGCATGGGGCTTCAACTTGGGCGTGGGCATGGTTGCGGTTCAACCGTTCAGCCAGCGTGGAGCATGGGGCTTCCACTTGGGCATGGGTGGGAGCCCCCGCGAGGCCGAGGGGTGGCGCATCGGGAGGCTCCGGGGCATGTACAGCCCCACCTCATTCTTACGTGAGAGGGTCACGGGTAGAACTTGCGGAGGTGTTGGATGTTCCAGGCGTTCTGCACCGGAACTCCATCCTCCGTCTCCAGGCACGCCATGCTTGGCCTGGAGACGTGGGTAGCCCTGAAAGGGCCTTCCCACATGGGCGAGAGCTTGTGGAGGCCCTCCCTGGAAGGATCTGCCGCAAGGCGAGGTCCTCGACCTCGAGAGTGCGAGGATGAATGTTGCAGCAGTGGTAGCGCTGCAGGGCCTGCTGGTACCTCGCGGCGCGAAGGGTGGCCCGGCGGCGGACCTCCTCGAGGAGCACAAGATCGGCCTCTCGCGAGTCGTCCTGGTGCGCCTCGTCGAACGCCAGGACTCGTGGGGAACCATGCTTGAGCTTCAAGGGGAGGACCACTTCGACCCCGTAGATGAGGAAGAAGGGGGTTTCGCCGGTGGACTTGGTTGCGGTGGTGCGAATGGACACTGGTACAACGAGGTGCTATACAAATGGTTTTTAACCCCTTTCCGCGACAGTGTTTGGAACCGGCGCCAAGTGAGTGTGTGCGATACGGGGGTCCTTCCCACATGACCCAGAAACCATCGGGGATAGGGAGCCATGATGCAGAGGCCTTGCCAAATGTAATCGTATGCGATGCAGGACACACTAAATTCTTTCGCATGTGTGGGATCGGTGATTAAACGTTTCTAATGACGCAGTGAAACCAAACGGTGTGTCGTAATGGACTATTTGGGAAACAGTATGTAAGGCACACGGGCCAACATATGAACTGTGTGTGATATGTGCCCCATCGCACACGAGTTTTCTGTGGAACTCGTCTGCCATGCAAGACTCCATCGCACACGTTTCCTAACAATTACCATGTGCGATCATGTTCTATCACAAATGGTTCAGGAGCCCCTTCGCACACATACAAGTGCCGCAAACCGTTTGTGATTTGTTGTGTATCACCGATGGTTGCGGTAAGAGTGACGTGTGCTTTTCGTTTGGGATCCCACACGTTTCCTGAAAAATTTACGACTGGGATTGTATTTTACATTGGGCACGGTTTACTATGAGCTCTCGTGTGCGATAATGTGATATCACAAACGGTTCCGGAGCCCCTACGCACACGTAGTAGTGCTGCAAATCGTCTGCGATCTGCTGTGTATCACCGATGGTTCCGCTACGATTGACGTATGCTTTCCGATGTGGATCGCACACACTCATTTAGTTGAACCATGTGCGGAGCAATTGCCAGGTTAAAGCAAAAATATCCCATTTGAATCGGCATGCAAAAAGCAAATTCGCCACAATATTCAATTGAACAAATAGTGTCCATAGGAAGAACATTCATCAGATTTCGCAACAATTGCAATTGAACAAATGGTAGCTAAATTCCAATGATTTGTCGACATATATATGCATTCTATAATTAATCATAGTGTACAAAATACGAAGACCTCATCAGATGGAAAACAATGGATCCATGCGTATATGTTTAGCGGCTAACTCTTACTCAATGTTTCAGGAGAAGGCATGCTGAAATCTTCATTATCACCAGTGGGATTGATGTAGTGATTCAGGAAGAAGTCGCTGCTAAATCTCCGAACCATCAGCAATTCACCAGCGGGAAGCGGTTCAGGGGTCCTCGGTTCTAAGATGAGCTGCAGTATATTTAAGATCAGAATGTGCCATATGAGTGGAGTAGAAGATATTAATTAAGATAGACTTACTGGTACTAATTCGCGAGCATCTTCACAACTATCAGCAGATTTGCAGATGGAGATCATGTGTTTGTAAACATAGTATCCACAAAGGTTGGTCCCTGCTTGTTGCTGAGGACACTGAAATTTTTTGTACAGAATTAGTCATGTATTTGTCCTGTTAGGAACAACCTAACCGGTGTTAAATGTATTTTTTTCTTTGGACAGAAATAGAAAGAGGTTTATTTAGAAGCTTGAACATTTGACTAGCGTAAGAAAAGGTACTTGCAGAGTATTGGATACATTTTCCGAAAATAACGGATTTCGGTGTGTTACCGGAGAAACGATCTCGTGCTGCAGAGGTAGTTCCCTCTTGAACAGTTTCCCTGGTTTAGTTTTCCACAATGCGAGCACACTGCAAATGAAGATGAATTTTGACAACATCAATTATTGAACCAGATATGAATGCAAATTAATTTCAACATCATAGAATTCAATACCTATCCATGAATTGCTGAAGATGTGTCAGATCCTGAGCGTTTGTTGACTCTCTTAGAGAATCCATGTAGTAAACTATGTTCTTGTTTGGAACAATGAATACCAATATCTAGTGATTGCTACATATTAAGAAAGCCATGAACTTACGAATTATGTCGAAATCTGAAAGACAATCAGTGTATGCGTGGTTGTTTATTTGACTTACCATTCATGATATGGCCAGAGAAATGATTCTGCATGGGACATGTTTTCGAAGATACGGGCGACCGTGTTAATGGCCCACTCCCGTGCATCCTTACCATGTAATGTTGTGCCATTTGCTAATGCAGGATCTATGAAATACACACTCTCCCCTTTTCTTCTCTGCGCATTCAATCCCTTGAGAGGAATAAAATGCAGTTAGCTGTTTATCATTTACGGCCTTGTATGGAGAAGTTGATCAGAGTTTGTTAAGTACTTACAAAATCAGGCATCTAACAAGAGTGGCATCGAGCTTGTTGAAGTTGAAGAAGAGATGTAAGTCCTCGAAACTCACACTGATGGAACCAGCATCATGTCGGAAATGATCTCTGTTGTAGCAGATTAGCAGAACATGATGACCTGCTAACATTTGATCCATGCAATATTTATGTAACTCGCGGCAACTGGAGCTGCACTCATCAAAGTATTCGCCAACAAGAAATGGCTGGCCATGGACATAATTGCGTGCTTCAAGTACGTCTGCTTTATTTTTAGCAAGTTGCAAATCTATTTCTTCATCATCCATGCCGTCAGAAATAATATTACTCCCCGATTCGAACAACTTGTTGTTAATTTGGTTCTGGGCGATGAGTGCTTTAAGTAAGAGCCAATCGTTCTCTTTCCTCTTCGCTCTCGAGGCGTGCTTCCTCATGGGTGCAGCCTTTTTGCCCGCTTCCTTCTTGGTACTTGAAGCATTTCTGGTCCAAGGTCTGGTTGGCTGAAAGGCAGACGGTAAAGCTTCGACGGACTGCTTAGCAGACGGTTTAGCTATGCCGGACTGCTGAGTTGGCAGTGCTACTGTGACGGTCTGCTGGGCTGTAGGAGTAGAGGCATCGGACTGCTGACCATGCATTGAAGCTATGTCGGGTTTCTGCGCAGATGGTGCCAACTTGTCGGTGTGCTGAGGAGGCCGTGCCAACGCGTTGGTTTGCTGAGCAGGAAGTGCTGACGCATTGGTATGCTGATCACGCGGTTGCGGACCGACGGACTGATGAGCAGTCGGTTCTGGACCTACAGACTGCTTAGCAGGCGGTTCCAAAGCATCAGACTGCTTAGCAGTCCATTCCACTAGGTTGGTCTGCTGAGCATGTGCTGCAGCTGGGTCTCCCCCCGCTGCTTCAGCGGCCGGCATCTGAACCGATGGTGCATCTTCAGCAGTTGTAGGCCTTGCCACTGGCTGCTCTGGGGCAGACGATGACATGGCCTGTACGGCACAAAGTCGGGCGGGCTGATCACAGGTTGATGCATCAGCCGTTGGATTACAAGTATTAGGTTCTTTGGGGGAAGCACACGAGAGCTGATGGGGCAAGGAGAGCGTCACCGGTTGAGGGGCGACATTGGTTGCTCTTGGTGGGGCTTCAGGGATCTCATCCATGAAGTCTATTTCCTTTCGTGGCCACTGGATGTGATGTAACAGTGTTTCTCCCAAGGTCCTTTGCTCATCAAAGTCACCTAGGACATTCTTCAGGGCAAATTCATTGAATCCAGGTTTTACTTCAGTCACGTAGCACTTCACACAGCCTGGCTTCAATGGCACATTGTCCAACAAGAGGCCCTCTTCCAAGAAGGGTTGGTAAACCCAGGTTGTTGCACATTTTAATGTACCTTCATAATGTGTAAGCACGCTCTTTAGTCTGTCTTTCATTCCAGATAGATCAGATATAGCATCATCATGAGCAGCCGCAGTCTCAGTGTCGCTGGGGTCAGCTGATGCACAACTACTCTTATGCGGTGTTGTCGCACAATAACCAGCATCCTCCATGCCCGCCTCCCCTCCCATCTGCTGGCTATCTGTCAGTGTTAGAGTCTTCTGCATCATCATTGACTCCTCAATTTCCTTTCAAACAGTCTGATACATGTCCTTCCTCAACCTTTCATACAATTCATTCTGCTTCATTTCACTCCTCGCTTTTTTCATGCCGAGCCTCTCTTCTTTGTTGAGTGTGAAAGCCCTCTTGTGTGGGACGTTAACACCTATACCCCTTGCACGGCCAGGGGGCTCTCTTGTTTCCAGAGCATTGAACAGAATGTCACATGGCCCTGAGTTCCTGTAGAACCTTCCAGGGATCTCGGAAGCCTTTAACATCACGCGATACAGTTTTTCGTCATGTGAGTTTTCAAAGTAATAAGCTTCGTCATCACGCCTCCTTGCAAGTGCGCGCAAGTAGTCTTTAGCGCGTTGGCCCCTGATTCCACTAAAGGCCGGTTTCCCACCCGTAGCTACTGCTTCTTTGTCCTCGTGGTCCCATATTGGTTTCATGCCGTAGTATCCTGCCACACCCATACGGTGGGGGTGTGTGTTCCTCTTCTGAAGTTCCGATTGCTTGGCACTCTTCGTAGCAAACTCTGTAGTTGCCCTGACCCTTTTGAATTCTGCCCAGTCTGCCTTTGTAATTTGGGGGTATGCGGGGATTGGGTCCTTGCCTTCACTCAAGTACTTCTTGTACAACACGTGCTTCCAGTTTCTCCAAGCATCCCTAGCCTTCTTCAATGCAGCGTGTTCCACCTGCATTCTTCACTCCTCTGGAACGTTAAAGTGATCCATGATCTCCCGGACTATCCTTTGCCGTGTTTCTGTGTTAGCCTTCTGAAACCCCGGCAGATTAATGTTGAGCCTTACCCTGCCAACAAATCCACACACACTCCTGAACCTCGTGCGTGCTTTATCTGGTTTAGTTGGAGCCCAGGACTTTAAATCAATCTCGGTTACTTCATATACACCTTTAGGCTGGTGTGTGGGCTTCCTTGGAGCGTTCCTCCGTGTCCTGACCAGAAGGGTAATTGCTGCAGCTCTATCCCGTTCCAGATTACTTGATCCCTCACCATCTGTTGAAGACCTAGGGTTGTCGGAATCAGATGAAGATACATCGCCTGAAGCATGAGTGTTGTCGCTACTACTCGGCATCTATAGAGAACACATGTGAAACTCAGGAAAGGAGGATAAGCATAAAGCTAACAACTTGGTATCAAGCTGTCTAAACATGTCATGTAATAATTTAGAAAATGTACGGCTTATTTGTTAAGTTTGTGTGACTCGGGCGCCCACGATCTGTAAATCGACAGTAACTTATTGGAACAAATACAGCTTATATGTACTAGTTAGGAAGGTAGATAATGAACAAATATACGCTCTCCGTTATTTTATAGCCAATTTGGGAACATACGGAATGAAATAGGAAGAGGGATTGCGAGGAAATATGCCTCACCGCGATGGAGAGCAGTAACTAACAGGTTTCTTAATGCAAACCCGGTAGGACCACAGGAGAGGGGAGGGTTACAAGATTGATATGCTCAAGGGTGGCTGGCGAGCAAACGAAGATGACGAGGCGCAGGCAGCTGCGTGTTGGGAACGACAGTGGAGGTAGGGTTGACGCCGAAGAGCGGGCACACGGCCGGGTTGAGCACGTCGGCGCCGGAGAGGGTTCTGTTGTGGATCTGGGGGAGGGGGAGCTGGCGATGGAGATTGGGTGTTGAGTGAAACACGGGCGGGCGATGGTGGGGTGTTGGCGGCCTAGGTGAAAAGGGTGAAAAAATATCCCTGGTCGCCACGCGGAAAGGCCTATGCAAACGGTTGCCTCTAAGCGCTCGTGTGCACAAACAACATAATTTCATTTGAAATGAAGACATGCTAATTTTGAAATGAAGACGTGAGTTCATCGTTTCGCCTCTAATTTTTCCCACGGTAAGTAATCACCATTATACCACAGGTTTGATTTGCTAGCGCATTTCAGGTCTTGTGTGCTATATTTAAGACATTTTTTGGCATTTACCGTGCATTTTGGCATATAAATCAAATCCTAGCCGGAACTGTATGTGCTGATGAAAGGGATGAGGATTGCCGTTCGATCTGGGAGCATCCAACGGTGCAGACGTGCGATCCGTGGGGTTTGGGTTCTGGCCAATCAGAACGCACGACTAAGATCGCGCGCGCAGCAGGGGGGGCATCGGCCACGGTTTGGTAGGCACACGGCTTTCGTGAGTGAACCGTGTGCTATTTGAAAACATTTTTACATGAACTAACAGCATATTTTCGTTTGAATGAAAACATGAGTTCATCGTTTCGCCTCAAAAAAAAATTCCACGGTAAGAAATCACCATTGTACCCTATGGTTCGATTTTCTGGTGCATTTGAGGTATTGTTTGCTATATTTGAGTAGTTTGCTATAGTCGCAACTACACGTGGGTGTTAGCAAGATCATTTGAGTGTCGCTTTGGGAGTTTTCATTCATTGTCCGAGAAACGGGAAAAAAATTCAAACAGTTCGGCCGCAGGGTGTGGCCAGAGGCGTAGGCCTTGTTGGTATTTTAATTACAGGAAATGCATACAGAGTCCGGAAATAACGAAAATCGGTGTGTCACCGTGGCGTGCTCTCAGGATCCCATGGAAAATTTTTGGTAAAGTTCGGCACAAGTTTTGATGCTCACACCTTCCAAATCAGAGCATCTCACAAGAAGGATCATAGTTTCCAAAAGGAGACAAGACACTTCAGACTCCAATCGTCGGTGACTACATCGTTCCGCCTCGAATTTTTTTTCACGGTAAACAATCACATATATACCCTAGGTTTGATTTTCTGGCCCATTTCAGGTCTCGTCTGCTATATTTAAGTCATTTTTTTGCATTTAGTGCATATAAAATCAAAACCGTACTACAACTACATTTGGGTGTTAGTTAGCAAAGAAGGTGTACAAATAATTTGTGTGTCGCTTTGCGAGTTTTCATCCATTGTCCGAGAAGCGGGGAGAAGTTTCAAACATTTTTTCGGGGTACGACACCTATGGGATCCCGAGAGACCCCTTTACGATTCGGCGAGGGGAGAGGTATACGCAAAGAGCAGAACCAACGATCGACGCGGGAAGTTTTTACCCAGGTTCGGGCCGCTGATCAGCGTAAAACCCTACTCCTGCTTTGTGTTCTTATTAATGTTCTTGAGCCCAGCCTTCAGGAGCGCTCGCAATGAACAGTACGTTCAGAGAGCAGCTACGCATGCAGAATGGGCCAGAAGTTCTCCTCCTCTGTAGCAGTTGCCTTGGGCCTCCTTTTATATGCTCAAAGGGGTCACCACAGTGGCAAAATGTACATACATTGAGGTGTAAAGTAGCTACAGGGTATCATACCTAACCCCTGACGAATTAGGACAAACGCATTTAATGCACCGTGAGGTGTCCGTTTAGGTGTCCTCACTTTCTTGGGGATGGAAAAAGGGGCCATCCCATCAGCACCGCTTAAGCTCTCCTCCACTGGCACGTTGCCACGCATCCAGAGAAGGACCCAGAATGTCAGACTTGTTACTGTGCCGAAGCGGTGGCACAGTGGCAGAATCTCGCCAAGCGCCGAATCTTGCCGGGCACCAAGCCTTGCCGGGCGCCAAGCCTTGCCGGACGCCAAGCCTTGCCGGACGCCAAGCCTTGCCGGGCTCCAAGCCTTGCCGGACGCCAAGCCTTGCCGGGCTCCACAGGCCATCCCGGCAAGGATCTTGCCGGGGAAGCTGGCCTTCGGATTCCAGCTCTACTTATTTGCTGATCCTCGGATCTATGACTTGATGATTTCTCTGATGGCTTGAATCGACCTCGAGCTGTTCCCAGCAAGCCTTGCCGCGAGGATGGCTACAACTGCCCGTGCACAAGTACGGGGTACTAGTGGCCCAATACTTAGTACACCGACACATTTCGGCCGCGAGGTGCGGCCACTGGCGTAGGCCTAGTTGGTATTTTAATTACAGGAAATTCACATGGAGTCCAGACATCATCAAAATCGGCATGTGCCCGTGGCGTGCTCTCACGACCCCGTGGAAAAAAATTGGTGAAGTTTGGCACAAGTTTTGATGATCGCTCCTTGGAAACCGGAGCATCTCACAAGAAGGATCATGGTTTATAAAAGGAGACGTGTCAATTCAAACTCCAGTGGCCGGTGACTTCATCGTTTGGCCTCATAAAAAATTTCACGGTACGCAATCACCATTATACCACGGGTTTGATTTTCTAACGCATTTCAGGTATCATTTGCTATATTTAAGACATTTTTTGAATTTAACATGCATTTTGTGGATATAAATAAAATCACAACCGGAACTGCATGTGATGTCGAAAGGGATGAGGATTGCCGTTCGATCAAGGAGAATCCAACGGTGCAGACGTACGATCCGTGGGGTTTGGGTTCTGGCCAATCAGAACGCACAACTCAGATCGCGCGCGTGGCAGGGGGGCATCGGCCACGGTTTGGTAGGCACACGGCTTTCGTGAGTGAACCGTGTGCTATTTGAAAACATTTACATGAACTAACAACATATTTTCGTTTGAATAGAAACATGAGTTCATCGTTTTGCCTCGAATTTTTTTCCACGGTAAGAAATCATGATTGTACCCTATGGTTCGATTTTCTGGTGCATTTGAGATCTCGTTTGCTATATTTGAGTCATTTTTTGCATATATATATATATACACACACACGTGGGTGTTAGCAAGATCATTTGTGTGTCGCTTTGCGAGTTTTCATTCATCGTCCGAGAAACGGGAAAAAACTTCAAATAGTTCGGCCGCAGGGTGCGGCCAAAGGCGCAGGCCTTGTTGGTATTTAGTTACAGGAAATGCATATAGAGTCCGGAAATAACAAAAATCATTGTGTCACCATGGCATGCTCTCACGATCGCATGGAAAAAATTTGGTAAAGTTTGGCACAAGTAGCATCTCACAAGAAGGATCATAGTTTCCAAAAGGAGATGCGGCACTTCGGACTCCAAATGCTCAGTGACTACATCATTCCGCCTCGAAAAAAAATATCATGGTAAAAGATCACGGATATACCCTTGATTTGATTTTCTGGCCCATTTCAGGTCTCGTCTGCTATATTTAAGTCATTTTCTTGCACTTACTTTGCATTTAGTGCATATATATAAAGTCAAAACCCTACTACAACTACATGTGGGTGTTAGTTAGCAAAGAAGGTGTACAAATCATTTGTGCGTCGCTTTGCAAGTTTTCATCCGTTTGCCCGAGAAGCGGGGAGAAGTTTCAAACATTTCGGCTGCAAGGTGCGGCCAACGGTGTAGGCCTAGTTGGTATTTTAATTACAGAAAATTCAGATGCAGTCTGGACATCATCAAAATCAGTGTGTGCTCGTGGCGTGCTCTCTCACGACCCCGTCAAAAAAATTGGTAAAGTTTGGTACAAGTTTTGATGATCGCTCCTTCCAAACCGGAGCATCTCACAAGAAGGATCATGGTTTCCAAAAGGAGACGCGGCACTTCGGACTCCAAATCGTTGGTGACTACATCGTTCTGCCTAAAAAAAAATCATGGTAAACAATCACGGATATACCCTTGGTTTGATTTTCTGGCCCATTTCAGGTCTCGTCTGCTATATTTAAGTCATTTTTTGCACTTACCTTGCATTTAGTGCATATATATAAAGTCAAAACCCTACTACAACTACATGTGAGTGTTAGTTAGACTAGTCACAATGGGTAGTAACTTAGACTAGTAACATGCATATGTTACTAGCTAGTCTATGTTACTACCTCTAGAGTGGGGAGTAACATATGTGTGGTGTCATGCAACACTTCATTTATTAGGTTGTAGACTCATCTTGTCTTGGTATGTGTGATGTTACTATAACTAGCTATGTTACCACATGCCCCTATTTCCTCATTAATTACTCGCCACATCATCTGTTTTACCTAGAGATGTGTGATGTTACCACCTATGTTACTCCCACAGTGGGTAGTCTTAGCAACGAAGGTGTACAAATCATTTGTGCATCGCTTTGCGAGTTTTCATCCATTTGTCCGAGAAGCGGGGAGAAGTTTCAAACATTTCGGCCGCGAGGTGCGGCCACCGGCGTAGGCCTAGTTGGTATTTTAATTACATGAAATTCAGATGGAGTCCGGACATCATCAAAATCGGTGTGTGCCTGTGGCGTGCTCTAACGACCCCGTGGAAAAATTTTGGTAAAGTTTGGCACAAGTTTTGATTATCGCTCCTTGGAAACCGGAGCATCTCACAAGAAGGATCATGGTTTCCAAAAGGAGACCAAACTCCAGTGCCCGGTGACTTCATCGTTTGGCCTCATAAAAATTTCCACGGTACGCAATCACCATTATACCACGGGTTTGATTTTCTGGCGCATTTCAGGTATCGTTAGCTATATTTAAGACATTTTTTGAATTTAACATGCATTTTGTGCATATAAATAAAATTACAACCGGAACTGCATTTGCTGTCGAAAGGGATGAAGATTTCCGTTCGATCTAGGAGCATCCAACGGTGCAGACGTATGATCCGTGGGGTTTGGGTTCTGGCCAATCAGAACGCACGACTCAGATCGCGCGCGCGGTTTGGTCGGCACACGGCTTTCATGAACGAACCGTGTGCTATTCGCAAACCAGACTGCATATCTTCTGTTCATACATACTGGAGTGAGATCAATTGAGTGTGCTACCTCTATGGTATAATAATAATAATAATAATAATAATAATAATAATAATGATAATAATAATAATAATAATAATAAATAGTTCATATTCATTGCCTGAGCTGACATCATATCAAGGTCAACATATTAACGGTTCTTACATCAATAGAAAACTGGGCATAACTCACAAATTCAGTACACGCGACAGTTCTAAATTGAACGTATTAAGTTGCAGGGTAGGCATAAAAACTAGTATTACGGCTTAATTCCCATGTACATGGGGGAACTGGGATCATTACATTGACCCCGAATGAACTTGGGTTTTCTGATGATTTTACGCTTCTCTGTTAGAGGGGTGCGTGATCCCTTGGCTGGCAACTCAGCAAATTCATCCTACTCGTCCTCATCGGCAACATCCTCGACACCCAGTACCCTCCTCTTCCCATGCATCACTACATGGCAATTCTTATGCAAGGGGTCTTCTGCATAGAAAATCTGGGTAGCATCGCTGACAAGAATGAACGGGTCCGCGTGATATGCCATCGTTGTCCTGTTAACACAGGTCTTCCTGTAATCATCAACCTTTACCTGACCAAGAGGGATCCATGTGCACCTGAATAATGCCACCTTAACTTTCACATAATTAATTAAGCTCCCAAATTTCTTTGATGGTTCCATAGTATACCCTTTTATCAGCTTCATTTACAGTCATGCATTCTATTCGAACAGAGCTGTTCTGATATGAGGTCTTCTTATCACGTTCCTCAGTGTAGAACGTGTAGCCATTTATGTCATATGCTTGGTACGTCAACACCGTAGGTGATGGCTTTTGTGCCAACCACGTAGCAATGTCATCGATGGATCCTTGTGCCAAACGATTCTTCAGCCATTCGGCATAGTTCTTAGTGTGCTCCTTCATCTCCACATCTGATGGATACACCATTGGTAAGGAGCTTTGGCGTATCTCCGCCAAGTGTTCTTCAGCATAAGCGCTGAGAACTGGGATGTTAAGCAGTACCATCAAATGGGCTTTCTCTGCCAATTCTCCGGGAGCAGCCTTTTGCGTGCCATCAAGGACCGGCTTACCTTTCAGCCTTCCCTCGTGGCCAGAGAGGGGCAAACATATAGGTCTTTGTTTCATGTATTCGGTGCAAAACTCAACCACCTCCTCCGCGGTATAACCTTGTAGGATGCTTGCCTCTGGATGGTTTCGGTTCCGACAATAGCGCTTCAGTATTCCCATGAACCGCTCAAAGGGATACATGTTGCGAAGAAACACAGGACCACAATACTTTATCTCGTCGACAAGGTGCACAGTGAGATGGACCATGACATCAAAGAATGACGGTGGGAAAAACATCTCTATGTTGAACAATATTCTTGCAATATCCTCTTGCATATGATCCAACTCTTCAGGATCTACAACTTTCTGCCATAGTTGGTTGAAGAAATCACAGAGCTCAATGAGTGTGTTTCTTATATCTTTGTCCATCAGATTCCTGATGGCCACCGGGAGGATTCGTGTCAACATTACGTGGCAATCATGTGACTTCATGTGTCCCAACTTCATTTTACTTGAGCTCACATCCACGAGACTTTTGATGTTTGCGGAGTAGGAAGAGGGTGTCTTAACTGACAACAAATAGGTGAAGAACTCTGTTGCTTCTTTTGTACTGAAATTGTAACTCTGGCGAGCGTTGATGAGTTTGTTATCATCTTCTGCTTCACTCTTGCGTTTTGATTGATCAGCAAGCATATCGAGCCGTGCACCGTCACCATCCTTTGTTTTACCTTTAATCTTGAGCAGAGTATCAAGGATGCTTTCACATACATTCTTCTCTACGTGCATGACATCGATGTAGTGACGTACACGTAGAATCTCCCAGTAAGGTAATTTCCAAAACACCGATTTCTTCTTAAACACTTGACCCTTGGGTGTTTGTTTCACCGTCAAAGCGTGCTTCTTGCCAAGCACAACATTAATTTGTTTAGCCATGTTGTGGACCACCTCCCCAGCATAGGGTCTTGGGCCCACATCTACCTCTGCCGTACCATCAAATTCAGCTTTCATCTTTCGGTATGGGTGATTTCTTCGTAAGAACCTACGATGACGCAAATACACGGTTTTGCGCAAGTTGGGAAGAAATCTGCTAGCTGTCCTATCCATGCATGTGACACACCCTACACCTCCCTCTGTTTTCTGCCATGATGTGTTGCCTAATGCCGGCATATCTTGAATGGTGTGCAGCAGCATCGCATGTAGATCGAAAATCTCCTTTTTGTAAGCATCATAACATTTTACAACAGGCGCATCTACCCACACTGTCAGCAGTTCTTCTACCAGTAGCTGAAAGTAAATGTCGATGTCATTTCCAGGTTGCTTCGGGCCTTGGATAATCATTGACATCATAATGTATTTTTTCTTCATACACAACCAAGGAGCTAGGTTATATATGCACAGAAGCACCGGCCATGTGCTGTGATTGGTGCTCATATCGCCAAAAGGATTCATCCCGTCAGTACACTCCCCGAGCCTTATACTTCTAGGATCCTTGTCAAAGTCTTCAAACTTGTTGTCGATTAATTCCCACTCAGCCCCATCTTTTGGGTGCCTCATATATTTATCCGCAGTTCGCTCATCATGATGCCACCGCAACCTCTTTGCCTCTCTAGGGTTTGCAAACAAACGCCTCAACCTTGGAATTAAAGGCAAGTACCAAACAACCTTGAATGGGATTCCTGTCTTGATCTCATCATCCAATTTGTACTTGTCCTTTGCTCTCCTGCGCTTGTATCGTGCATGCTTGCATGTGGGACATGCACGCAAATCTTTGTACTCACCACGGTACAATATACAATCATTCACACAATCATGTATCTTCTGTACTTCAAGTTCCAATGGGAAAAAAAATCTCCGCTTTGTTTGTGCTTGTGGGGAGCACATTATCTTCCGGAAGAATTTCTTTGAAAAGACCTAACAACTCTGTGAAGCCCTTGTTTGATAGACCGTTTGCTGCTTTAAATCTGAGAAGCGCCAGGGTGGCACTCAACTTGGAATATTTCTTTTTGCAACCTGGATACAATTCTTTCTTGGAGTCCGCATCAATGGTTGGCAGATCCTTGTACCCAATCATATCCTTTTTTGGGCCCTTGAAATCTGCAATCATAGCAGCAAAATCTGGCATATCAAGATCATCGTCGTCTGCGTCGCCGTCTTGGTTTTCCAGTGGGCGTTTTGGCTTTCCGGTGTTCCATTGGTAGCTTGACGCCTCTGCCCCGATGTTAGATTCAACATCCATGTGACACTGACCGGGGTTTGGCATCTCGCAGCCCTGGGTATATTCATCCATGACCTGCTCTTCACCGTGTCTGGTCCAACGTGTATATCCATCCATGAATCCCCGAGAGAGTAAGTGCCACTGGACATCTGCAACTTGACGTGACTCTGTATTGGCATAATGAGTACATGGACACAGGATGTGATCCGCATCACCAATTCTCTTCTTTGTACTTTTAGCCAAATTCATGAACTCTGTCATGCCACTGATAAAATATGTGGTTCTCCGATTCTTCATCCATTCAGATCGTTCCATCTACACCACACAAATGGTAATTAAAAAACAACAACAACATTAATACACGGATTAACTGATGCCCAAAGATGCGTGCATAAATCACAAGGTTTTATTTTCATAATTACTGAGGGCGCTCCATATTGTTATCCAGACGTGCAGTGACAAAAATTAATGGCCAGTCAATTTACACGCAGAGTACTACAGCACTACCCTTAGGAATTGAATACCTTAATTAAGCCACTCATGAAAAGAATACCTTAATTAATTAGCCGCGCGGTGACCTCCACCTAGCAGACAGAGAAGCGCGATGCGGCGGCACGCCGAGACAGCAGGGTCAAGGAGCAAAGCTTAGTGCAGCTGCCGCCTGAAGTTCGACCTCCACTATCCCGCCATCGACCGCGATGGATGTGCTCCAATCACGCCGCCGCCGACCTCGATGGTTGAGCTCCTCCTATCTCCCGCCGCAGACCGAGGATTGACCTCCTATGACACCGCCACCGCCCACCAACCAAGGATTGACCTCTTATCCGGTAGCCGCTGCCTAGGCCACCACCGCCATCTCTATCTGCAGAGCGGCTGTTTTATTTTTTGACGAATATCCGCAGAGCGGCTGTTTACACGGTATCACTGTAACTCAATTATATGTACAGGGTAGTACATCACATATGGTTATGTCACGGCAACCGTGTCTCACCTATGTTGTCTTCTCACACGGTTTTGTGCGGAAATCATGTGTGAAGTTGTAATACCTAACACAAACGACATGTATAAACAGTGTGCCGTATACAACATATAGTGCCATAAGTAGTTCCCGACCGTTAGCTTATCCCCACAGTTTCCCCATTTCCCCTAAATCCCTAGATAGCCTCCAAATTCCCTCACATGGCGCTGACATTGGGGGAATGCGGACGAGTGGTGCTAATGGCGGTGCGGCTGCTCCTGCTCGTATCGCCGCTCTCAGCAGCGCCGCCATGACGGCGGTCGCCGCCGAGCACTTGCCTAAGGTCATCAGAAGGCATGTGTACTATGGATCCGAATCGTCCTATCAGGCTCCAATCTATCCCGATCTTTTTAGCATTGCCAAAGTAGCTCCCTGCTGAATCCGTCCTGAATGACCACCCCCCCCCCCAGGAAAGCGATCTACCGCCGGATCCGGAGCATGACTCTAGACTCCCGCAACACAAGTTCGACTCCGAGTTTTGCGCCACCGAGAAGTACCAAAAGCTGAGTTGTGTGCACGGGCACACTCCCGCTCGACGTGTATGCACAGAGGGATTCGACATTGGCAGGCGGTTTCTCAGTTGCCCCTTAGAGGTTAGTGCTAAGTTCGTCATTTTACTTGAGTTAATGCCACTGCTCATCCTGAATACTATTTAACATTGGCAGGGATATGAGGCTTGTGCGTTTGTTAACTGGCTAGAAGAAGAATGGCATGGCAGGGCTCGGAGTGTTATCACCAAGCTCGTAGAAGATAACGTAAAGCTGAAGAAGAAACTGGTTGATCTAGAAAGTACAATCAGTACGATGAAGCAAGAAATAATCAATCACAGGCAACAGATGAAAGCAAGAGACAAGAAGGAACTAGCATGTGTAGTTGTGGTTGTCACATTAGCCATGTTCTATGCGCTGTTTGCAATGATGATTAGGGGTTTTGTTTAACACTATTGCTAAAGCACATCTAGATGTGCTCTAAGAAATGCACATCTAGGTCCTATGCCATTGATGTTACGCGAAGATTCGTGCAGATATTTTCCTTTGTCTTTTTTTTCTTTTCCTTTGTAGTTTGATTATTGGGATAATTAGATTTATGCCCCTAGTTGTGTCCCACTTGTCTGTTTTACCCCTAATTCCCAAAAGTCATCGGTTCTGTCCAAGTCACTTTGCTCCTCTTATGCTTTTGCCCTTTGACCGTCAGTTTGAAAACTTCATAACTAATTCATACTAAATCAGAAAAATACAAATAAGATACCAAAATGTTCAGAAAACATCACCTATATGTCAGTGTCATTTGCATTCATGAAAAAGTATTGGAAAGTGCACATCCGAGTTTTAGCTCTTTTGATACCACCATGAATAGTAAAATCTAAAAAAATTCAAAAAAAAAAAATATATGGTGGCAAAGAACGACAAATGTTCTAAGTGCTTGCCAAGTTTCATCAGGGAACGGCATTCATGGAAGTCGTGGCAAAAAAATAATCTATTTTGGAGTGCTGATTGTTTTTTTTGCCACGGCACCCACGAATGTTATTCCTTGATGAAACTTGGCAGACACTTAAAACATTTGCCATTCTTTGCCACCAAATTTTTTTTTGAATTTTTTGAACTTTTTTAAATTTTACTATTCATGGTGGTAGCATAAGAGCTAAAACTCGGATGGGCACTTTCCAACACTTTTTTCATGAATGCAAATGACACTCACATATAGGTGATGTTTTTCCGAACATTTTGGTATCTTATTTGCATTTTTCTGATTTAATATAAATTAGTTATGAAGTTTTCAAACTGACGGTCAACCGGTCAAAGGGCAAAAGCATAAGAGGAGCAAAGTGACTTGGACAGAACCGGTGACTTTCGGGAATTAGGGGTAAAACAGACGAGTGGGACACAACTAGGGGCATAAATCTAATTATCCCTTGATTATTACTGGCTTCATCAATAAGAAGAGCTCAATGTATTGCTTGCCAACTGTCCTACTCCATTCATACCGGTACCGGTGCATAATCCCAAAACTCGTTCCTTGTTTTTGTCCTGGAAAAAGAAATCAACCAATAGGAGTCCTGCGGCTAGTATGCATTCAATGACTTCAGACTACTTAGCATAACATGCATGTAATGGTCAATTCTCTGCACGCAATGGTATTGATTACCAAATACTCCCTCCGTCCCAAAATAAGTGACTCAACTTTGTACTAACTTTTTACTAAAGTTAGTGCAATGTTGAGTCACTTATTTTGGGACGGAGGGAGTAATCATCAAGTTCTCTCGTTTTTCCCCACCTAGGTCACCGGTACGGAGGGAGTAGAAGTACTACGTAAAATGCTTGTTTCATATTTGGACGCTCCAACGCGTGTGCGTAATTAATTATCACATTGTGAACTGCGCAATCCCGGGAATTTGGAGCGACTGGGTACAAATAATTGCGGTTGATTATATCAGCGGTTAGATAATACGTCAACCCCCGCTTCAATTGGCATTCCTCTTCTCTGCATACCCCGCTTAAGTGTCCACAATCTTCATCGTCCCCGGCAGGCCACGCTACACACTTGCACACACTATGCAATCTCGCTTTCTCGCGGTTTTTATACGACCGCATCCATGTCGAGCGACAGCGAGGACGATAGTTCGGCCAGCAGTCCGGCGCCCGATGATAGGTCAACATCGGAATCATCCCGCTTGTCTTCCATGAGTCCGACGTCGAGCCCATACCTTGATTATATCCGGATCATGGAAGGGACGCCACCTCCGGAGTCGTCAGACAACAACCAGACAGACGAGGAGCCATCGGAGGACGAAGAAGAGGACAACGATGATGACGAGGAGGAATGGTCGAACGAGAAGGAGGAGGACGACGAGAGTAACGACGATGACGATGGCGGCGGCGATGAAAAGCCAACAGTCAATGGCAAGAAGCGTCCTCGCCAAGACGATGTCGTGGGGCCATGCAACAATAACAACAACAAGAAGAAGGACTAAATTAAGCAGACTGTATATATCACTATTTCCGTTCGCTCATATTAATTCGTTATCTCTGTTTATCCTGTCAATCTCATCGCACACAGTTAGTAATACGTATTCGACAGAGATCTTCTACATTATTGCCCACAGGTTGGTTTCTTGAACTGTGTGCCATGACGAGCACACAATTCACAAAAAAGACCATATGGGCTGTCTATAATGATCGCACACAATTCTGATTACCGACCTGTTTGCCGGGTATCACACACATCTTGTTACGCCGAAGCATTTGTGTTCAACTCGATCATCGCAAACGGTTCATCAGAGCGAACTGTATGCCGTATATCGCACACACCTTGATCTAGCTGCCCGTTTCTGTTGTTCTGTCTTATCGCAAACAGTTCGTATGGATCAACCGTATACCCCACATCGCACACGCAACTAGAATCTGAACCGTGTTCGATGTATCCTTCATCGCAAATGTTTTGCATCTTTTTTAACGGTTTTTTTTACATCACCGTTTGCGATTAATGCATCGCACACAGTTTCGTCAAAGGGTCTCTGATCGTAGTGTCGCGTTAGCAGCATCCTGCAGTAGTGGGACCACAGCACGGACTGCAGCTCGTCCAGCCAGCCCTTGCCGCAGGCCTGAAGCATCTTCTTGAAGCTCCTAGTCTTGAGGCCCTTGAGGACCTCAGCATTGGCACGCTCAGCCTATCCGTTACTTCGCGGGTGTGCCACCGAAGCGTAGCATATCTGTGTTCCAAGGTTAGCGCAATATGACCTAAAGGGACTACTTGTAAACTGGGAGCCGTTGTCGGTGATGATACGATTGGGGACGCCGAATCGGCTCATGAGGCCCTTGATGAACTTGACGGCCGAGCCTGCTGGGATGGTGCACACGGGCTCCACCTCCGCCCACTTGGTGAACTTGTCAATGGTGACATAGAGGTATCGGTAGCCGCCAGCCGCCCGAGGGAATGGCCCCAGTATGTCCAGTCCCCCCATACCACGAAGGGCCATGAGAGTGGGATTGCCTGGAGCCCTTGGGCGGGCTGATGGATTTGCTTGGCGTGGAACTGGCAGGCTTCGCAGGATTGGACCAACTCAGCAGTGGCGTGGAGCGCCGTAGGCTAGTAAAACCCGTTGCGGAACACCTTGCCCACGAGGGTGCGTGACGAGTGGTGCTCGGAATCTCCCCCGTGGATGTCGGCTAGCAGCTCGCGCCCTTGCTCTTCTGAAATGCACCACAGCGAGACATCATTGGGGCGGTATAGCTCGCCTTCTCGCAAGCAATAGGCAGTGGCCTGCCGGGCCACGTGCTCCGCTTCTGCATCCTCTTCCGAAAGGGTGTCGTGGAGCAGGTAAGCCTTGAATTCCTCGACCCAACTATTTTCCTGAGGTTCCAACGCCAATAGCAGGCAGGCTCCGGAGGTTGGGCCGCAGGTGGGCACGCCCGTGGGTGGTGTAGGCGGGAGCTCCTCAAGGAGTAGCGTCGGGCCAACAGCCGTGGGCACAGCTGATGGCACAAAAAGCCTCTCTTCGAAGACGCCAGGGATCTGGGGATCACGGCAGGATGCTCGCTTGGCGATGTCGTCGGCTTCCTTGTTAACGCCGCGCGGGATGTGCTGTAATTCCAAACCCAGAAAATGCTTCTCGAGTTTACGTACCTCCTCTAGATACGCCGCCATGTGCTCGTCTTTTGGCTTGTACTTTTTATTGGAGAAGTTGACTAGGAGCTAGGAATTGCCCTTGATGGTGAGGAGCTTGACTCCCAAGGTGGCGGCGGCCTTGAGGCCGGCGATCAGGCCCTTGTACTCCGCAATGTTGTTGGAGACCGTCTCGCCATGCTGGAAGCATAGCTGGACGGTGTAGTAAAGCTTATCTTTGGTCGGGGAAATGAGCACGACCCCAGCCCCCGTGCCCTGCCTAGAGAAAGCGCCATCGAAGTGCATGACCCAACCGGTGGGCGCTTCATCCCCGGACAAGAGGGTTCGTCCTCGCGAGGCTCCCCGTCACAGGTATCCGTCCACACCACCACGAAGTCGGCAAGTGCCGCCCCCTTGATGACCCTGGTGGTACAGAACTCCAACTGGAAGGCCTGCAGCTCGATGTTCCACTCGGCGACTCGGCCGGTGGCGTTGGGGCTGCGCAACACCTTCTCCAGGGGGTACGCGGAAACAACCTTGATGGGGTGGCCTTGGAAATAATGGCGCAACTTCCTGGAGGCGACCAGGAGCGCGAGGAGGAGCTTCTACTGCATAGGGTAGTGCAAGCGTGTGTCCCCCAGCCCCGTGCTGATGAAGTACACAGGGTGTTCGACGAGGCACGCGGTGTCGATGATGGCCTGCTCCTGAGAGGGGGCGAGGGGCCCGAGACCCTCATGAAGCAAGGGAGGCGTGGGGAGCTCAGGGGCGCCGTCTTGTAGTATTGTAGGCTCGCGAGGCTCTGCGGGCTCGCGGGGGCCCTGGGGCCTCCCTTGGGAGCCGACGCGCTCGTCTCAGATCGCCACGAGCGCGGCACTGGCCGTATGCGGGGTAGCCGGCAGATAGAGCACCAGGGGCTCACGGAAGCGCAGCGCTACCATGATGGGCGGGCTCGTGAGGTACCTCTTGAGGTCTTCAAAGCCTGCATCTGCCTCCGGGGTCCATTCAAAGGAACCTGTCCGCTTCATCAGCTTGAAGAACGGCAAGGCGCGCTCGCCGAGCTTGGAGATGAAACACCCTAGTGAAGCCATGCACCCCGCCAGCTTCTGCATCTCCTTGACGGTCTGGGGGCGCATTTTTTCGATGGCCTTGATCTTTCAGGATTGGCCTCGACCCCTCGGTGGGAGACAAGGAAGCCGAGAAACTTGCCGGAGGGAACTCCAAAGACACACTTGTCAGGATTAAGCTTCAAGCTGACCCTGTGCAGGTTGGCGAACGTTTCTTCCAAGTCTTCGATCAGCATTCTGGCCTCGCGCAACTTGACCACGATGTCATCAATGTAGGTCTCTGCGTTCCTCCCCAGCTGTGGCCCAGCGTGATGTGCATCAACCGCTGGAAGGTGGCGCCGGTGCTCCTCAGGCCGAAGGGCATGCAGATGTAACAGTACACACCGCCCGGGGAGATGAAGGCCGTTTTCTCGACATCCTTCATTGCCATCTTGATCTGGTGGTAGCCCGAGAAAGCATCCAGGAAGCAAAACAGGCCGCATTCAGTGGTGGAGTCCATGATCTGGTCGATGCGCGGAAGCGGAAAGGGATCCTGGGGGCAGGCCTTGTTGAGGCTTGTGAAGTCCACACACATGCGCTCCTTCCCGCCCTTTTTGAGGACGGCGAACGGGTTGGCGAGCCACTCAGGGTGACGTACCTCTCGTATGACCCCGGCTTCGTGCAACTTGTGCACCTCCTGGACGATAAATGCCTGCTTCTCTGGCTCATAGATGTAACAACCACTCTCCGGATACTCACGTATTTCACGGTGCTTGTACACAGTGGGGTTTTTGCAATATAACTTTGCCGGCTCATGTGTGCGAATGATCATCAGTCTTTTGCCATCGTCTGATCGAGCAAGGAACCAGTTGTGCTTCCCTGTTTTTGGCAAAGGTGGTGTTATTACAAAGGGCGGTAACTGTAGGGACACTGTATCATATCAAAAGGGACATGCATTGTTAATGTAAGATCAACATTGTTCAGAGTATGAGTAGGATAATGCAAGAAACAACATTGATCTGTCCCTGTTGGAACCGAGAGGAAAATACAGGGAAATGTATACTGGGTTCGAAAATATAGAAGTGCCATGCATGGTTATACTCATGTTATCTCGCAATCGATTCTTCATAGGAAACTACCATGCCATTCATGTTATGTAATCATGTTCTGTCCTCACAAATAAATTCTTTAAGGAAACTAACACACCATGCATTGCTATATACTCATGTTCCGTGGGCAAAATTCTTGTGAGGATATTATTCTAGCCATTGATTGCTGAAGGGCGAATATAGGTATGTACACATGGTAAGCATTACTGGATTTCACTACTTCCAAATATAGAGTTCTCCATATGCACATTTACTTCCCTAATGTATGGTTAGATGAAACCAACAGTGTGATGCATGTTTCTACATCATGAAAATGAGGAAACTAACATGGCTATTGATACTCACTCATATTTAGTAGTATATAGATTACTATAAAGTTAGGAGAATATCCATATCTTCCTAACCATTTGATTATTCAAGGGTACAAATTGGCTGTAATGACATGATCACAATCGCATGAATTAACTCATTCCAAATATAGCTGATTTACGGCGTCTCTAATACATTGCCATAGTTCTACTCAAATTCTGCTCAAACAGGGATATGCTAATCATCACAAAAGTTCAAACAGTGTCATGGCGTTATCATTAAAATCAGAGGAAAACAACTTGCACGCGCCGTCACAGCAATACGTGGTGCCATCTGCTTTGTCAATCGCATAGATGATGCCATTGTGTTCAATAGCATCACAGAAGTGTGTATCAGCTTTGACGATCCACTGCGAGGTGAGTTGTCTCCAGCTAAAGAAGGCACCGACGGAAAGATAGGCGAGTCCGTGGTCGAACAAGGCAATTAGCTTGAAGTCTGCGTAATCCGCATATCGTGTGGGCACTTGGCAAATTACAAACTTCTGCAAAACAAGGTCCGTCCCACTGACATGGTAATCTAGATGACTTGGACCGTGACGGTAAAACCCTATGATGTCTACTACGCAACCTTCTTCTTGTAGACTCGTGTTGGGCCTCCAAGCGCAGAGTTTTGTAGGACAGTAGCAAATTTCCCTCAAGTGGATGACCTAAGGTTTATCAATCCGTGGGAGGCGTAGGATGAAGATGGTCTCTCTCAAACAACCCTACAACCAAATAACAAAGAGTCTCTTGTGTCCCCAACACACCCAATACAATGGTAAATTGTATAGGTGCACTAGTTCGGCGAAGAGATGGTGATACAAGTGTAATATGGATGGTAGAAATATATTTTTATAATTTGAATAAATAAAAACAGCAAGGTAGCAAGTGACAAAAGTGAACAAAAACGGTATTGCAATGCTTCAAAACAAGGCCTAGGGTTCATACTTTCACTAGTCCAAGTTCTCTCAACAATGATAACATGATTAGATCATATAACAATCCCTCAACGTGCAATGAAGAGTCACTCCAAAATCATAATAATAGCGGAGAACAAACGAAGAGATTATTGTAGGGTACGAAACCACCTCAAAGTTATTCTTTCTGATTGATCTATTGGGCTATTCCTATAAGTGTCACAAACAGCCCTAGAGTTCGTACTAAAATAACACCTTAAGACACACATCAACCAAAACCCTAATGTCACCTAGATACTCCAATGTCACCACAAGTATCCACGGGTTTGATTATACGATATGCATCACACAATCTTAGATTCATCTATTCAAACCAACACAAAGAACTTCAAAGAGTGCCCCAAAGTTTCTACCGGAGAGTCAAGACGAAAACATGTGCCAACCCCTATGCATAAGTTCACAAGGTCACAAAACCCGCAAGTTGATCACCAAAACATACATCAAGTGGATCACGTGAATATCCCATTGTCACCACAGATAAGCACATGCAAGACATACATCAAGTGTTCTCAAATCCTTAAAGACTCAATCCGATAAGATAACTTCAAAGGGAAAACTCAACCATTACAAGAAGGTAGAGGGGAGAAACATCATAAGATCCAACTATAATAGCAAAGCTCGTGGTACATCAAGATCATGCCAAATCAAGAACACGAGAGAGAGAGAGATCAAGCACATAGCTACTGATACATACCCTCAGCCCCGGGGGTGAACTACTCCCTCCTCGTCATGGAGAGCGCCGGGATGATGAAGATGGCCACCGGTGATGGTTTCCCCCTCCGGCAGGGTGCCGGAACGGGCTCCCGATTGGTTTTTCATGGCTACAGAGGCTTGCGGTGGCGGAACTCCCAATCTAGGTTTATTTCTGGGGGTTTCTGTATTTATAGGAATTTTTGGCGTCGAGAACAAGTCGGGGGGGGGGGGGGTCCACGAGGAGCCCACAAGACCGGAGGGCGCGCCCTGGGGGGTGCCCTCCACCCTTGTGGAGGCCTCGTGGCTCTTCTGGCCCAACTCTTTTGCTTCGAGGGCTTCTTCTGGTCCATAAAAAATCACCGTAAATTTTTAGCTCATTTGGACTCCGTTTGGTATTCCTTTTCTGTGAAACTCAAAAACAAGGAAAAACAGAAACTGGCACTGGGCTCTAGGTTAATAGGTTAGTCCCAAAAATAATATAAAATAGCATATAAATGCATATAAAACATCCAAGATGGATAATATAATAGCATGGAACAATAAAAAATTATAGATACGTTGGAGATGTATCAAGCATCCCCAAGCTTAATTCCTGCTCGTCCTCGAGTAGGTAAATGATAAAAACAGAATTTTTGATGTGGAATGCTAGCAAGTGCACAAGTTTGATCAATGATAATTTCAATCACTTTTTCTAGCATCATTATATATCATAAACAGTAGCTCATCTCATAAAACTTCTCATGATCAAGTAGCAAACTATTCACATGTCAAAGCATAGATCATAAAATTTCTTGAAAACTAACAAACTAGGTTCTCAATCATGAAACAATTGCAATTCATCTTATTTTTCAGGAAGGGTCTATGTAAGAGCTTTGATTTAGCAAATCCCACATACTCAACTATCATATAGTCTTCCATGATTGCTACCACTCAAAGCATATTTTTAGAACAAATAGCATCCATTGAACACAGAGAAAGATATGGGCTTAATGTTTCACCTCCCAACTTATTTATCATATAGATAATTGTCAACAATAATAATTCATGATCAAATATTTTTGAATGGCCATATATGCTTAGATCTTTCCCCATCACATGATGATTGCCAACTAAAGAGTAGGTTGGAATGAGAAGGAATACTACTGACTCTTGCATAAAAGTAAAAGATAGGCCCTTCGCAGAGGGAAGCAGGGATTTGCAGAGGTGCCAGAGCTCAAAGCTTTTAAAACAGAGATGAAAATAATTTTGAGAGGTATGCTTTCATTGTCAACATAACAACCAAGAGTTCCCAATATCTTCCATACTAGATACATTATAGGCGGTTCCCAAACAGAAAGGTAAAGTTTTTTTACTCCCCCTCCACCAACAATCACACTCCACGGCTTGTCCGAAACAACGGGTACCGTCCAACTATCAACAATCCTGGGGGAGTTTTGTTTGCAATTATTTGCGATTTTTGTTTTTGATCTTTTGATCATAGGACTGGGCATCCCAATTACCAGCCACTCTCTCGTGAGTGATAAGTGAATAAACACTCATCGTGAGAATAACCCACCTAGCATGGAAGATACTGACAGCCCCTAGTCGCTACATGAGCGATTCGGGCATACAAAACAGATTATTATTTGAAGGTTTAGAGTTTGGCACATGCAAATTTACTTGGAACGGCAGGTAAATACCGCATATAGGTAGATATGGTGGACACTCATGGAAGAAACTTGGTTCAAGGATTTGGATGCACAAGCAGTATTCCCGCTTAGTACAGAAATTTTGGCTAGCAAAAGATTCTAAATAGCAAGCACCACATGTTGGAGGATCCATAACAATAGAACTTCTATACAAATATACCCAAGCATAACTCATTATGTTGTCTTCCTTGTCCAACTTCAACTAATTTGCTCAAGTTTGAAAATAATTAATGGGGCTCCCAATCATAGAAGATGTCAAGATAGTATATTTATATGTAAAATCTCTCTTCCTTCAATATTCTTTCATGAATTGTTCAAGTGACCAATACTATGTTTGCTAACTTTCAATAAATTTACCACCTCTACTCCTTATATGTGAAGTCATTACTCCCCATGGTATAAGCATATGAAGCATATATAATTTCAGATTTATGATATTCAATTCATTCAACCATTTACTCATAGGATATAAGTGAAGCACGTGAGTAAATGACAAACTACTCCATAAAGATATAAGTGAAGATCAATGAGTAGTCAAATAATTAAGTAGCTATGTGAAGACACTCTCTCATAAATAAAATTTAGATCTTAAGTACTTTATTCAAACAGCAAGCAAAACAAAAAAAATGACATTCTAAAAATAGCACACATCGTGTGAAGAAGAAAAAACTTAGGCTCAACCGATACTAACCGATAATTCTTGATGAAGAAAGGTGGGATGCCTACCGGGGCATCCCCAAGCTTAGATGCTTGAGACTTCTTGAAATATTATATTGGGATGCCTTGGGCATCCCCAAGCTTGAGCTTTTGTGTCTCCTTAATTCCTTTTATATGATGGTTTTCCTAAATCTTAAAAACTTCATCCACACAAAACTCAACAAGAACTCGTGAGAAAAGTTAGTCTAAATCAAATGCAAAACCTTATCATTCTCTACTGTATCAAATCACTAAAATTATTATTTAACATTGCATACTAAATGCCTCTGCATATTTAATACTCCTATCCTCAAATAGAATCATTAAACAAGCAAACATAACAGCAATCTGTCAAAACAGGACAGTCTGTAAAGAGTGCAATTGTACTCATACTTCCCTAACTCCAAAAATTCTGAAAAATTACCGCACTGTATAAAATTTGTTATTGCTGAACGTGTAAAAATTTCAAGATGTTATCATGTTCTGACTTTCCAGAAGAATTCAGACAACAATAGAAAAACTTTCTGTTTTCAATACAGCAACATGTAGACTTGCAAAATAAGCATGGTAAAGGCTACACTTGACCTTTTTATTGAACTAAAAGATGCAAAACATTACTCTAAATTACAGAAATCAAATACTAATAAAATAAAATGATGCTCCAAGCAAAACACATATCATGTGGTGAATAAAAATATAGCCTCAAGTAAATTTACCGATGATGTTGGAGACGAAAGAGGGGATGCCTTCCGGGGCATCCCCAAGCTTAGTTTCTTGGATCTTCCTTGAATATTACCTTGGGGTGCCTTGGGCATCCCCAATCTTAGGGTCTTGTCACTCCTTATTCTCCTCATATCGATATCTCACCCAAAACTTGAAAACTTCAATCACACAAAACTTAACGAAACCTTCGTGAGATCCGTTAGTATAATAAAACAAATTATTCACTTTGGTACTGTCAAGACAAGATTCATAAATTTTCTCATATTATGCCTTCTGTACCCTATCATTTCTACAATTTATATTAAGCAATATAATAAATAGAAACTAGAAAACAAGCAAACTATGCATCGAAAACAGAATCTGTCAAAAACAGAATATTCTGTAAAGATCTGAATTAAGGTCATACTTATGTAACTCCAAATATTCTGAAAAATTAGGATAACGTAGAAAATTTGTGTACCAATCATCTGTAAAAAATTCAGAAGTTTTTCACGTTCCAGTAAAAGATAGGAATTTCTGCACTGGACATAAAAGTTTCTGTTTTTGCACAGAATCAAGTCAACCATCAACCACACTATCCCAAAGGCTTTACTTGGCACTTTATTGAAACAAAAGCTATAAAACATGATTACTACAGTAGCTTAATCATGTGAACACACAAAAACAGTAAGGGTAAATATTGGGTTGTCTCCCAACAAGCGCTTTTCTTTAATGCCTTTTAAGCTAGGCATGATGATTTCAATGATGCTCACATAAAAGATAAGAATTGAAACATAATGGGAGCATCATGAAGAATATGACTAGCACATTTAAGTCTAACCCACTTCCTATGCATAGGAATTTTGCGAGAAAAAATTATGGGAGCAAGAATCAACTAGCATAGGAAGGTAAAGCAAGCAAAACTTCAAGATTTTCAACACATAGAGAGGAAACTTGATATTATTGCAATATGTAGAAGCATATGTTCCTCTCTCATAATAATTTTCAGTAGCATCATGAATGAATTCAACAATATAGCTATCACATAAAGCATTCTTTTCATGATTCACATGCACAAAAAATTTATTACTCTCCACATAAGCAAATTCCTTCTTATTCATAATAGTGGGAGCAAACTCAACAAAATAACTATCATGGGATTGAAAATTAAAATCAAGGTGACAAGTTTCATGGTTATCATTATTCTTTATAGAATACATGTCATCACTATAATCATCATAGATAGGAGGCATGCTTTCATCATAATAAATTTGCTCATCAAAACTTGGGGGACTAAAAATACCATCTTCATCAAACATAGCATCCCCAAGCTTGTAGCTTTGCATATCATTAGGATCATGGATATTCAAAGAATTTATACTAGGGATAATTGTATTCATACCCTTAGTTGTGTCCCCCTCAACCGAATTGCCCCTAGTTTTTGAAAACACGTGGTCTTGCCCAACCCACTTTGTCGTCTTGTGCTTTTGCCCTCTGACCGTTTGACCGTCACTTTGAAAACTTCATAACTAATTCATACTAAATCAGAAAAATGCAAATAAGATACCAAAATGTTTGGAAAAACATCACCTGTATGTCAATGTCATTTGCATTCATGACAAAAGTGTTGGTAAGTGCCCATCCGAGTTTTAGCTCTTATCATACCACCATGAACAGGAAAATCTAAAAAAAATCGAAAAATTCAAGAAAAATTTGGTGGCAAAGAATTGCAAATGTTTTAAGTGCTTGCGAAGTTTCATGAGGGAATGACATTCATGGAAGTCATGGCAAAAAAAAACAATGAACACTTGAAAATAGATTGTTTTTTTCGCCACGACTTCCACGAATGTCATTCCCTCATGAAACTTGGCAAGCACTTAAAACATTTGCAATTCTTTGCCACCAAATTTTTCTTGAATTTTTTGATTTTTTTTAGATTTTCCTGTTCATGGTGGTATGATAAGAGCTAAAAGTCGGATGGGCACTTACCAACACTTTTGTCATGAATGCAAGTGACATTGACATACAGGTGATGTTTTTCGAAACATTTTGGTATCTTATTTGCATTTTTCTGATTTAGTATGAATTAGTTATGAAGTTTTCAAAGTGACGGTCAAACGGTCAAAGGGCAAAAGCAAAAGATGACAAAGTGGGTTGGGCAAGACCACGTGTTTTAAAAAACAAGGGGCAATTCGGTTGAGGGGGACACAACTAAGGGTATGAATACAATTATCCCTTTATACTAACAACATTGCAAACATGCTCATTATTCAAAAATTTAGTGCCAAACATTTTATTGACTTCTTCTTCTAACATTTGAGCACAATTTTCCTTTTCATCATTTTCACGAAAGACATTAAAAAGATGAAGCATATGAGGAAACCTCAATTCCATTTTTTTGTAGTTTTCTTTTATAGACTAAACTAGTGATAAAACAAGAAACTAAAAGATTCAATTGCAAGATCTAAAGATATACCTTCAAGAACTAACCTCCCGGCAACGGTGCCAGAAAAGAGCTTGATGTCTACTACGCAACCTTCTTCTTGTAGACTCGTGTTGGGCCTCCAAGCGCAGAGTTTTGTAGGACAGTAGCAAATTTCCCTCAAATGGATGACCTAAGGTTTATCAATCCGTGGGAGGCATAGGATGAAGATGGTCTCTCTCAAACAACCCTGCAACCAAATAACAAAGAGTCTCTTGTGTCCCCAACACACCCAATACAATGGTAAATTGTATAGGTGCACTAGTTCGGCGAAGAGATGGTGATACAAGTGTAATATGGATGGTAGAAATATATTTTTATAATCTGAATAAATAAAAACAGCAAGGTAGCAAGTAACAAAAGTGAGCGAAAACGGCATTGCAATGCTTCAAAACAAGGCCTAGGGTTCATACTTTCACTAGTGCAAGTTCTCTCAACAATGATAACATAATTAGATCATATAACAATCCCTCAACGTGCAACGAAGAGTCACTCCAAAGTTAGTAATAGTGGAGAACAAACGAAGAGATTATTGTAGGGTACGAAACCACCTCAAAGTTATTCTTTCTGATCGATCTATTGGGCTATTCCTATAAGTGTCACAAACAGCCCTAGAGTTTGTACTAAAATAACACCTTAAGACACACATCAACCAAAACCCTAATGTCACCTAGATACTCCAATGTCACCACAAGTATCCACGGGTTTGATTATATGATATGCATCACACAATCTCAGATTCATCTATTCAAACCAACACAAAGAACTTCAAAGAGTGCCCCAAAGTTTCTACCGGAGAGTCAAGACGAAAACGTGTGCCAACCCCTATGCATAAGTTCACAAGGTCACAGAACCCGCAAGTTGGTCACCAAAACATACATCAAGTGGATCACGTGAATATCCCATTGTCACCACAGATAAGCACATGCAATACATACATCAAGTGTTCTCAAATCCTTAAAGACTCAATCCGATAAGATAACTTCAAAGGGAAAACTCAACCATTACAAGAAGGTAGAGGGGAGAAACATCATAAGATCCAACTATAATAGCACAGCTCGCGGTACATCAAGATCGTGCCAAATCAAGAACACGAGAGAGAGAGAGAGAGAGAGAGATCAAGCACATAGCTACTGGTACATACCCTCAGCCCCGAGGGTGAACTACTCCCTCCTCGTCATGGAGAGCGCCGGATGATGAAGATGGCCACCGATGATGGTTTCCCCCTTCGGCAGGGTGCCGGAACGGGCTCCCGATTGGTTTTTCGTGGCTACAGAGGCTTGCGGCGGCGGAACTCCCAATCTAGGTTTATTTCTGGGGGTTTCTGTATTTATAGGAATTTTTGGCGTCAAGAACAAGTCAGGGGGGGTCCATGAGGAGCCCACAAGACCGGAGGGCGTGCCCTAGGGGGATGCGCCCTCCACTCTTGTGGAGGCCTCATGGCTCTTCTGGCCCAACTCTTTTGCTTCGGGGGCTTCTTTTGGTCCATAAAAAATCACCGTAAATTTTCAGCTCATTTGGACTCCGTTTGGTATTCCTTTTCTGCAAAACTCAAAAACAAGGAAAAAACAGAAACCGGCACTGGGCTCTAGGTTAATAGGTTAGTCCCGAAAATAATATAAAATAGCATATAAAACATCCAAGATGGATAATATAATAGCATGGAACAATCAAAAATTATAGATACGTTGGAGATGTATCACCCTACGTAATCCAACGGAGGAAGGATAATCTCATGGGAGGTGTGGAAGTTCACGAGCACCAACTTTTTCCGGTCTTCTCTGACGGCAGCCATCCAATGGGAGTTCATGCCGACCCAATACATATCTGCCAAGAAGTTTCGGGCAATGGTGATCGGATCGAAGTCGAGGGGCATGATGTACGACGCCCCAGTACATACCTGCAAAGAAGTTTCGGCCAATGGAGGTCAGATTGAAGTCGAGGGGCATCATGTACACCTCCGTATCATGGTGAGCATATATCACAAGAACAGATAGCAGCAAGCAGGGTGTCTTGAAAAGCTTGGGCCTCGCTTCGACGATGGTCGCGTGCATGTCCCTCGAGCATGCAGTCAGCCGCACGGCGCTCAACATATCCATACGCAAACAACAGAGGTCGAGGATGTCACTAGGGAGATCGCTCCAGTTGCGGCTCATATGGATGTTGCGCAGTTCATGTTCGGCCATGGTGGAGTTTGGAAGGTGGGGTTTTTTGGGGCTTGATTTACGGGGGAGAAGGCTCTTGGTGCTGGAGCGGCTAGCGAGGGAATAGTGATACCGGGGGAGGCGAGCGAGGCGAGGGTACGCGGGGGCATAGTGAGATTATGAAGAGTGACCTCAGGATCTCCGGCGAGATGGAGATGGAGATGGAGTGGTGCTAGGGGAGAGGGAGACGAGGCGAGGCATGCTATACAGCGGCGATGACAGTGATTGCACAGTGCACAAGGTGTGGCTGACTTTGATAACCCGAACGCGCCGCCTGGACTAGTGTCATGTCGGGCGCAGGGTCTTGTCATTTCACTATGAGGACCGGATGAATAATATTTTGACCATCAAGTGTACTACAGTTGTACTACTACTAGTAGTAACATACAGAGTAGTACTATATAGCGGAAAGAGGTCTCCCGTGCTAGCATGCCTCTGGGTTCACTTCATCCTCCAGGTAGCATCCATATTGCGAGCAGAACCAAATTCTCGTGCATGCGAAAGCGCGAAGAAGGGCTTTTTCTTTTTTTAGGATAACCGCATATTCCTTAACCAGAAAAGGTTGTGTCTCGTAGGCACGCACCAATATCCATCTGAACCAGCTATGACACATTTTTTGTGTGCAAAGAGATGGATATATTTGTATATCTGTTCATCCATCCAAGTAGGTTTTGTGTAGGTCCCACCTGTCAGGAGGGGTGCAGAAATAAAAAGGAATCATAAAATGTTTCGCCACGGTGATTCGAAAGAGTGACCTCAACTAACCAGTGGCACATGTAGTGATAGAAGGATGGGCACATACATGGACACGTACCACTCCTTAGTACGCTACCCGCATAGCCTTTTTGTTTTGTAGGTTGGTCTACCTAGCCGTCTAATCAACTGCCTGCATGCCACTTCTCCCATTTACTTCTCCACCGGGAACCATTTTTCCTCGGCTTCTTCACCTCTCCTTCATTTGCATTCAAACCCCACTGGATTCACCTTGTTTTAACCTTTTGAGATACTCCTAGAATAATTCCGAAGCCCCTTTAAATAATCATCTTCTTCAGTTAGACTAGCCATCTTAATCCTAATTCTCCAAACCATAGCCCTTCGGTCCAGCGGTTCCAAATGGCGAAAGAGATCCCTAGATTTTTAGCATCAAACATGTCCTCGTCGAAGGCTCGTTGAGCATAGTTGCCACTATCACCAACCACCCAAGGGTTGTTCGGGAGTGGATCAACAATGTATCCAACTCCCTTGAAAAGGTGGAGATGAAGGTCATCGTTCTCGATGCAGAGTACACGGAGCGTGCCACTGGGATGATCCAACACGCCGCCGTCCTTCAGCTGTGCCTCGAAGATGAAGTTTTGGTGTATCAAATCATACACGTGCCCTCCATACCAGGTGAGCTCCACGTTTTCATGTCTCGGGAGGACATATACTTCTGTGGGGCAGCCATCGAAGGGGACAAATAGAATCTAGCACCGTACAACCTTGACTTGAAAAACATCGCTGACCTACAACCAGAATTCCTGTAGAAGATTGTGATAAAGAAACACCATCCCTATTTGACGTAGCAAATTATGTGCTTGGAACAAATCTTGAGAAGGGTGACGAGACACTGGGATTAAGGTCGTCTGGATGGGAGAATTATCCTTTGACCTATGAGCGGATAAAATATGCTGCCCTCGATGCCCGTGTGAGTTTTGAGATAGCTGCAAGGTCGAAAGAGCTTGTTGCGAAGTCGTCTCCCACAGAAAATGAGAAGAAGAAGAAAAAGAAGAAGAAGAAGAAGAAGAAGAAGAAAGAAGAAGAAGAAGAAGCTGCACCAGCAACAGGGCATTATAGATGGATGAACTATTTCCTCTCTTGTAAAAAAAATCCTCTCTGTGTACATTGATATAGATGAACTATTTTGCTGGTGTGCATGTCTTTGGAACAAGTGTAGTAGCGTATGTCCGCTTGACTATAATTAGCTATTTATATGGCTAGTTTTCTCTACTACTCCTTGTAGTGATCGGTATGCAATGCATGTGTCAGTAGACATGACAGCTTGTCCATGGAAGTTGAACTACGGCGACCATCACGTTTCTACCACTGCCACACGCGATTCCCACGATGCCGCTCCAACCCACGGCACCACGTCCCCCGACGTGCGCCTCACCCCTCTCGGCCCCACCGATCCTCTGCCTTTGTGTGCATGACACATGGGCCAGCTGAACTGTGGCGATCATCAAGTTTCTACCACAGCCACACGCGATTCCCATGACGCCGCTCGAACCCATGACACCACATGTCCCCCGACCTGTGCCTCACCCCTCTCGGTCCCACCGGCCCTCTGCCTTTGTGAGAATGACATGTGGGCCTGCCACCTGTAGGGTCCACATGTCATGGACTAAAAGGCAGGTGCACTAAGCCACTGAAGCTCGGTCCCTTGGGCCCCGAGAGGGAAATGTAAGTCCTGCGCCAGGCCTTGTGGTGCTCCCACTGTACGAACTCGTGCCAAACTCGAAATTTGTTTCTTACTACTACCAATGTGCTGGCCCATGCGTTGTAATGGATCCAAAGTAGTAGAATAATACTTGTTCACAAACTTGAAATATGTTTTGATATACATATATCAGTAAAAATAAATTATGCTTCACTCAAGACATATTCCTCGGGCTATTTTGATGAGGTGAGGGGCGAGTGTGGCTGGTTTCAAGATAATAATAGTTTTTTTAAAACATTGGAGCAGATTTTTTCTAACATTTTGTAGCGTGGCACAACATCCGGTTCACCTAATAGTCTAAAATAAAAAGTTGAGTGCACTCTAAAGATATTTACATGCTCCCATTTAGTGGAGTGCACTCTAAACACATTATCTATTTATTTTTCTCTAGCCTTTCCTAGCCATGCAACCATGCCACATAAGCTAGTCATGCATGCAATCCATATATTGCAATATACTTGCGTTACTCTCCAGCATGCAATGCCGCCACGTCATCTATTTATGCCTGATAGTCATAGGTTGTTTTTTTGCATTAGTCTTGATCCTTCACAGTTTGGTAGAGGTATGATTAATCCAAATATTAATGTTCCATAAAACTAAACTCCAAAGGTCCACCGGAGCCGAGGCAGATGACGTATGACGGGGCGGTGGAGGCGTCTTCGTAAGAGGATGAGAGCTCGAAGGATAATCTTGCACGTCTGCCGCCACCTGCATATCGGCGCGGGACTCCTAGAACGCCCACTGGAGCTCACGCTCCTCCAGGGAGCGGCGGAGTCACGGGATTTTCCTAAACCACGATGGGCACCATGCAGTACTCCTCATAGCCGGGGGCGTGGTGCTCGCGTCCCGACTCCTGGGGTACTATCTAGAGCACGTGCTCAACCACCTCGTGAGCCGTGAGGATGCCATGCTCGCGGCCGTGCTATTGGAGCACATGCTCGTGCTCCTGAGCGGTGAGGATGTGATGTTCGCGGGCGTGCCGCGGGAGCACGCGCTCGTCCACGTCGAGAGCGACGGCGATGCAATGTTCGCGGGCGTGCTCTCGTCCACGTCGAGAGCAGCGATGATGCAATGCTCGCGGGCATGCAGCTGGAGAACGCGCTCGTCCACATTATGAGCGGCAAGGATGCGATGTTCGCGGGCGTTTTGCCGGAGCACGCGCTCGTCCACGTCGAGAACGGCGACGATGCGATGTTCGCGGGCGTGCTCTCATCCACGTCGAGAGCGGCAATGATGCGATGCTCGCGGGCATGTTGCTGGAGAACGTGCTCGTCCACATTATGAGCGGCGAGGACGCGATGCACCTCCTCGTGACTGACCAGGGCATGCTGCTGGAGCATAGATACCCCTCGTGGCCGACAAGGGCGAGCCGCTAGATCACACTATGCTCCGCGTGTCCAGTCAGCGTGCCCTACTCGCGGCCGTCGAAGGCATGCTCCACCTCGGCGATGTCAGAGACTCCGTCCTCTTCCCATGCCACGGCGCCGTCTACTTCGGCAGCGGCTGCGTGCTCTGGTGGGTGTTGTGCCCATATGGGAGCTTCGAGCTACAGTTTTAGTGGGGGCGGAGGGTGACCTTTTCGTGGTTTCACATGGCCTGAGGAGAAAAATAGAATCTCAAGTAGCACAATATGTTGGAACGTGTCGGAGGAAGGCTGGCACGAGCAGTACAACAAACATCACATGCGCACCATATTTTGAGAAGGGTTTAATGTAATTTGTGTGAAATGGGTCTGTGTGGATGTACGAGTAGTACATCCATATCACTGACATTCATGCACGCAACAAACATTTGTGTGCATGATTTCACCCTATTTTCATATTCTGTTTGGGAGTGGATTTTATTTTTGTAATCGGAGCTCATTTTTGTAGTTGGTTTCAATTTAGACTATGCATGTATTATTGTGAGAGATAGATATAGAGACAATATTTGTGTGACAAAGAGGGGGGGGGGGGCGGGGGCAGCGATACCTAACGATAGAGGGGCATATGCGTGTTCGAAAGACTGTGTGTGTCGTAGAGAAAGGAGTGTACGAAAGGGAGAGAGAGGGTGTGTGCGTGTCCGTGTTAGAGAGAGAGAGAGAGGTGCGTGTAACGTCAGGATCGACAAGGTTACGAGGTTGAGGATATGGGAGAGCGATAGTGTGTGTACGATGAAGGGACACACAAACATTGTCTGTTTGCATGTGAGAGAGATGGATAGACCTCGACGGCACGGCTGGCTAGGGGGTGGAAGGTTATGTGTGGTAGAAAGAGATAGTAAAGAGAGAGATGAATGCTTGTTTGTTGCAAGGAGACCTAACTACATAGACGGGGGTAGCAAGAAGAAGAGAATGGCGGTGTGCCTTTTTTCCATGGGATGGGAGAGACCAAGAGACACGCATTGTGTGGAGAGGTGTGTGTGTTTCGAGAGAGAGAGAGGGAGGAGTGGACCTGGATAATGAGATGGGTGCTCATGTGTATGTTATAGGGAAGAAATTGTCTAGGTGGTAGTCTTATGATGGCGACCCAATCTTTCAATGATAGTCGGGATAAGTATCGATTTGGTGGGTTTTGCCGTTGACGATCCAGCTATATCGTACCCGGTGATACAAATGGACAATAGTTACTAAACCAATCTTTGATGGTCAATGATCTTGTCGTATGCACAAAATCAACTTGAATAACGAGATGGAGTTCCTCCAAGCAACCGAAGAACCGGCTAGAACTAAGATAATGCAATCTTAAGTGCCAATATGAATTAATTAAGGATAATGGTGGGGTTGCTGGTATAGGATATGAACAAGGCGGTAGTCCTACACACCCCGTAAATGCAAATTATAGCGAAGCAAAATAATGTGTACACAACAACATGAGTTCTAATCTAGAAAAAATGTAGTAGCCTTATCTATATCTATAGACTATATTACTATATTTTTATTTAGATAGTTATATCTATATATATTCCACTCCCTCCGTTTGTAATTTACTCCGTACATAGCTTTGACTGCAGCCAAATTTTATAAAGCTTGACCAAATTTGGTGAAAACAATATGAACATTTACACTAACAAATTTACATGATGTGGAAATAAAAGCAATGATGAATCAAATGATATATATTTGGTGGTGTATATGTTAATACTTTTTCCTACAAACTTGTTGAAAGTGTACACAGTTTGACTTTAGAGAAATCCAATATGCGGTATTGTGTATTATATATTCATTATTCATTATTTTCTGCAGTCAATGCATGTATTTGCACGTACACGATATAAACCGTTGATTGACGTTGATCAAATGGTCCAGGTGGCTGCGATCGGATCTACTATAACCTAATTGTACCCATACACGTTCTTCTCGAATGAGCAGCACGACAGTGTGATCGATCCACACAAGAAGCTCTCAATAAGACCTCCACACATGCCACGTGGCTTCATGGGTGCCCCCCATATCATATTATTCATACTACGTTGACTAAAAAAAAGATAAATCACCCAAAACAAGATCTTCCCATTTTTTGTTCCTACGATGTTGTGACATGCACGTACCTAGTTGTATAGTGGTGGTAGTAGTACAAACTTTGTAGTAGGAGTAGTACGGAGTGATCTTACTCTATCAATGAGCCCCATCTGACACCAAATTTCTTGGCTTCCGTGCTACAGCTAGATCTTCCCCTCCTCGTTTCTGTTTTCCAACGCGACAGGTGGGGTGTGGATTGCCGATAGTCGGTTTGCTCAACTGCGATCCCGCATGGAAGTGAAAATGCTAGGCAACACGCCTTCCCTAGCTATGTGGCGTGTCGGATGGACCGTGAAGTACTCCCGATTCCCGGGCGTGTGGGGGTGCGACGCGAACGCGGCAGGCCTTTTCCTTTTAAACATGTATAAATTGTAACATTTGGTTCTGCTCCTTGGCGCGATCGATAGATAGAAATAACGATTGGAAACGCTAGGGCGGGGCTTTTCCCGCCTGATAAACATGTATAAATTGTAACATTTGGTTCTGCTCCTTGGCGCTTAGTGTACGTGCATAGGTGCGTACAATGTGGTGGATGCATTGGAATGGAGGGGCGCCTTTATATGAGTGCAAACTGCATTGCATTCACATCGTGCTGCCTCCTTTCCGCGTCCTCCTCCCTACTTCCCTCAACATGCTACTAATTGAAGGAGGATGCATCATTGGTCGTTCAACATTTCGGGAACCGCTACCCTCTCCCTCGTCTGCATTAAAGCTGTATCGAGAACTATCCTGGTTTACTAGTTTACCGTCCATTTCTCAATTTATTTTTATCATCCTATTTTACTAGTAGCTGTCAAATGAAATAGTACTGCACCGCCCACTGCACGCCCGGCTGAACATGCCTCCTCGCCTCCATCAAACGCCTCCATTAAACTCGCATGCAAATCGACAAACCAACTCCGGCCACACGCCGGCGAAGCTCCTACCGTCCGCCCTTAGTTTAAATGTGGCCAGACGCCGGCGAAGCTCCTACCGTCCGCCCTCTATTTAAACGAGGCCAGACGGCGGGCAAGAATCACACCCCTCCGCCACTCTCCCATCTCCTCCTTAACCATTTTCTCCACTCTTCCGATGGCTTCCGAGGAGCCGTTCTCTGGCATACTAGCCGGCTGGGTGGCCAGCCGAGCCCTCCGGATACGAGCGAGGCCGCTCGGTGCTTCACCTACCTCGCCTGGCCTGACGGAGCCAGTTGTCGCCCCAAGCTAGCGCGTGGTTCAGCAACTCGCCGCTCTAGTTCAGCTCGATGAGGAGTGGCGAGTTGCTCCACGCCGGCACGGCGGCGAGCACAGCAGCACGAGCGTCGTCGCTGCCGCGTCTTACCGCGCCACCAGTGTCTGCAGCCGCGCCTCCCGTGTCTGCGGTGGCCGTGCTTCCCCTGTCTGTGGCCACGCCTCCCGTGTCTGTGGCCGCGCCTCCTGTGCCTGCGGCAGCGCCATGCAGGTAGAGACAGAAGCCGGGTGCGCGGAGAGTGACGAGTCAGTGGCCAGCTTCTCCGTGTCTGCCGCCATCATCGAGGAGAAGTAGAACATGGGAAGCCGCCGCCGCTTGGGTCCCATGAAGGCCACCACCGAGGTGACGACTGCGTATACAGGTGGTATCTTGCCTGGTTCGCCTCTAGCGAGGACCTTCGTCGACCCCGCAAGTGTCTGCCGGACATGAGGAAGACAAAGGGATCCGCGGGCGGCTATTTAGATTTGGTATTAATTATACCATGAGAGCCGAATTAGCACCACTTAGTTCATGTAAATGTAATGAAATTTGTCATGTTTATATGAAGATTCCGCTTTTTTATATGAAATCCTTCATGCTTATATGAAATCAGTTTGTGTTTGCACGAATTTCCTCTGGTTGGTTAGAGTTGTGAAAATGTATGCCGCTCGCGTTGGATGTCGTCCTCCGCAGGCGGAAGTGGGAGGAAATTTGCCGATTGCAGTTGGAGATGCTCTTATGCTGGAAATAATAGTCACATCCAATCCATTTGAGTTAGTTGCGTGTATGATTCTCAAAGACAAAAAGTTAATTGCATGTACAGTGTACATAACTTGCAGGGTGGCTACAGATTCGTACAGAAAGTTAAAAAGAAACAAATCAATCCTTAATCTTGTATTCTAAGTACTCTGTGGGTTCCACTGTCAGTATAGTAGCGAAAGAAGTATATATTAAAAATAATATAAAAATCTAAAGTTTAAGACAGAATTCGAACTCAGCTCATCGCGTTGCGAGCATCCGGTGCTAACCAGTCCACCAGATGTTCTTTGTGGACGATGCAAGAGATATATTTCTTTTTAAATAGTTACTGCGATAATTGGTTTGAAGTGATATATTTTATGTATGCCCCGAATGATCTCAAATTCACTAGTAGTAACAAAGAAAAGGTTGCCTTGTTAATTAACAGAAAACAGGGCGAAAACTATCACATGAGGCCGGTAAAAACAAGGCGCACTGGGTTCAGCGTCATCGTCACTACAGTTGTGCACACGCGAGAAATCTACATATCGAGGGGGGCTACAGAGAGAAAGACGTATCGAGTGTGTGTGAGCGAGGCATAGAGATACAACTAGCGAGTGTGTGTGTGTGTGTTTGAGAAGAAGCCAATGGATAAATTAAGATCAAGATCGAGGTGTCACCGTTCTGCTGTCATTGTTGGGGGGTGAGGGGGGAGGGAGAGAGACGTATCGAGAGTGTGCGCGCGGTAGGCACAGAGGCACAACTAGCGCGCGCGCGCGTGTGTGTGTGTTTGAGAGAGAAACCAGTAGATAGATTAATATCAAGATCGAGGTGTCACCCTACTCCTTCGGTGTTGGGAAGTGTGTGTGTGTGGGGGGGGGGGGGTTGCTAGTGACACTTAGAGATAGGGAGAAGGAGTTTGTGTGTTACATATCTATATAAAGGGATAGGTAGATAGTATGTGTGCGAGGCATACTTAAAGCATCATGGAGATAAACAAGAGGTGGGCATGCAAGTGCCGGAAAAAAAATGAAGAGAGAAACAATGTGCACGCGGGTGAGTGTGTGTGTGTGTGTGTGTGTGTGAGAAAGAGAGCAAAATCTCAAAACAAAAGGTGCTCTGCTGGAAACCCATTGTATGTATTCATATGGTTCTGGGACTCGAGTTAACCTTACGGATATGTGTGCGAGACATAATTATACTCCGAAACATGAGTGGCGGTGTGTGACGCCCCGTTTCAATCGTACACTAATCATGCACGCAAACGTGTACGATCAAGATCAGGGACTCACGGGAAGATATCACAACACAACTCTAAACACAAATAAGTCATACAAGCATCATATTACAATCCAGGGGCCTTGAGGGCTCAAATACAAGTGCTCGAACATAAACGAGTCAGCGGAAGCAACAATATCTGAGTATAGACATAAGTTAAAAAAGGTGTCATAAGATGGCTAGCACAAACTGGGATAAAGATCGACAGAGGCGCAGGCCTCCTGCCTGGGATCCTCCTAAACTACTCCTGGTCGTCGGCGGCCTGAACGTAGTAGTAGGCACCCTCGGTGTAGTAGGGGTTGTCGTCGGTGGCGTCTGACTTCGGGGCTCCAGCATCTGGTTGCAACATCCGAGAAGAAAGGAAAAGGGGGAAAGAGGGAGCAAAGCAACCGTGAGTACTCATCCAAAGTACTCACAAGCAAGAATCTACACTACATATGCATCGGTATAAATGAAATGGGTAGTATCTGTGGACTAAACTGCAGAATGCCAGAATAAGAGGGGGATAGCTAGTCATATCAAAGACTATGCTTCTGGCAGCCTCCATCTTGAAGCATATAGAAGAGAGTAGCTGGTAAGTTCACCAAGTAACAACGTATAGCATAATCCTACCCGACGATCCTCTCCTCATCACCCTGTGAGAGAGCGATCATCGGGTTGTATCTGGCACTTGAAAGGGTGTGTTTTATTAAGTATCTGGTTCTAGTTGTCATGAGGTCGGAATTCAACTCTGGGTCGTCCTGTTACCGTGGACACGGCTATTCGAATAGATCAATCTTCCCTGCAGGGGTGCACCACATTACCCAACACGCTTGATCATTTTGGCCGGGCACACTTTCCTGGGTCATGCCCGGCCTCGGAAGGTCAACACGTCGCAGCCCTACCTAGGCCTAACAGAGAGGTCAGCACGCCGGTCTAAATCCTATGCGCGCAGGGGTCTTGGGCCCATCGCCCGTTGCACACCTGCACGTTGCGTACGCGGCCGGTGAGCAGACCTGGCAGCCTCCATTACAAAGGAGGGTGCTTTACGCAGTCCAACCCGGCGCGCGCCGCTCAGTCGCTGATGTCTAGAAGGCTTCGGCTGATACCACGACGTCGAGTGCCCATAACTGTTCCTGCGTGGTGGTTAGTGCGTATAGGCCAGTGGCCAACTCAGATCAAATACCCAATCTTGTTAAGCGTGTTATTTTGAAGTAACCGCGGACGCCGACCAAGACTAGGCCCACCTGTCTCCTAGGTGGTCACAACCTGTCCTGTCGCTCCGCCACAAAGTATCACTCGGGGGCCGTCGGGAACCCAGGCGCACCACTACCTGGATGGAACCACCTGTCCTTTCAGCCCCCACATCGAAATCACTTGCGGGTACTCTACGAGCCGACCCGACTTTAGTCACATCATGTAACCTGTATAGTATGTATGTATGTATGTATATAGTATATACCCGTGATCACCTCCCGAGTGATCACGACCCGATAGTATAGCATGGCAGACAGACAAGAATGTAGGGCCACTGATGAAATACTAGCAACCTATACTAAGCATTTAGGATTGCAGGTAAAGGTAACAACAGAAGTAACAAGGACAGGCTATGCAGCAAAATAGGTTCAACCGAAGGCAGTAACAGCTACACTACTCTCATGCCAGCAGTGGAGGGAAAGAGTAGGTGATATCGGGGTGATCAAGGGGGGTTTGCTTGCCTGGAAGCTCGGCAGAGAAGGACGAGTCGTCAACACCGTAGTCGATCAGTGCTGAGAGAAGGGGGGGGGGGACAATAAATACAATGCAAACAGATGCATGACGATGCATGACATGGCAATAAACGGCGCTAGGTGTGATCTAACGCGGCACTACGCGATACTAGCGAAGGGGGAAAACATCCAGGAAAGTATTCCCGGTGTTAAGCATTTTCAGACAGATGGAACGGAGGGGGACGGTCGCATGTTCTCTATGCTAGAGGCATGTGACAGATGAACAGAGCGCATATTCAGATTCGTTGTATTTTCCTGAGCAATTTTCATATATAAATTATTTTCATCCAAGTTACGGATTATTGTATAAGATTTTTTTTTCAAAATTTTAATCAATTTCTAGAATTCCTGAAATTATTACTAATTTTGAATTTACTTGAATACATGCTAAGTGCACACATGAATTCCTACCCAGAGTGCATGACAAGTGGGGCCAGTCAAAGTCAACATAGTCAAAGTTGACTGGGTCAAATAGTGAGCAGTGTTAGGGGCCCACATGTCAGGATTTTAACAATTTCCAAATGGATTTACTTAATCTAATTAGAGGAGTCCCACATGTCATTTGTTATAGACTAAGTTAGCACTAATTTAATCCTAAACTAACCTTTAATTAGGCCCTAACTAATTGGGATGGCCCATGTAAAGTGGCACAAGCCGGCCACTGTGTGGCTGTGCATCACGCACAAGCACACACAGGTGCACGGCCATGGCTAGCAAAAAGGCAGCGGCATCAGCTAAGTATTAGCAGCGGCAGTAACAAGAGCAGCTCCAGCGTAGAGCCGCAGCAAGCGCAGCTAGCAAGCAGAGTAGACCAGCGGCAGGACGAGCAGCGACAGCGGCAAGCAAGCAGCATAGCAGAGCAGCAGCATCTAAGGGCAGCAGTAGGCAAGTGGCAGCAGCAGGGGGAGGAGCGCAACAGCGGTAGAGCAAGCAGCGGCAGGCAGAGGAGTGTAGCAGCCGCGGCAAGGCAGCACGCAGTAGCAGCGGCAGCTAGCAGGAGCAGGGGCACGGGCCAGGCAGACGCGAGCGCGTGAGGGCGCGGCCTGGGACGGACAGAGGCGCAGGGGAGCACGGCTACGGGCGCGGCGAGCACGCGCAGGAGCTCGGCCGGACGCAGGGTACGGCGCGGGCGGAGTGGCCAAGGGCGACAGGAGCAGAGTTTCAGACGCAGTGACGGCGAGCGCGGCATCGGCACTCCGGTGGCCATTTGGCCCGGGGGTTTGGTCCTACAAGACGAGCGCGACACGCCGCGTCCGAAGGTGCAAGAAGCACGAGCACCTACGGCCGGTGACGACGGCGGCGGCAGCGGAGCCGTGCGAAGGTCGGAGCATGGCTACGGTGGCTGTTCGCTACGAGGCACATGCGGTAGCAGGGAGATGGGGGAAACACGGTGGTGCTCACAGTGATGACGGGGGCAAGCTCGGGGAGGTGCGGGGGTGGCCGGAGAGGAGCTGACGGCGACGAATCCGGCGATGATGCGGCGGTGGCTGAAGACGGAGAAGAACTCAATCCCGACGGTGCGGCGGAGTTGAGGTCGAGATGGTTCGCGTAGAGGACTTAGATGACGGCGGCAGAGCTCCCGAGCAACTCTAGGGGGCGGGGAGACGACAGTGGCCACGGGATTTGACGGCAGGGCGCACCGGCTCCTCACGGGTGAGCTCCAGATCAAGGGGAAATGAGGCGAGGGGGAGGAGGGGGATAGTGGCCAGGGTTTTACCGGGGGTCACGGGGTCGGCCTTCTAGGCGAGCGGGAGAGCAGGCCGATGGCCGCCACGCAGGGCTCGGCGCGCCATGGCCAGGGGATATGCGCCACGACACCCCCCCGCCTCCCTGTAGCAGAGGAAGGGGACGAGGGGGTGGGCTGGGCCCTTTCTCTCTTTTTGGCTTGTTGGTCCAAGTGGTCCTGTAGGTTTAGGTCTATTGTTTTCTTTTTATTTCTCCTTTTTCTTTTTCTGTTTATTCATTTCCTACTGTTTTATATTAAATTGAGCTAACAAATGATTTTAGTTAAATATGCAATTTAGCACAATAATATTAGGTAAGGTATTGAGTTAGCACCAGTAGTTGCAAATTATTTTGAGAAGCATTCATATTTATTTTAAATTGGAAAGCCCCATATAATTGCTGCTGGAGTAGTTTTAAAATGCTTAGGGGCATTCTAATATTTTGTAAAATGTTGATTCCCACATAAAAATTAGTTAGTGAATATTTGGAACCCATCAAACATTTTTATTTGATAGTTTGAAGAAATAAGAATTTGTCTTGTTATTCGAAATTTGAATTTGACTCTGATTTTCATCAAGTGGCAAATTGGCTTAATTTAACATGATGACATGGCCCATTAGGGTGAGGTTACTGTAGCTCAACTACCAGGGTGTTACGTGGTGAGTCGGAGGAAATAAAGGGGTGGGCGTGTTTGACAAAGAGAGCATGTGTGTTTTTGTGTCAGAGACTTGTAGGACGGGGTAGAAAGACGAATTCTAACCTTGACGGAGGGAGAGAAATACATGAAGTGCGCGTGTGTAATTCAGATGCCCACAGAGAAATGAGATATGTATGCATGTGTGAGAGATTGCACAATTCATTCACGTATCACTATCTAGCGATCGTGGACGTGCATCGCTTGAACATAGTCAATATCTACTTCGTATCATGGCCGAAGATACAATATCGATTCAACGCTATAAAGATTGGACACTCACATATCCCTTTTTTTCAAATAGTCTTTTTCAATCGTGCATGCCAAAGTTATAGTGATATTTTCTTCAAACAACCATTGTAGTTTTCATGTACATGCAACATTGTTAGTTTTGCATTCAAATTCATTTGTCTTGGATGATTTAAGGTTCTATTATGAAGTAATATATGTAATATTCATATATGAATTCAATGGGCACTGCAATTTATGAGATGGAGGCCGTGTAATCACATGAGTAACACTTTTAAGTAGCGGGCTACAATATCCATTTCTTTTGTGCATCTATATTATCCATTTGTTACTGTGCAATATAATTAAAATTAACATGTCAATGCATTGTGTTTAAAATAAATAACCAATGGCACTAAATTATATATTTACACGAGAAATACATAGGCCGAGCGTTTGATCCAGTTTTCTGTGAACGCGCCTCTACACCCGTACGATTGGTTGCGCCCGTGTGATCGTAAAAAGTTATCGGTGCATCATCCCGAGTTATTGTCTTTTTTCTGGGGTAGACTTCATACCAGTTATTAACTGCTGACGTGTGCCCCGTGTACACAGTCTCGCATGACCTTCCCGCTAGCACTATCCAAAATTAGTTGAAACTGGATACGAATGATCCCGCGGGCGGCAAAATCTCCCGCCTCCTTCTAAAACTTCCGCGACCAAGTCTGTAGCATGTGAAATTCCCCTTTTGTCCTTGGTGCATAGAGAACAATACGGCCCTCATTAACATAATAGGTCGGGGTTGCTTTGGTAACTTCCGGTTCCCCCCACCACACGACACCCCCATTTCCTCTCCCCTCCTGCAAAAATGACTACTCCACAGCACCAGAGCATCTTACATCACGCCGTCCCTACTTCATCGGCCATTCTACCCCTTCCCTCTCGAAACCCTAAACTGCTCATCCATCGGCATACCAGAGCCCATTCACTGCCGGTGTCGTGCACCTAGCTGGATCTGCTTCTGTGGCCGCATCTACCCCTCCCACCTCTCCTAGAAACAGTAGAATACTCATCCACCATTGTACCACAACCCATTCAGTGTCGGCCTTGTCCACGGCGCCAAATCTGCTTCGTCAGTCCTCTCGTCAACCGCAGCGCATCTGCAGCGGCTCCTTCGTACACCGGAGCCGCTTTGTCCACACCCCCGGAGCCGCCCCACCGATGGCCTCTGATCCTTTTCGCCGACACCGTCCTCAACCCTACCGGAGCTGCTTCACCGACACCATCCTCAGCCCTACCGGGGCAGCTTCGTGATACCCTTCTCAACCCTACCGGAGCCACTCTGCCAACGCCCAAGTCCACGGCCTCAGATCCGCTTCGTCGACACCCTCGTCCAACCTACCGGAGCAGCTTCTGACGCCCTCGTCCACGGCCGCGGATCCGCATCGTTGACACCATCCTCAACACAACCACAGGAGTAGCTTCACCGACGCCCTTGTCCACGGCCTCAGATCCGCTTCGTCCACACCATATTCCACCCTACCAGAGCCGCTTCACAAACACCCTCCTCCATGGTCCTACATCTCCTTACCGGACCCAGACAGCCAGCACATCGTCATCACCCATGAGGTTTCTAACCTGGTTTCCACCGTCTGGCACGATGCCAAGCACCCGCCGCGGTCGAGGTACCGTCACCTTTAATCCCGTCCAGCATCACCTGCCAGATGTACTTCAAATATACTAATAGGTCGCTGTTACATGTTATGGAGCTGGCAAGAGCTACAAGGACGATGTTTCTTCTGGATCTAACACCTTGGCCAACCAAGATCCTGTACTGAGGCATTGCTATGATCTTGTAAGTGCGTCTCTCTCTTGTATTGTTGTGTGCCTGCCAGTGTGCTTTGCTAGGATATGCAATGTATTATCATGTAGAGATATCTATAATTAGCCGTGTCAACTTGTAGATTGGCTGCCTCAATGAAAAAGTACAAGATTTCTTAGTACAAAATGTATGTGGCATTTTCATGGAACATCACAAAAAAAGGAGGGGCAACGGCAAGCTTATACAACGTGATATGTGATACGTCTCCAACGTATCTATAATTTTTGTTGTTCCATGCTATTATATTATCTATTTTGGATGTTTTATATGCATTAATATGCTATTTTATATGATTTTTGGGACTAACCTATTAACCTAGAGCCCAGTGCCAGTTTCTGTTTTTTCCTTGTTTTAGAGTTTTGCAGAAAAGGAATACCAAATGGAATAAAACTTTCGCGATGATTTTTCTTGGACCAGAAGACACCCAGGAGACTTGGAGTGCAAGTCAGAAGAGTCGCGAGGCGGCCACAAGGGTGGAGGACGCGCCCCCCAACCTTGTGGGCCCCTCGTAGTCCCTCTGACCTAGATCTTTCGCCTATATATACTCTTATACCCTAAAAACATCCAGGGGAGCAACAAAACCACTTTTCCACCGCCGCAACCTTCTGTACCCGTGAGATCCCATCTTGGGGCCTTTTCCGGCATCCTGCCGGAGGGGGAATCGTCCACGGAGGGCTTCTACATCAACACCATTACCTCTCCGATGAAGCGTGAGTAGTTTACTTCAGACCTACGGGTCCATAGCTAGTGGCTAGATGGCTTCTTCTCTCTCTTTGATTCTCAATACAAAGTTCTCCTCGATGTTCTTGGAGATCTATTCGATGTAATACTCTTTTGCGGTGTGTTTGCTGTGTCAAATCGAGATTGTGTGGGTGTCCGCTCATGTTCGACGCTATCGAAAATCATGCATTGGATGGATGCCCGGGCATTGAGAAGGAAGGACGCTTTCAGAGGCGAAAGGCCATGGGGAGAGATTTTTCTGTGATCCATGGATCTCCGATCGGGAAACCGTATCCAAGCTCCGTGGCTAGTCTGCGCTCTTTGGACTTTTCAAACTTAGCGAACTGAAACATCTGAGTAGCTAAAGGAAGGAAAATCAACCGAGACCCCGTTAGTAGCGGCGAGCGAGAGCGGAACAAGGGTTTTCATCAAAAGAAATCCGAAGCGGTTTCATTCGATTTGTTGTGGATTGGATGATGGAAAAACCAGCAAGCAGCAAGCGTAGTTAGAAAAGTTGCCGTAGCGCGCCCTACGGAGTTGTACAAAGTCAGCAACCGTTTTGGGGCGCAAGCATAGGCAACACAGGACTGATGACGGGGTGGGGCGCATAGAATATGGAACAAAGAAATGGTGTATAATACCCGTATTCCAATAATAAATCACTTAATCTGCTGCCCATGTTGAAAAACCTCTTACTTGTACGAGCTATGGTACTGGCGTACCTCTCAAGTTGTGCCCCGAGGCCAGTTCATCATCTTGATCTTTTGGTTAGTACGAACGATGAAGCAGCAGATACCGGGGTTCTTGCTTGTCTTGTCTCTGACTGCGACTTGCCTAGGTATCCACCTTAGGCGCCGCTCTCTTGTTTCACTAACAATTCCATAGTTGACTGAGCAATTTCGTCATTTCCAAAAGTGCACTTCATTTTTCACTGGCTCGGGCGTACCCCGACCGAAGGGAGTGAAATCGGTGCCTTTTCTTTCCCATGCAAATTCATATGGCACTTCCCACAAGCAAGGGATGAGCAGGAGAAGGAAAGATTTTTGAATATCTATTGCTTCGAGACTCCACTCACCATGTCGGTTTTTCTTGCAATGGGAGAAGTGCTTAGCTTTGGGTTCAATCTTGTGGTGTCCTTTCCCAGTGACAGTAGGGGCAGCAAGGCACGTATTGTATTGTTGCCATCGAGGATAAAAAGATGGGGTTTTCATCATATTGCTTGAGTTTATCCCGCTACATCATGTCATCTTACTTAATGCGTTACTCTGTTCTTATGAACTTAATACTCTAGATGCAGGTAGGAGTTGGTCGATGTGTGGAGTAATAGTAGTAGATGCAGAATCGTTTCGGTCTACTTGACACGGACGTGATGCCTATATTCATGATCATTGCCTTAGATATAGTCATAACTTTGCACTTTTCTATCAATTGCTCGGCAGTAATTTGTTTACCCACCGTAATAATTTCTATCTTGAGAGAAGCCTCTAGTGAAACCTATGGCCCCCGGGTCTATTTTCCATCATATAAGTTTCCGATCTACAATTTCCATTTCCTATTTCTTTTACTTTGCAATCTTTACTTTCCGTTCCATAAACCAAAAAATACCAAAAATATTACTTTACCATTTATCATCTCTATCAGATCTCACGTTGCAAATAACCATTAAGGGATTGACAACCCCTTTATCGTGTTGGGCGCAAGGTTGGTGTTTGTTTGTGCAGGTATTCGGTGACTTGAGCGTTGTCTCCTACTGGATTGATACCTTGGTTCTCAAAAGCTGAGGGAAATACTTACTCCACTTTGCTGCATCACCCTTTCCTCTTCAAGGGAAAAACCAACGCAAGCTCAAGAAGTAGCAAGAAGGATTTCTGGCGCCATTGCCGAGGAGATCTACGCCAAGCCAAGACCTACCAAGTACCCATCATAAACTCTCATCCCTCGCATTACATTATTTGCCATTCGCCTCTCGTTTTCCTCTCCCCCACTTCTAAAACGATTTTCGAAAAGATTTGCCTTTTTATTCGCCCTTCTACCTCCCTTCTTCCGTCCTCTCTTCCGTTCGTCTTCTTCGTTTGGTTTGGGTGTGCTTATCTCACTTCTATGGCTAGTCCTCCTTTCCTTGTTAGCACTCCCAATAATGAGGTTCTCAACTTTAAACAAAGGAAGGAGAGAACTTAAAAGATGCTTGGTATAGAATTTGTAATGCTCAAAATAGATCTACTCGAAAGCAATCTACTTCCGTTCTTCTTCGCAATTTTTATGTAGGCATTACTCCTTGGAATAGATATGTTCTAGATACCATTACGGGAGGAAATTTCTTGGGGAGCCACACTTTCAATTCTTACAATGCCATGATAGATTTGCTAGGACCGCCACCTCTTTTGTTTAATGGAACCGTTTTAACCTTGGAACATGTAATGCAAAGGTTGGATATTATTGAAAATAAAATTGCTACCGCCGAGTTGATCGAAAATTTGGATAAAAATATTCATAATCAGATCACTCAATATGGATCTAAGGTAGGAGTTACCCTAAAGAACCTTAAGGAAAATGAACCCATAGTTAATGAAAAGATAGATCAAGATTCTACTAGAATTGCCAAACTAGAAGATATTATTACTAACTTGGGTTCCGCTTTTTCTTCCTTAAAACTACTCCAAATCTTCCTCCTACTAAGATTGTCAAATTTACTTATGTTTCTAAAAATAAGGGTAAATCTTCTAGTAAAAACAATGAAGATCTCAAATCAATTAATGTTCACCCCAACTTTCTCGACATTATTAAGGAACCTATCGTCACGAATGAATTTCTTGAATTCTTGCCTAGGAGTTTGATCAATCATAAAACCCAAGCATATCTTAAGAACCCTAAGTGTATAATCAAAGAATTGCATGCCAAAGATGATAATACTTAGATCTATTCGTGTTTTTATGCCTAGCTAAGGGCGTTAAACAATAGCGCTTGTTGGGAGGCAACCCAATTTTATTTTTTGTTTTTGCGTTTTAGGTTCTGTTTTGCAATAAATATTTCATCTAGCCTCTGGTTAGATGTGGTTTTGTGTTTTAATTAGTGTTTGTGCCAAGTAAGACCTTTGGGATGGCTTACGGTGATAGTTGATTTGATCCTGCTGAAAAACAGAAACTTTTACGCCTAGTCCCAGAATTGTTTAAATTCACTGGAGCATGGAATAATTCTGAATTGTTTACACAAGATTGATATACGAATTTCCTCTTCTTTCCTAATTTTTCAGAATTTTTGGAGTTACAGAAGTACTGGAACAATTCAGATCTTCGCAGACTGTTCTGTTTTTGACAGATTCTGTTTTTTATGTGTTGTTTGCTTATTTTGATGAATCTATGGCTAGTATCGGGGGGTATGAACCATGGAAAGGTTGGAATACAGTAGATATTACACCAATATAAATAAAGAATGAGTTCACAATAGTACCAAAATTGGTGATTTATTTTCTTATACTAACGGAGCTTATGAGAATTTCTGTTGAGTTTTGTGTTGTGAAGTTTTCAAGTTTTGGGTAAGGTTTTTATGGACTATGGAATAAGGAGTGGCAAGAGCCTAAGCTTGGGGATGCCCAAGGCACCCCAAGATAATATTCAAGGATGTCAAAAAGCCTAAGCTTGGGGATGCCCAAGGCACCCCAAGATAATATTCAAGGATGTCAAAAAGCCTAAGCTTGGGGATGCCCCGGGAAGGCATCCCCTCTTTTGTCTTCGTCTATCGGTAACTTTACTTGAGGCTATATTTTTATTCACCACATGATATGTGTTTTGCTTGGAGCGTCTTGTATGATTTGAGTCTTTGCTTTTTAGTTTGCCACAATCATCCTTGCTGTACACACCTTTTGAGAGAGACACGCATGAATCGTGATTTATTAGAATGCTCTATGTGCTTCACTTATATCTTTTGAGCTAGGCAAATTTGCTCTAGTGCTTCACTTATATCTTTTTAGAGCATGGCGGTGATTTTATTTTATAGAAATTGATGAACTCTCGCACTTCACTTATATTATTTTGAGAGTCTTTAAAACAGCATGGTAATTTGCTTCGGTTATAAATTTAGTCCTAATATGATAGGCATCCAAGAGGGATATAATAAAAACTTTCATATAAAGTGCATTGAATACTATGAGAAGTTTGATTCCTTATGATTGTTTTGAGATATGAAGATGGTGATATTAGAGTCATGCTAGTGAGTAGTTGTGAATTTGAGAAATACTTGTGTTAAGGTTTGTGAGTCCCGTAGCATGCACGTACGGTGAACCGTTATGTAACGAAGTTGGAGCATGAGATATTTTTTGATTGTCTTCCTTATGAGTGGCGGTCGGGGATGAGCGATGGTATTTTCCTACCAATCTATCCCCCTAGGAGCATGCATGTAGTACTTTGTTTCGATGACTAATAGATTTTTGCAATAAGTATGTGAGTTCTGTATGACTAATGTTGAGTCCATGGATTATACGCACTCTCACCTCTCCGCCATTGCTAGCCTCTCTTGTACCGCGCAACTTTCGCCGGTGCCATAAACCCACCATATACCTTCCTCAAAACAGCCACCATACCTACCTATTATGGCATTTCCATAGCCATTCCGAGATATATTGCCATGCAACTTTCCACCGTTCCGTTTATTATGACACGCTTCATCATTGTCATATTGCTATGCATGATCATATAGTTGACATCGTATTTGTGGCAAAGCCACCGTTCATCATTTTTTATACATGTCGCTCTTGATTCATCGCACATCCCGGTACACTGCCGGAGGCATTCATATAGAGTCATATTTTGTTCTAAGTATCGAGTTGTAATTTTTGAGTTGTAAAGTAAATAGAAGTGTGATGATCTTCATTATTAGAGCATTGTACCATGTGAGGAAATAAAAAAAAGGAAGAAAAGGCCAAATAAAAAAACAGAGAAGGCCCAAAAAAATAAGAGAGAGAAAAGAGAGAAGGGACAATGTTACTATCCTTTTTGCCACACTTGTGCTTCAAAGTAGCACCATGATCTTCATGATAGAGAGTCTCCTATGATATCACTTTCATATACTAGTGGGAATGTTTCATTATAGAACTTGGCTTGTATATTCCAACGATGGGCTTCCTCAAAACGCCCTAGGTCTTCATGAGCAAGCAAGTTGGATGCACACCCACTTAGTTTTCTTTTTTGAGCTTTCATAAACTTATAGCTCTAGTGCATCCGTTGCATGGCAATCCCTACTCACTCACATTGATATCTATTAATGGGCATCTCCATAGCCCGTTGACATGCCTAGTTGATGTGAGACTATCTCCTCTTTTTTGTCTTCTCCACAACCACCGTCTAATCCACCTATAGTGCTATGTCCATGGCTCACGCTCATGTATTGTGTGAAAGTTGAAAAGGTTTGAGAACGTCAAAAGTATGAAACAATTGCTTGGCTTGTCATCGGGGTTGTGCATGATTTAGATATTTTGTGTGATGAAGATGGAGCATAGCCAGACCATATGATTTTGTAGGGATAAGCTTTCTTTGGCCATGTTATTTCGAGAAGACATAATTATTTTGTTAGTATGCTTGAAGTATTATTGTTTTTATATCAATATTAAACTATTGTTTTGAATCTTACGGATTTGAAAATTCATGCCACAATAAAGAGAATTACATGGATAAATATGTTAGGTAGCATTCCACATCAAAAATTCTGTTTTTATCATTTACCTACTCGAGGACGAGCAGGAATTAAGCTTGGGGATGCTTGATACGTCTCCAACGTATCAATAATTTTTGATTGTTCCATGCTATTATATTATCTGTTTTGGATGTTTTATATGCATTAATATGCTATTTTATATGATTTTTGGGACTAACCTATTAACCTAGAGCCCAGTGCCAGTTTCTGTTTTTTCCTTGTTTTAGAGTTTTGCAGAAAAGGAATACCAAACGGAGTCCAAACGGAATAAAACTTTCGCGATGATTTTTCTTGGACCAGAAGACACCCAAGAGACTTGGAGTGCAAGTCAGAAGAGCCGCGAGGCGGCCACAAGGGTGGAGGGCGCCCCCCTGACCTTGTGGACCCCTCGTAGCCCCTCTGACCTAGATCTTTCGCCTATATATACTCTTATACCCTAAAAACATCCAGGGGAGCAACAAAACCACTTTTCCACCGCCGCAACCTTCTGTACCCGTGAGATCCCATCTTGGGGCCTTTTCCGGCGTCCTGCCGGAGGGGGAATCGATCATGGAGGGCTTCTAAATCAACACCATTACCTCTCCGATGAAGCGTGAGTAGTTTACTTCAGACCTACGGGTCCATAGCTAGTAGCTAGATGGCTTCTTCTCTCTCTTTGATTCTCAATACAAAGTTCTCCTCGATGTTCTTGGAGATCTATTCGATGTAATACTCTTTTGCGGTGTGTTTGCCGAGATCCGATGAATTGTGGATTTATGATCAGCTTATCTACGAATATTATTTGAATCTTCTCTGAATTCTTATATGCATGATTTGATATCTTTGCAAGTCTCTTCGAACTATCGATTTGGTTTGGCCAACTAGATTGGTTTTTCTTGCAATGGGAGAAGTGCTTAGCTTTGGGTTCAATCTTGCGGTGTCCTTTCCCAGTGACAGTAGGGGCAGCAAGGCACGTATTGTATTGTTGCCATCGAGGATAAAAAGATGGGGTTTTCATCATATTGCTTGAGTTTATCCCGCTACATCATGTCATCTTACTTAATGCGTTACTCTGTTCTTATGAACTTAATACTCTAGATGCAGGCAGGAGTCGGTCGATGTGTGGAGTAATAGTAGTAGATGCAGAATCGTTTCGGTCTACTTGACACGGACGTGATGCCTATATTCATGATCATTGCCTTAGATATCGTCATAACTTTGCACTTTTCTATCAATTGCTCGGCAGTAATTTATTTACCCGCCGTAATAATTTCTATCTTGAGAGAAGCCTCTAGTGAAACCTATGGCCCTCGGGTCTATTTTCCATCATATAAAGTTTCCGATCTACAATTTCCATTTCCTATTTCTTTTACTTTGCAATCTTTACTTTCCATTCCATAAACCAAAAAATACCAAAAATATTACTTTACCGTTTATCATCTCTATCAGATCTCACGTTGCAAATAACCGTTAAGGGATTGACAACCCCTTTATCGCGTTGGGTGCAAGGTTGGTGTTTGTTTGTGCAGGTATTCGGTGACTTGAGCGTTGTCTCCTACTGGATTGATACCTTGGTTCTCAAAAGTTGAGGGAAATACTTACTATACTTTGCTGCATCACCCTTTCCTCTTCAAGGGAAAAACCAACGCAAGCTCAAGAAGTAGCAATATGGTAGGTCACTCCATTGCAATCATCGTGACATGTTATTTGTATGTCAGTGCTGTTGGCCAGGTGTCGTGGTATAACACGGCCACCTATGGGGCCATCGGCCCCTTGTGGTTCGGCAAGGGGGAAGAGCACATTGCACAAAGAGCGGAGAGCATAGAGCAGCACGGCAGCGATGACACGAGCAGGTTTTACCTAGGTTCGGGCCGCCGCGAGGTGTAAAACCCTACTCCTGCTTTGGTGGATTGATGAGAGGACCGTGGCGGAGACGCAGCGCTATAGCCTGGCAAGGTCGCCTTGGGACGAGAGCAGTTGCGCGCGTATGAGTGTACAGGGGTCCAAATCCTTTCTAAGGTAGCCACGGCCCTCCTTTTATAGGTCAAGGGGTTACCACAATGGCAAAACGGTCATTATCCAGTGATTAGATGGCCACAGTGCTATCATACCTAACTCTGGAAGTTAGGACAAAGTGCATTAAATGCACCGATTAACATCACATCGCAGATGCGGCCCGGCAAGCCTTGCCGCGCCGTCTTGGTCATCTCATGTCTGCCTGTGCGACACGCGTCCGGACGGGTGTCACACAGGGGTAATCTTCTCTCCAAACAGCTGCCATGCGCTAAATGGCAGCCACTTAACCACCTGGGGGCTCGACACCACACTGATAGATGACTTGCGTCACTGTGAGGTGGAGCGGTGGAGCGGTGGAGCTTTGGTGGGGAAGTCCGCCCTCGACATCCCCGGCAAGCCTGTCGGGGGAGTCTTGAGACTTGTCTTTTGGGTGACCTCGACCCCGCCAGGCTCGCCTGCCCGGCAAGGGAGGTTTTTCCTTGGTGGTATCTTACTCATTTGGTTGGTCTTGGTCTTCTTGATCCGCCCTTTGATTTCTCAAAGAGCTATCTCTTCAGCTTGGTCTCGTCTTGGATGTTGCAACCTTGCTCTTGAGCCTATGTAAAGTCCAGGCAACACACGCCTGGGGTTTGTTGCACCGACAGGAGCCCCCAGGCCTGGCCCAAACACACTGCCGAGCGTCGTCGGGGTAGGCCTTGTCTAGTACACAGGCGAGGGGGTTGTGGTAGCTTGTCCTTTAAGATCTTCTTTGCTTCTTCATTAACCTGTGCTTGAGTCAGTTTTCGGTTTTTCCGCGTGTCGTGCAAGACGTTATGAGGGAGCTGCGAGCCACGATCCGTGGGCTACCCACGTCCCACATTCATGGGGTGGCAACTGCCATTCCACTAGCTTCTCCGCTTCTGGCGTTTCCGCCACGTATGCTGCATGCATTGCACAAGGTTGGTGGCGGACGCGGGGAGCATGGAAATGAGTGCCATGGCAGAAAGCCAGGCGCCATGGATTAGCGCAGGGGGTCGGCCTTGATTCCACGGGCTGCTGATGGTGCGGGGGAGCCGGATTGGCAGAGAGGGGCGGTTGCCTCCCCTGAGTGAGGAGCCAGCCCCCGGCCATGTTTGCCTATAAAAGGGGACGCGGGCGAGGTGCTGGCTCACACCCATCTCCTCCTTCTTTCTTCTGACATTGCTCCTTCATCATGGTGAGGGGAAGAGGGTGCAGTGGTACTCCAGTAGTGGCGACAAGGGCTTCGGCTCGACAGCGCCTCTCTCCTCCCCTTGGGGACGCGGAAGCAGAGCCCGCCATGAGGGGAGGCGGGAGAGGACGAGGTCATGGTCGCCGCGGCGCTCGGGGTTGAGGAGGACGAGGTGGGGCTTTGATCGCACCTCCTGCTGCTGCTCAAGATCCTAATGAAGGCCACGTCGGGAACCAGCCGTTGGAGTTCATCGTCAAGCAACGAGGACCCCCGCGCAGCCGCCTTCGGCTTCCTACTCCATTTGCAAGGGTGATGGAGATCGAGCAACTGCCAGGGTTGAGGCTGCACAAGAGAGGTTGTTGTAATGGCAGCATGCGGGCGGACGTAGAGTTCCCCGCTCCTCATGTCATGCTTCTCCGGCGTGGTTGGAAGACTTTTGCTCGTGCCCATAGCTTGGCGGCGGGGCACGTCCTCCATTTCAAGTTAATGGACGCCACCCTGCTCTCCGTCAAGGTCTTCGGACGCTCGGGTGCTCGCTTAGGGTGCTGCACGGAGAGCTCGACCGACGACGAAAGCTCCTCCTCAAGCGACAGCAACGAGGAGGACAGTGACGGTGATGACGACGACGCTGACGGAGAGGACAACGGCTCCAACTCCGGCTGAACACCAGCCGCACCGTCACCATCAGGCGGCAGCACCATCATCTGCACTCGCATCTCCTCTCTGGCAAGGTGATTTGCCAGGGAGTTGGATGTGGAGGTGTGGATGGTGTCTCCGGCTCCTCCAGCGGCCTTCCAGCTGGGCCCCGGTAGGCTTCCTCATGGGGTACGGCTTTGTTTGCCCTGCCGCATCCTGCTGGCCCTGGTGGCGGTGTCCAGGGGGTCGTCTCCACTACTCTCTTCACCATCACCTTCACCCGCACCCTCTCGATCTTGTCAGGCTCCTTGTCATGGGGCCTGATGGGGTCAGGCTGGCTTATTCCCAGGCACCCCTTTTGCCCTCTTCACCTCCCGCGGTAGTTCCTAGGAGGAGAGGGACAAGAAAGGGATTATGGGGCACTTATCTTTTTTCAGTCTAAAATATGTAGGCATTTGCCAAACTTTAGTCTAAAATATGTAATCTGCTTTATCCATGTTTGTGTCCTATAAGATCTGTACTTGCTTATCGCATACTAATGAAAAAGACAAGCCTTGCCGGGTACTTGTGCATGTATCATGTCCATGCAGAGGCGAGATGCCTCTATACGTTTAAGTAAACAAGTTTTCTCTGGCAAGCTATCTTGCCGGTGCCTTTCGTTTGTTGCCGCGGGGCTTGGCCTACCGGGCACAAAACCATGGAAAGGGACCAGCTCCTCGTCGAACCCCCTCCGTCAAAGGCCACTACAACCACCCTGACCGAAGCAACGTTCGGGACGCAGGACGGGAGCACCCATGCTTCGAAGGTGACGAGGTTTTCATATGCACAAGTTTTCACCTTACAGAACATGTATGGATAAGAAATAACTTATTAGCTTGGCTTGTCGGGGACTGGCATGTAGGCTTGTCTTCATTTCTTCTCTTCGGGACCAGGTCCATGGCAAGAACCCTGCAGCTTAGTGCAGAGGAAAACAATGCTACATGTGCCCTGATCTACATGATCATGCTATGCTCATGTTATGCTTATGCATGCATGCAAGTTTTAGGGCCCCCAGCACTTCGTTTATTTATCTATTGCTCAGGGTCTGCGCCTGGCTTTGTACAAAGGGTTACATGCAACATCGGCAAGGCTTGTACAAAAGGGTGGCTACCGGGCAGGGCCCGACAGCCGCGCCTTATGCTAGAACTTACGGAGATGCTCAATGTTCCATGAGTTTTGCAACTGAATGCCATCTCCGGTCTCCTGACGGACTGCACCGGGTCTGGTGACTCGTACTACCAGGTAAGGGCCTTCCCATTTTGGCGTCAACTTGTTTGCACCCTTGGCGGACTGAACATGCCTAAGTACAAGGTCGCCTTCCTCAAAGCTCCGGGCATGAACCCTGCGGCTGTGATAGCGACGCAGGGCTTGCTGGTAGCGTTCAGCACGCGTAGCAGCTCGGAGACGGTTCTCCTCAAGTAGCACAGCGTCGTCACGCTGGTCTGTTCTTGCGCTACTTCATCGTAGGCAAGTACTCGAGGTGATCCGTATATGAATTCCGTGGGGATCACTGCTTCTGCACCATAGACTAGGGAGAAGGGAGTCTGGCCAGTAGCTCGATTTGGTGTCGTACGGAGGGACCAAAGAACCAACGACAGCTCATCGATCCATCGCCTACCACACTTCTGCAGCCTATCAAATGTTCTTGTCTTGAGTCCTCGCAGCACTTCAGCGTTCGCCCTCTCAGCTTGTCCGTTGCTTCTGGGATGAGCAGCAGAGGCAAATGCGACCTTGCTTCCGAGGGCATGAACGTATTGCATGAAGGCGCGACTTGTGAATTGGGTGCCATTGTCAGTGATGACTCTGGCGGGTACTCCGAAATGGCACATCAATCCTTTCAAGAACTTGATAGCTGACTGTGCGATCACCTTCCTCACGGGCTCCACTTCCGGCCACTTTGTGAACTTGTCGATGGCGACGTACAAGAACTCAAAGCCCCCGGTAGCACGGGGGAAGGGGCCCAAGATGTCGAGCCCCCAGACCGAAAAGGGCCATGACAAAGGGATCGTCTAGAGAGCTTGAGCAGGTTGATGGATATTCTTGGATTGGAACTGGCAGGCTTCACATCTGGTGACTAGCTCGATTGCATCTTGGAGGGCTGCGAGCCAGTAGAAACCTTGCCGGAAAGCCTTTCCGACCAGGGCCCTTGATCCAATATGGGAGCCGCACATGCCTTTGTGTATCTCCACCAGCAGTTCCTTCCCTTCTTCCCGGCAAACGCACTTTAATTTCACACCGTTGGGCCTCCTTCTGTATAGTACGTCATCGACGAACTGATACATACTGGCCCTCCGGGCTACTTTTTCAGCTTCTTCTTGCTCTTCGGGAAGTTCTCCTATTTGGAGGTAACGGACTATGTGTCGTGCCCAAGTTGGAGCCTGAGGCTCGACAACAAGGATCAGCGACACCTCCTCATTCGTTGGAGCGCACGCCTCAACCGCGAGAATTGGAAGTTCGGCGGGAGGGTGCTGCTTGCCAAGCGAATTGGAGTTGTTCCTGCCAACCTCTCTGCTGGGGGCTTCAGGAAGCTCTGCCGGGAGAGGCTTGCGGGAGTCAAGTTTTCTCCTCTTTCTGGCCATTGTTTCTGGGGATACGGAGGGTTGAGTCAGGTGGAGAACAAAAGTCCCAGGTTCCACAGGAAGCTTTTGCGCAGCGCACTTTGACAGATGATCAGTAATGCTGTTTTCTGCATGGGGTACGTGCTCTGTTTGCAATCCGTCAAAGCGCTCCTCCAGCTTTCTCACTTCCTCCACGTATGCCTCCATCAATGGACTTTGATAATCCTTGTTTACTTGCCTCACCACAAGTTGTGAGTCTCCATGAATGACCAACTTCTTGATTCCCAATTCTGTTGCGATCCTGAGCCTGGCAAGGAGTCCTTCATATTCTGCGGTGTTGTTAGTAGCCTTCTCCCGGGGGAAATGCATTTGAACCACGTACTTGAGGTGCTCCCCAGTGGGTGTGACGAGAAGCATGCCAGCTCCCGCACCTTGTAGGGAGAAGGCACCATCAAAGTACATGATCCAATCTTGGGGCGCTTCCCTGCCGGGAATAATTGTCTCCGGCGTCTCTTCATCTGGAGTTGGTGTCCATTCTACAATAAACTCCACCAATGCTCTGCTCTGAATAGTTGATGTGCTCTCAAACTTCAAACCAAAGCTTGATAACTCCAAAGCCCACTCCACTATTCTGCCAGTGGCCTCAGGGTTCCTTAGTATGCGTTGCAAGGGGAAGCGGGTAACAACCATGATTTCGTGGGCTTGGAAGTAGTGGCGCAGTTTCCTTGAGGACATGATGAGGCCAAAGATCAACTTTTGCATGCCAGAGTACCTTGATCTAGCCCCCTGCAGTAGGGAACTAACGAAGTACACTGGCCGCTGCACCACCTTCTTCCTTGCCGCGACTCTGGAATTGTCTCCGTTACCCTGCTCTTCTTTGTTCTGATCTGTTCCTGAACTTGCCGGGACGAGTTCACTTTTCTCTCCGGAGGGGATGGTTGCCGCGGCGGCTCCTTCATCTACTTCCCGCTGGGTCACCAGTGCTGCACTAACCACTTGATTGGTTGCCGCTAGGTATAACAACAACGACTCTTGTGGTTTAGGAGCGACTAGGGTGGGAACAGAGGAAAGGTAGGTCTTCAAATCTTGCAGCGCAACGTCCGCCTCCGAGGTCCACTCCACAGGCCCTGCCTTCTTCAAGATTTTGAAAAACGGCAAAGCGCGCTTGGCAGACTTGGAAATGAACCTGCTCAGTGCAGCAACACATCCAGTCAAACGCCTCACATCTTTAGCTGTCTTGCGTGCTTGAATCTGCTCGATCGCCTTGATCTTGTCGGGGTTGGCCTCTATCCCCTGGTGGGACACAAAGAAGCCAAGTAGCTTGCCAGAAGGAATGCCAAACACACACTTCTCCGGGTTTAGCTTCAAGTTGATCTTGCGAAGATTCGCAAAGGTCTCTTCCAGGTCCTGAATGAGGGTTGATTTGTGTTTGGTTTTGACCACTATGTCATCCATGTAAGCTTCAATATTGCTATGCAGCTGTGACTCAAAACCAATTTGCACTGCTCTTGCAAAAGTGGATCCAACGCTTTTTAACCCAAAGGGCTTCTGTACAAGACAGTACGTGCCACATGGGGTTATGAATGGGGTCTTCTCTTCATCTTCCTTGGACATGAAAGTCTGTTGGTACCCAGAGTAGGCATCCAAGAAGGAAAGCAGGTCACATCCAGAGGTGGAATCCACAATCTGATCGATGCGCGGCAAGGGGAATGGGTCCTTCAGGCATGCTTTATTCAGATCTGTGAAATCTATGCAAAGCCTCCACTTCCCATTCGCCTTGCGCACCACCACTGGATTCGCCAAGCAAGTTGGATGCAATACCCCTCTGACCAAACCAACAGCTTCGAGTTTCTTGATCTCTTCGGCAATAAACTGCTGCCGCTCCAAAGCTTGCTTTCGGACCTTCTATTTGATGGGTCGGGCATGTGGGCAGATAGCAAGGTGGTGCTCGATTACCTCCCTGGGAACACCGGGGATGTCAGATGGTTGCCAAGCAAACACATCGACATTCGCCCACAAGAAGGCAACGAGCGCACTTTCCTATTTGTCGTCGAGGGTGGAACTGATAGTAAATGTACCATCAGCGCCAACCAGCCCTGCCGGGACCTTCTTCACAGCGGGCGCATCAACCTTTGATCTCTTGCTATTGGGACTCTCCGGCAAGTCATCAACAGGCGCAGCGCACTCCGAAGAGGCGCACTTCCCGGATTCTTTGTTGGCATCCTTGCTAGCTTTCTTCCCTTTCTTGCTTTCCTTGGCAGGAGCGGTAGCTTTCGCGGCCTCTGCAGCGACTGCTTCTCGGTACATCTTATCCACGCATATAATTGCGTCCTTTATGTCTGATGGAATGGAAATGACGCCCATTGGCCCTGGCATCTTCAGCGTGTTGTAGGCATAGTGGGATGCCACCATGAATTTTTCCAGGGCTGGACGACCAAGGATTCCATTGTATGGCAGGGGGAGGTCAACCACATCAAACACGATCTTCTCAGTCCGGTAGTTTAACTCCCCCCAAACATTACCGGCAGTGTGATCTTCCCCTTAGGACGACTTCTGCCGGGGTTGATCCCTTGGAAAGTACCAGTAACTTTAAGCTCTTCATATGCTATCTGGAGCTTGCTGATGACCTTGGGAGAAATCAAATTCAACCCGGCCCCGCCGTCAACCAACATCTTTGTGACTTTGAGGTTGCGGATTATTGGTGAAACCAACAACGGCAAACACCCTACCGCGGTGGTGCAGTCAGGGTGATCCTCTTCATCAAAGATGATGGGCGTGCAGGACCACTTGAGTGGCTTCCGAGAATCTGCTGCTGGCTCCACGGCATTGACCTCACGCACCCACTATTTAAGCTGGCGGTGGGAGGAATGCAAGGATGCACCTCCGTCAATGCATAGGGCGTCAGTAGCCTTCTGGAACTCCTGCTCACTGGTTTCCTCTCCATCTCCTTCATCACTCTCGTCATCGCATTCCTTCTTCTCATGGCCTCTGGCATGTTTCCCTTGATGCTGAGGGGCCTTGCCGGGGTGACCTCCTCTGCCGCCTCGGCCCTTCCCGCCAACGCCATCTTGATCTCTCTCTTTGTCACGCTTCTCATACTCAGCCTTCTGCTTCTTGACGAGTTGTTCAACCTGATGACACTCTTGAAGATCGTGGCCTTTGGTCCGATGGATCTTGCAGTACGGCCCATCGGCCTTCCCAACCTTCTCGGTAGCCGCGGCTTCCCAGCAATTAGCGCACGCGGCAACTTCCTTGCCGGGAGCCTCGGTCTTGGGCTTCTTGCCGGTACTAGGAGTACTCGATCCTTCAACAGCTAGCACTGCCTTATCCCTGCGCTTCTTGTTGCATTTCTTGTTCTTCTTCTTCTGATTGGTGGCGTCATTGTCGTCCTCTGAGTCAGCGTCAACGCCATCTTCTTCACCGGGGAGACGCCTCCCCTCCTCTGTTTGGGCACACTTATCCGCCAAAGTGTACAGCTCATTCACAGTCTTGGGCAACCGGACGTTCATCTTGGAACGTATCCTGTGATTGCGTACGTTGGACTGGAATGCAGCTATCACAGCTGCCGGGTGGATGTCCGGAATGTTCCTGTGCACCCAGCTGAACCTCCGCATGTATTTCCGCAAACTCTCTCCTTCCTTCTGTGGGAGGAGCTGCAAGTCACTGGGACGCCCTGGTTCTTGATGACCGCCCGTGAAGGCGCCAACAAATTCATGGCACAGGTCGGCCCAGGACGAGATGGAGTTCTCCGGCAAGTGCGTCAGTCACGACCTCACGTTTGGTTTGAGTGCCAAAGGGAAGTAGTTGGCGAATACCCTCTCATCTCTTCCTCCGGCGGCTTGAACAACAATGGTGTAGATGCTCAAGAACTCTGCCGGGTTAAATCTTCCATTGTACTTTTTTGGTATCTCTGGCTTGAACGTACGGGCAGATGGCAAACGGACTTGCCGCAGCTTGCGAGTGAAGGAGGGGCACCCAACCTCGAAAGGCAGGTATCCGTATCCACCGGGCACGGGCTCGTCGATGTCGGGGCCATTGCGCCTATCAGGCTGGCGGCAGGTTTCGCGGCGTCGTTCGATGGTGACGCACGCGTCCTCCCTCCACTCGTCTTCCAGGACTTGTCGCTGGTCTCGATGCGCCCGGGGATCAGACAAAGCCATCGATACGTCATCGGGTTCTTGGCCATGTGGCTCTGGCTGTGGCCCCTGCGCTGGCTGCCGTGGAGGGGATTACACCATGGGGGTGGCCTCTTCGGTACGGCGAGCGGCTCGGGCTGCTGTCACCGCCTGCGGAGGCCGTGGCAGACCTCCCTGCTGTGATCCTCCCACCTCAGTGAAACCAATCAAGCTATGAATGGTGGCTCTCCACTCATCCATCTGATCGGCCGCCGGCAGAAATCTCAACAGGAGTTGGGCCCGCGCCATGGCTTTCGAAGCGGTGCTCGGCATAGACGACGACGTAGATCGTGACGTCGCCTGGCTTCTGACGGTGCCGGTAGTGACGGCGCCATGCTCTTGTCGCCGTGAGTAGGTCGCCAGGGTGGCGTGGCGACGAGGTGGATGCGCTTGGGGATTGGCGACCCCATTCGGCGCACCATCTTGGCTAGCTTGTCCTGGGGGTGGCGCGTGCCCTGTAGCCGCACCCGCAGTGGGGGCGGCTAGAGGGTTGCGGTTCACCCCAGAGCGAGTGCCATCGTTGTGGCTGCGTTCCTCAGTGGGGCGGAGAGGTGGAGATGGAATAATCTCTCCACCTGCATCCTGTGGAGCATGGCCAATGGGATGCTATTGACGTTGTCCTTCTCCGGCGCCTCCCGCTCCCATTTCGGCCGCAGGGGGAATGGCGACGACACCGCCTGCGCCGGCCACGTCCCCATGCGCCTCCATAGCCCCCACGGCATCAGTGGCCGCATGCGAAGGGGCCTTCGAGGTGGACGGGTGAGCTGCTGCACCGAACTTTTTCTTGGGCGCCATGGAGGATGAAGCCGTTGACGAAGAAAACGATGATGAAGATGACGCGCTGCTTACACCCTCAGGTTCGCGCAAGCACTTCCCCCTACCTGGCGCACCAAAGATGTCGTGGTATAACACGGCCACCTATGGGGCCATCGGCCCCTTGTGGTTCGGCAAGTGCCGGGGGAAGAGCACATTGCACAAAGAGCGGAGAGTGTAGAGCAGCACGACAGCGATGACACGAGCAGTTTTTACCCAGGTTCGGGCCGCCTCGAGGCGTAAAACCCTACTCCTGCTTTGGTGGATTGATGAGAGGACCGTGGTGGAGACGCAACGCTCTAGCCCGACAAGGTCACCTTGGGACGAGAGCAGCTGCGTGCGTATGAGTGTACAGGGGTCCGAATCCTTTCTAAGGTAGCCACGACCCTCCTTTTATAGGTCAAGGGGTTACCACAATGGCAAAACGGTCATTATCCAGTGATTAGATAGCCACAGTGCTATCATACCTAACTCTGGCAGTTAGGACAAAGTGCATTAAATGCACCGTTTAACGTCACGTCGCAGATGTGGCCCAGCAAGCCTTGCCGCACCATCTTGGTCATCTCCTGTCTGCCTGTGCGACACGCGTCCGGACGGGTGTCACACAGGGGTAATCTTCTCTCCAAACAGCTGCCACGCGCTAAATGGCAGCCACTTAACCACCTGGGGGCTCGACACCACACTGATAAATGACTTGCATCACTGTGAGGTGGAGCGGTGGAGCTTTGGCGGGGAAGTCCGCCCTCGACGTCCCCGGCAAGCCTGCCGGGGGAGTCTTGAGACTTGTCTTTTGGGTGACCTTGACCCCGCCAGGCTCGCCTGCCCGGCAAGGGAGGTTTTTCCTTAGTGGTATCTTGCTCATTTGGTTGGTCTTGGTCTTCTTGATCCGCCCTTTGATTTCTCAAAGAGCTATCTCTTCAGCTTGGTCTCGTCTTGGATGTTGCAACCTTTCTCTTGAGCCTGTGTACAGTCCGGGCAACACACGCCTGGGGTTTGTTGCACCGACACCAGGATTCTTAGGGACAGTTATTTGTAGTTATCCTAAGAAAATAAGCTCCTTTGAATATAAGCTCCAGATAATAAGCCAACCAGTTCTTTTCATTGTCTGCTTTTTCAACTCATCTGTGGTATGATCAGTGAAAAGTCTAGATTGCATTATATTTTGTCATTTTGCTGCCCATACAGAAATTAATTTGACTTGCAAACATCACGAATTAAACCCATTGCAGTAATTAATATGATAGGAAAACATACCATCATTATTTGTTCAAAATGCAAATACAAAGATACCATCTACTTGGCACAATCTATTTTGGTCAATGTCTTCCAAACATAGCCCATTTCCTAAATTTAAATGAAGAACCCATTGCCTAAATTTAGATGATGAACCATGATTTATCAAAATTCCATGGTCTAAGTGGCTGGTTATTATCATATAGCAGCACCACCTGAAAGCCTCACATAGCAGTGGCAGCAGCTCATGGCAATTCATCATACAACAACAGCTGCAGCTCATCGCAATTCATCATATAGCAGCAGCAGCTCATAGCAATTCATCATATAGCAGCAGCAGCCGCCGCCGCCGCAGCTCATAGCAATCCATCATATAGCAGCAACAGCTCATAGCAATTCAGCATACAGCAGCACCAGCTCATACCAATTCATCATATAGTAGCAGCAGCTCATACCAATTCATCATATATCAGTAGCAGCTCATAGAAATTCATCATATAGCAGAGCAGAAAGACAATTTAGCAAAAAATCAGAGGATATCCTCACCTTGTTGGATGAACTCATCCCACAGCAGCACCTCAAGGCCACGACCTAAGAGGAGGGGAGTCGAAACGAGGTGCCTTCTGCCGGAGTGGGGCGTCGGTCGTAGTTGTGCGGCGACCGCCGATGTAGAGCGTTGGACGGACCATAGCGGAGTAGCTGCTAGAGACGATGAGAGTGACGGGCGGCGCCGAAGGGAGGAGCAGCCGGGAGATGGGCCCCTACCCGCCGGCCATGTAGCCTAGCTGGAAAGAGCATCATCAAGGAGCAGGCCTGATGGGACCTGTGGCAACAACTCGCTTGCTCAAACCTAGCGTTGCAGGCAGGGATCGAGGTAGTGGGAAAGGGAGAGGAGATGCGAGCGGGCAGGGTAATGAACGCTTCCGTGTTTGTTTTTACTTGGGGGTCAGATGTGACGCGGGCGTGAGCAGTGGCATTTTGAGTGTAATATAGGCACACAATAGAGTCATTTCGCTATTCCCCTTCCCTTCAATTTTAAGTGAGCTTCCATGGGAAGCACCCCCAAGCTTTTTCTCATTGTGAAGGAATTGGTGGTGGAAATAAGTTAAGCCCATGCCCATGACTCAAAAACGAGTTCTTTACATATTTTATGGCTTATTTTGACAATAAGCTCTCAAAAGGTGGAATAGAACTGGCCCTTAACCTGCAATTCCATTCTGCGTGCAATGATAAATCACTCCTGCCTGCTATAGTGTAGATTTAGGCATCATACATGGCATAACCTAATACATGTGCATTTCATTATAGAATCTGAAATATGCAATGTTTATGTTAGTTCATACGTTGCACATGATGTTTAAATGCCTCCTAAATTTGGTCAGTCAAGTGATGGTCTTTAAGCCTCCTTCTATGCTTGTTTTCTTGATATGTAATTCAGTGTTGTGCAAGATTTGCTCACACATGTGTTCAATTGCTTGTTTCTATTAGCCAGCCATACTAGAACTGTTTCCTTTGATTACTTGCTGTTCTTGACCTAACAGAGCGTGTCAATGATTTAAACACTAAGGGTTGCTGTAGTGGGGGCTTGTATAACTCATAGGTGACATAAAGGTTTGCCTGTACACTAAACTAGGCTCTCCAAGAGTACCTGGAGGTCAAGTTCGAAGGTACACCTAGTTTTTACATAACGTACACATAGTAAATGCTCATTTGAGTGTGTGCAAGAGATGTGGCATGTTTCATTATGTAGTGTCATTTTGTTATAAACTCATGCTTTGGTGTTGTTCAGAGACTGGAAAGTATGCATATTTATCTTCCATGTAAGGAGACCAGTAACTAGTTTGTGTCACCTTGCAGAGGTGGTGCAATGAAGCAAAGATTCAGGATTTCCATGTACAAGATGTTAAGAAGGAGCCTTACAAGAGAAGGAGGAGCAGCGCTGAGCCTGTACAACCAGTTGAGGTAAGTCACTGTATTACAGTTACTAGGACATCCTATTTGTCTCACACTATACTTGCGTAGGGTTCTTCACCTGCAACCCAGTCATTGGGCCACTGATTAATACTCCCTCCACTCACTACTATAAGATCTTCTAACTTTTTTGTAAATTAGATGTATATAGACACATTATAATGTGTCTGTTCACTCATTTCAGTACGGATGTAGTCTACATTTAAATATCTAAAACATCTTACTCCCTCCGTCTAGGTGAATAAGTCATCTTAGGTTGTGCACCGTGACCAAGGAGGAGGGGAAAACGAGAGAACTTAATGTTTATTTGCTAATTAATAGCATTGCATGCAATGAACTAACCACTGCATGTCGTGTTTTGTAGTCTCAAGTAATTAAAAGCATGCACACCCCACATCTCTTATTGGTTGATATGTCAAGAAACAAGAAACGAGGTAGAAGTTAATGCATCGCGCCTAAGTGTTTTGGGATTATTTGGTTTTCGTAAGATGACTTACACACCTAGACGGAGGGAGTATATTAGTGAACAGTGAGAAACTCCTTACTATTATGGTAGAGTTCTCGATGTCATAAATGTCATAACCAAACGCATGTTCACATCATTAGCCTCCCTATCATTACTAGGATCTTGATTACATGCTAGTCGAGATACTTCATAGGGGCAAACAATGTTACATTACTTGTTCCATTATATAGATGATACATCAGTTGATTCAAATGTAGCTAGGCCAAGGATGTTATTGAGGCATGCATGTATGCATGCTGCCAACTCAACAGTTCAATTGCTCTTTTCAATTGCTTTATTTGTCCTCAGTTAATGATATGCCCAAACAATGATGCCTGATGTAGGGTTATAACTATTAGTTGACATAATTAAATGCCTTACCATTTCATTACTCTGGCGAAGTGTGCCTGAAGTGTTTGAAGTCTATTAACCAACTATTACTGCATGAGGCTTACAATCTAGTTTATACGAGGCTAATGATTGCATAGTTTTGCTTGTTGTAGTTGGTTTGTATGAATCCCTCTGCAGTTCATTATGCTCCCTAAGACTCTTTTGGAACATGGCACACAATCTTCCAACTAGTTAATACGAGCTACAGAATGGCTAACTACTCGCTTACTTATACACAAGATATATATAAATTTGTGACATGTCTGTGTTTTGGATTTGGCCCCAACATCATGCTCCGTTGGTGAGCTATGAGGAGATCTCTGTACACGGGCTGCACATACTACCATTTTTATAATTTTTAAAATACCACCTGCTTATGATTCATGACTTGTACATTATTGTTAGTCCTGTTTTGCCATGTACAAGATAGTCTGTCTTGCTCGCTTCACTATTGTAACTATATTTTTGCCCTAGTCATGTGTACTTACAGAAACATTTCAGGATGAAGTGACATCAACACAACAATCTTAGAGCAGTGCGGCATGGCCATTACCAAATGATCATGGATTGGAATTGGAATGTGCTGATGTTCTAGAGCATCAACTAGAGGTGGCAAGACAACGTTCATATGAGTCTCAACATGTAATCAACAAGTTGAGACTGGAGGTGCAGATATCAGATGCACGAGTCAAAAAAATGAAACAAGACATTGAGGTAACCACAAAGGAGTTGGAGATTTTGCAGACTGAAATTTGTGCTATCTGAATCCAGCCAATCATATTTTCTGAAGAGCCTATAGTTCAAATGGTAAGTTCTGTTGATGCGCGTCCATGATGTATGAGCTTTATTTGCCCAGTGTATGTAATTTGCTCTTTGTGTACGCTTTATTATCACTGGTGGCGAACTACGATGCCCAGTGGATGTAATATGCTATAATTTCTTTATTGTATAGTGAAGGATTATTCTTCGTTTCTATGCTTTAATCTCTTTATTGTATAGTGTAGGTTTTTGAGAGGGTATAGTGTAGAGTAGGATAATTCTTTGTATATGCTATCATTTAAACGGTGGCCAACACGCCCAAACATTACCTGGACGCCATTCGAAAAAACAAACGTGGGTAGTCAAAGCGGGCCTTAAATGGGCTTGTGAACTAATTAGTTAATGCATCCTAATCTATGCGGGCCCAGGTGGCCCAATCAACTCGGCCCGTTAGAAATAGTTGATTTCGTCTTCAAATGTGGGCCCACCGTAAAAAGGGCTCTTACCAGGCCGAAAGCTCGATAGGGCCGCAGTAATGGAGACGGCCCGCGGGCCTGTAGTAGGCCAAAATAAGCGTCAGTTTTGTCTCGGCCCATTTCCATGTCGGGCCATTAAGAGGCCTAAAGCGTTTTGGGCAAAACGTGGCCCAATGTACAACATAGGCTTTTAATAGGCTGAAAGTCGGGTCGGGCTGGAATTATGCCGTGGAGAATGTGGGCCGCTAATGGACCGAAAGTCAGTTGGGACTGTCAAAGGCCCAACTGTTGTGCGGGCTGTTAACAGGCTGAAAGACAAAACGGGCTAGAGATTGTCCCAAGTACCGAATGGGCCGACAAAAGGCCAAAAGACGTACATGTGGGGATATTGGCCCATCTCTTTAATGGGCTGCTAACAGGCCGAAAGAAATTCGGGCCGCAATTGAGCCCAAAGACATAGCGGGCGGTTAACGGGCTAGATCTGATGATAGCCCGGGATGGTGTCAAATCTATAATGGGCCTTTGACGGGCCGATTTGTGTAACTTGTATGGGTCGTGGTTGTGAATGGGCCAGACACAAGCAGGCTGGTAATGGGTCGGCCCGCTTATTTTGACAGGCCCGGCCTTTTAACCTAAATGGGCCACTGTTGGGCCTTGCCATGTGTCGACGTATCATAGGCGCCTCCTGTGCATTGGACAGCTGACATCTGTCACGCCGAGGAGCTAACACGTGGTTCCTTCGGCCAATGAGAATTTTACACGTGGAAAATCGCCATTGGTCTGGGCAGTTAACGGGTTATCGGATCCAAAACCGGACCCGATAGCTTAACGGCGACCCGTTACGGTGGATGCCATGTGTCGGTTACCCTTGATGAAACCACTTCCATGACGCGCCGATTATCATCATGGAAGTGGACACTTCCATGATGATAATTTGTGTATTGTCATGGAACACTTCTACGACAGCACAGGTATGACTATCTTGATTCTGTCATAAAATCGTCATGGATGTACATGCATGACAGAAAACGTGACCTACTGTGACAAACACGTATCATCAGGAAAGTGTTTTTTTTGTAGTGAAAGCTATTATGTTTGGTTTTGCTGCCTCATTAATAACTTCTGTTTTGGTACTACTAATGTACAAACTCAACTTTCAGCAAGCTATGGAACAAATGGTAGAACCACAACCTCCTGAAGGTGACAAGGCAACCATAACCACAATGTCACCTCTTGGTGCAGTGGGTCAGTATCTCTCCAAAAGCACCTTCCTACGTAATACTGGGTTGGTTGTTAAGGCGTCCTCATCGAAACTGCCCCATGATCAAGATCTGCAAGCTCAAAAGAATGACATATCTGCACTCCAGACACAAGTCCAATCCCTAACAGAGACCCTTTGTGAAACAAGGACATCCATTGTTCGATATCGTCAAGATATGCATGGTTTTGAAACCAGACTATCAGACATTTGGTATGTTGTTTAGGAGCCTAGGAGAAATGAAGGCGAAGGTTATGGTGCTCCATCAGACACTACAACATGAAAACGTAACAGTCAGGTCAAATGAACTGAGCTTCTGAACTTCTGATGGTGCATTTATCTGTCGGACTGTTAACTTTTATGCCAACCCACTTTTTGTTATATGGTTGTAATTTGTTTTGTTGTGATACAACATTTGTTCTTAACGGGCAGTGTCGGGGATATAACCCGCGGTATAACCCGGCCTGAAGTATGACCCGGCCAAGACTTGGAGATTCACTGGTGACCCGGCCGAACTTGGCGACTCACTGGTGACCCGGCCGAGCTTGGCGACTCACTGGTGACCCAGTAGGTGGGTCAGACGAATGACAAGGAGCAAGGCCTAGAAGGCGGCTCATGAGAAGACCGTCTCAAGGTACAGTATCCGGTGGGCCGGCTTGAGAGTAAAGGCATAAGGAATATTTCCCTTACAAGGGAAGCAAGATCTGGACTAGAATTCCACTTGTAAATAAGAAAATAGACTAGTCCTAATCCTACTAGGACTCTACATGTAAGCCGCCCCTTCAACTTATATAAGGAGGGGCAAGGCACCCGAAGAGGGAGAGGTTTTAGACAGACAGACAAGTCTTAGACAAGATCAAAGTAGATGCTCTCGAGATAGAGGTAGCGAAACACCGCCCTTGTAACCGAGATCATCATCATCATCATCAATATCAATGAAGCAGGATGTAGGTTTTTACCTCCACCGCGAGGGGCCGAACCTAGATAAAATCTCGCGTCTCTCGATTCCGACCAACCCCGTTCAAGCTACCACCTAGTTGCGATGGCCTCATGACTAAGTCCTCACACAGGACATCTGCCATGGCAAAACTATGACACTCGGCGCCCACCGTGGGGCAGCGGCTTGGTGATGTTGTGTTCTTGAAGGGAGCTTTTCAGGGATCGAGAAGCTCGTGGATGGTTAGATGAAGAAGAGCCGGCACGGAACAATCGCGCAGGATAACCCGACATGGGACAACCTTGAGCAGAGCCAGCAAATTCATCGTTTTGCGATCAGAATCATAATTAACTTTGGAATTGGCAGTACAAGTTTAAGAGAAATTAGGGTTGCGTGATGTGCGACAGACGGACATGACCTGACGATCCATCAAATCTGAAGACAGATCGACATCTGTTGCAGCGGCCGCCGTACAAACCGAGATGATATCTGCTTTAGCAAGTTAGCTGTGTCCTGGTCGGACTCTTTGCTACTCGCCGGATAAACAAAAGCAACAACAGCCACAGGAGCAACTCCCAAGAAGATTGAATCGATCATTGCTGTTGCTACACTCACGGGAAGTCATGGCCAAGTACTAGTAGTTGCACGGTTTACGAGATCTGTTTTGATTTTGGAGTAGGACTACTGCTACTTCTAGCACGTGAGCTCTAATCAGAACAAGATCTACTCCTATTCATCACGTGAAGATTGTGAAAGTTAAAAACGAGAGAGGAGAGCAAATGATGGAATGAACGGTCTCTTTCATTGATGAAGTTTGGGGTATATATACCCAGATACAAAGGCGGTTACAAAGAGCGGTTGCCAATAGTGGAACCGACATAAGCAGGGATTAACCCTTTAATTAAACTAATATGTAATTCCTAACACTCCCCCTAATCAGTGCTTGTCTTTGTGAATATACACCATCTTGATAAAGAACCCTCCTTGTAAGTGTTTGCCTTTGAGAATGTTCATCATCTTCATCTTGAGAAAGACTTGTATAATCCTTAAAGTCTCCTCCAAAACCCTGTGGGAAAAATATGAGGAGAATAGTGTAGATATGTTGCTAAAACTCCTTTAAACCCATTGGGAAAAAATAATGAGAAAAATGATGCAACATATAATGATTATTGTCTCTTGATAACTCATATGAGAAAAACCTTTGAGGAAGGATAAAACTCGTTGGTGAGTTTAGAGAACAATAAATATGCTTTGTATACTTTCCTTTTAAAACCCGATGGAAAAAAACTTGAAAGTACAACATATGATCTTAAAAAGATATCGCCTCATTAAAAACCGTTATGAGAAACTTTGAGAGAAAACTCATGAGGGAAAAGAGTGCAATCTGATATGCCATTGAAAACTCCCTTAAAACCCAGTGGGAAAAATATAGGGAGAAAATGATATGGCATATACATACACTTGTGTTTATATTGTCTCGTTAAAAACCTTTTATGAGAAACCATTAGGGAAAACTCATCAAGGGGAAAATAGTACAATATATGCAATCTGATGATTGTTAACAGGTTATAGTTTGGGAGATTACTCCCCCTGAACTTTGCAAATCTGGAGGATGTGTCATACCAATTCCATTGACATGATCATGACATTGTGAATAATATATAGGATTATTTCCTCACTTTTCTATAGTTCGTGAGGATAAGTAATTTTGAGCAATGTGTTTTTATGATATTGCTCTTCATATAACCTGCAGGTATTGAGTAACACAAGTGGAAGCATCTTGATAAATCAAGTTATGTGATTCTGATGAATCTCAACCACATGATTTTGAGTGTGGTTTATCATTCTGCTGAGCCATGCATATTATGCAATGCTTTTAGGTAAAGCAATTATGCTAGAATGATAAGTGGAAGTAGTCATTAGAGTCTATTTAGATGACTTCCATGAGAAGACTATTCCGATGAATTCAGTCATTGATGTGGCATTGTTGGGATCAAATAAAGAGCCAATATCATTTCATATATCATGGTCATATCTTGATTTTCCTGATGGAATTGCCCAAGATTTATTGTGAGCTTAAGATATAAGTTGATATTTCTTGTATCGACCATATACCTTTGTTGGGGGTTGCACTCTGAATAAAGATAGCTAACATAGTGCCAGGCCTGACGTAGTTTGCAATTATATGAGTACTTTGTCATTGGTGAGATACAGAACTTCAGGTCCTGATATCACTTCATTCACCCCTAGGTATGAATGAATGTGTACCCTATCAGGGTAGTATGACCATATTACATGTCTTTTATGGGTATGATATATCCACATTGAACTTCTCGTGTATGCTTTGGATATATGTAGACTGATATGTATTCTTGAGAGAATGCTCAAGTTGTAAGCTTAAGCTAAATTTGGTCGAATCCAAATTTTCCGTCTTGAGATGATTTTGTGTATGTTTAGGTCGTGTATAGACATTGATGATGAGGTCATCAATATACACTGAGGTGATGAAAGGAAATCAAATTTGGGATTCCTTTATTAAATATGTAAATAATCATCATTATTCGAGTAATCCTTTTGAAGAAGGAACTCCTTTAGTCGGTAGTACCATATGATTTTTGACTATTTCAAGTCATAGAGTGACTTAAGAAGTTTTACACAAAACATGTTGCAATTTGCTTTGGATTTGAAAATATAAGCCCTTCAGGGACTTCAATAGAGATTTCCGAAATGAGTGACTCATATGAGTATGTAGCCACTTCATCCATCAACTGTATGGATAATATTATTATTTTTATTGCCAATGATATTTAGTATCGAAACATAATTCCACTCATACCAAGCGGGTATGTTACATCGTAATCGATGTCGGGTCTCTGCGTGAACCCTTCTGCTACAAGCCTCGCTTTCTCACCACCTCATTGACTTTGTCTATGAATGAGAAGTTTGTAGTATTCCATATGGAAGATACTTATGAGGAGTAGGTATTACTGCGGTAAATACCACTCGTTTGCAGAGCGAGTGCTATTCTTCGTTACTTGCTTCCTTTTATGTGAAGCAATATGAATGCAAGAGGCACTCTACCATGGATTTTGGTTCAGGGCCCAAAAGATTTTAGCAATTTGAGAAGAAGTATATGTCGACAAATGTAGTCTCTAGTTTATATGATTCTGATGGAATCATTGAAGTTTATGGATAATATATTTATTCCTTTTTAACTCCTTGTGATTTCCTACAACAAATGGAGTCAAGGTGTTTCGATGTCCTGGCACCAAAACATTTGTGCGCATTTATGCCGGGCTTTGGATGATGAGCATCCAGTGAGGTGTCTTTCAACTTGATGTTGAATTACACTTACTAGTTGAGGATTTGATTTCCTCTGTTTCCGCGGAAGCATATGAGAAGTTATATCTCATGTTGTCAGATTTTCTCCCCCTCTTGCTCTCATTTGGGGAGAAGAGTGGTTTATCAGGTACCTCCACTCTTTCTGACACTTTACTGCAGGAATATAGAATTCAGTGACACCTTGTCACCAGTAAATGTATGTGGCAGATTTGCAATGTGTTGCAAATATATTATTCTCTAAACTTCTAGTTCAGATTATTTGAGTACGTGGATATAAGGATTGAATGTCAATAACATTTCTAATTTATTTCTCGGCATTCTTTGTGGCACTTATCTCCCCCTAATGCCAAAAAATATCCTTATTGCTGATGCAATCAGCATACGGGCTATGAATAAATTTGATTGACAGATAAATTGTTATTCCTCACATAGATCCCTAATTTTCTGTGAGGGCCCATTGATGTACGCTGGAGTGGTGATATCGGTATGTAACCGAATTATCGCAGATGGGAAATACTTTGTTGATTTCCACGTAGTTACTACAAGGGGAAAGTAGTATGATATGCAGTTGGTATGATTTAGATCATACTTATGGTGTGTAAGGCCGTATGTGTCCAGTAAGAGGTTGGTAAATTACATTCGGTAAGATTGGTCATGTAATTAATTTCACTATCTTTAATAAGAGATTTAACTAAACCATTATGGGTATGTACATAGAGTACTGAATGCAATCATAAAAGGCTCATGAAATGAGTTCAATGACATTGTCCATTCGAATGGGTTTATCCTTTGTTCAGGAGAATTTGCTCCTATTTTGATAAGTTAAGCAATTTATTGGGTAAGATCATGGTTGTGTGTGATAAGAGACATAGTTAAACAATTTATGAATGTGTATATGAGTACCATAAGTTATCTAAATTACCCCAGATAATGGTCAAGCAATCCACATATATCTTTTGAATGTGTTCAAGGAAGAATAAGTGGCCTGCTTAGAATTTTTAAGGTGAGAGTGCCTTAAAACTAATTTCCCCTATGGCACATGCGGTGCACATAAAATCTGATGATTTGGGAAATTTTGTAACTTGATAAGTTATGACCAACAGAGTTGTCAATAATTTTTTGATCATCCCTGAACCAGAATGGTTAAGGCTACCAAACCAAATATTTAATGTATTAAGATCTAAAAAATTATTGTGTACGCAACAATATTGAGTATGAATTGAAACATACATTCAAATTTATCAAATATTGTATCAAGGGATATGATATTAGACATCCTACTACATGTAGTAGTACAAATATAAGCTAATAGTATTTGGGATTATTAAGAGATTACGTGAGGTCTCCAATATTATTGAAAAATTTATTACGCAAACATATCATCATTGCGAAGGAATTCACCATCCTTTTACTATACTAGATTTTTGGTTCTCTCCTTCTGATGAAGATTTGAGAACAATCATTTACCAAAATATTTTCTGGTTGTAGTTTTGCAAAATTTCAAATTTACCCCAAATTTGTGGTGTGGTTTGACCATGTGTTTGAGGGTTTGGTAATCATAGGTATGATATTTGTATAACCACACATTTGACAAACTTGAGAGTCGTCGTTGTGATTGTTTGAAATCGATATATTCCCTATTAAGAGACAATTTTGTCTTTGGTTGTCTTCTAGCCTCCATTTGAATTCCTCATGGTTCTATTTCATGACTAATTACTTGCTTAGTATTATCAGTACTAGCAAGAATTTAAAATAATGGCGTACCACCCGTTGGATGAATCTGATGATTTTAAGAAATTCCATGTTCCTCATCATGGAAAATGGCAGTACCATCATGAGAGGATGTAAAGTGTATTGAGAGCTTTTCAAGTAGATCCGCATATGAAAATATTTGATCACGAGATCTCAACTTGAAGTTGATTATGTGACAGAATTGTGAGATGCAATAGACTTGAGGTCTTGAAAAGCGAATGGGTGATCATTCGTGATGTGCTCATGGCAGCATGTTTCTCTTAAAGGAAAAAAAATATTCGAAGTGAATAAATACTCATCCATAATGTACTTAGTTTGAGAACTAAGTGAAGTTTGCGACATATAAAATGAATATGTACATATTTAGCTATCAAGAGAATAGCCATGACATTTTTCGAACATGGGGTTAGTCACTATAAAATATCAACCAAAAATGTGATGTGGATCTTGTAATAGTGTTTGAGACACTCGATCTTTGCTATAAATTACGGTCTCCACCTTGATGTATGGACGACAATATCATCACAAATAGTAATATTTGTGTAATTTTCCACGACTTATTCAAGCAAAATGATGCTTAAATAATTGATACTAGAAGAAAAATGTCATTTTAACATGTAAGATCAATATTATTATTTTTTACTATGAGAGTAAATAATTTTAGTGAACAACAATAATTGCTTCAGAGGAGAAAATTTTATGATAGCTGATGCTATACACTCATATGTGTAGACCTCAATCTATATAGAATAACACTTTGAAGGTAATCACCGGATGCGGTGTAGATCTCGCAGTAATAGAAAACATAGTCTGACTTTTGTCAGTAGATGTTCATAATTCTATTACCTTATGTTATGCAAAATATGTGAAATCACTTTGAAGGTAATCATCTGTCAAAGTGACATGATGTAGACCTTGCAGTAATAGTGGATAGTCTGCAAAATTTGCAGTAGATGCCAGTATTACCTTATGATATCTTGAGGTAGTCACATATAATATTAATATTTGGAAGAGCACTTCGAAGGTAGTCATCTTGTTAAAATGACAAGATGCAGACCTCACAGTAGTGGTGGATAATCTGTAAATGGTGCAGTAGATACCACAAATACCTTGTGATTCACAAATAACATTTGGAATAGTCACATTAATATTTGGAAGAGCACTTGAAGGTAGTCATCTTATCAAAATGACAAGACGTAGACCTCACAATAGTGATGGATAATCTGCAAATTACGCAGTAGATGCCATCATACCTTGTGATTCGCAAATAAAATATGATGTAGTCATATTAAGTATGACACTTCACAATCCTTGTTTTGAATTTACATCATGATTTGCAAGAAGAAGAAAATCAACTGCAAAACATAGTTGTTGCACTTATTGTAAAGAATAGTACTAGTATCTTGGGGTCCATTGCAGATGTTATGGTCGACCCATCCAAAAACATAGGCTCAATGCCTTGGAACTCAACCGATATTATATACTGGTATTAACCAAAATCTAAAACAATAAACCTGATGGCTTGTGTTCAAGTAATATTAAGTCTGATGACGCATTTGCCAATAAAAGAAACTAGAAGGGCTTAGACTCAAATGGCCGAAGGGATAAGGTTCCCTATCGTCATCCACTCATCCTCGATGCATCACAAATCCATCGATTTGTTTAGTTCTGCACAGAGGCACCGATGCTGCGGTTCATGGCGACGCCGGCCGTAGCCGGAGGGCTTGCTCGTACAACGCCACGCGCCGGAGGGCGTTGCCGGCCGTCGGTTTCCGCGCCGTGCCGGAGGACGTCGCCTCCACTGCCGCTCATGGTCCGCGCACGCCGAAGGGCTGGATGGCCGCGTCGTGGTTGGTCGCTCCGTGGGAGCCGCCCTGGGGCCGAGGGCCTCGGATGATGTCCGTGTGACGCGCGCGTCGCTGTGCGCGGAGGATTCAGACCGATGGAGGGCGCTGCCGCGCCACCGGGGTGCGTCGGGCGTAGTGGGTGTGTCTCCGCCGACAGCGTTCGTATCTGTTTTCTTCTGTTCTTGGTAATGTTGCTTGTGTTTGATCGCCTCATAGAAGTAGTACAGGTCGTGAATTTGATTCTATCCTGTGCTTCACTCCTTTTCTTCTCGGTTCTTGGTGTTCCTGGTAAAGCAATTGTTTTGTGCAGGAATAAAATCAAACTGAATCACCTTGTTTGACACCGATTTCTCTTTCTCGAGGCCAGCGATGTGTATGGCGGCCCTTATTGAAGGTCCCCGGAGTTGCTTGGTGCCGTTCGTCGCGCTCCGTGGTGTGCCACGGATGCAATATGAGGAGTCCGTCGCCGGACGAGCGTCGCGCGCCGGCCGTTTTGCCTCCAGATGCGGGAGAAGAGCCCTTGGCGCCTCGCCGCTGTTACGCCGCCTCCCCGTCGCTTTCTTCTCGCTTCGTGTGGCCAAATCGCTCTCTGTTACGAGCGTGCTGATAAAGTGTGAAAGTTTTTTTTTTAGGGATAACGTGTGAAAGTTAAAAACGAGAGAGGAGAGCAAATGATTGAATGAATAGTCTCTTTCATTGATGAAGTTTGGGGTATATATATACCCAGATACAAAGGCGGTTACAAAGAGCGGGTTGCCAATATTGGAAGGCCACTGCTACAAATCATCCGATGATGTTTGCAGAAAATCATCCGCTTCGGGAGTCGTCCGATCTCGCGCACAGGGCCGTTCGATCGTACGCTCTGCAACCCGTCTTCCTCCTGCCAGACAGCCATGAAGACCCCTCGACCTTGTCTCTCTGTAGCACCTCGACGGCCCCTGGCTATGCTGCATCACAACACGGAGAACCACACCGGCGGCACCGACGATGCTCCATGGCGCACAGGCGACTTCCATGATTCTCCATCGCGGCACTGGCCACCGTATGGAGCAGTCGTCGACGTAGCCAGCCACCGTATCCAGCACTGACAGAGCTCCAATGCAGCAACCGGTGACTCCGGCGAAGCTCCAATGCAGCAACCGGTGAAGCTCCAATGCAACCCCGGCGACTACGGCGAAGCTCCAATGCAGCAACAGGCGACTCCGGCGAAGCTCCAATGCAGCAACCGGCGACTCCGGCGAAGCTCCAATGCAGCAACTGGCGACCCCGGCGACGTATGACCGACGTTCATGGCAGCACCGACGGCGTGATGAACTCCATTGCAGCCGGAGTTGAGGGAGATGCCCCCGTCGCAACAGCAGCGGCAAGGCTTGCAGCAGCCATGCCACGGGCTGGTAGCAGTGCGTGACCACCAGCTCCCTAGTAGTGACAGGAGCGGCAGCGCGTAAGTTTTCATGGAGCTCTCGGGGGCAGAAGAAAACAGAACGAAGGAATGGGTGGACGAGGATAGAGATAAGGCAAAGAGGAAAGCAACGTGGTGGTTGGGCCCACAGGCACATGTCACCCAATGGAGGCGGTTTAAGCTTGGCTGAAATCAGCCGGATGAATTGAAACGTTTTCCATATTGGAACCGACATAAGCAGGGATTAACCCTTTAATTAATTCCTAATAAAGACATCAGAAGTATTATGGAAAGATTCCAGCGTGCCATGATTGAACAAGCCACCTCCGAGTCGCACCGCCTCGTCGCTGCTGAAAAAAAAGGGGGCCACGCCCTGGAGGATGTGGACGTGGACTCGTCAATCCAATCTGCCTCGTCGCTCCGTCCTTGCCATGGAGCCGCCTCCGAAACTGCCTCGCCTCGAGGTGCCGCCCTCGCAGGAGCGGCCTCCAAGCCCGCCGCCCCAGCCTCACCTCGCCACCGCGCGACTCCGCCTCCGCCGTTCGCCTCCGCCCGCGGCTCCACCAGCCGTCGTCGCACCACGCCGCGACCCGCCTCCTCTGGCCGTCTGCAAGCCGGCCTGTCCCCGTCTGAGAGCCGCTCGCGCCGGGCCTCCTCCGGCCGCCCTCGACCCGGCCTCCCGCGGCTGAGAACCGCTTGCGCCAGGCCCCGCCTTGCCTCCGACAAGTCGCCGCCCGCGCCAGGGCGGCCTGCCCTCACCATGAGCCGCCGTGCTTCGCTCTGAGCCGGCCGCCTCACCCGCAATCGCGGCTTCGCCTTGGCTGCGGAACGTCGCCACCTCCTCACCCGCTCAAACCGCCTGCTCGTGCCGCCGTGGCTTGCCCTCGCGACCCTGCCACCTCCGCGCCGCCTTGAGACGCCACGCCCGCGGCCTCGTCGCCGCCTCGCTGTTGCTGCTGTTCCCCGCCAGCGGCTGTACCCCCTGCTGCCGTCACCCCTCGCTGCGCAGCCCCCGCGCGTTGCTCCGCCCCCGCCGGTGCGCCCGACCGCTTCAAGTCGCCGTCATCCGCCTCTGCCTCGCATCACCGGTGGCCTCACCCCGACCCGCCTCCACGGCCTCGAGCCAACTCCGCCTCCGCGCGGCCTTGCTCCATTTCTGCCGTGGCTCCACCATAACTCGCCCCCGATGTGGCCGGCCCCGAGCAGCCATTTCCGAGCCACAGCCTTCATAGCCTTGCCTGGCTAGTACTCCCCCGCCGCAGTGACTCGCCCCGTTGAGTCACTACCTCTGTTGGGGTCGCGATGAAGTTCTGGAGTGTGGAAGTGAAGCCGGGACAGACAGTTTGTTGCGACGCTAATGAACGGCGTGTTGTTCATCTCACACAGGTTGCCCTGGGAGAAACAGAGAAAGGAAGTATCAACAGACTACTAATATAAGAGCGTTTAGAATACTAAAGTAGTGATCTAAACGCTCTTATATTAGTTTACAGAGGGAGTACTAACTTTAGTGTAAAATTGTACTAAAGTTGAGACAATTATTTTGGGACGGAGGAAGTTGTACTAAGATCGAATACTGTAGCGCAGAACACTGTTGACGGGGTGCTGTAGCGCAGATCACTGTAGGTGGGGTACTGTAGACCAAACACTGTAGAACTGCCACTGCTCACGTAGATCTGGCCGTCGGTTTTGGATCGGACGGTGTGGAGAGAGGGGCCAGTCACCATACTGTTCATCGGTGCCTTGCTCACAGCAAGGCACTGGATCTCATTCTCATTGGAACTCTGTCGGCTGAGAATCACACAGTTCAAAAACTGTCAGCGTGTTTGCGTGTGGTTACAAGATTCCCATGCCTATCTGCACGTCTGATTCTCGCGACTCTGATACTAGCGAGTCTGATTCTAGCGAAGGTGAAGATGAAGTGGAAACTGTAAACAATAAAGTGACCAATCATATTGCTGATTCAGATGATTACTCGATCGATGATGAGTGCAGTAGCTTAGATACTAATTCTGAAGAGGATGGTACCAGTAGCGAAGACAGTCCTAAGCCTGAAGATAGCAAGAAGGCGGTGGTTGAGACTGCCTTGAAGACACCTACCTCTGACGATACCAGTAGCAAAGAGGATTCAAGTAAAAAAAGGGAGAGGCAGCATTTGGCAAGGCCTTCGAGGGGATCAATGCAAATATCCTTTGTATGCATATAAGGATCAAAAGGAATTCATCAACAGTACTGAAAGGTTATCTACGAACGCTACATACGGATCATCTGTCGTCCGAACAAATCAGGTGAAATCTATCCAGTCGATTTTTATTGATCCATTTTTATTCTTTCGAGAACAATTACTCTCGCCTGTGAAATCTTTTATGCAGAACAATTGTTCACTACAAAAGAGACCATCAAATTGCGGGTACATAGCTCCCGTTTGCATCATCCTGTGACCGGCGTCGACACTACCAATGAGCAGGTGTGCAGGTCGCAGGATCTGCGGTCCAGTCTACAACGACACATGGAGGCCATACTGGCATACGTCCGCACCACGCCTCTCAAGAGACTAGCATCCAACCTATCATCTTGGCGGTCCATTCTATATTAACATGCCGGAGGTTGACTTACATCACACTGTCCGGCAAAGATGCCGCTCATCATCCAGTGGTCTAGTCCACAACGATACATCTGTAGCCGTAGAAACATCTACACCTAGCAATGCCTGGAGGACACACACATGGCCTATCACCCTTGCGTTTCGGTCAGTACCGGCCATAACATGGGGAGCCAGAGGAATCAAGCCTGGAAGAACCAGGGGACCCGGCGACTTAAACATCGGCAGCAGAGGTCAAAATCAAGAAACCCTGCGAAGAGCCTAATGATATCATGGGATGATCCAACTCCTTACGAAGAATTCAGTGGTCGTGCCCGCACAAACATAAATTCTTTTTGCCTTGGAGAAGCCAGGAGAGCTGGACCAAGCGAGAGTCGCAAGGAATGGGAGGACATATGACGAACATCACAAGAGTCATCAACACGCCACATTGCTTCCAGCTTCAAATATATTCCAGCTATCAGCTCACAATTATATGCCGGTTATGCCACGGCCAAGTATGAAGAATTTCAAGGCGACTCCTCAAGTTGATTTAAGACTCGGGAGCTACACAGACAAGACTCGGCAATTTTGGCCGCTTTCACAAATTCAAGTACCCCAGATCATTGCGGGGAAGACAACCCGTACCCGGGGACTGCTGCCACATTGATGAAAATTTAAAGATCGTCAGAAAATTTCCGGCTCAAAAAGTGCCGGGCAATCAGAAAAGTTTTCGGCTCAAAAGAAAGATTCTGGCTCAAGAGAAATCTGTCTCTCACAAAGATTTGAGCTCTCAATATCCGGTTCAACATCCGATTCAAGAGGAATCCATCTCTCGCAAGTTCGAGTTCTCAGAAAAATTAAAGGTTGCCAAAGAGAACTTGCTGCCATGATGCGCAGTTCAAACATGGGTATCCTGCCATATTGGCGAAAAATTAAAGGTTGCCAAAGAGAACTTGCTGCCATGATGCGCAGTTCAAACATGGGTATCCTGCCAAATTGGCGAAAAAAATTAAAGGTTGCCAAAGAGGACTAGCTGCCAAGATGAGCGGTTCAAACATGGGTATCCTGCCTTATTGGCTTATCATATTATGATCAACGTAATAAAGCCAGCATCCCCGAAACTCGGGGCCTCTGTCGTTTCATCACATATATTGTGCACGAGTCTTTTATTAATTGATCATAAGGTCACTTGGGGGCTTCCAACTCTACCGAGTTTAGCTATCTTACCCTCTTGACCGGCAAATAAAAGCCATAATATGGGTTAAACCTGCCTGTCTGCTTGATGCTACTCCGAAAAGGTGACCCGCTGTACTCTTGACAGTCAATCTTTATGACCCTGAACTAGTCAAGGTTAAAACGGCGGCTTAAGTCACGTGAGAGCCGGCTTACAGAAAGCGAGGATAAACCTACCTGTTCGCTTGATGCTACTCCGAAAAGGTGACCCGCCGTACTCCTGATAGTCAATCTTTAGACCCTGAACTAGTCAAGGTTAAAACGGCGGCTTATGTCACGTGAGAGCCGGCTTACAGGAAGTAAAAATATACCAAGGCTATCATGCCAGCTTCATTGAAGCAAGACTCGAGCCTCGAAAGCCGGTCTTTTTATACTTTGTTATCATACACATACATCATCATACATTGCATCATCATACAATGCATCATATATGCATGGATATATTGGTTTATGTTGCAGGAGCCGGTTTTCAAACCGGGTTACATTATTCTAATATTTAAATAGCCAATATGGCTGGATTTTCATTATGGTTATCATAACCAGTATTTAATGATTGAGGTTTTCAAAGCCACTTCAGAAAAATGGCTATTATTTCCTCGTCCAAAAATACCAGCTTACAGCAAGGAGCATGGTTCAATATTGATATGCAAAGCATTCAGTAACATCATCCAGACAGTGGATATGATTTTATTGTACAATGGAAGGAATAGTCCTGAGTCGCTGCAGGCACACGACCCGGCACTTGGGGGCTACATTATTCAAATCACGGTTATATCAAGTATGCAAGTCCCATGTCACTGCAAGCATGCACCACGGCACTTGGGGGCTAATGCAAGTTGTTTTTCAAATCATCATATTGTCAACAGACTCGGTTATCTCAGGGAGATGAGCCGGCCTTTTTCATTTTCTAAGTCCCAGCCTAGTATTATCTTACTAAGCCGACCCTTGGCTGAGACTGGCTGAACAAAATAGCAAGCAATTTTTGTATAGTGTAGGGTGTTCCCTATGTTTGCACTGGTGGCAAACTTTGATGCCCAGTGGATGCAATCTGTGCAATCGCAGTAATAGCCGAGCGTTAGTTGCTTGCTTATTTATTTCCTTAGTCTTTGTTTTCCTTCGTTTGATAGTGGCCACAATAACCATGGGCCACATACGGACCTTGGTAACCATGGGCCTGCTACCTGCTGTAGTGACCATGGGCCATCTAGGGGCCGTAGGATCAACGGGCCTCCTACGGGCCATAGGATCCATAGACCTTTCGTGGGCCGAAAGCGGACCGCAATATGGGTCGTAAACGGGCCAAATTGGTAACGGTCCGTTTATGGGCCCGCACCTTAACGGGCCGTTAACAGGCCGAAAGACAACAAATGCTTAATTTTATCGACAGGCATAACGGGTCATTATTGGGCCATAATATTTGACGAGATGAAAACGACCCAATGGGTTAACGGGCCATAAACAGGCCAACTATAACCACGGGCTGAATTTGGCCCATTAGACGAGCAGGCCAGCAACACACCATAAGTAATCGAGGGTCGGAAATGATCCCAAGAATATATGGGCCCTAAGAAGGCCGAAAGATAACACGGGCTGGAAATGGCCCAACTGTATCATGGGCCATTAATGGGTATAAAGCAATTTACTGTTTATTATGGGCCAGAATCACCACGGGCCGTTAAAGGGCTCAGAGATACAAAAGGCCTCATATGGGCCGAAAGACGTCATGGGCCAGACATGGACCGAAAGTGACAATTGGCTGAAATTTTATTGGATGGCCCACATGACGCTACTGGGCCAAATTCAGAAAGGCCATAATGGGACGTGAGTAACTGGCCATAAATGGGCTATATGCGAACAGATCGTTAACTGGCTTTCCATGGGCCGGCCCGCTAACTTTTGACCAAGTCAAACAGATCGACCTTTTAAAACTAATTGGGCCACTATTGGGTCATGGCACGTGGCACTTTTTCATAGGCTCGTCTTGTCCATTGGATGAATGACATCTATCGCGATGCCGAGCTGACACGTGGTTCCTCTGGCCAATGGCAATTTTACATGTGGAAAATCCCCATTGGTCTGGGTTGTTACCGGGTTATCGGATCCAAACCAGAACCCGATAACTTAAGGCGACTCGTTACGGTGGATGCCACGTGTCGGTTACCCTTGACGAAAGCACTTCTATGACGCGGCATTTATCGTCATGGAAGTGGACACTTCCGTGATGATAATTTGGGTATTGTCATGGAACACTTCTACGACAGCACATGTATGACTATCTTGATTCTGTCATAAAATCATCACAGATGTACATGTATGACAGAAAACATGACCTACTGTGATAAACACATATCATCATGAAAGTGTTTTTTGGTAGTGCCTACCCACTACATGTTCGGGTTTTCTAACTCAATCAGGAGCAGTCTGCTATAAACTGACAAGGAGACCCTTACGGACTAACGTGTGGGCCCCTCCTCACCAGGAGCAGTCCACTTCAAACTGACCGGGGGGGGGCGTTCTTTAAAACCTAAGTAGGAGGGCGGGCACGCGGATGCCTCTTGTCCCCGACCTTGAGCCTCGAAAGAAAGGTTGTCGGGGGCATTAGGGAACGGCCAACGTACGATACCTTTTTTACTCTCGAATGGTCGCATAACTAAACCCCGAGGATTCCTTCTTGTCATCCTCGCAGGCAGACCTAGTCGGGGTGGGGCGGGCGTACGGTTCTTTTTCTCCCCCGACCATGAATTCATGATGTGTGGGATAAGGGGAAAGGGAAAAATAGGCTTAGGACGATGGAGGACTCGTTCGTGCTGAATCCAAGAAAAACGCACATCGGCGACAGAACTAGAGACCCTGTCCATAAGAGAAAATAAGAGGCGCGGCCTCAGGTACGAGCTTCGATCGGGAAGGCGGATAAAACTTCCACGAAGTATGAAAGAAGAAGGGAGAAAAGCAAGACATGATAGAAATATTAGGGTGACAAGTTACATGTTAAAGATCATCCCCAACAAAGTCCCATTACAAAAGCATTCCCCCTGAGTTGCCCCTTCCTCTATCCTAGCCTGAGTGTAGTAGAGGGACCGGGCCGGGGGTCAAGTCGTCTGTGCCTGGTATCCCGGGCCAGGCATCCTTAATACAGCCCCATCGAGTGGCTGTGAGAGGGTCTGTGGACTCCGCCACACGCTATGCCCATCTCAGGATGTGCTGGGAAGGCAACAGACGAAGATGCGCACCCATCTCCTCCGCCTCCTCCGGTGTAGCCTCGGTGATGATCCGGTAAGCCAGCAAGCGGAGCTCAGTATTTGCTCAGCGCTGAAAGAAGGCCAGCTCCCAATAAAGAATCTGGCCTAGGCTGGGGCCTTCTCATGCCGCCGCCTTGGCTGCCTCCAACTCAAGGAAATGGCTTCCCAATCCGTGAAAGCCCGGCCCAGGAATGTGGCCTGCCGCATCTGAATAGTTGAGCGCCATGCCTTGGCCAAGCCGACCTTTTTCGGGCGGGCCAAAATATAAGGCACCAATTCCCTCGCACGGGTTAGGCAAGGGGAGGAGGCGCATTAGCGACCGAGCGGTATATGGTGCCTGAAGGAACGAAAGCATCCGCCGACGGGGCCAACGGGGGAGAAAAGGGTCCTATGGACATGATGGATGTTAAGGTCGGATATGACAACGAGACCCCTGGGGGAGGAGGGCAAAGTGTGGGAGAGGCGCCCCGGCCGTATGGGGAGTAGCGGTGGAAGGCCGAGGGAGAAGAAGCCATGGTGAGAGAACGGGGAGAATTGCGCCTGAGCGAAAAGATAGCAAATTTATAGGCAGGACTCCCTCCTTCCTGACCCCCCTTGCGTCCAGAGAAGTTACTACCCACAAAAATCAAGTGTGGCCTTGGAGAGCGAGGAACCTAAACCCGGAGAAATGAACTAGCACAGTCCCCGCAAGGATGAACTGCCACGACGTCCGTTCAAAAAACACAAGCCATTTTTCTTTTCCCACTAGACCTCTAGGCGTCGCCGGTTCCCGAGGCGGGCGCCATCATTATCTTTTCTAAGCCCACCCCCACCGAGGCTCGGGCATGACTCCCTCATTTTCTCTTTGACCAAAATCAAATCTTGCTGCGGGCGGGTGTGACGCCCCCGATTTAATCGTACACTAATCATACACGCAAATGTGTACGATCAAGATCAGGGACTCACGGGAAGATATCACAACGCAACTCTAGACACAAATAAAATAATACAAGCTTCATATTACAAGGGGCCTCGAGGGCTCGAATACAGAAGCTCGAATACACAAGAGTCAGTAGAAGCAACAATATCTGAGTACAGACATAAGTTAAACAAGACTGCCTTAAGAAGGCTAGCACAAAAGCAACAATGATCGAAAAGGCAAGGCCTCCTGCCTGAGACCTCCTAACTACTCCTGGTCGTCGGTGGTCTCCATGTAGAAGTAGGAACCCTCGGGGTAGTAGTAGCCGTCGGCGGTGGCATCTGGCTCCTGGGCTCCGCCATCTGATCGCGGCAACCGGGTATAGGGGAAAAAGAGGTAGCAAAGCAACCGTGAGTACTCATCCAAAGTACTCGCAAGCATCAAATCTAAACTAAGTATGCATTGGTATCAAAGGAAGGGATGTATCTGTGGAGTATACTGCAGAATGCCAGAATAGAGGGGAAGGCCAAGCCTATCGAAGACTAGCATCTTCAAGCATCTTGCAACATCAGAAGAGATAAGAGTAACATATTATAAGTAGTAAGTATGTTGTAACATTAGCACCCAGAGATCCTTTCTCGACTCCCTACGAGAAAGCAATCCCAGAGCCATCATATCCATTACATGCCTCAACATCCAGTTCTATTTGTATCGATCGGGATACAACTCCGAGCGTCCGTTACCGTGGACACAACTATTCGAATAGATATACTTCCCTGCAGGGGTGCACCAACTTACCCAACACGCTCGATCAACTCCGGCCGGACACACCATCAGGCCATGACCGGCCTCGACTGATCGACACACCTTAGTCCTACCTAGGCTCCGCAGAGAGGTCCCCACCGGTCTACATCCTAAGTGCTCAGGGGTCTTGGGCCCATCGCCCTTTGCACTCCAGGTCGTTGTGAGCAGGGTAGATACCAGCGCCACCTCTGTCCTAGATGGCATGATCCGACCGTGCCACAAAGCTGAATTGGACATCTGCCAGAGCTTTCGGAAGAATCTACGACACCGAGTGCCCATACTTATTCTCGCGTGGTGGTCAGTGCGAAAAAGGCTAGAGGCCTACTCGGATCACATATCCAAACTGTAGTGTGTTGGGAGCAGAGCGCGCGGTAACGAGCAGACACTCATGATCGATGTGACCCCGTCGCCCCGTCTCGTGGACTTACGGCAAGGGCCCGAAATGCCCGGTCGTGCCACGTAGAAAACTCGCGGGTACCCTCCAGGTCAACCCGACTACACATCAACTCGCGGGTACCCCTCAGGTCCGACCCGACTTCAACATGGTTCTGTGGTAAAGTTAAAGTAACCGTGTGTCCAAAACACCAAGAGGGAATCCGAGGAATCACCCTCGATGAAATCCACCTGATGTAATAGTTAAGGTGAACTAGGAGGAATCACCCTCGAGGTTCATGCTTGAGGTGTTGCACGACAGAGTCGTATCGGAAGTGGTGAAGGAGGAGTCACCCTTGATTACCACTACTGAATAGCTACACTACAGAGTTATCATCAGGGGTGCGTTATGAGGTATCACCCTCGGCACTCGATAGTAGCTCTGCAGAGTCGTACAACTAAGGGGGTGTGATGTGATGTGTCGGGCTCTGGATGTCGATCACGTTGATCGAGTCATCGGACAAGGTGAGGGGCCACTGATGGGTCACTAACCAACCTATACTAAGCATATAGGATAAGCAGGTAAGGTACAAAAGCAGGCTCTGCATCAGAATAGGAGCAATCAAATACAGTAGCAAAATCTAATGCAAGCATGAGAGAGAATGGAATGGGTGATATAGGAATTATCAAAGGGGTTTTGCTTGCCTGGAAGCTCTGCTGAAAAGGTCTGGTCGTCAGGGGCGTAGTTGATCACAGGGGCAGCATCGGTCTCGGGGTCTACCGGAGAGAAGAGAGGGAAGAAACAATAAATATTAAGGACACAAATGTAACAGATGCACTACAGGACAACATGCAATGCTAGGGGTAACCTATCGCAGTACTACGTGATACAGGTGAAGGGGGAAAACATCCGGAAATGTTTTCCCAAAGTTTGGCATTTTCGGACAAATGAAACAAAGGGGGACAGTTCCATGTTCGCTATGCTAGGGGCAGGTGACATACGAATGGAAGGCGTATTCGAATTCGTCATATTTTTCTGAGCAACTTTCATATATAAAACTTTTTCATCTGACTTACGGTTAATTTTATATTAATTTTCAAAGTTTTAAACATTTTTCTGAAATTATTTTAATTCAAAAATGAACTTATTGTGTCAGCATGATGTCACCCTGATGTTAGCAGTCAACCAGCCAGTTGACTGGTCAAACTGACGCCTGGGACTCATCTGTCATTGACAGAGGGTGCTTAACATAATTTTAAACTAATCTATTTAGCTAATTAAGCACTGGACCCACCTGTCATGCACTAACTAACTTAACTAATTAAATTAATTATGTTAATTAGGACATTTGGATTAAAACAGGGGGGCCCACACGCCAGCTGCTGGGACCGGCCCAGTCAGCCTGTTTGACCTGGTCAACATGGTCAAAGGGGAGGCCCTCGGCCCACTGGTCAGTGGCCCGGGGGGGTCCCACATGGCGCCACGTCAGCGTGGCGGTCGCGCGCCAGCGACGACCAAAGTGGTGACAGCGACGCGCCGGAGACGGCCGGACAACGGCCACAGGGGCCTGTTTCGGACGCGGCTTGATCCTACAGCACCGCGGGGCTCGCGCGCATCCGACTGCGGTGGTGGCATGGCCGGAGCGGGCCTGGAGCGACGACGGCGATCAACGAGGGCGGCGGCCGGAGTATGGGCTTGGCAGGGATGACGCTAGAGGGAGCGGGAGGAGTAGCGAGCGCATGCAATGGGTGCGGGCGGAGGCGCCGAGCACGAGGGGGTGGTCGGCTTCGAGCTCCGCGAGCCATGCCATGGCGGCGAGTACCACCATGACGACGAGCTCGGGCACGATGGGGGGTTGAGCTACGGGCGCGGGATCGAGCTAGCGAGGGAGGGGGGAAGACCGCGGGCTCACCGTGGTCCTGCAGGTATGCTCGAGTGGGCTCGGGGGGGGGGGGGGGCTCGTGGTGGCTGGAGTTGGAGGAGATCGACGGCGGCCGAGGCGGGAGAGGGTGACGTGGATCTGGCGATGGAGGGGGTCCCGTCTCGTGCTGGTCGTCTCGGATGGCGTAGCGGACGACGGCGAAGGTCGTGGACAAGTTGGGCGGCGAGGAGGGCACGGTGGCCGCGGTGGCACAGTCGCACGACGGCGAGAGCGCGTCGGCGAGGTGGAGGAAGGGGATCTGAGGCGAGAGGGAGAGGCGGTCGAGGAAGAGAGGGGGCAGTGCGGGAGAAGCAAGTGGGAGTGGTGGCAGGGGGGTGGCCGAGGCGTCGGCCTTATCCCGCAGTCGACGCGGCCGTTGAGGTGGTCGTGTGGCGCCCGCTGCGCCCGGTCGGGTGAACAGAGAGAGGTGGGAGACGACCGGGGTGAGGTAGGTGGGCCGGCCTGCTGGGATGGGCCGAGGCCCAGGGGGCGCAGGGGCCTTTTCTTTTCTTTTCTGCAATTTCTTTTTCTTTTTCTTTTTATAGTTTTCTGTTTTTTTAGTTTCTTTTTTTAAAACAAAGTAGTTTTATAAATGTCAATAGTTCATAAATTAGTATTTCTATTTATACCACTGCCACAAAAGTTTAACTCCTAAATAAAATAGTTTAATATTTTATAAATTATAAAAGGCATTTATTTAATTGTTTTAGCTGTTGTTTTAAATATTTTAGGACATGAAACCACTTTATAAAAATGTTGGTCCACCACCATAATTAGTTATGGAATATTTGCCACATGATGAACATTTTAGTTTTCATGTTTACGAAATTTGAATTTTGACTTGAACTTGGTTTTGAATTTGAACCAGATTGAATCAAAGGGGGATTTAGCAACAGTGAAAATGATGACAAGGCACCATTAACATGGGATTACTATAGCTTAATTATCTGGGCGTTATAATTCTCCTCCACTACAAGAAATCTCGTCCCGAGATTTAGGAGGTAGGCGGAAACAAAGCGGGGTATTCATCACGAAGACGATGCTCGCGTTCCCAAGTGGCTTCATCTTCAGAATGACTTGACCACTGAACTTTTAGAAATTTGATAGCCCTCTGACGGGTGCGATGTTCAACTTGACCGAGAACACGGACTGGACAGATACTTCAGACTTAGAGGTAACGTTTTCAATTCCACCAAGAGGAGAAGCGTTTACGCATTCAAGGAATAAATCCGTGCCTCGGCATTTCGAACAAGATGAGCATGGTAGCTTACTATCTCATTAGAAGGATGTAGTAGTTGGACGGTCTTAGTGGTGCAAATGATAGAAGCGGTATGTGTTTTCAATCATTCCATGCCCAGAATGAGGTCAATATTGGATGACTTCAAAACAATGGGGGAAACATGGAATTCCAACCCTTCGATTTCAACGGGGACATTGTGACTAACCATGGTGGTTCGACATTGGCCCATGGAATCCATCTTGGAATTCCGGCCAAGTGATGGCGGTTCCAACAGGTAAGCAACACCTGTGGCTGTCCTACCATTGAGCAGTGGGACCTTTCAGGTAATAAGCTGTGAAGGTGACATAGTTGGAAGGGGCTACATCAGCAGAATCCAACTCGAAAGTGATGTCACGGAGCTAATCATCAGCATCAAGGGGCTGAGTTGAGCTGTGGTAGATGGCAGGGTTGAGACACGCAAAGTCTTGCAGAGTCACTGGGGCTGGATGCTGATTCATATTGGGGCGCAGAAACTGAGCCATGACTCCTTCCCTGAACTGGCGATTCAGCTCAATTGTTGTATCATTCCGGCCATGTATTCGGGCGGTGGTGGATTGTCGCCACCACGGCCATGACCAGCGGGTCTAACCATCCTTCTTAAATGCAACGAGGGGGGGGGGTAGTTTAGCAAGGGGTGAAGAAAGTGTATGGAGTCATTCATGGTGTAACTTGAACAGTGAGCAAAGGCGCAGTATGTACAAAGCAATAGTCATTGAAGACATACTGATACATATACGGGGTCAATTACATGCTGTTCGTATGAGTTTGGACAGGAGAAACACCCTAGACATACTAGGCGGCACGCATGCACGCGATGGAGGGATACAACAACGGGACATGGTAAAGGCTACATCAACGTCGGAGAAAATTGTTGGAGCAAGGGATCTGCAAGTGACTACGCAGGGTGTCCTCGATATGAGGATCCCGCGGTGAGTGAACAATGTGAAGCAGATCGTGGCCCTCAATTCGAGAAAGAGTAATACAAACCTCCGGGTGGATGTGATCACGAGAACCTAATGTTAGAGTTAACAAATCATTTAACCCGAATAGAGGAGAGATCAGAGTCCTAGAGTATAGACGAGGAATAAAAGATCCTAATACCACCCAATGGCGACGTGGGCCCGTAAGCCACACAGCCATGTTAGTAAAACGGTTTTGCAATGACTAGACTCAACTTCGGCCAAGGAGTTGGAAAGGGGGGTTCCTACAGGCAGTCGGCTCTGATACCAACTTGTGAAGCCCCCGATTCAATCGTACACTAATCATACACGCAAATGTGTACGATCAAGATCAGGGACTAACGGGAAGATATCACAACACAACGGTAGACAAAAAAATAATACAAGCTTCATATTACAAGCCAGGGACCTCGAGGGCTCGAATACAGAAGCTTGAATACACAAGATTCAGTGGAAGCAACAATATCTGAGTACAGACATAAGTTAAACAAGACTGCCTTAAGAAGGCTAGCACAAAAGCAACAACGATCGAAAAGGCAAGGCCTCCTGCATGGGACCTCCTAACTACTCCTAGTCGTCGGCGGTCTCCACATAGAAGTAGGAACCCTCAGGGTAGTAGTAGCCGTCGGCGGTGGCATCTGGCTCCTGGGCTCCGCCATCTGATCGCGACAATCGGGTATAGGAAAAAAAGAGGTAGCAAAGCAACCGTGATTACTCATCCAAAGTACTCGCAAGCATCAGATCTATACTAAGTATGCATAGGTATCAAAGGAAGGGATGTATTTGTGGACTATACTGCATAATGCTAGAAGAGAGGGGAAGGCCTAGCCTATCAAAGACTAGCATCTTCAAGCATCTTGCAGCATCATAAGAGATAAGAGTAACATATTATAAGTATAAGTATGTTGTAACATTAGCGCCCAGAGATCCTTTCTCGACTCCTTGCGAGAAAGCAATCCTGAAGCCATCATATCCATTACATGCCTCAGTATCCAGTTCTAGTTGTATCGATCGCGATACAACTCTGAGTGTCTGTTACCGTGGACACGACTATTCGAAAAGATACACTTCCCTGCAGGGGTGCACCAACTTACCCAACACGCTCGATCAACTCCGGCCGGACACACCATCAGGTCATGACCGGCCTCGGCTGATCGACACACCGTAGTCCTACCTAGGCTCCGCAGAGAGGTCCCCGCCGGTCTACATCCTAAGTGCTCAGGGGTCTTGGGCCCATCGCCCTTTGCACTCTGGGTCATTGTAAGCAGGGTGGATACCGGCGCCACCTCTGTCCGGGATAGCATGATCCAACCATGCCACAATGCTGAACTGGACGTCTGCCAGAGCTTTCGGAAGAATCGTACTACGCCGAGTGCCCATACTTATTCCCTCGTGGTGGTCAGTGCGAAAAAGGCCAGAGGTCTACTCGGATCACATATCCAAACCGTATTGTGTTGGGAGCGGAGCGCGCGGTAACGAGCAGACACTCACGATCGATGTGACCCCGTCGCCCGTCTCGTGGACTTACGGCAAGGGCTCGGAATGCCCGGCCATGCCACATGGAAAACTCGCGGGTACTCTCCAGGTCAACCCGACTACACATCAACTCGCGGGTACCCCTCAGGTCCGACCCGACTTCAACATGGTTCTGTGGTAAAGTCAAAGTAACCATGTGTCCAAAACACCAAGGGGGAATCTGAGGAATCACCCTCGATGGAATCCACCTGATGTAATCGTTAAGGTGAACTAGGAGGAATCACCCTCGAGGTTCATGCTTGAGGTGTTGCACGACAGAGTCGTATCAGAAGTGGTGAAGGAGGAATCACCCTCGATGACCACGACCGAATAGCTACACTACAGAGTTATCATCAGGAGTGCGTTATTAGGTATCACCCTCGGCACTCGATAGTAGCTCTGCAGAGTCATACAACTAAGGGGGGGGGGTGATGTGATATGTCGGGCTCTGGACGTCGATCACGTTGATCGAGTCATCGGTCATAAAGCGGGTGCAACAGGGACAAGGTGAGGGGCCACTGATGGGTCACTAACCAACCTATACTAAGCATATAGGATAAGCAAGTAAGGTACAAAAGTGGGTTACAAAAGCAGGCAATGCATGAGAATAGGACCAATCAAATACAGTAGCAAAATCTAATGCAAGCATGAGAGAGAATGGAATGGGCGATACAGGAATGATCAAGAGGGTTTTGCTTGCCTGGAAGCTCTGCTAAAAAGGTCTGGTCGTCAGGGGCATAGTCGATCGCAGGGGCAGCATCGGTCTCGGGGTCTACCGGAGAGAAGAGGGGGAAGAAACAATAAATATTAAGCACACATATGTAACACAGATGCACGATATGACAACATGCAGTGCTAGGGGTAACCTATCGCAGTACTACGTGATACAGGTGAAGGGGGAAAACATCCGGGAATGTTTTCCCGAAGTTTGGCATTTTTGGACAGATGAAACAAAGGGGGACGGTTCCATGTTTGCTATGCTAGGGGCAGGTGACAGACGAACGGAAGGCGTATTCGGAATCGTCATATTTTTCTGAGCAACTTTCATATATAAAACTTTTTCATCTGACTTATGGTTAATTTTATATTAATTTTCAAAGTTTTAAACATTTTTCTGAAATTATTTTAATTCAAAAATGAACTTATTGCGTCAGCATGATGTCACCCTGATGTCAACAGTCAACCAGCCAGTTGGCTGGTCAAGCTGACGCCTGGGACCCACCTGTCATTGATAGAGGGTGCTTAACAGAATTTTAAACTAATCTATTTAGCTAATTAAGCATTGGGCCCACCTGTCATGCACTAACTAACTTAACTAATTAAATTAATTATGTTAATTAGGACATTTGGATTAAAACGGGGGGGCCACACGTCAGCTGCTGGGAACGGCCCAGTTAGCCTGTTTGACCTTGTCAACATGGTCAAAGGGGAGGCCCTAGGCCTACTGGTCAATGGCCCAGGGGTGTCCCAGGTGGCGCCACGTTAGCGTGGCGGTCGCGCGTCGGCAGCGACCAAAGTGGCGGGGGCGACGCGCCGGAGACGGACAGAAAACCGACATAGGGGCCCGTTTCGGATGCGGCTTGATCCTACGGCACAACGGGGCTCGCGCGTATCTGACTGCGGTGGTGGCATGGCCGGAGCGGGCCTGCTGTGGCGGGGACGATGCTAGAGGGAGCAGGAGGAGTAGCGAGCGCATGCAATGGGTGTGGGCGGAGGCGCTGAGCACGACGGGGTGGTCGGCTTCGAGCTCCGCGAGCCGTGGCCATGGCGGCGAGCACCACCGTGGCGACGAGCTCGGGCAGGATGGGGGGTTGACCTACGGGCGCGGGATTGAGCTAGCGAGCGCGGGGGGAAGACCGCGGGCTCACCATGGTCCTGTAGGTGTGCTCGAGTGGGCTCAGGGGGGCTCGTGGTAGCCGGAGTTGGAGGAGATCGGCGGCGGATGAGGCGGGAGAGGGTGACGCGGATCCGGCGATGGAGGGGATCCTGGCTCGTGATGGTCGTCTCGGACGGTGTAGCGGATGACGACGAAGGTCGTGGGCACGTCGGGCGGCGAGGAGGGCACGGTGGCCGCGGTGGCACAACCGCGCGGCGGCGACAACGCGTCGGCGAGGTGGAGGAAGGGGATCTAGGGCGAGAGGGAGAGGCGGTCGAGGAAGAGAGGGGGCATTGCAGGAGAAGCAAGTGGGAGAGGTGGCAGGGGGGAGGCTGAGGCGTCGGCCTTATCCCCCCGTCGACGCGGTCGTCGAGGTGGTCGGGTGGCGTCCGCTGCGCCTGGTCGGGTGAACAGAGAGAGGAGGGAGACGACCGGGGTGAGGTAGGTGGGCCGGCCTGCTGGGATGGGCCGAGGCCCTGGGGGCGCAGGGGCCTTTTCTTTTCTTTTCTGCAGTTTTCCTTTTCCTTTTCCTTTTCCTTTCCTTTTTCTTTTTCATTTTATAGTTTTCTGTTTTCTTTTTAGTTTCTTTTTTAAACAAAGTAGTTTTATAAAATATCAATTTAGTTCATAAATTAGTATTTCTATCTATACCACTGCCACAAAAAGTTTAACTCCTAAATAAAATAGTTTAATATTTTATAAATTATAAAGGGTATTTATTTAATTATTTTAGCTGTTGTTTTAAATATTTTAGGACATGAAACCACTTTAGAAAAATGTTGGTCCACCACCATAATTAGTTATGGAATATTTGCGACATGATGAACATTTTAGTTTTCATGTTTGAGAAATTTGAATTTTGACTTGATCTTGGTTTTGAATTTGAACCGGATTGAATCAAAGGGGGATTTAGCAACAGTGAAAATGATGACAAGGCACCATTTACATGGGATTACTCTAGCTTAATCATCCGGGTGTTACAGCGGGCCCGGGGGCTACTTATGGAGTAATTAAACATGGGGTATAGAAGATTTACTAAATGTATGCGCCCGCTCGATGTCTCCACAGAAGATCCTCGAGCTGATCCTGATGTCACCCATGACGCACGCGGTGGCTGCCTCCCCGAGCTGGCAAGGACGGGCGTCGACGGGGCTGGGCTGGCCTTGCGGCGCACTCCACCAACCAGGCCTTGAATACATGACCAGACTATTAGCATAGCCCGGCGCAGGCCTACGCTTAGGTCCATTAGCACGACGACCTGGGAGGTGCAAGACAAGACAGGACGCTGTCCGCTAATAAAGACAGGAGGGCGGTGTGGCACATCACATCAGGGAAAGTACTTGAGAGCCTGACCTGGTGCAGTGTCAGATTATCTCCTGACCAATCGACAGGTGCAAGTGGATGAGGCGCGGTGAATATCTCCATCTGTTCAATGTATGGTATTTATTAGTATGACCAAGTGTGGTACCCCCCGAATGTATATAACAGGAGGGCCGTGGTCGAATAGGGAGGGGCTTTTCCAGCAATCACACACTCACAACAAGCACTTAGGAGAAGATAGGAAGAGAGAAGATAGGTAGTCATCTGGTGACTCTAGCGAGTACCCCGACCACCTCCTATCACACCATGACCACCTCATTTGTACACTTAAACACTTGTATCCTTGTAAAGATATGAAATACCAACAAGATGTAGGGTTTTACGCCTCGATGGCGGCCTGAACCTGTCTAAATTCCTCTGTGTTTGTGCCTTTCCAAGTTATTCTCTTGAGTTGGTTGACTTAGTGTTTTAGCCCCCGGCCGAACTAACAAATATAGGGTGTCCTCGATCCCCGGCGTCTGGAGATCACCCTCCGACAAAGGGCTATTAGGGTTTGGGGCAAAAACCCTAATCTCAACTAACTAGGCAAGTCACTACTCTGAATAAAACACAAGATTGCGAATAAAAACCAAGAAACACAAAAAGACAGGAGTCAAAACAAGAAAAGAATTTTCCAGAAGGGAAAATCCAGGGTGTTACACGCCCCCTCCCACACCCCTATATAAGGTGGGGCGCGGGGGGGGGGGGGAGGTGAAATTGCTAGTTATCGACTAGAGGGGGGTGAATAGGCGATTTTTATGAAAGTCTTCGAGACAGGCAATATCTTCGAAGACAGATAGTCAAATAACACCTAAACAGGATGCAGCAGAAGATAAGCTACACTAGCCATGCCATTGTCAAGGAAACAATATAGAGAAAGCATGAAGACAAATAGCAGCTAGGTAGAACAGATCGGAATAGGAAGACAGTATGAAGCCAAATATGTAATCAGGGATGAATGTCTTCGCACAGTGAATACAATCAGAACAGGCAAGCAATGACTTCACGAAGCTAAACAGTAAGTAAGGGTTGAAGTGATAGAACCAGTTGCTTCACGAAGACAAGGATTTGGTAAACCAGTTCCAGTTGTTGTGAGAACTGTACGTATTGTTAGGGAGGCTGAGATTGAACTCAGAAGACCACGTCTTCACCTTATTCCCCTTGAGCTAAGGTCACTTAGTCCTCGACCAATCACTCAGGTAAGTCTTCAAGGTAGACTTCCAAACCTTCACAAACATCATTCACCGGTGATCCACAATGACTCTTGGATCCTCAGAACGCGATGCCTAACCGACTGGAAGATCACAGTCTTCAAGTGTAATAAGTCTTCAGATCACGCGGACAGAAAGACTTCAGTGATGCCAAACACTCTTTGGGCTCTGGGTGTTTTGGGTTTTGTCCTCGGAAGGATTCTCTCTCAAAAGCTTCGGAGGTGGGTTGCTCTCAAATGACAAAAGCCGTGCACTAACTCTGAGCAGCCATCAATTTATGGAGTAAGGGGGTGGCTATTTATAGCCAGGAGCAACCCGACATGATATGTCCGAAATGACCCTAGATCATTGGGGAACCGACACGTGTCCAACGGTCGGATTTCAGACACACGCGGCAGCTTGACTTGGGCTACAAGTAAAGCTGACTTATCCAACTCAGGATAAGATTTTCTCTCATTGTGTTTGCTCGAAGACATAGGATTTGGGTTGAGCATCACATCAATTTTCTGACTTTATTCACTTGAACCCCACTTGACAGTTCGGTGGTTCCTATGACTCAAGAAAGAAGAAAAAGAAACTGCGAAAGAAACTTTGTCTTCACACTCCATTGTCTTCAGGTGAATGTCTTCACACATCATTATTTTTTATGTGAATATCTTCATGAACCACCAATGTCTTCAATGTCTTCATACATTTTTAGGGTCATGTTCAATGGGTAAACTGAATCAATAGGGACTTCTACCTGTGGTCTCCTGTGAATCTCATAGACACATTAGTCCCTCAACCACATTTGTCGTCAATACTCCAAAACCAACTAGGGGTGGCACTAGATGCACTTACAATCCCCCCCTTTTTGGTGATTAATGACAAACTGGTTGAAGTTTTCAACGGGGATAAAAATATGTGAAAGTTAAAGAACGTGGTCATTGGCTTCATGAAGTTGAAGGGCTCCCCCTGAAGATGTGCATATAAGTAATTTTCTTTTGAATGCAAATACACATTGCAGGTTTTGCTTTGTGGAGATCTCCCTCTGTTCGTGAAGTCAAATCATAGTGCATACAGAAATGTATTGAAGATAATGACATGCATAATGATAAATGGGTGTCTGCAGAATGATTTCATGCGCATAAGATAGGAATTCAACCATGCATAACAAAGCAGCAGAAAATGTAGCAAACATCCCAGCTGGACTTAAGTGTTACAACTCAAAAACTAACTATTCACAAACGAGAGTTGCAAACTTAACAAAAATATAGCACCCGACCCAATAATCCCGCTTGAAGACTATCAACCCATATGCTTCTCCCCCTTTTGTCATCGAATGACCAAAAATGAATGGAACATAGGGTGTCTAAGCATTCTCGGGAGGCGTTGTTGAAGATGTTGGAGCAGCTGGGTCAATGTTGGAGTTGGGCGGTGCAGAGGGGCTTGATGCAGCATCTTGGTGTAGTGAAGCCATTGCAGGTGAAGTGGTGTGACGCCCCCTATTCAATCGTACACTAATCATACACGCAAATGTGTACGATCAAGATCAGGGACTCACGGGAAGATATCACAACACAACTCTAGACACAAATTAAAATAATACAAGCTTTATATTACAAGCCAGGGGCCTTGAGGGCTCGAATACATAAGCTCGAATACAAATGAGTCAGCGGAAGCAGCATTATTTGAGTACAGACATGAGTTAAACAAGTTTGCCTTAAGAAGGCTAGCACAAAAGTATCAACGATCAAAAAGGCAAGGCCTCCTGCGTGGGAGCCTCCTAACTACTCCAGGCCGTCAGCGGTCTCCACGTAGTAGTAGGCACCCTCGGGGTAGTAGTAGTCATCGGCGGTGGCATCTGGCTCCTGGGATCCATCATCTGATCGCAACATCCGAAAAGAAGAAGGAAGGGGAAAAAGGGGTAACAAAGCAACCGTGAGTACTCATCCAAAGTACTCGCAAGCATCAGATCTATACTAAGTATGCATTGGTATCAAAGGAAGGGATGTATTTGTGGACTAAACTGCAGAATGCCAGAATAGAGGGGAAGGCCTAGCCTATCGAAGACTAGCATCTTCAAGCATCTTGCAGCATTTAGAAGAGTACAGAATAGCACATTATATTTAACAAGTATGTTGTAACATTAGCGCCCAGAGATCCTTTCTCGACTCCCTGCGAGAAAGCAATCCCGGAGCCATCATATCCATTTCTCATGCCTCAACATCCAGTTCTAGTTGTATCGATTGGGATACAACTCCGAGCGCCCGTTACCGTGGACACGGCTATTCGAATAGATAATACTTCCCTGCAGGGGTGCACAAACTTACCCAACACGCTCGATCAACTCCGGCCGGACACACCATCAGGTCATAACCGGCCTCGGCCGATCAATACACTGCAGTCCTACCTAGGCTCAATAAAGAGGCCAGCACGCCGGTCTACATCCTAAGCTCTCAGGGGTCTTGGGCCCATCGCCCTTCTCACTCCTGCACGTTGCATTGACAGCCGAGATCAGTCCTGGCTACCTCCTTATACAAGGCAAGTGTTTACGCGGGCCACCCAGGTGCGTGCCGCTCCATTGCTGACGTTCGAAGAGCTTTCGGCTGATACATACGATGCAGAGTGCCCATACTTATTCCCGCGTGGTGGTCAGTGCGAAAAAGGCCAGAGGCCTACTCGGATCACATATCCACACCATTAGTGTCTTGGTAGCGCGCGGTAATGAGCAGAGACTCACGATCATGTGACCCCATCACCCCGTCTTGTGGACGTACGACAAGGGCTAAGAATGCCTGGCCGTGCCACGTAATTATCTCGCGGGTACCCTCCAGGTCAACCCGACTACACATCAACTCGCGTGTACACTCACGGTCAACCCGGCTTCACTTTTCTCTCGCGGGTACCCCTCGGGGCCGACCCAACTTCAGTCACGGTTCTGGGGTAAAGTCAAAGTAACTGTGTGGTTATAATCATCAAGAGGGAAATCCGAGGATTGACCCTCGATGGATTTCTACTCGATGGTCCATAACATCAAGGGGGAATCTGAGGAATCACCCTCGAAGGATCCCTACTCGATGTAACCGTCAAGGTGGACTTGGAGGAATCACCCTCGATGGTCCACACTTGAGGGGTTGCACGACAGAGTCGTTATCGGGAGTGGTGAAGGAGGAATCACCCTTGATGACCACGACCGAATAGCTACACTACAGAGTTATCACCAGGAGTGCGTTATGAGGTAACACCCTCGGCACTCGATAGTAGCTCTGCAGAGTCGAGCAACTAAGGGGGCTGATGTGCGGTGTCGGGGCCTGGACATCGATCACGTTGATCGTGTCATCGATCATCAAGCGGGGGCAACTGGGACAAGGTGAGGGGTCTCTGGTGGATCACTAACCAACCTATACTAAGCAGTTTAGGATAAGCAGGTAAGGTAACAATTACAGGTTACAAAAACAGGCTATGCATCAAAATAGGATCATACAAAAGCAGTAGCAGTTCTAATGCAAGCATGAGAGAGAATGGAATGGGCGATATCGGAATGATCAAGGGGGGTTTGCTCGCCTGGAAGCTCTGTTGAAAAGGAACAAGGGTCGTCGTCGACGTAGTCGATCACAGAGGCATCAACAGCGGTCTCGGGGTCTACCAGAAAGAAGTAACAGAGGGGGAACATAATAAACAACAGAGCAAACAATGCATCACAAAGCATGACATAGCAAAATGTTGCACTGGCGGTGACCTAACGCAGTGCTACACGTTGCACACGAAGTGGGAAAATAACTAGAACATTTTCCTGGTTTCGGACATCTGTCAGACAGATGAACCGGAGGGGAAGGTTCCATGTTTGCAGTGCTAGAGGCATCTGACAAGTATGTGGATAGCGTATTCGGGTTCGTCTCATTTTTCTGACCAACTTTCATGTAGAAAACTTTTTCATCGGAGCTACGTTTGAATTTATATGAATTTCCAAAGTTTTAATAATATTCTAAAAATCCCTGGAATTATTTTTAATTCGAAAAAATGGAAAAATACCTTTTTACACCCACTGTGGTCTAGCCACAGTGGATGACAGGTGGGGCCGGGTCAAAGCCGAGTTGGCAGTCAACTTTGACCATGTAGACTGGTCAACTAACACTATTGAGCGGGGCCCAGGTGTCATAGACACAGATTAAACTTTAATTAACTCTCTTCTTTTAAATGATAACTAGAGGTGGGGGCCACCTGTCATTGGGCCAAAGACTAATTAGGAGAGGGGGGCTTAGTTAACAGGGGGTTAACAGACCCAGGGGCGCCGGCTGCTAACCCAGCGGCGCCAGCAGGTCGGCCGCAGCGGGGCAGCGGGGTTGGCCGGGGCCAAGGAGGGAGCGGGCGCTCCTGGGCCTGCGCGGTGCGCGCGCGCGGAGGTGTGAGCTCTCACGGGAAGCAGCGGCGGGTGCGGGCGCTACCGGATGCGCCGGGACGGAGGCGGACGCGGCAAGGCATGGCGAGTTGGCGCGGCCTGGCGGTGAGCAGCGGCAGGCCCTAGCAGTTTAGCAGCAGCAACGGTGAGCAGCAAGCAGTAGCATAGCGGCAGTGGCTGGAGCACCACGAGGAGCAGGTGCAGCGGCGACAGCGCGAGCATGCAGGGGCAGCGGCAACAGCGCGAGGCCGCAAGTGGGCGAAGGCAGCGGCGCAGCGGCCGACCCTGGGTGCGTGCTGGGCGGTGCGCGTGGGGCTGCGTTCACACGCGGGCAGCAGTATGCGGTGCACGAGACCGCGGCCAGCTGTCAGGACCCCGATCCTAAGTCACACCGATCTAGCATGTAACACATCATATCACTTTGCGGCCTCACGCACGGTATTCCCACGGCTGCAGCCTTACCTTGGCCGGGACCGTTTGCGCCTTTTGGCTCACGTATATGATTGTGTCGCTAGCATCCGTATGACAGAGAACCCGGGCCGACATGACTAGTCGTAAACCCAAGGTGGCACAAACTTACAGGGACAGGCATACGTAACCCAGCAATGAACGTGTCGGTCATCAACGTATGAACCCAAGTCGTATCAAGCTACAAGGACTTAAAGGAACAACACATGACATTTCCCCGAAGGGATAGACACAGGAACAAAGAAGGATACATGTCGGCCAACCTAAGTGTTCCAGAGCAGTAGCGAACTACCATGGCTCAGTGGAAGCACCAGGAGACATTTCCCCATAAGGAAGGCTACCAAGAATAAACAACTAGGTGTCGGATCCCACACATAGCAATACACGTTACACATACGCATAACATGCAAGTATGCGCTGTACAACATGGCATCACAACACAACTCAACAACTCATATAGATATAGGCCCGGAAGAGCCATCATAGCATTTATTACAAGCAGCGGGTCTCATGAACCTTCACACAAAGTCATACAAGCCAAGCGGAAGCATAAACATGTCTGAGTACAGACATCTGAAAAGAAGAAGGCTAGAAAGCATGTCTATCTACAAGACACTCCATAGGAGCCAAACCTCTGTCTGGGATTCCCAAGCTAACCATCGAAGCCCACGTAGAACTACTAGTGAGACTGAAGTCTCTCTACAAAACATAAATTGAGCAAATGTGAGTACAAATGTACCCATCAAGACTTACATCAGAACTAACTACTTATGCAACAGTATCAACAAGGGGTGGTGGAGTTTAACTGCAGCAAGCCAGCTTTGACTCAGTGGCCATCCTGTACCACGACTACCAGTATTTTCATTGAGGTGAGAAAGCGCACACGAGTCCACATATTCACCATATCAATACACCACTATGGATCCGCTCCCGTCTCCCTACGAGAAGGCCATCAATAGCACTCACACTTATCTTGCGCATTTTAGAGTATCCACTTCAAGTTATCTATGAACAATGCAAGCATTCCAAGTAGTCCATATCCGAGGACGCGGCTATTCGAATAGATCATTTATAACCTTGCAGGGGTGTACTTCTTCACACACGCTCTCACCACTTATCGCCGTTTACACGACATGTACTCGGCAACCTTCAAGCGGAAGCCCAGCGAGGGTGTCGACCATGACCTGACTAACCACACGAGACTCTAGTCCAGGTTTATCGCCTATTTGAGTTCCATCCGCAAGGAAGTCCGGCCGAGGTTTCCACTACGGCCCCAAATGATGTGTGCAGGGTTCCCAAACCCACCAAACGGGTGCCTCGGTACACCATGCCACGTGCCTGTCGCATCACAGCCCACCCCTAAGGTCAGCGCTGCGCACGGCCTCCAGCATACTACAAACACCAGAAACTACTTGCAACTCCTGGACAAAGATCAAGGCGATCAATAAGTTGAGAGGGGTCATTGGTTTCGAGCCCAATGCGTGGTAGTAGCTGTCTTGGATCACAAACACATAACTCAGTTCCTAAGGACGATTTTAATGAGACAACCCACCATGTACTCCTACATGGCCTCTCATCGCTACCTTTACCAAATCGTGTTCACACACTTAGCTCTCAACAGTAGGACATGTTCATCACCATTCCAATCTATCCCAGATGAATCAGACCTGACACAACTCTAAGCATAGCAGGCATAACAAGTAAGCATGAATGAGTAGGCACATCATGGCTCAAAAAACTCCTACTCATGCTAGTGAGTTTCAACTATTTACTGTGGCAAAGACCGGTCATGCAGAGGAAAGGGGTTCAACTACCGCAGCACGTAACAGTTGAATCGTTGTTGTCCTAATGCAGTAAATGAGAGCAGGAGCGAGAGAGTGGGATTGTATCCGAGTGATCATGGGGAGGTTGCTTGCCTGGCACTTCTGAAGATGATATAGCTCTTCGTCGGTGTCATTGATCTCAACGTCGGACGAACGTCTACCGAGAGGGAACAACCACCGGCAAACACAAAAAGGAACATCCACTGCAATGCATAGCCAAATGCATGATATGTCATATTAAGGTACTGAATTCACCTAATGCAATATTTAGACAGGTCAATTGAAGTGATATTCGAAGAAAGATCAAATTCCAACTCCAAGTGTTATTTCAAAGATTGCCCTAATCATCATTTGTCCTATTCAGTGAGGTTGACTTGCTCAAACATGCATGGGAATGCCATAAACAGATTCTTCATATTTTTCTGATAATTTTTCATATATAAATTATTTCATTTGGAGTTACAGTTGAATTTCTATGGAATTTTGAAGCTTGAACTATTTTCTGGAATTTCGTAGCAATTTAAAATAAACTAAATCAAGAAAATGTTTTATTGCGTCAGCCCCACGTCACTGTGATATCAGCCAGTCAACAGGATCGGTCCAGGTCAAACCTGACGCGTGGGTCCCGCGTGTTAGTGTAATAACTAATTAACGGTGTTAATTAGCACTAACTAAAACCTTAATCTATTGTTAGTCAGGGGCTAACCCCACTTGTCATTGACCCACGGGAGTCAAATACCAGATCAACAAGTCAAACTGGTCGGCGTTAAGCCGCCGGCGAGTCCAGGGTCGGCGGACCGGCTCGGAAATTCTCCCCCGGCAACCAAAAGCTCGGCGGAGACCACCTATGTGACGCTGGCGCTCCTGCGCGTCCAGCGATGCCATCATCTCGAGCCGACGTGGACCAAAACGGTGGCGGGGACGACTAGTGCGGCAGCCGGAGTTCGGACCTCGGCGAAAACGGCGTTGCAGTGGCAGGAGCAACGGATGAGTGTTCTAGGCTCCTGACGGCGTGCTGAGCACGTTGATGTGCTCGGTTGCGTCCATAGCTAGTTTTGGCCACGGCGGCGACATGGCCAGCGGCAACAAGCTCACAGGACAGCTGGGAGACTAGCTAGGCTACGCGCGCAATGACGGGGTAAGGGGGGAAACGAGCGGTAGCTCACAGGGAGTCAGACGGGGTGGACGACCGGCTCGGGGACGGCCTGAGCGGAGCCAATCGATGACGGCGATCTCGGTAGCCCGAGGTAGAAGATGACGTTGTCGAGGGCCTTGCCGTGCTTCCCGGCTCGCGTGGCTCGACGGAGATGAAGAGGGCGTCGCGACGAATCTCGTGGATAGCTCGAGGGGTCGAGGCGGAGGCGGTGGCTATGACGGCGGCGAACAGCAGCGACGGTGGTGCTCGGCCATGGCGATGCAGAGACGAGGGAGAGAATGAGGGGAAGAATGGGGAGGATGGCTCAATCCGGACGGCTCTGTGGAGATGGTTCGCGGCGTCGCGCTGGCTGGGACGCAGGCAGGCGAGCAGGGAGGTGGTGTGGCGCCGTCGGGCGCGCGCGCTGTCCTGCCTCTGCCTACTGGCAGAGTAGACGATGACTGGCAAGTGGAGGTGGGCTGGGCCGACAGCGCTGGGCCAGGTGGGCTGCGAGGTAAGTCTGGTGAAGTCTGTCCTTCTTTCTGTTTTTTTGTTTCTGTTATATTTATTTGCCACTATTTAAATTCAAAATAAAATTCAAACTCATGCCAAATCTTTCTGTGGATATTAATATGGCTTATCTGGACTTTTCCAATTGCACACGAACATTTCAGAGATATTTGAAAATATTTTCTATATATTAAGAATATAAATCCAAATTCAAATACAACATGATTTAAATTCAGTGCCCAAATAATTCCTTAAAAATGTTCATTATTTTTGGTTTAGATCAAAACCCTTGCCAAAAATATCAAACATCAATGGACAGGTCTTTGGAAACATTGAATGAGATTTTTAGGGTTCTTTCCCTTTATTAAAATTTCTGAGGCTAGATTATTCCTCAATTCAATTTCATTTGAATTAAAACATGATGCAAGAATGCTTCTAATGCAGCTAGTTACAATCAATTTCTAGGGCTGTAACACCAGGGGGCTCGACGGGGCGTGCATGGGGCGGCCGGGGCTCGGGGGGCGCAGCAAAGCAAGCCGGAGGCGACGTTGGGCCCCAGGCGATGTGCTGAGCATGACGCAGTGCTCGGCCGCGAGGTAAGGCGGTGCTAGCTACGACGGAGAAAGGAAGAAGAAGGGGAAGACTAGCGGGGAGTAGGCGAGCTATCGGAGAGGCGGAGGAGGGGCGAAACCTCACCAACGTTGTTGAGAAGGCCCGGGGAGGACTTGCCGGAGCGAACGACGACGACGAGCTCGACGTCCAGAGGAAGAAGTGGTCGGGGCGGTGCTGCGGTACCGTCCCGGCTCACGTAGCTTGGCGGAGGCGTCGAGGAGGTCAAGGCTGAGCCCCTGGTGCAGTCCTAGGCGAAGGGGTCGGCGGAGAGCGCGTAGACGGCGGCGGCCATGGCGGCGGTGCGGTCGGCACTGCGGATCTAGAGAAGGGGAGGCGAGTGCGGACGAGAGAGAGAGAGAGAGCAGGGACAAGTGGGTCAGTGGAGCAGGGGGAGGAGCCCGAGGCGTCATGGGATGCCTTATCCTCGCCGGGGCGCCGCCGGCGAGGCGGGTCCGGCGGGGACGAGCGCCCTAGGCGGCTCGGTTCGGGGGAACACTGGGAGGGGGAGGAGGCGACCGGGGGAAGTGTGGGGCTGGCTGGGCCGGTCAGTCCAGTTGGGCTGCCTTGGCCCTTTGAGGTAGCCCAGGGGGGCAGGGGGCAGGGGGCCTTTTCCTCTATTTAAATTAGCTTTTGTTTTTGTTTTTCTTTTTAAAAACTTCTCCGTTTTTATTTTAATTCCAAAAGCAAGATAGTTTTATAAATTATAAAACTCACACCTAAAATATTAGTACAATTTAGGCTACTGCCATTTTAAGTCTAACATTTAAATAAAATAGTTTAGCATTTTTACAATTTAAAAAGGCAATTAAATTATCATTTAGGCCACTGTTTTATTTAGTTTAGGGCAGTTAAACACCTTTAAAAAAATGTTGGTTCACCACCAGTATTAACCAATGATTACTAGCCACAAGATGAACATTTTAGATTGCAAGTTTGTGAATTTTTGAATTTCACATATTATTTGAAATGGAATTCAAAGGGGAATTTGAAAGAGATATGAGACAATGATGATCAAACACTTGTTTAGAAAAATGATTAACTTAACCCAGGGGTTACTGTAGCATCATTACACAGGGGAGTTTTTAGGCCATTGTTTTATTTAGTTTAGGGCAGTTAAACACCTTTTAAAAAATGTAGGTTCACCACTAGTATTAACCAATGATTACTATCCACAAGATGAACATTTTAGATTGCAAATTTGTGAATTTTTGAATTTCACATATTATTTGAAATTGAATTCAAAGGGGAATTTGAAAGAGATATGAGACAATGATGATCAAACACTTGTTTAGCAAAATGATTAACTTAACCCAGGGGTTACTGTAGCATCATTACACAGGGGAGTTGTTAGGCCACTGTTTTATTTAGTTTAGGGCAGTTAAACACCTTTTAAAAAATGTTGGTTCACCACCAGTATTAACCAATGATTACTAGCCACAAGATGAACATTTTAGATTGCAAGTTTGTGAATTTTTGAATTTCACATATTATTTGAAATTGAATTCAAAGGGGAATTTGAAAGAGATATGAGACAATGATGATCAAACACTTGTTTAGCAAAATGATTAACTTAACCCCAGGGGTTATTGTAGCATCATTACACAGGGGTGTTACAAGTGGCGCCGTCCTCTTCATCAATGACGCGTGCAACAATAGTTGGAGCGGATGATGAGTAGTCTGAATCTTCAATTGATGGTGTAGGACGCCACTTAGACGATTCCGGAGGCTTGGAGTCAAACTTGAAGCGCTTTGTGAAGCCATCTGCAACGAGATCATCTTTAAAACAGAGCATTGTGAGGCTCTTCCAAGCACGCCGGCTGGCTTCATGAACAACGAAGGAATTCTTGGTGGAAAGGTTGCGAATCTGATTGACATCCACAAGAAGACTTTGCATCTGGCGTTTCATCCACTCATGATGCTTATCGTGCTTTTGATGAAGAGAAACTAGAAGTTCTCTATCATTGAGTACTCGAGCACGCTTCGGAGCCCTCTGAGATACTGTGCTGGTGGTCGCATCAGTGTTAGCACAATGCAGTAGATGAACATGACTGACAAGGGGACCAGCAACAACAGTATTCCGAACATGTGTGGCTTCATGAGGTGCAGAGAAGCTTTGATGAGCAGCATTGTCTTCACGGAGTGGCTCTTTGGCTGGCTGAGGATAGATGGCTTCATGAGACATATCCACTTCAGGCAAGAAGATAACTTGATTGCGAGCTGAAGCTTGATAGTTGATGGTGGAGCGAAGCTTAATCAGCCGCATAATCCATGGAGCATAAAATTTCTGGCCAAAGAGATTAATGCGTGAAGCTACTAGCTGTCTGATGAAGAAATCATGCGTGTTGAATCGGATGCCATTGAGAATATAGAAGACCAAAGTCTTCATGGTGCCTTCATGCTTCGCAGAAGATGAGTTCCCTTTGATTGGCCACAGAGTATGCCTCACAATGTGATAGATGGTGCGGGGCAAGTACTCGAGGTCATTGATAAAGAAATGAGTGGGGTACTCAGCATCTGCAGACAATGGCTTCATCATAGAGAGCATTTGACTCATGTTGGGCTCTGGCTTCTGAAAGATGCTTTCAAGCTCCTTCTCATATAGCTGACAACCTGGTTCATAGAGATAACCAGGAGTGGGCAGGGATGTGAGCTCAAGGATATCTTGAGCTTTGATTTCATGATGTGTATCGCCTGACATCCACTCAAGGACCCATGCATGTCTTCGGATCCCCGTTGTAGCCTGAGATGTGAAAAGTGGCATAGAATTGGAGCAACAGTTCTTTGTTCTAGTGTTCCTTATCGACAATAAACAGAAGCAAGCCAACATCCCTGAAGCAATCAAGGGCTTCTTCCAAGCAGGGCAGATCAGCCATGGCATCACAACATAGGCGTTTATGAGGAAAAATCATGTCTTGGTTGTATAGGATGCATATGTAGTAGTTGCATTGCAGGAAGCTCCAGAATCAGTCAGAAGACATCCGTGACTTCTTGTACGGATTCTTGGCCCTGTCAAAGAAAGTGTTGTGCTGCCTGAAGTTTACCACACTAAAGGAGCTCTCAGTGATGGCAGCACTGGGAAGCCTTGGCATTCTGGGCGTGGGCTTCTATGTTTGAGACCTTTGCTCAACATGGTACTCATACAGAGGCCCATGTACTTCTGGCGGTGTAAGAATAGGCCATCTGACACTAACCAGTTCTCCTGCATGATTGAAGGCCCTCACCATGGTGTGCGGAATAGGTGCAGCAGCAGCAACATCAGAGGTTGATGGCTGCCTGTCTTCAGTGGCGACATTGGCTTCAATGTGCAGAGTGGCTTCAGGTTGCAGATTGGCTTCAGCCATGATCACATCACTGGCTTCAATCACAGTGGCAGTAGCGGCAGTGGCTTCAGCAACAAGCGGATCAGGTACAGTGACGTCAGATGCAACTTGGTCAGTAGTAGGAATCACAACATGTTCTTCTTCAGTTTCATCGGCTGATGCAGCCGGAATGTCTTCGGCCTGTTTGGCTTCAGATTCAGCAGCAGTATTTGAAGGGGTGGCTTTAGGAAACACTTCTCGTGCGACTGAGCTTGTTGGTTGCACAACCTCTTCAGGGATACTGGTCATGGAGACAGATGGCCTTGGGCCTTTGTGAAGCCTGCGGAATGCGGGCGATGCTTGAGGTGATGGTGTTGTCTTTTCCATGGCTGCTGGTGTGTCTTGGGGGGTCTCAAGCACTGGTGTAGTGACTTGAGCTGGTGGTGTATGCGGAATCACTTCATGCAGAGGGGAGTTGGGGTGTTGCTCTTCCCAGAATGTATCTTGGGCGATTGGCGTCATGTGACCGCCAATGCTTATGGGTTCACTGTGCGAAGGCACAGGTGATGATACCGGGTTCTGGGTCAGCTGAGGAAGGACTTCATCATCTTCTCTTTTAACATTGTCATTTTGACCAATGTCTTCAACTGCGGTGGTGTCAACAGTTGGGATCTCTATAGTGACATGGGCCTCTGTGGGAGTAGCCTCATGCACGACCATTCTTCTTTCTCTGTGGGAGGAGGCAGGCAAGGCAATTGATATTGGTTCCATAAGCAACGGCTCCTGAGGAGCAGATGAAGAGTTTGGTGCTTGGGCCCTTCGTGAAGCCTTTGAAGACTTCGTCTTCTGCTTTTTCCGAGAAGGTGGGGTTTAGAAGCATCTTGGTGTTTGTGCTTCTTGGCTTCGGCTTCAGCTTGCTTTGTCTTCTTCCTTTCGGAAGCAACAAATGGAGCATTTGGCTTTGAAGCAGCAAAGCTTGGAGGGAAGATAATCTTCGGCATGTCTTGCTGAGAAGCCTCAGCTTGGGGTGCGACTGTCTTCTTCTTCTTCTTTGATGCAAGCTTGGGGTCAATGCCAGGACGGCCAAGTGCATTTCTCTTCAGTGCGTCATTGTGAGCTTGAACGCACTTCTCAGCATAGTTCTTCAGACGCTCATGAGATCCTTTGGCTTCATCACGACGCCTCTGGAATTCAGCTTTGAGGTCAGTCATCATTAGCTTGAATTTTTCAATATCACTGGCGCTGAGCTTGGCCACGTGCTTCTTGAAGACAACCTTTTCATGATTAATCTTATTCTTCTACTCAATCACTTTCTGAGCAATAGAAAGTTCTTGGTTAATGAAACCTTGGAAGGTAACGCTGATGCCAATGGGCAGCTATAGATCTTGAAGAGAAGTTCGGGATTGTCAAACCACTCATCAATGAAGTTGTTTAGAATGTCAGCATCGAACAGAGGTAGGTTATTGAAGATATCAGCCACTTCTTGCTTGTTCTTGATCAGCAGCTCCAATGCATCATCATCAAGATCTTTATCACTAGACAGATCAATGATATCACCATCGTTACGCAGAATTCTGGTTGGTGGAGGAGCATGACCTACAGTGTCCTTTGTCTTCGGAGAGGTCTGAGACAAGTCTTCTGAGTGCACACTGGATTCAGGAGGTGCAATCTTCAATGGCTTCACTCTTGAAGCTTTTGGTACAGAAGCAGCTTTTGAAGCCTTTGACTTCTTGACTAGCTTCGGGGATTCAGGAGTAGCAGGCGGTTGGGCTTCTTCTTGAGCAGCTTTAGCACGAGCTCTTTGTTCAACAAAGTGTGCAAGATATGCATCAAAATCATCAGAGGGGCCAATCAGATTGGATTCGGCTTCACGAGAGCCATCTGGTCTTGGTTCTGCTGGACCTGGATTGACGTCAATCCCAAGGTCCTTCTTGTTTTGGGCATCAGAACCCCTGGCAAGCTGATAGTTGGCTTCAAAGAGGTCATCATCTCGGCACCATAACATGCTTGAAGGATCAGGGTTTTGAGGCATGGGCCCTCTAACCATGCAAGGAAAGAAGTTCAACCGAATGGCTTCAGCCTTTGTCTTCGGATGAAGCTTCTTGTAGAGGATATCGGCCCATGGTGGCCTCACAGCGTTCTTGGCAGCGTACTCGAGGGTCACAAACTTGTATTGAAACCATTTTTCAGCCCAGTACCTGCGAATCCATTGCACGCACGATTTGCTCTCCCCATACATTTCCTCAGGATCAGATTTGTAAATTTCTTATAGATCTGGAGGCAGATCCAGTGTTGTATTCTCACAATGCTATCTACCCCTTTCTTAGCTGGTTTTCCACCTGTCATTGGCTTCACAAATATGATTGGCTTCGCAGAAATGATTGTCTTCGCTTTGCTTGTCAAACATGAACTGGCTTCTGGAGAGTCAAGGTGATGTTGTAAGTAGTCTACAAATGAATTCAGACTAAGAGAACCAAGAGACTCGCCCACGGACATGTACATGTGAAAGAATTAGAGATGCGAGGGAAGTAGGAGAGGTCATATGCATTCTGAGAGAATTTTGAAGATAAAATCAGTTTGAAGACATTGACCTCACAGTGCGAAGACATTCACTTATTTGGATAAGTTGGTTCCATATTTGTACGAATCCATGAATAAGTACAAGTGAGGAATCACACTAGTTATGAAGCATAAGTGAAGGTACTTGCAAATCATGAGATGCAAAAGATGGAAGATCCAGATTTGGAAGTAACAAAACAACTTTCTGAAGATATAGAAAGTTTAACGGATCAAACAGACGGTAAAAATTGAGATTTTATTTACCGCTCAAGAACAAGGAATGAGCTGCAAGACTAGTCGGAGAGGAATCCGGGCAGTTCGATCTCCCGTGCCCTAACTTGGCAGCGGAAGACAACTACGGTGGCGGCGGGGCGAAGATGACCGCGGCCGGTGTGAGTACGACGTCGAGGAAGTCGCGACAGCTTAGCGCTTCTTCTCCGGTGATGATGAAGGCTAGCGATGGCGCTAGGGTTGCGAGCGAGACAGCGATGGGAGTAGAAGAATTAATGACCGCGGGGGCGATGTATTTATAAGGAGGAGAGCTGCGTTGTGAATTTACTGCACTGCCCGTGGCGGTTCACATCTGCGCGACGCGTGGCATGCATGCGCAGTTTAAACAACTGTGCCACAACCCCACCACATAGCTGGTATGGCGGGCTGTCGTTCCGGTTTCTCTGGATTCCGGTAAAAAGGATAAGGATAATAAAACATTTTAAATGTTTGTCTCAAAATCTTCGACTGACAAGGACACAGTGAAGAAAATCGACACGTGTCAATAGAATGCATATGAAGATTTAGAGAGTTTTAGGACATATAAGCACAGATGGGGTAAGGGTCCGATCACATTCACTTAGTACAAAAAAAGCAACTTAAAGACATAGCTATAAGTGAATGTTGTTGAGGACAAAACATACATACATATATATATATATACATACACACACACACACACACACACACACACACACACATATATATATATATATATATATATATATATATATATATATATATATAGGCAATGATATCCAAATTGGATGTGAGGATAACTCATGAAGATAAATCCAATGTTCAAGACAAACTACTTATGAAGACAATGCAGTGTGAGTGACGCCAAACGAAAATCTTCAAGAAAGGTTGGTGGTGGCGTTACCCGCCACATAGGAAGTATTAGACCCAGGCACGGCGCACAATTATCGTGACGCTCTGAAGTCAAATTTCACATTAATGTCTTCACACTTAGAGTGTATATCTTCATGGATTGAAGACATACGTTACTTCGTGGGTTGCACACAAGTCATCAACGTGCATAACCGTTAGGATGTGTGTCATTCACCGGATATTTGAGGATTCTAAGATATTTAGCTCACACCGCAGCTTGCAAAATCTCTTCTAATCCAAAGGCTTTGTGAACATATCTGCCAATTGCTCTTCAGTGTTGACATGAATGGTACCAATGTCTTCCTTCAATACATGATCTCTGAGAAAATGATGACGGATCTGAATGTGCTTTGTCTTCAAGTGCTGAAATGGATTGTGGGCAATCTTGATGGCGCTTTCATTGTTGCAGTAGAGGGGCACCATCCTCTTGCTGATGCCATAGTCCTTGAGAGTTTGCTTCATCCAGAGAAGCTGAGCACAACAAGATCCAGCAGCAATATATTCAGCTTCAGCAGTAGAGAGTGACACACAGTTCTGCTTCTTTGAAGACCAACAGACAATTGATTGTCCAAGAAAATGGCATGTGCCTGATGTAGACTTGCGATCCACCTTGTCACCAGCATAATCAGCATTTGAGAATCCAACTAGATCAAACTCTAAGCCCTTCGGATACCATAATCCTAGCATTGGGGTGTGAGCCAAATATCAAAGTATTCGCTTCACCGTGAGGTGATGCGACTCCTTTGGTGCCGCTTGGAATCGGGCACACATGCAAACGCTAAGCATTATATCTGGCCTAGATGCACAAAAGTGCAATAAAGACCCAATTATGGAGCGGTATACCTTTTGATCAAACTCTTTACCATTATCGCCGGAGCCCAGTTGACCATTGGTAGGCATTGGTGTCTTGTAGCCCTTGCAATCTTGCATTCCGAACTTCTTCAGACAATCTTTGAGATATTTTTCTTGAGAAATGAAGATGCCATTACTTTGTTGACGGATTTGAAGACCAAGAAAGAATTTTAGCTCCTCCATCATGGACATCTGATATTGCTCTTGCATCATATGACTGTATTCATCACTGTATCTCTTGTCAGTGCAGCCGAAGATAATGTCATCACATAGAGTTGGCATACAAACAGTTCTCCATCATAAGTCTTCGTGAAGAGAGTGGGATCTAGAGAACCAGGTTTGAAGCCTTTGCTCTTCAGGAATTCTTTGAGTGTGTCATACCAAGCTCGAGGTGCTTGTTTGAGACCATATAGTGCCTTGTTGAGCTTGTAGACCATATCAGGATGCTTGGGATCTTAAAAACCAGGTGGTTGAGCAACATAGACTTCTTCTTCAATTTTGCCGTTGAGGAAAGCGCTCTTCACATCCATTTGGTACAGAAGGATGTCATTGTGATTTGCATAGGCTAGCAGTATGAGAATGGCTTCAAGTCTAGCCACAGGAGCAAAGGTTTCATCAAAGTCAATTCCCTCTACTTTTGTGTAACCTTGAGCAACGAGACGATCTTTGTTTCTGACTACTTGACCAAGTTCATCTTGCTTGTTGCGGTAGATCCATTTGGTGCCAATAATATTGTGCTTGTATGGATAAGGACGCTTGACTAGCTTCTAGACATTATTGAGCTAAAATTGTTGAAGCTCTTCTTGCATAGCTTGAATCCATTCAGGTTCCATGAAAGCTTCATCAACCTTTTTGGGTTCGGATATGGAGACGAATGCAAAGTGCCCACAGAAGTTTGCTAGTTGCGTAGCACTTGATCGAGTGACCGGAACAGGTGCATTGATGTTATCAATCATCTTCTCAATTTGAACTTGATTTGCAACACGAGGATGAACAGGGCAAAGACTTTGCTGTTGCTGATCATTATCTTCATCTTCAGTATTGTCTTTAGGCTCAGCATTGTCTTCACACTAAGTAGGAGCAGGAATGACAACTTCCTCTTCTACATGTTCCTCGGTGGGTATGATTTCTCCAGTACCCATTAGCTTGATAGATTCACTAGGAGAAGCTTCATCTAGCACATTTGGCAGGTGCTCTCTTCGCGAGCCATTAGTCTCATTGAACCACACATCTACTGTTTCAACCACTTTATAGTGAAAGAGGTTGAAGACCCTGTAGGTGTGCGAATCCTTTCCGTAACCAAGCATAAAACCTTCATGTGCTTTTGGTGCAAATTTCGAAGTGTGATGTGGATCCCTTATCCAACACTTAGCACCGAAGACTTTGAAACAACTTACATTTGGCTTCTTACCAGTGAGTAGTTCATAAGATGTCTTCTTGAAGAACTTGTGAAGATATACTTTGTTGATGATGTGGCATGCAATATCAATGGCTTCAGGCCAGAACTTTCGTGGAGTCTTGTATTCATCAAGCATCGTACGAGCCATCTCAATAAGAGTCCTGTTCTTGCGCTCCATGATGCCATTCTACTGAGGAGTGTATGGAGCGGATAGCTCATGCGTGATGCCAAGAGTATCAAGATAAGTGTCGAGGCCAGTATTCTTGAATTTAGTGCCATTTTCACTCCTGATGTGCTTGATCTTGATGCCATAGTTGGTCATGGCACGATTGGCAAATTGTCTGAAGACATCCTGCACTTCAGTCTTATAGAGAATTATGTGCACCCAAGTATATCTAGAGTAATCATAAAAAATTATGAAGTCATAAAGATGTGAGTGGTAGTAAGGGTAGAGTAATGAGTAGGGCCAAATAAGCCCATGTGTAGCAACTCGAAGGGACGAGAGGTCGTCATGATTATCTTTGAGGGATGTTTTGCCCTAGTCATCTTCCCAGCTTCGCAAACACCACATAGATGGTCTTTCTTGAACTTGACACCCTTGATGCCAATGATATGCTTCTTCTTCACGAGAGTGTGCAAGTTCCTCATGCCCGCATGTCCTAGCATCCGATGCCAAAGCCAACACTCTGAAGCTTTTGCTAGGAGACATACGACAAGTTGTGGTCCTGCGGAGAAATCTACCATATACAGATCACCTCTTCGATAACCTTCTTAGACTTGAGATTTGTCAGAAGCCATTAGTAGAAGACATCAATATTTTCCAAATATCACAATCATGTCAAGATCACAAAGCATTGAGACAGACATTAGGTTGTATCCAAGGGATTCAGCAAGCATCACTTTATCCATGTGTTGATCCTTTGAGATAGCAACCCTACCAAGACCCAATACCTTGCTTTTACCAGTGTCAGCCAATGTGATATGGCTTTTTGTCGATGGTCGAAGAGTAGAATCCATGAGAAGACTTTGATCACTAGTCATGTGGTTAGTGCATCCACTATCCACGATCCATTCAGTAGCTTTCGGAGTTATACCCTATAGAGCAGTTAGTATGATAGTCTTCACCAAGAGTGTTGTGAAGAACAAACATGTATCGAGAGAGACGTTCATCATAGGTAAGCATAGTTGCGGATATGGTAGCATGATCATCAAGAAAATCATGGGCGAAATAAATGGTAAGACCAATTTGACATTTTATCTTGCGCCCAACAAGATTTTTCAGGTCCCCAGCATTGTCTCAGAAGTCAATGGTTTTCGGCTGGAGACCCGACCCTGCAAGAGAAGTTAATTCTTCTTAACCACCCACATTTGAAGGGGTGGCTTTGAAGCAATGAGTCTAAGTGCAGCATCTGAGAATTTTGGCTTTGAAGCCCTAGCAAATAGTTTTGCAGGAAGTGAATGATGACCCACAAGTATAGGGGATCAATCGTAGTCCTTTCGATAAGTAAGAGTGTCGAACCCAACGAGGAGCAGAACGAAATGACAAGTGGTTTTCAGCAAGGTATTTTCGGCAAGCACTGAAATAGTCGGTAACAAATAGTTTGATAGCAAAATAATTTGTAACGAGCAAGTAACGGTAACGGTAAATAAAGTGCAGCAAGGTAGCCCAATCCTTTTGTGGCAAAGGACATGCCAAAACAGTCTCTTATGATAAGCAAAGCGTTCTTGAGGGTACACGGGAATTTCATCATGTCACTTTCATCATGTTGGTTTGATTTGTGTTCGCTACTTTGATAATTTGATATCTGGTTGGACCGGTGCTTAGGTGTTGTTCTTACTTGAACAAACCTCCTACTTATGATTAACCCCCTCGCAAGCATCTGCAACTACGAGAAAAGTATTAAGATAAAATCTAACCATAGCATTAAACTTTTGGATCCAAATCGGTCCCTTACGAAGTAGTGCATAAACTAGTGTTTAAGCTTCTGTCACTCTAGCAACCCATCATCTAATAACTACTCCACAATGCATTCCCTTAGCCCCAAATATGGTGAAGTGCCATGTAGTCGACGTTCACATTACACCACTAAGGGAATCACAACATACATATCATCAAAATATCGAATACATATGAAGTTCACATGATTACTTGCAACATGACTTCTCCGTGACCTCAAGAACAAAAGTAACTACTCACAAATAATAATCATGCTCAAGATCAGAGGGGTATTAAATAGCATAATGGATCTGAACATATAATCTTCCACCAAATAAACCATATAGTAATCAACTACAAGATGTAATCAACACTACTAGTCACCCACAAGTACCAATCTAAGGTTCCGGTACAAAGATTGAACACAAGAGATGAACTAGGGTTTGAGAGGAGATGGTGATGTTGAAGATGTTGATGGAGATGGCCCTCCAAAAGATGGGAGAGTTTTTGGTGATGACGATGGCGATGATTTCCCCCTTCGGGAGGGAAGTTCCCCCGGCGGAATCGCTCCGCCGGAGGGCAAAAGTGCTCCTGCCCAAGTTCCGGCTCGAGACGGCGGCGCTTCGTCCCGAAAGTCCCCTCCTGATTTTTTCTAGGTCAAAATGACCTATATACTAGAAGATGGGCACCGAAGGTGGGCCGAGGAGGGCACAACCCACCAGGGCGCGCCTGGGGGGCCTGGCGTGCCCAGGTGGGTTGTGCCCACCTGGTGGGCCTCCTCCGGTAGTTATTTACTCCAGTATTTTATATATTGCAAAATAATTCTCCGTAAATTTTCAGCTCATTTGGAGATTTGCAGAATAGGTAACTCTGACATAGCTTTTTCAGGTCCAGAATTCCGGCTGCCGGTATTCTCCCTCTTTGTGTAAACCTTGCATATTATGAGAGAAAAGGCATTAGAATTGCTCCCAAAAGCATTATTATGCATAAAAACATTATAAATAACAGTAGGAAAACATGATGCAAAGTGGACGTATCAACTCCCCCAAGCTTAGACCTCGCTTGTCCTCAAGCAAAAAACTGAAATCAAAAAACATGCCCACATGCTTAGAGAGAGAGAGGTGTCGTTAAAAACAAAATACGGACATAGAAGCATCATGCATATTATTATAACAGCAAGGAACTTTAACATAAAACTGTATCAAATAACTTTTATCATATAGCTTCTCATGAACATGTAACAATTCATCACAACATTGAAGTATAAAGCATAAACCTTATTGAAAACCAACAAACTATGTTCTCAGTCAACTTTGCAACTACAATTCATCATATTTTCAGGAAGGGTCACGTGTCGAAGCCTTTAGGCAAGTCGGTTGGTGCAATGATAGGCCCCTTATGTTTTGGAGTTTCTTGACATAAACAGTTTGGGACTTATGTGTTTGCTAGTGCACATAGAGTAACAGGTCCCTGGAGTAATCGAGGAGTTTGATGAAAAACGACGAAGATAATCTCCCTGCGCAGCAATGAAGGTTATCATCGAAGATAAAGCTAACAAGAGTGACCCCTAAAAATTGCTAAAGTCTAAGCAGTTGGTTCGGTGATTGTTCGAAGCAAATGATTGCGCTCGAGGAAGAATGAAGACGAAGTGAAGACGTAGCATTTATTTCGGTGTTCTTCTTCTTTCATTGAGTCATAGGACCAACGTACTATTAAGAGGGGTATAGCATTTCGAAGCTTTGATTCTGTGATGCTAAACCCAAACCTATGAAAGCTGTGAGAGAAATCTCTTCGTGCTCCGAGCGAATACTTGCCAGCAAGAGACTGTGATCTTCTTCGCTGCGTGAGATTTGCCTCGGACCGAGGAGTTAGCATTACTTGTTCCTCAAGTAATGTTACCGTTGCTCCAAAATCCGACTGTTGTGAACGTGTCGGTTGGCCATTGGCTGGAGCCCGTGTCCAAAATGGTTATTTCCCATCTGGGAAGGCTGCGGCTATAAATAGCCACCCCGCGCCGGCTTTGTCCGGTGGCTGGTCTGTTTGATTTGTGAGAAGATTGTTGAGCAACCCTCTCTCTGAGCGATTTGGGTTTAAAATCCACCGAGAGAAAAAAACCTAGAGCCGAAGAATTAGATAGTGGTTCAGCATCACTGGAATCTAAGTTTGGTATGCTCCGCCTATTACTCTTGAGAGCTGCAAACTCTCTAGACGGTTAGGTGTCAATTTCTTCAGAGACCAAGAGTGATTGTGGTTCTTGAAGAAGAAGTCTTTAAAGGTTTGGAGATCGCCTTCAAGTATCTACCACGAGTGATCAGCATCGGTTGACGAATCGATTGTCAAGGAGAATAGGGTGAAGAGAGTTTATCTTCCGTGTTAAGTCACAGCCCCTCCAACCAGACATAGTCGAACAAATACCTTGTCGCCATCGAGCATCTTCGGTCACCTCTGTTACTCAAGTTTACCTTCGATGCATTCTATTCATGTAATTTACTTTGATGCATGCTTTAGTTTCCCTTCGGTTATCTGTTGTAGTTCTTCTTAGTCTGTTTATAGTTTATTCCGCTATTGGGTTCTGAGAGATTTAAGTTTTACGAATAAAATTTAAAACTCCCATTCACCCCCCTCTGGTAGACATACTTCGTTCCTACAATTGGTATCAGAGCCTGGTACTCCTTGACTCTGCTCATTTTAGTCTAACGACTTTGGAGTTTAAGTATGTCTTCAGTGAACTACAAGTCGCATCTCAAGATTCCCATATTCGATGGGACGGATTATCCCTTTTGGAAGGAGAAGATGAAGATCCGTCTTTGAGCTATAGATGATTATATGTGGAACGTCATGCACATTGGGTTCACAGTTGTTATTCCTCAAGCTCCTACCGATGAAGAAAAGAAGCTCATTCAACTAGATGCTCAAGCCAAAGATGAAATTGGTGACCATCTCTCTCGAGCTCAATTCCTTCGGTATCGACAGTGTGAAACTGCAAAAGAACTGTGGGATGTCCTCGAAAAGATCAATGAAGGAGTGTCAACACAAAAGGAGGCTCGGATTGATACTCTTCGGGCGAAGTTCAATCGCTTCAAGCACATTGGAAATGAAAGTTGTCAGCAAACCTTCAATCGCCTCAGTGACATAGCAAATGAACTTCAAGGACTCGGTGCCAAAGATATCATTGACCATGAGGTTGTGAAGAAACTGCTTCGATCGCTTGACACCTCATTTGACACGCTTGTTCTGATGATTCGAGAGCGTCCTGATTTCAAAAGCCTCAACTCTGCTGATGTTATGGAAAGACTGAACACTCACGAGGAACAAGAAGAAGAGAAGAGAGATCTGTATGGCTCAACTCAACGCAAAAACCATGCTCTCAAAGCTGTGGTTGATTCCTCCTCTGATGGAAATGCCAAAGAAGATTCTGATGATCCAGAATGACTCAGCAAGGATCTCGCACTAATCATGAAGCGGTTCCAACATTTCCACAAGAAGAGCCAATTCCAGAAAAGAAGTTCAAGCAACTCTGGAGGTTCAAAATCCTCAAAACATGCCGGAGAATACACCTGTTTCAAATGCAAAAAGCCTGGACACTTCATTTCAGACTGCCCTCTCTGGGAAGCTGAAATCCGTGCTAGTGGGAGATATGATTCGAGCAACCATCGAAGCAAAGGCAAGAGCAAGAACTATGACTCCGATGATGAGAAGAAAACAAAGAAGTTCTTCAAGAAGAAGGACAGCTCCACCTCAAAATTATCGTCAAGATCTTCCTCACAGAATTCTTCCAAGTCCTCCTCCAACCGCTAGAATACTTCTCGCAAGGACAAAGCCTACATCGGCAAGGAAATGGATTCTGAGGAAGAAGAATCGTCAGGTTCCGAAGAAGAAGAAGAATCCGATGAAGATTCCGACTCTGGCATGGCTGGCATAGCATCTGCCTCCTCTGCTATGACAAACTTCTTCGGGAATCCTTCAAGTGACGACAAATCTCCTGCATTCTGCTTCATGGCCAAGGCCTCAAAAGAAAAGGTACCCTCCAAACATCACAAGATTCACTCCAGTGATCAACATTCTTTTGATGAGGATGACCATGCTAAGTTGATCAAAATTGCCAACATTCAACAAAACTCTCTTGAGAAAATTGAGAAAACCCTAAGGAAGTCTGAAGGGTTGTTGGTTGAGGAGATGGAAAAGAATCAGTCATTGATCGAAGAGTATGCTGCTCTAAAGTCACGAATGGATGAACTCACAACTTGTCATGATTTTCTCTCAGCAGACCATGAGAGATTGACCTATGATTTCCTGAAAAGGAAACAGGAACTTGAGGCACTGAGAGAGGCTCATGAAGACTTGTTGAGAGAAAATTCTCTTCTCACCCAACAACTCAAGGAGAAACCTGAAGTGTTTGAGCCACCATGTTTAAAATGTCTTGAAAGAAACAATGCTGAATCATCTGTAAGTGCTAACCCCTCAATCGAGAAAAATAGTTTTGTTTCTGATGAGAATGCTAGGTTGAAGGATCTTCTTCAGACGGGAATGTTCAAATCTCTCAAAGGGCACCAAACCATTTGCGATGTTCTGAAGAAATATATTCTTCACAAAAATCCCAGAAAGGAAGGCATTGGCTTCGAAAGGAAACTGAATGAAAATGGCACTTACTGGGAACCACATCAATATCCTCAGACTGTGTGGGTCCCTGCAATGAGCAAAACGCTCGACCCTGCATTACTTTCTGGATATAACTCTCCCATTCCTGAATATCCTGATGATGATTCCCTGGACAACTACAAGTTGTTCAAAGATCAACATGGTGAAACAATTGCTTGATATGTTGGACCAAACAACAGAAATGGCCCCCCAAAGAAAGCCATTTGGGTGCCTAAGAAAACTGTTGATGCTCTGCCTGTTTCTACTCGACTAACTATGCAGGCACAAAGAATTCGACAGAATGAATATATGCATACAGGATACAATCACTATGCTCATTCATCTGGAAAGAATTTCAATGCTTACTCTTTCAATTACTCTCGCTCATCATCGAGCAACAACTATGCTTATCAAAAGAAATCATATGTTGCTCGTTCATTTGTTTCGAAGCTGCCTACAAAGATGTGGGTGGTTAAGAAAGCCTAATTCTTCTGCAGGACTATGTCTCCGGGTGCACTGAATGGATTATGGACAGTGGATGCACTAGTCATATGACCGGAGACAAGTCGTTGTTTGTCGACCCCAATTTAATTGCTTCTCCTCTGAAGTATATCACTTTTGGCGACAACAACAAAGGGAAGGTAATTGGCTTAGGTAAAATTGCTATTTCCAAGGACAAATCTATTGATGATGTGCTACTTGTTCAATCCCTTGGATTCAATCTTATGTCAGTTGGCAAGTTATGTGATTTATGCATGCTAGTATTATTCTCTATATCCATATGCATTGTCTTCATGGCCTCTGACCATTCCTTCGTCTTTGAGGGAATTAGAAAGGGTGATCTTTATATTCTGGATTTCTCTAAGGGTCCCTCAGTCCAAACTTGTTTGCTTGCAAAAGCAACCGAAGGATGGCTGTGGCACCGTAGACTTGGTCATGCAGGCATGAGAAATTTGCAGACTCTGGTGAAGAAAAATCAGCTCCGTGGCATTCCTAATGTAAAATTCGACAAGAATCGTCTATGTGTTGCTTGTGAAGCTGGCAAATTGGCTAAGAAGCATCATTCATCAAAGACAGTCATGACCACAACAAGACCTCTGGAAATTCTTTATATGGATTTGTTTGGTCCTCAAAATTATGCAAGCTTTGGTGGCAGTCACTATGGTCTAGTTATTGTTGATGATTTCTCTCGATACACTTGGGTATTCTTTCTCGAAGACAAGACTTGTACTCAAGATATCTTCAAAAGCTTCGCTAAGAAGGCCCAGAATGAATATGATGTGCGAATTAAGCATGTCAGAAGTGACAACGGAACTGAGTTCAAAAATACTCATAAGCTGAATTTCTCGATGATCAAGGTATCACTCATGAGTTCTTTGTTGCATACACTCCTCAACAAAATGGAGTTGTCGAATGAAAGAACATAACTCTTATTCAAATGGCAAGAACTATGCTCAGTGAGTATAAAACTCCAATTCGCTTCTGGGCTGATGCTATTAACACTGCGTGTCATGTTATCAATCGTGTTTATCTTCACAAGTTCCTTAAGAAAACTTCATATGAGCTTATCACTGGCAAGAAACCAAATGTTTCTTATCTTCGTGTTTTTGGTGCACCTTGTTATATTCTTGATATGAATGATTCTTCCAAGTTTGCACCTAAGGCACATGAAGGATTTCTTCTTGGTTATGGCTCAAACTCGCATACTTATCGAGTCTATAACTCTCACCACATGAAAGTTATGGAAACAATAAATGTGCGGTTTGATGAATCTAACGGCTCTCAAAAGGAGCACCTGCCAAATGTGTTAGATGAACCACTAATTTCGGATGCTATTCGGCAAATGGCCATTGGGAGCGTCAAGCCTGTTGAGGGAAATGCACCTGAGTCATCTGATGATGATGCTCCTATGACTCGAAGCAGAACCCGTCAAGCCACTGCCGAAGCTAATCCTCCTCCGAATGGAAATGGGAATCAAAATCCAAATGCCAATCAAAATGGCAACCCTGAAGGGAATGATGACACAAATGCTGATGATAATGACCATCACGAAGAAAATGCTCATCCTCGTGTGGCAAATCGAGTTGATCCATCATTAATTCTCGATGAAATTGAGAATCCAGGTTATCGACCAACAACTCATTCGCGCACTCGTTTGGCTAACTACTATGGCAGTTTCTTCTTTGTTTCATTGGAAGAAGCTACCAAATATGAAGAAGCTATGAATGATCCCGATTGGATGAATGCCATGCAAGAGGAGTTGGTGCAATTCAAATTAAATGATGTATGGGAACTGGTTGACAAACCGAATCCCAAGAAGCACAATATCATCGGCACAAAATGGACTTTCACAATAAGCAAGATGAAAATGGCATTGTGGTGAGAAACAAAGCACGACTTTTTGCTCAAGGGTACACACAGGTAGAAGGTATTGATTTCGGTGAAACTTATGCTCCTGTTGCAGGCCTTGAGGCAATTCGCATTCTTCTTGCTTATGCAAATTACAATGATATCCTGCTATATCAAATGGATGTGAAAAGTGCTTTACTCAATGGTGAAATTGATGAGGAAGTGTATGTTAGACAGCCACCTGGCTTTGAACACCCTGAGTTTCCTAACAAAGTTTTCAAGTTGAAGAAAGCTTTATATGGGCTGAAGCAAGCCCCTCGAGCTTGGTATGACACCTTGAAGAAGTTTTTGCTTGACAAAGGGTTCAAACCAGGATCCACAAATCCCACACTTTTCACCCGTGTAGTTGACAATGATTTATTCGTTTGTCAAATCTATGTGGATGATATTATCTTCGGCTGTACTAACAATGCATGCAGCTTAGAATTCAGGAAAATGATGTCCGACAAATATCAAATGTCCATGATGGGTGAACTCAAATTCTTTCTCGAACTGCAAATACGTCAACAAGCAAATGGTATCTTCATTTCTGAGGCGAAATATTTGAAGGAGTGCCTAAAGAAGTTCAAAATGCAAGATTCCAAAATGAAGGGCTATAAAACTCCTATGCCCACGAATGGTAAGCTAGATGCAGATGTGTATGGTAAGGACTACGATCAGAAATCCTATCGTTCGATGATTGGATCTCTGCTTTATCTATGTGCATCTAGACCAGACATTATGTTGAGTGTTTGCATGTGTGCCCGCTATCAAGCTGCACTGAAAGAATTGCATCACCAAGCGGTCAAGCGCATTCTGAGATATTTGGCTCACATCCCCACCTTAGGTTTATGGTATCCTAAGGGAGCACAGTTTGATCTTGTTGGATATTCAGACTCAGATTGGGCTGGTGACTTGGTTGATAGGAAATCTACTTCGGGGACATGTCATTTCCTCGGTAGATCTTTGGTCTGTTGGTCTTCAAGGAAGCAGAATTGTGTATCTCTGTCTACGGCTGAGGCCGAATATATTGCTGCTGGATCTTGTTGCACTCAGTTATTGTGGATGAAGCAGACACTTAAGGATTATGGCATCAAGGTCAAGCATATACCTCTTTATTGTGATAATGAGAGTGCCATCAAAATTGCACACAATCCTATGCAGCATTCTCGCACAAAGCACATTGCCATCAGACATCACTTTATTCGCGATCGTGTGGCTCGAGAGGATATTGTTATCAATCGCGTCAAGACCGAAGACAATCTCGCTGATATTTTCACCAAGCCTCTCGACGAGAAAAGATTCTGTGCGTTATGGTGTGAGCTAAATATCCTAGACCTCGCAAACATGCAGTAAGCTGGACTTGGCACCCGTGCTAACACTTCCACATCTTTGAAAGGAATGGGTGCATAACATTCGAAGAGTCTGGAACTTTCGACAAAGTGAAAGTTTCTTTTTGAGAGTGAATACATTAACGAAGAACTAGACTAACCGGGTGCCATGATAATTGTGCGACACTCGGGGTCATACAGTTCTTATACGGTGGGTTACGCCACCACAATTTTCTTTGTTGAGTTTCTCTTCGATTCGATGGATTTGATTTCTGTCCGACTGCGTTTCTCTCATAGCTATTTGCTCGTGTGTTTGTGTTTTTGCCTGAGTGAATTGCAAAGGACCCTGTTTTTCCCTCTGATCTATCTCTTCCAGTCTATGTTGTTCCGTTGCAAATGCTCAATTTTATCTAGAATGAAACTTATCTGGTGTCCTTGACCACGATTTTGTTTTGGACTGAACTTTAATCTGTTTTGGCGAAAGCCGTCCAAAGTTTGGGCTTTCCCGCCCAAGTCAGGACCACGATCTTTGACGGTTGCCACGTGCAATACATCAACTGCCAGTCCATCCTATCCGTTGAATTGCAATTGTCTCCGTCTAGAGACCGTTCAATCAAAACCTCGGCGTGCGGTTATTTTCCTCACCTATATATAAACCGCTTTGCACCCTTCGTCCTCCTTCCGTCTTTCTCCTCGCTCTCTCTCTCTCTCCGCCGAAACCCTCGCCACACTACTCCACCTTGAGCTCGACGCCGATGACCCCTTCACTGCTTAGCTGCCAGAAAGAGGTCACCGGAGTCATTCCACGCCGCCGCGGGATATCTTCTTCCTCGCACCGCCGTAGCTGCTGCACGTCACCAAGCTAGGGTACGTGTAGTTCATGCTCAAACTTCCTTCCTTCTGATTCGAGTTCCTCCGCGGTAAATTTTACCGCTTATCTTAGATCTAGGCTATTACTTCTCTATAGCAGATGTGGTTTGTAGTTATTCCTCGCATCCGAATCCGTCAGATCTAGGGTTTGTGTTATGCTTCGTACGAATGAAATGCCTAGCTCGCTGACTAGTATTCTTCTTCAGATCTACTAGCTCGATCTATATGTTTCATTCTGTCGGGACATATCTCAAAATCTACATCTGATTCTTCCTCAAAATGATTTCGTTCGAGAAAACTTTTGCTGTGAGCATTTGTGACCCTGTCCCCATTTTCCCTCGTACCTATTGTCTTTCAGAGGTCAATGCAGTCTGTTGAAGATTCTGCTAAGATTCACAGTATGGCTGATGATGAAGAGGCTTTCATGGGAACAGCTGACGAGTCCAAAGCGCCAAAGGACCTAATGGTAGGCCCATCAACGAGCAAAAGAAAACGAGCCGAACAAAATGCAAATGAGCAAGAAGCAGATGCACCAAAGAAGAGGAGAGGTGGCAGGAAACCACTTAAAAACACTGTTGAGCTTGTCTCTCATGATGAGTATAACACCGTTCCAGGAGAAGATTCCAATCAGAGAAAAGGACGTGTGCAAAAGATTCGGTGTCACTGGGTAAGGAAATGGTTCAACTACAAGATGGGTCATCCTCGATATGCCAAGAACTTCGCCTTCCATCCGCCATGGGGTGACTGCCGCGAAATTGGGCTCATTCGGGCAGGTGAACCTCAGCAAAGACCTCCACCACCTCCTGATGCTCATGAATCTTCCATCAAGACTCTGGATTCTTATCCCGAAGAAAAGGCCAAGCGCCTCAAGAATGCTGAGAAGCGTGCCAAGAAGGCCGCAAAAGATCAGGCAAAGGAAGAGGAAAATCGTCGTCTTATCAAATCATACGCCGAGAAGAAGGCTGAAGGAAAAGATGAACGCCGAATGAAGAACAAACATGATCCAAAATCTGCTGCTCTGAAAAAAAAGAGCGCCCCGAGGAAAATGCCTGCAAAGCCTATTGAACCTGAAAGTGATTCATCTGATCAAGATGATCCTCCACTCACCCGAGAGGAAATTGAAGCAACTCTCTTCGAACAAGTGAATGTCACTACATCCACTGTTCTACCTGATCTTCGAGCAAGTGTAGTCCCTGTTGCACCTCTGAAGAAGAACCCACTGAAGAGGAAGACCCCAGCAACCACTATCACCATGGTTGACAAAGTGAACATAGAACCTCATGCTGATGCAATTAACTTGCAAGATTTAGTGGTTGAAGCCCCTGTTCGCACCGCTAAGCCAGGAGAAAAGCTTCCAAAATATAAGGTGAAGCAAATGAAAGGGCACGATTCTAAGCAAACGGTCCTCAGTTCTAATGCTGTGAAAGAAAAAGCTGCAAAATTTGCCTCGAAACTAACTCAACCTCTGGCTTCTATGCCTCCCACTGAAGCAAATGTGGCACATACCGCTCCCTCTGTTCAAGTTGCTGCACAGATTGAAAATGACTCTGCTGCACCACATTCTTTTGATCATCAGTTCATCATGGCGTAGCTAGATATATTTGTAGAAGATTTGTTTGATGGAGAAGTGGCATCTTTGCCAATTCCCTCTGAAGTTATTTCTCAAGCATCTGTTCTGATCCAAGATATGAGAAATGATTCTGTTGAGATCAATGACCTCATTGGTCAACTCAAGGAGCTTGACGACCGTATGAAAAGTACGAAGTCCAAGTTTGTCATCAAGCAGCTTGAAGACTCTTATGATGATATTAACAAGGAACTGAAAGTGCTCCGTCACAGAAGATTGGGATTTCATTCGGATTTGGATCAAATCGTTCGCAAAATTTGCCTTGATCACCAAGCAAATGTAACTGGTTACAATGATCTGGCCAAAGGGCACATTGATCCTTTGAAGAAGAAGAGGAAGAAGACTGCGAAGAAGAATGCTCCTCCTCCTCCTGATGCTAACACATAGAGAGAAAATTCTCCGGTACAAGCTAGTTCTTCGGTTCCTCAAGAACCAATTGTAAACGAGCCATCTTCACCAAGGCTGACTGAAGCAGTGCCTATGGTTTCTCCCGCTCATGAAGAAAGTCCATCTCAGCATCAAGTGTCCGAAGAAGGAGAAATTCCTCGGTCAGAACGACAAGATTCTCCTATCCTCGACGAGCCTAAAGATTCGGTTCCTCCCTCTGCTCGTCCAACAACTTCAGAAGCACCTCCTCAATAGCCCCAGATGTCTGATAAAGCTTTGGTGCCTGACTCTGCCCCTGCACAAGCGTCAAATCCCTCTCCCTTGAGGATTTCACTCATCACCACTCGAAGACCCTCAGATGTTGATCCCTCTGCAGCTAAGTCACCATTAGCTCATCATTCGGATTCCGTCATCTATGGTGATGAAGTACTTTCTGTTGAAGATGAACTCAAGGACCCCTATCCTCGTGAGAGACTGCCTTTGTTTTCCATCGGCGTCGGCATCAAAGGGCCTCTATTCAACAGAAATACTTACCCAGTTTTCTTTCGAGAAAGTCCATACAACAAGCCCAGAACGTCTGAATCTCCTCAGTTCTAGACTCAGGAACAGGCAATATACTACTCCCGTATACTTTATGACAGCCTGAAGATTTTCCCTCATGAGTTCCCAGATTTTTCTGCTATGAAGAACATTGGCTGTTTCAATCGAATTCTGCAAGACATCGAAGACTTTGGTCTCACGCATGTCCTAGGCTATCAGCATCCATGGAATAGGGAGGTTATTCTTCAGTTCTATGCAACGTTGTATATCTCGGGAAATGAGTCAGATAGCACAAAATGGATTATGGAGTGGATGACAGAAGGAAAGCAAATCAAATGCTCTGTTATGGATTTTGTATCTCACTTTCATTTCCCTCGGTTTGAACATGTCACAACTGAAATTCGGGTTCATAACATCGATGCAATCACTGATGAAGATTCCTGATGCACAATGGATGAAGATAAGATTCGTGACTACAGTGGTCCTCCTCTGCCTGAGCACTTGACATTCGACAATCAGACATTATATCACATTCTCACATACACTCTCTGCCCGCTGGCTGGAATGAATACTGGTAATGCTATCTCTAATGTTCTTCGGAACACCATCCACACCATCTCACAAGGGTATATCTTCGATGTCGAAGACATGTTTCTGCGCATTCTGATGGATTCAGCTCAGTGTCCAAAAACCATCAAGGTGTATGCGCCCTGGATTCAGAAGGTGATTGACTACGCAATGAAGACCGAATATCTTGCCAAAGTCAGCCATAAAAGCTTTATTCCCCCTGTTCATAATACGCTGAGCGTAATGGAAGATTTCTCTTCGGGAAAAGCTCCTGTAGCAAGTCCTGATTATCATACTACCTTCAATGGACCCAAGCTACCGAAACATGATCGTATGCCGAACACTCAACCTCCTTCACATCTTGAAGTGAGCATGCACACTCAACAGTTGCTCTTGAAGCATATGGCCGAAGATCGTCAAGAAAAAGAACATCTGGCTGCTGAACTTAATGCTATTCACAACCGAACAAAAGTTGTGCATATGATTACAGTAGAAAACAAGAAGCGCTTATGGAAATTGTTTCGGAAATTTTTCTCCAAGAAGGAACTCAACAAATCTCACCTCTAAGAACTCTATCAGTACATTGACCAAGGGTTTACTGCTGAAGATTATCAAAATCGCTCCACTCCACCTTTGCCAGCTCGTGAACCTACAACGAACTTACTTCGAATTCAGCTGCACAAATTACTCGATGAATCAGAAGCAACATTGCCTACTGAAAAACCTACTGAAGAAAATCCTCTGTCTCGCAAGTGTAATGAGGCTGATCCCAATGTGCCTTCCTCATCCAAGTCCCAAGTCAGTCTCGAAGGATCAGCTGCTGCTGCCGCTGAAGATAAAGATGTTCCAAACACTTCCGAATCAGAAACTTCGTCGGACAGCTCCTCAGGCGATGCCTTAGAGTAAATCAAATTCATAGTTCTCACTCATGTTTTTTCATCACCTTTTTTACACTAGTTGACAAAAAGGGGGAGAATAACATCAAGAGTTTGATAAATTTGCTATGTTGGATTTGGTGTTTTGTGTTTTCTCGCTCTATCTTTTGAGACAATTGCACCATGTCATGGGCGCTGATGTAAAACTCCTGTTATATGTTGTAATATTAATAACCCCGTCTGCTGCATTGTTCTCTCTCAAAGCTTATTGTTTTGCAGGTGAAATTATTAACAGAAGTTATGAATTATTGCACTTTATTCTCGATGGATTATCTATCATCAGTGCGAATCATTACCTCGTATGATTGGAAATCCTCCACACACTCGAATGAATTGCAAGGAATTTCATTATATATCAATTGACCCTGCATACATCAAGGGGGAGTATATATCATCATCGAGTCAAGTAACGCAAGTTCACTCTTGTTTGATTTACAATTTACTTGTCTATCTTCACTTTGATGATTATCTGTTTTGTCAACAACTGTCCAAAAAGGGGGAGATTGTTGGTGCAATGATAGGCCCCTTATGTTTTGGAGTTTGTTGATATAAATATTTGGGACTTATGTGTTTGCTAGTGCACACAGAGTAACAGGTCCCTGGAGTAATCGAGGAGTTTGATGAAAAACGACGAAGATAATCTCCCTGCGCAGCAGCGAAGGTTATCACCGAAGATAAAGCTAACAAGAGTGACCCCTAAAAATTGTTGAAGTCTAAGCAGTTGGTTCGGTGATTGTTGAAGCAAATGACTGCGCTCGAGGAAGAATGAAGACGAAGTGAAGACGTAGCATTTATTTCATTGTTCTTCTTCTTTCATTGAGTCAGAGGACCACCATACTATTAAGAGGGGTATAGTGTTTCGAAGCTTTGATTCTCTGATGCTAAACCCAAACATATGAAAGTTGTGAGAGAAATCTCTTCGTGCTCTGAGCGAATACTAGCCAGCAAGAGACTGTGATCTTCTTTGCTGCGAGAGATTTGCCTCGGACCGAGGAGTTAGCATTACTTGTTCCTCAAGTAATGTTATCGTTGCTCCAAAATCCGACCGTTGTGAACGTGTCGGTTAGCCATTGGCTGGACCTCGTGTCCAAAATGGTCATTTCCCATCTAGGAAGGTTGCGGCTATAAATAGCCACCCTGTGTCGGCTTTGTCCGGTGGCTGCTCCGTTTGATTTCTGAGAAGATTGTTGAGCAACCCCCTCTCTGAGCGATTTGAGTTTAAAATCCATCGAGGGAAAAAACCCTAGAGCCGAAGAATTAGATAGTGGTTCAGCATCACTGGAATCTAAGTTTAGTACGCACCGCCTATTACTCTTGAGAGCTGTAAACTCTCTAGACGGTTAGGTGTACATTTCTTCAGAGACCAAGAGTGATTGTGGTTCTCAAATAAGAAGTCTGTAAAGGTTTGGAGATCGCCTTCAAGTATCTACCATGAGTGATCGGCATCGGTTGACGAATCGATTGTCGAGGAGAATAGGGTGAAGAGAGTTTATCTTCCGTGTTAAGTCACATCCCCTCCAACCAGACGTAGTCCTTGTGCAGAAGGATGAACTGGTCGAATAAATACCTTGTCGCCATCGAGCATCTTCGGTCACCTCTGTTACTCAAGTTTACCTTCGATGCATTCTATTCATGTAATTTACTTCGATGCATGCTTTAGTTTCCCTTCGGTTATCTGTTGTAGTTCTTCTTAGTATGTTTATAGTTTATTCCATTGCTGGGTTCTGAGAGATTTAAGTTTTTCGAATAAAATTTAAAACTCCCATTCACCCCCCCCTCTGGTAGACATACTTCGTTCCTACAAAGTCCACATACTCAACCTTCATTTAATCTTCTATGATTGCTAACACTCACAGCGTACCCATGAACAAAAAGTTTCAACCAGACACATAGAAAGATAGGGGCTTATAGTTTCGCCTCCCAACGTATTCACCCCAAGGGTGATGCCAACAATAATAACTCATGCCCACTCATGTCCAACTAGATATATGTGCCTAGATCTTCCCTCACCACATGATGCTTGCAAAAGGAGAAAATAAAAAGGAATAGGGGATAATACTTTGACTCTTACATAAAAGTAAATGCATAAAAGTAAAAGATAGGCCCTTCGTAGAGGGAAGCAGAGGTTTTCATGCGCTTATTTTTTGTATGCCAAATCCTTAATGCAAAAGAACGACAAGTTATATTGCCCCTTATCATAGCAACCGTTATTATGCAGTCTGTTGCTTTATTACTTTGCCATCATAAGTTCGTACTACGCTCAATTTTCTCTTACAATAAACGATCCAACACTTTTAGAAGCAATTTTTATTGCCTTATTGCACCGATGACAACTTACTTGAAGGATCTTACTCAATCCATAGGTAGGTATGGTGGACTCTCAAAATAATATTTTGGGTTAAGGGTTTTTGGATGCACAAGTAGTATCTCTACTTAGTGCGGAATTTTTGGCTAGAAAAGATATTGAGCAAGCACCACATGTTGAAGGATCTATGACAATATAACTTCTATGTGAATATGAACAAACATAAATCATTACGTTGTCTTCCTTGTCCAACGTCAACAATTTTGACACAAAATATTTAATGGGGGCTCACAATCATAAAATATGTCCAAGATAGTGTATTTGCATGTGAATCTTCTCTTCCCTTATTAATCCTTTCATGAATTGCATCATTGACCAAAGCTATGTTTGTCAATCTCCAATAAATTTTACCACTTATACTTTTCCTTATGTGATGTCATTACTTACCATAAGATTAGCATACGATCTTTTTCATTTATTTTCCTTTCTTTTTATTGGAACAAAGGAGTAAAGAAACAAAACTCAAACTACTCTTTATTATATATCTCGTACACAATTACAAAAATAGATCACTAAGCAAGCACTCGAAAAGAAAAGATCGAACTAAACTTTTATTCAACTAAATCATAAGATAACTAAAGATCAAACTAAAATAGATGAAAGCAAAGATAGTGGTGGTGATACGATACCGGGGCACCTCCCCCAAGCTTGGCACAAGCCAAGGGGAGTGCCCATACCATGAACTCAAGTTTCTTTTGTTGGAGAAGATGGTGGTGGTGGTGGTGATGAGGTAGTAGCGGGTTATCCTTCGGCTTCCAGGGGAGTGGCTCACCATCATATGAAGAAGCGCAAGTCTCACGAGTCCTGCAACTGGCAGCTAAACTCATACCTTTAAATCTCACCTCATATTCAAAGACTTGATTTTGGAGATCATAGATTTGGCTTTGCAGAAAATTGATTTGCTCGTTGAAAGTGAAGACGATGTCCTTCATGGATTTGCCATCCACCTTGAGATCACGGGTGTAATTCGCGATCATAAGGTGATTGGCATTGAGTCCATGTTCCACCATCCCCTTGCACTTGAAGACCTCTTGCTCCATAGCTTCGAGCCTAGCCTCCACGGTTCCCGTCCCCTTGGGACCCTGGACGTCCCGGATGTGGAGCACCCCCTCACACATCTCAATGGCTTGAGGGTGCTGCATCACCTCCCGCAAATGCGGGTTGATGACATTCTCGAAGAACTTGTCCTTGGAGGAGCTTGAAGCGGCCATGGCGATCTAGATCTGTCAGAAAACAACAAGAAAGAAGAATAGAAGATTTCTCCGTGATACGGTGGTCAATACGTTTGGGGGTATATAAAGATTTTTTATCTTGGGAAACAAGCAAACGGGAGGAAAACGGAGTCGGGAAGGTCTCGAGGTGGGCACAACCCACCTGGGCGCGCCAGGGGGACCATGCGCACCCTAGTGTCTTGTGCCCTCCTCGGTTGCCTTCCTTGTTGTTTCTTATTTTCCTAATTTTTGTAATATTCCAAAACTGACAGAAAATATTTTTGCAGATTTTTCGGAGTCCGTTTACTTACCGTATCATGTACCTCCTCTTTTTTAGTATTCTGGAGTGTTCTGGAAGGTCTCTTTTATGTGTTCCTCCAGTGTCATAGTTTGAATAATATTGCTTTCAACATTAATAGGCGTACCTGAGATCTAGTGTTTAATTCTTTGCCCATTGACCACCTTCGGGTTAGTACCTTCGGCATTATTGATTTTGATGGCTCCAGAGAGATAAACCTCCTCGCTAATATATGGTCCTTCCCATTTAGAGAGAAGTTTTCCTGCAAAGAATCTAAAACGAGAGTTGTACAAAAGAACATATTCTCCAACTTTGAATTCCACTTTTGGATTCTTTTGTCATGCCATCTTTTAAATTTTCTTTAAATAACTTGGCATTTTCATAAGCTTGGGTTCTCCATTCATCTAATGAGCTAATATCAAATAACCTCTTTTCACCAGCAAGTTTGAAATCATAGTTGAGTTCTTTAATTGCCCAATATGCTTTATGTTCTAACTCAAGAGGCAAATTACAAGCCTTTCCATAAACCATTTTATAAGGAGACATACCCATAGGATTTTTATATGTTGTTCTGCAGGCCCAAAGTGCATCATCCAATTTCTTAGACCAATTCTTTCGGGACCTATTAACAGTTTTCTGTAGTATTAGTTTTATTTCTCTATTGTTAAGTTCAACTTGACCACTAGATTGAGGATGATAGGGTGATGCAATTCTATGGTTAACATCATATTTAGCAAGCATTTTACGGAAAGCACCATGAATGAAGTGTGAACCACCATCAGTCATTAAATATCTAGGGACTCCAAACCTCGGGAAAATAACTTCTTTAAGCATTTTAATGGAAGTGGTATGATCAACACTACTAGTTGGAATAGCTTCTACCCACTTATTAACATAATCAACAGCAACCAAAATATGTGTATACCCATTAGAGGAAGGAAAAGGTCCCATATAATCGAAACCCCAAACATCAAATGGTTCAACAGCAAGTGAATAGTTCATAGGCATTTCTTGACGCTTACCGAGATTACCAATTCTTTGACATTCATCACAAGATAAAACAAACTTACGGGCATCCTTGAAGAGAGTGGCCAATACAAACCAGATTGCAATACCTTATGAGCAGTTCTATCTCCCGCATGATGCCCTCCATAAGCTTCGGAGTGACATTCCCGTAGGATTTGTTCCTGTTCATGCTCAGGTACATAATGTCTAATAATACCATCTATGTCTTCTTTATAAAGATGTGGGTCATCCCAAAAGTAATGTCTTAAATCATAGAAGAATTTTTTTCTTCTGTTGGTAAGTGAAACTAGGTGGTATGTATTTAGCAACAATATAATTAGCATAGTCAGCATACCAAGGAGTATTATGAGAAACATTTATTGCAGCTAGTTTTTCATCAGGAAAGCTATCATCAATAGGTAGTGGGTCATCAAGGATATTCTCTAACCTAGATAAGTTATCAGCTATGGGGTTCTCAGTTCCTTTTCAATCAGTAATATGTAAATCAAATTCTTGTAGCAAGAGAACCCACCTAATGAGTCTAGGTTTAGCATCTTTCTTTTCCATGAGATATTTAATAGCAGCATGATCGGTGTGAACAATAACTTTAGAATCAACAATGTAAGATCTGAATTTATCACAAGCAAACACAACTACTACAAATTCTTTTTCAGTAGTAGCATAATTTCTTTGGGCACCGTCTAGAGTTTTTCTAGCATAATGAATAACATTTAATTTCTTATCAACTCTTTGTCCTAGAACAGCACCAACAACATAATCACTCGCATCACACATAATTTCAAAAGGCAAGTTCCAATCAGGTGGTTGAACAATAGGTGTAGAAGTTAAGGCTTTCTTAAGTGTTTCAAAGGCTTCTACACAATCATCATCAAAAACAGATGGAACATCCTTTTGTAAAAGATTTGTAAGTGGCCTAGAAATTTTAGAGAAGTCTTTAATAAACCTCCTATAGAAACCAGCATGACCAAGGAAACTACGAATACCTTTAATATCTTTAGGACATGGCATTTTCTCAATTGCATTAACTTTAGCTTGGTCCACCTCAATACCTCGTTCAGAAATTTTATGCCCCAAGACAATACCTTCATTAACCATGAAGTGGCACTTCTCCCAATTCAAAACAAGATTAGATTGTCCACATCTCTGCAAAACTCGATCGAGGTTGCTTAAGCAATCATCGAAAGAAGTTCCATAAACAGAAAAATCATCCATGAAAACCTCAACAATCTTTTCACAAAAATCAGAGAATATAGATGTCATACATCTTTGAAAGGTAGCAGGTGCATTGCAAAAACCAAAAGGCATATGTCTATAAGCATAAGTTCCAAAAGGGCAAGTAAAAGTGGTTTTCTCTTGATCAGGTTGTGAAATAGGTATTTGAAAAAAACCAGAATATCCATCAAGAAAACAAAAGTGTGTGTGCTTAGATAATCTCTCCAACATTTGATCAATAAAAGGCAATGGGTAATGATCTTTTCTAGTTGCTTTATTTAATTTTCTAAAATCAATTACCATTCTATAGCTAGTAACAATTCTTTGTGGAATGAGTTCATTTTTATCATTAGGAACAACAGTAATACCTCCCTTCTTAGGGACACAATGAACGGGACTTACCCATCTACTATCAGCTATGGGATAGATTATACCTGCTTCTAGAAGCTTTAATATTTCCGTTCTTACCACTTCTTTCATCTTAGGATTCAAACGTCACTGATGATCAACAATGGCTTTAGCATCAGGTTCCATATTAATCTTGTGCTGACAGAGAGTGGGACTAATGCCCTTAAGATCATCAAGAGTATATCCAATAGCAACACGGTGCTTCTTCAGAATTTTTAATAGTCTTTCTTCTTCATGTTCTGAAAGGTTAGCACTAATAATAACAAGATATATCTTTTTCTCATCAAGATAAGCATATTTCAAAGTGTCAGGCAATTGTTTTAATTCAAACATGGGATCACCTTTAGGTGGAGGAGGACCTCCTAGAGTTTCAATAGGCAAATTGTGTTTGAGTAGGGGTCGTTCTTCAAAGAAAATTTTATCTATCTCATTTCATGGTCTAGCAAATATTGTTCTAGTGGATCAGTAGGAGGCACGGCAATAGAAGCAAGACCAATTATTTCATCCTCACTAGATAATTCTTTCTTATGAGGTTGTCTATTAAAATTGGAAAAATTAAATTCATGAGACTCATCACCAAAGCTAACACTGATAGTTTGTGTATGACAATCTATAGTAGCATTGACAGTGTTCAAGAAAGGTCTACCAAAGATAATGGGACAGAAGTCATCTTGTGGGGAACCGAGAACTAGAAAATAAGTAGGGTATTTTATTTTCCCACACAAGACTTCAACATCTCTAACAATCCCAGGTGGTGTGATGGTGTCTCTATTAGCAAGTTTAATAGTAACATGTATGTCTTCTATTTCAGCGAGTGCTATGTCATTCATAATTTCTTGGTATAAGGTAAAAGGACTAGCACTCATGCTAGCACCTAAGTCACATAAACGATGATAACAGTGATCCCCTATTTTAACTGAGACAACAGGCATGCCAACAACAGGTCTATGTTTATCTTTTTCATCGGGTTTGGCAATTCTAGCAGCTTCATCACAGAAGTAAATATCATGCCCGTCAATATTTTCTACTAGGGGATCTTTAACCATAGCAATACTAGGTTCTACCTTAATTTGTTTAGCAGGTTTAGGTGCTCTAATATTACTTTTGCGAACCACAGTTGAAACCTTAGCATGTTCCTTTATCCTAACAGGAAAATGTGGGTTTTCAATAAAAGCAGTAGGCACAACTAGATCAACATTGTAAATAATAGTTTCATCTTTAACTATGTCGGGTTCTTTAATTTCTTCTTTGATAGGGGGATGATATTTAAACCACTTCTCTTTGGGGAGATCAACATGAGTGGCAAATGATTCACAAAAAGAGGCTACTATCTCAGAGTCAAGTCCATATTTAGTGCTAAACTTGTGAAAAGCATCGGTATTCATAAAAGATTTAACACAATCAAATTCAAGCTTAATACCTGACTCTTTACCTTCGTCGAGTTCCCAATCTTCAGAGTTGCGTTTAATTCTTTCTAAAAGATCCCACATGAATTCAATAGTCTTCTTCATAAAAGAACCAGCACAAGAAGTATCGACCATGGATTGATCATCATGAGAAAGCCGAGCATAAAAATTCTGAATGATAATTTCTCTAGAGAGCTCATGATTGGGGCATGAATATAACATTGACTTCAGCCTCTGTTGATGCAACAAACATTCATGTTTGATTGCTCGGACTTATACACAGGCGTGCTGGCATCGCATGTCCTGCACCAAGCTACAAAGCAAGACCAAGCCAGAGGAACCGCTCTTCGTGAGATCAAGGAGCAGATCAAGAAAACCAAGACAGCAGAGCATCACCTTGGGGAGGCCTCCCTTGCCGGGCAGGAGAGCCTAGCCGCGTCGAGGCCACCCCTGGGACAAGTCCAAGATTTCCCCAGCAAGCTTGTCGGGTCCGCCAAGGGTGAGGACTCCCGCCAAGGCACCACCGCTCCACCGCACCACAATGCAAATCACCTATCAATGCGGTGTCGAGCCTCCATGTGATTAAGTGGCTACCACCAAGCTTGTGGCAGCCCATTAGAAGACATATTATCCTCATGTGACACCCGTCCAGAGGTGTGTCGGACAGATAAGTAGAATATTGTTAAGCGGCACGGAGGCTTGCCGGGCTTCACCCTCAACACGACACCTAGTAGTGCATTTAATGCACTTTTCCTAACTGCCAGAGTTAGGTATGATAGCACTATTAGCTATCTAATCACTAGATAAAGACTGTTTTGCCACTGTGGTCACCCCTTAAGCTATAAAAGGAGGTCCAAGGCTAACTAGCAAAGGATTCGGACCCTTGCACACTTGTACGCGCGTTGCACCTCTCCCCGAGGCCACCTTGCCGGGCTTGAGCGCTGCGTGTTCATCGTGTTCCTCCATCCAATACATCAAAGAAGGAGTAGGGTTTTACGCTTCCCAGTGGCCCAAACCTGGGTAAAAACCACTAGTGTCACCACCGTCGTGTTGTTTCATGGCCTCCACTCTTTGTGCAACGTGATCTTCCCCCTTGCTGAACCACGAGGGGCCGATGGCCCCATAGGTGATCGTGTCCACCCACAACATCTTTGGCGCGCCAGGTAGGGGAAGGCGCTTGCGCGAACCTGAGGTTGTGAACAGCGTGTCCATCATCATCACCATCTTCATCCATGGCGCCCAAGAAGAAACCCGGTGCTACCGCGCACCCTTCCACTTTGAAGACCCCCTGGCATGCGGCCGCGGACACCGTAGGCGCCACGGCGGCGTTGGGTGAGGCGGGTACCACGGGAGACGCGACCGGCACAGGCGGCGCCATCATTGTATCCCCTGTGGACGAACCGGGGGCGGGAGGCACCGAGGGAGCACAGCAGCAACAACATCCCAACGGGCATGACCCAAAAGCTGCGGGCGGAGGGAAAGTTCAGTCTCCACCACCCCGCCATACTAGCGGGCGCAGCCACAACAACGACGCCCGCTCTGGTGTGAGTCATGACCCTCTAGCCATGCCTGCTATAGGTGCGGCCACTGGGCACGCACCTTGCCCGAAGCAAGGCGGACAAGGCAGAGCGCTGAACGGGGTTGTCGATCCCCGAGCGCGGCCCACTCAACACCAGACTACCTTGGCGACCGGTTCGCGATGACAGGAATACGGCGACGCCCCTGCTGGTACCACCAGGAGTCGAGCAATGTCGTAGTCTGCCTCGTCAGCTGCGCCGAACACAGCTACGGAAGCCATGGCGCGAGCCCAACTCCTACTAAGATTCCCGCCGGTGGCTGATCAAATGGATGAATGGAGGGCCACCATCTAGAGTTTGATTGGTTTCGCTGAAGCTGTAAAATCACAGCAGGCAGAGCCCTCGCGGCACCCGCGAACAGCAACAGCAGCCCGGGCTGATGGCCGCGTCGAGGAGGCCACACCAACGGTGCAGTCTCCTCTGAGACAGCAGACCCAGAGGCGACAACAGCAAGAACAGCATGTCCGCGAGCCCGATGAAGCATCGATGGCCTCTTCTGATCCACGAGCCCACCGGGATCAGTGGCAGGTCCTGGAGGATCGGCGGAGGGAAGATGGGCACGTCACCATAGAGCGACACCGGGAGACCCGCCGTCAATCTGACAGGCGAAATGGCCCAGACGTTGATGAACCCGCGCGCAGTGATGGCGAGTACTTGCCTTACGGGGTTGGGTGCCCCGCCTTCACTCGTGAGCTACGGCAAGTCTGCTGGTCGTCTGCCCATGTTTTCAAACCCGAGTTACCAGAAAAATACGATGGAAAGTTAAACCCGGCAGAGTTCTTGAGCATTTACACAATAGCCATTCAAGCCGCCAGGGGCAAGGATGAGAAGGTGTTCGCCAACTACTTCCCTTTGGCACTTATGCCAAACTTGAGGTCGTGGCTGATGCACCTGCCAGAGAATTCCATTTCGTCATGGGCTGACTTGTGCAATGAATTTGTTGGCGCCTTCACGGGTGGCCACCAAGAGCCTGGGCGGCCTAGCGACCTGCAAGTCCTTCCACAGAAGGAAGGGGAGAGCTTGCAGAAGTACATGCAAAGGTTCAGTCGAGTGCACCATAACATTCCATAGATACATCCAGCAGCTGTGATTGCCGCGTTCCATTCGAACGTGCGCAACAGAAGGATACGGTCCAAGATGAACGTCCGGCTGCCCAAGACCGTCAATGAGTTGTACACATTGGAGGATAAATGTGCTCGGGCAGAGGAAGGGAGGCAACTCCCCGGAGGAGAGGATGGCGTCGAGGTCGATTCAGAGGATGATGACGAGACCTCTAACCCGAAGAGGAGGAGCCGTAGACGCAATAAGAAGCGCAAAGATAAGTCAGTATTGGCCGTTGAGAGCCCCGGTGATCCCAGCACCGGCAAGAAGGCCAAAACCGAGGCCCCTGGCAAGGAAGCTGCCGCGTGCATTGATTGCCGGGAGGCTGCGGCGGCAGAGAAAGCTGGGAAGTCCGATGGGTCATACTGCAAGTTCCACCGCACTAAGGGTCACGATCTCCAAGAATGCCACCAAGTTGAGCAGCTTGTCAAGAAGCAGAAGGCAGAATATGAGAAGCGAGACATGGAAAAAGACCAAGAGGGTGCTTTAGGAAAAGGCCGTGGCAGTAGAGGGGGCCGCCGCGGCAAGGCCCCGTAACAAAAGGAGAAACCTGCTAGAGGCCATGAGAAGAAAGAAGGAGATGGTGAGAGTGAAGGGGATGAAGAAGAAACCAGCGAGCAAGAATTCCAAAAAGCAACTGAAGCCATGTGTATTGACGGAGGTGCATCTTTGCACTCCTCTCACCACCAGCTTAAGTAGTGGGCACGAGTGGTCAATGCCGTGGAGCCAGCTGTAGATTCCCGGAAGCCGCTCAAGTGGTCCCGCACGCCTATCATCTTTGATGAGGAGGATCACCCCAACCGCACTACCGCGGTGGGGTGTTTGCCGTTGTTGGCCTCCCCAACAATCCGTAACCTCAAAGTCACAAAGATGCTAGTTGTTGGCGGGGCTGGGTTGAATCTGATCTCCCCCAAAGTGGTCAGCAAGCTACAGATCCCTGATGAAGAACTCAAGGTTACTGGCACGTTCCAAGGAATCAACCCCGGCAGGAGCCGTCCTAAGGGAAAGATTACACTGCCGGTAACATTTGGTGGGGAGCTGAACTACCGGACCGAGAGGGTTGTGTTTGATGTTGTTGAACTTCCCTTGTCGTACAATGGAATCCTTGGTCGCCTAGCTCTGGCGAAATTCATGGCAGCAGCCCACTATGCTTACAACACCTTGAAGATGCCAGGGCCGTTGGGCGTCATTTCTATTCCATCAGACAAGAGAGATGCAATTATATGTGTGGATCAGATGTATCGAGACGCGGTAGCAGCTGAGGCTGCAGAAGCCACGGCTCCCACCAAGGAGGCAAAGAAGGGAAAGAAAGCTAGCAGAGATGCCGGTAAAGACTCCGGGAAGCGCGCATCTTCGGAGTGCACCGCACCTGTTGAGGATCTGCCGAAGAGTTCCACTAGTAAGAAGCCCAAAGCTACTCCACCTGCTGCGAAAAATGTCTCAGCAAGGCAGGATGGCGCTGACGGTATGTTCACCATCAGTGCCACCCTTAATGACAAATAGGAAAGCGCACTCATTGCCTTCCTGCGGGCGAATGTCGATGTGTTTGCTTGGCAACCATCTGACATCACCAGTGCTCCCAGGGAGGTAATCGAGCACCACCTTGATGTCTGCCCTCACACTCGGCCCATCAAGCAGAAGGATAGGAAGCAAGCTTTAGAGCGGCAGTAGTTCATTGCCGAGGAAATCAAGAAACTTGAAGCAGCTGGTTTGGTCAGAGGAGTGATGCATTCAACATGGTTAGCAAACCAAGTGGTAGTGTGCAAGGCAAATGGGAAATGGAGGCTCTACATTGACTTCACAGACTTGAACAAGGCGTGCCCAAAGGACCCTTTCCCCCTGCCGCGCATTGATCAGATCATAGAATCCACTTCCGGGTGTGATCTGCTTTCCTTTTTGGATGCGTACTCCGGGTACCATCAGATATTCATGTCCAAGGAAGATGAAGAGAAGACCGCGTTCATAACTCCATGTGGCACGTACTGCTTTGTACGCATGCCTTTCGGGTTAAAGAGCGCAGGATCCACTTTTACAAGAGCAGTACATATTGGTTCCGACCCACAGCTGCACAGAAACGTAGAAGCTTACATGGATGATATAGTGGTCAAAACCAAGGACAAATCAACACTCATTCAAGACTTGGAAGAGACCTTTGCAAACTTGCGCAAGATCAATTTGAAGTTAAACCCTGAGAAGTGTATGTTTGGTGTTCCCTCCGGCAAGCTACTTGGTTTCTTTGTGTCTCACCGAGGGATAGAGGCCAACCCCAACAAGATCAGAGCGATCGAGCAGATACGAGCACCCAAGACTGACAAGGATGTGAGGCGCTTAACTGGATGTGTTGCCGCGCTGAGCAGGTTCATTTCCAAGTCTGCCGAACATGCATTGCCTTTCTTCAAAATTTTGAAGAAGGTAGGTCTGATGAAGTGGACCCCGAAGGCAGAAGCAGCACTGCAAGACCTAAAAGCCTACCTTTCCTCTGCTCCCACCTTAGTCGCTCCTAAACCACAAGAGCTGTTGCTGCTGACTTAGCAGCGATGAACCAAGTGATTAGTGCAGCGCTGGTGGCGCAGCGGGAAGTGGATGAAGAAGCAGCTGCTGCAACTGTCCCTTTCGGAGACGAAACTTAACCAGTCATGGCAGAAATGGGCACAGATCTAAGGAAAGCAAAGCAAGTTAGTGAAGGCAATCCCAAGACCGCGGCAAAGAAGAAAGTGGTGCAATGGCCAGTGTACTTTGTCAGCTCCCTGTTACAGGGGGTTAGGTCAAGGTACTCTGGAGTGCAAAAACTGATCTTCGGCCTCATCATGGCCTCGAGGAAACTGTGCCACTACTTCCAAGCCCACGAGATCACAGTTGTCACTTGTTTCCCACTTCAACACATACTGAGGAACCCCGAAGCTACTGGTAGGATAGTTGAATGGGCACTAGAGCTGTCAAGCTTTGGCCTGAATTACGAAAGTACTTCGACCATTCAGAGCAGAGCGTTAGCGGAGTTCACTGCGGAATGGACGCCCACTCCAGATGAAGAAATACCAGAGACAGTTATCCCCGACAAAGAGGCGCCTCAGGAGTGGACCATGTACTTTGATGGTGCTTTCTCATTGCAGGGCGCTAGAGCTGGCGTGCTTCTTGTTGCGCCCACCAGAGAGCATCTCAAGTACCCCGGGAGAAGGCCACCAACAACACTGCTGAGTATGAGGCGCTCCTTGCAGGGCTGAGAATCGCAGTGGAGTTGGGAATCAAGAAACTGATCATCCGTGGAGACTCGCAGCTTGTGGTGAGACAAGTTAATAAGGATTACCAGAGTCCGTTGATGGAGGCATATGCAGAGGAAGTGAGAAAGTTGGAGGAGCACTTTGATGGATTACAAACAGAGCACATGCCACGTGCGGAAAACATCATTACTAATCATTTATCAAAGTGCGCTGCGCAAAAGCTCCTTGTGGAACCAGGAACTTTTGTCCTCCACCTAACCCAACCATCAGTGTCCCCTTCAATGATGGCCAGAAAAAGGAGGAAGTTGGACCCTGGCAAGTATCTCCCAGCAGGGCTTCCCGAAGCCGCTGGTAGAGAGGCTGCCGGGAACAACTCTGCTTCAGTTGGTGAGCAACACCCTCCCGCGGAATCACAAGTTCTTGCGGTCGAGGTGAGCACTCCCACGAATGAGGAGGTGCCATTAGTCCTTGTTGTTGAGCCTCAGGCTCCAACTTGGGCGCAGCACATTGTCCATTTCCTTCAAACAGGAGAACTTCCCGAAGAGCAAGAAGAAGTTGAAAGAGTAGCCTGAAGGTCAAATATGTACCAGTTTATCGATGATACACTGTATAGGAAAAGGCCGAATGGTGTGAAATTGAAATGCATTTGCCGGGAAGATGGGCAGAAGCTGCTAACAGAAATACATGGGGGTATGTGTGGCTCTCATATTGGATCAAGAGCCCTGGTTGGAAAAGCCTTCCGGCAGGGTTTCTAGACGATCCCTTTATCCAGGCCATTTTTGGTCTGGGGGCTCGACATCCTGGGCCCCTTCCCCCGTGCTACCGGGGGCTTTGAATTCTTGTACATTGCAATCGACAAGTTTACGAAGTGGCCGGAAGTGGAGCTAGTGAGGAAGGTGACCGCGCAGTCAGCTATCAAGTTCTTGAAAGGATTGGTGTGCCATTTTGGAGTACCGCCAGAGTGATCACCCATAAGGGCACCCAATTCATGAGCCGCGCCTTCATGCACTACATACAAAACCTTGGGAGCAAGGTCTCTTTTGCCTCTGTTGTTCATCCCCGGAGCAATGGACAAGCTGAAAGGATGAAACGCTGAAGTGCTGCGTGGGATCAAGACAAGAACTTTTGACAAGTTGCAGAAGTGCGGCAGACGTTGGATCAATGAGCTGCCAGTGGTTCTTTGGTCCCTCCGTACGACACCGAATCGAGCCACCAGCCAAACTCCCTTCTCCCTAGTCTATGGGGCAGAAGCAGTGCTCCCCACGGAACTCATATACGGGTCACCTCGAGTACTTGCCTACTATGAAGTAGAGCAAGAGCAGCTTCCGTATGACGGTGCCATGCTCCTCGAGGAAGATCGTCTCCGGGCCGCTGTGCATGCTGCACGCTACCAGCAAGCCTTGCGCTCCTATCATAGCCGCAGGATTCATGCCCCGAGCCTTGAGGAAGGCGACCTTGTCCTTAGGGGTGTTCAATCCGCCAAGGGTTCCAACAAGACGACGCCGAAGTGGGAAGGCCCTTACCGGGTAGTACGAGTCACCAGACCTGGCACAGTCCGTCTGGGGACCGAAGATGGCATTAAGGTGCAAAACTCATGGAATATTGAGCATCTTCGCAAGTTCTACCCAAAAGGCGCGGCTGCCGGGCTCAACCCCGGCAACCACCTTTTGTACAAGCCTTGCCGATGTGCATGTGACCCTTTGTACAAAGCTAGGCGCAGACCCTGAGCAAAGTTAATAAAACGAAGCGCTGGCGCCTAAAACTTGCATGCATGTTTATTTTAGCATGATTCTGCCATGGTCATTTAGAGAGGGTCATATGCTGCTGTTTTCCCCCTGCGCTAACCATAGGGCCCCTGCCGTGGATAAAATCCCAAGGAGGAGAAAAGAGAACAAGCTTGCATATCGTCCCCCGGCAACCCAAAGCAGATAAGTTCCCTTTAAGACAACCATAGTGTACCTCTGTGAGGAAAACTTGTGCGTAGAAAAACCTTGTTACCCTCAAACATTTGTCCTCCCATCTTTTGATTCGAAGATTACTTCAGTCAAACTAGTTGCAGTAGCATTTGAGAAAAAGGGTTGACAAGGGGCCAGTTCTCTTCCACGCTCCTAAACCCGCCAGGCCGAGCCTCGCGGCAGCAATGGAAAGGACCGGCAAAATGTCTTGCCGGAAAGCCTTGTTTACTTGGAGGTATAGAGGATTCATTCCTCTGCATGGATATGATACATGCACAAGTGCCCGGCAAGCATTTTTTTTCATTAATACGCGGATAAACAAGTACAAAACCTTACAGGGTACAGATATGGCTGAAAAGATTACATAATTTAAGATAAAGTTTGGCAAGTGCCTACATGTTTTAGACTGAAAAAAGATAGGTGCCCCGTAATGCCTTTCTTGTCCCTCTCCTCCTAGGAGCTACAGTGCGAGGTGAAGAGGGAAAAAGGAGTGCCTGGGCAGAAGCCCAGCCTGACCCCGTCAGGGCCCGCGGGACGTAGTCTGACAAGATCGAGAGGGGCAGGGGCGAAGACGATGGACGAAGAGAGCGGCTAGGCGATGCCCTGGTCAGCACTGCCAGGACCAGCGGAACACGGCAGGAGGGTCACCGGCAGGGAAGATGAAGCCGGAGTCCACGGGGAAGCCTGCGGGGGTCCAGCTGGAGGAAGCGGGGACGTCCACACCCAACGCCCTGGCAAATCGCTCTGCCGGGGAGAAGACCAGGTGCAGATGATGTTGCCGCCGGTGCCTTTCTGCCGGTGATGGTGTGTCCGGCGCTTAGATGGAGTCCGAGCCGCCATCCTCCCGCTTGGTGCCATCGTCATCGCCGTCACTGTCCTCTTCGTCGCTGTCGCTCGAGGAAGAGATTTCATCGTCAGTCGAGCTCTCCGCGCAGCACCCTAAGCGAGCACCCAAACGCCCGAAGACCTTGATGGAGAGCAGATTGGCCTCCATTAACTTGAAATGGAGAACGTGCCCCGCCGCCAAGCTGTGGGCATGAGCAAAAGTTTTCCACCCACGTTGGAGAAACATGACATGAGGCACGGGGAACTCTACGTCCGCCCGCATGTTGTCGTTACAGCAGCCCCTCATGTGCAGCCTCAATCCTGGCGGTTGTTCTACCTGCATCACCCTTGCGAACGGGGTGGGAAGCCGAAGACGATTGCGCGGTGGCTCGCGTAGTTTGACGATGAACTCCAATGGCTGGTCCCTGACATGTCCTTCCATACGGGCCAAGGCGGCTGGGGGTGGAGCGACCAGGGCACCACCACGTCCTCCTCAGCCCCGAGCGCCACGATGGCCACACCCACGCCAGGCGGCACCACCTTGTTAGCTGGATTCTGCCCCTGCATCCCCAGCAGGGGGAGGGAGGCGCTGCCGAGAAGAGACCCTCATCGCCACCGCTAGAGGATGACCACGTCCTCTTCCCCTCACCATAGTGGATGAAAGATACAAGAAGAAGAAGGAGGAGATGTGTGGGGGTGAGCCCCTCGCCCACGTTCCCTTTTATAAGGGAGCATGGCCGAGGGCTGGCTCCTCACCACCCGGAAGGCAACCGTCCCACTCCACCAAAGCAGGAGTAGGGTTTTATGCTTCCCAGCGGCCCGAACCTGGGTAAAAACCACCAGTGTCACCACCGTCGTGTTGTTTCATGGCCTCCGCTCTTTGTGCAACGTGATCTTCCCCCTTGTCGAACCACGAGGGGCCGATGGCCCCATAGGTGATCGTGTCCACCCACGACAGCCTCCCCCAAGCTAGAGCGATACTTTCTACTTCACGAGGCCAAAAATTATATATATAATTCCGATCACGATGAACTAGATGCATAGGATATTTTTTTTGGTGAAATTCCAATTTCAATCGATTCCAGTTCCAAGATCCAATATCATCGCATAGCCTATACCATGTCAATGCTTTTACCTTAAAAGATAAAGGGAAAACCTTCTTCTTAGCTTCATCTCCGGATAAACCTGCAAGCTTAAGTAATCCACAAATTTCATCCACATATATCAAGTGCATATCAGGATGTTCAGTTCCATCTCCTGCATAAGGATTAGCTAGTAGTTGTTATATCATACCCGAAGGAATTTCATAACCAATATTTTCAGTAGGTGTAGTAGGTTGAGGGGTAAATAATTGTGGTTCCGGTCAAGGTGAAGATATCCTGAACAAACCCCTCAAAGGATGATTCTCCATAGTAACAAGTGACAATAAACTTCAGCATGTAGCAATAATTTTTCCTTACCAATTTCCACTTAGAAAGAGCGCTTCACTCCCCGGCAACGGTGCCAGAAAAGAGCCTTGATGACCCACAAGTATAGGGGATCAATCATAGTCCTTTCGATAAATAAGAGTGTCGAACCCAATGAGGAGCAGAAGGAAATGACAAGTGGTTTTCAGCAAGGTATTTTCTGCAAGCACTGAAATAGTCGGTAACAAGTAGTTTGATAGCAAGATAATTTGTAATGAGCAAGTAACGGTAATGCTAAATAAAATGCAGCAAGGTAGCCTAGTCCTTTTGTGGCAAAAAACAGGCCAAAACGGTCTCTTATGATAAGCAAAGCGTTCTTGAGGGTACACGGGAATTTCGTCATGTCACTTTCATCATGTTGGTTCGATTCATGTTCGCTACTTTGATAATTTGATATGTGGGTGGACCGGTGCTTAGGTGTTGTTCTTACTTGAACAAACCTCCTACTTATGATTAACCCCCTCGCAAGCATCCGCAACTATGAGAAAAGTATTAAGATAAAATCTAACCATAGCATTAAACTTTTGGATCCAAATCGGTCCCTTACGAAGTAGCGCATAAACTAGGGTTTAAGCTTCTGTCACTCTAGCAACCCATCATCTAATAACTACTCCACAATGCATTCCCTTAGGCCCAAATATGGTGAAGTGCCATGTAGTCGACATTCACATGACACCACTAAGGGAATCACAACATACATATCATCAAAATATCGAACACATATGAAGTTCACATGATTACTTGCAACATGACTTCTCCCGTGACCTCAAGAACAAAAGTAACTACTCACAAATAATAATCAAGCTCAAGATCAGAGGGGTATTTAATAGCATAATGGATCTGAACATATAATCTTCCACCAAATAAACCATATAGTAATCAACTACAAGATGTAATCAACACTACTAGTCACCCACAAGTACCAATCTAAGGTTCCGGTACAAAGATTGAACACAAGAGTGTCGGTGCAACAGACCCTGGGTCCATTGCATGGACTGTGCATAGGCCAGAGACAAGATTACAAGAGCAAAATCAGACCAAACAAGGAGGATCAATTCCTTTGAAGGATCCAAGTGCAAGTCGAGAAGGCCAAGGTGAGTCAGAGGAACAAGGCATCACTAAGGGAAGGACCTGCCTTGCCGGGCAGGCGAGCCCGGCAGGGTTGGGTTTTCCCGGGAAGCAAGCTCCCAGATCGTCCCGGCAGGCCTGCCGGGGCTGGCGGAGGCAAACCACTCTACCGCTCCACCTCACAAGCGACGCAAGTCATTAATCAAAGCGGTGTCGAGCTCCAAGGTGACTAAGAGGCTGCTTTTTGCCACATGGCAGCCACTTCCTACAGCAAACACCTCCATATGACACCCGTCCTGAGACGTGTCAAACGAGCAGGCGTGAAGCTGGCAAAACAGCCCGGCAGGACCTGCCGGGCGAGCTGTGATGTGACACTGAGCGGCGCATTTAATGCGCTCTGTCAGCGTGCAGAGTTAGGTATGATAGCACTGTTAGCTATCTAATCAGTACGCAAAGACTGATTTGCCATTGTGGTGACCCCTTAATCTATAAAAGGAGGCCCATGGCGACTGTAGAAAGGGTTGGACCCTCGCATATTCATACGCGCGTAGCCACTCTCGCCCCCAGAGCGACCTTGCCGGGCGAGTGTGCTACGTCCACCACCATTATCCATTATCAATCCACCAAAGCAGGAGTAGGGTTTTACGCCTCACGGCGGCCCGAACCTGGGTAAAGACTGCCCGTGTGATCTCTGTCGTGCTGCGTGACGCTTCTCCGCTCTTTGTGCAACGTGCCCATCCCACCGATGAACCAAAAAGGGGCTCATGGCCCCATAGGTGGCCGTGGTTTCCCATGACATCTTTTGGCGCGCCAGGTAGGGGGATCACTTGCACGAAACTGAGAGCGTACACTGCGCGTCATCTTCATCGACATTTTCGTCATTGACTATGGCGCCCAAGAGGAAGCCCGGAGCTGCAAATCACCCGTCCACCTCGAAGGCTCCACCGACCGCGATCGCCGACGTCGCGGGGAATGCGGGGACTCGCGAGGGTGTGGATGCTGCGGGGGACGTGGTCGGCATAGGCGGCACCGTCACCACCTCCCCCACGGCCGAAGCAGGAACGGGAGGTACCGGGGAAGGACATCATCAGCAACATCCCAACGGCCATGCTCCACGAGGTACGGATGGAGGGATCATTCCGCCTGAACCCCTTCTCCTCGCCAACGGGCATAGCCGCATTGATGATGCTCGTTCTGGGGCGAATCGCAACTCTCCGGCCGCCTGCGCTGCGGGCGCGACCGTGACTGCAGGGCACGCGCCACCCCCAGGGCGGGCTGACCCAGCTACTGTGCCCAACGAAGCCGCTGGCCCTCAGGAGCCTCCGCCACATCACCATGCCGTCCAAACGGCTGGTTCGCAGCAGCAAGGGCGCGGCGCGGTCACCACCGGCAACGTCAGGAGCCGAGCGACACTACGATCTACATCGTCATCACCTATGCCAAGCACTGCCTCAGAGGCCATGGCGCGAGCCCAACTGCTGTTGAGATTTCCACCGGTGGCAGACCAGATGGATGAGTGGCGAGCCACCATCCAAAGTATGATTGGTTTTGCCGAGGCGGAAGGATCACAGCGGGCCGGACCACCACGGCCTTCCCACGCAGCAACGGCGGCTCGTGCGGCTGGCCGTGCGGGAGGGGCCACCCTTACGGTGCAATCACCACCACGGCAAGCCGCCCGAGAGACGCAAAACCAAGCACCCAATGACGTCTCGATGGCCTCATCAGACCCTCGAGCACGTCAAGGCCGACAGCGTGCCCTGGAGGGTAGGCGAAGGGAAGGCGCGCGTGTCATCGATGAGCGGCACCGCGACAACCCCCGCCGGTCCAATGGGTGTGATGGCCCCGACGTCGATGAGCCCGCGCTCGGAGATGGCGGGTGCCTGCCTTTCGAGGTTGGGTGCCCTGCCTTCACCCGTGAGCTGCGGCAAGTCCGTTGGCCGTCCACTCTCATGTTCAAGCCAGAGATACCCGAGAAGTATGATGGGAGACTAAACCCGGCAGAGTTCTTGAGCATCTACACCATCGCTGTTCAAGCTGCCAGGGGAAGAGATGAGAAGGTGTTCGCCAACTACTTCCCTTTGGCCCTCAAGTCAAATGTGAGGTCTTGGCTGATGCACCTGCCGGAGAACTCCATTTCGACCTGGGCTGACCTGTGCCACGAGTTCATTGGTGCCTTCACGGGCGGCCATCAAGAACCAGGGCGGCCCAGTGACTTGTAGCTTCTCCAGCGAAAAGAGGGAGAAACTCTACGGAAGTAATTGCAGAGATTCAGCCGAGTCCACAGAAATATCCCAGATATCCACCCAGCTGCCGTGATAGCTGACTTCCAATCCAACATGCGCAACCGCAGGATACGTTTCAAGATGAACGTTCGGTTGCCCAAGACTGTGAAGGAGCTCTACACTTTGGTGGACAAATGTGCTCGGGTGGAGGAGGGGAGGAAACTTCCTGGAGAGGAAGATTGCATCGACATCGACTCAGAAGATGACGACGATACCATCAGTAAGAAGAAGAAGAAGAAGAAGAACAAGAAGCACAAGGATAAGACTGTGATGACGGTTGAGGGGTCAGGCACGCCTAGTACTGGCAAGAAGGCCAAGGATGAAGCCCCCGGCAAGGAGGCTACCGCATGCGCTGACTGCCGGGAGGAGGCGGCTGCCGAGAAAGCTGGGAAAAGTGATGGGCCGTACTGTAAGATTCATCGGACCAAGGGCCATGATCTCCAGGAGTGTCATCAGGTTGAGCAGCTCGTCAAGAGGCAGAAGGCTGAGTATGAGAAGCGCGATAAGGAAAAAGGTTAGAATGGCACTGGCGGGAAGGGCCGGGGTGGTGAAGCAAATCGCCCCGGCAAGGCTCCTCGGAACCAAGGGAAACCCGCCAAAGGCCGAGAGAAGGAGGATTGCAATAATGAGAGTGATGGAGGGAATGAAGAGGAAACCAGCAAGCAGGAATTCCAGAAGTCCACTGACGCCCTGTGCATTGACGGGGGTGCATCTTTGCACTCCTCTCACCGCCAACTTAAACAGTGGGCACATGAAGTCAATGCCGTAGGGTGCATGCCGTTGTTGGTCTCACCAACAATTCGCAACCTCAAGGTCACAAAGATGCTGGTTGACGGCGGGGCCGGGTTGAATCTGATTTCCCCAAAGGTTATCAGCAAACTCCAGATAGCAGAGGAAGAACTTAAGGCCACAGGCACGTCTCAAGGAGTCAATCTCGGCAGGAGCCGTCCTAAGGGAAAGGTTACGTTGCCAGTGACATTTGGAGGAGAGTTGAACTACAGGACTGAGAAAGTTGTGTTTGATGTGCTTGACCTCCCCCTGCCGTACAACGGGATCCTTGGGCGCTCGGCCCTGGCCAAATTCATGGCAGCATCCCACTATGCCTACAACACCTTGAAGATGCGAGGGCCGATGGGCGTCATTTCCATTCCGTCGAACAAGAAAGACGCAATTATTTGCGTGGATAAGATGTACCGGGACGCGGTTGCTGCAGAGGTCACGGAAGCCACAGTTCCCGCCAAGGGAAGCATAGCAGAGGCACTGGCAAGGAATCCGGGAAGCGTACCTCTACGGAATGTGCCGCGCCCGTTGATGACATGCCAGAGAGTTCCAACAGCAAGAGATCCAAGGCTGCTCCACCCCAAGTGAAAAAGGTCACGGCAGGGCTGGCTGGCGCTGATGGTACTTTCACTATCAGCGCCAACCTTGATGACAAATAGGAAAGCGCGCTTGTTGCCTTCCTGCGAGCGAATATCGATGTGTTTGCGTGGCAACCATCTGATATCCCCGGTGTTCCCAGGGAGGTAATCGAGCACCACCTTGCTGTCTGCCCACATGCCCGGCCCGTCAAGCAGAAGGTTCGGAAGCAGGCCTTGGAGCGGCAGCAGTTTATTGCCGAGGAAATCAAGAAACTTGAAGCAGCTGGTTTGGTCAGAGGAGTACTGCATCAAACATGGTTAGCAAACCCAGTGGTTGTGTGCAAGGCTAATGGAAAATGGAGGCTTTGCATAGATTTCACAGATCTGAACAAGGCATGCCCAAAGGACCCATTTCCCTTGCCGCGCATCGACCAGATCGTGGATTCTACTTCAGGATGTGAGTTTCTCTCTTTTCTGGATGCATACTCTGGATACCATCAGATTTTTATGTCCAAGGAAGACGAAGAAAAGACCTCATTCATCACCCCATGCGGCACATACTACTTTGTGCGCATGCCTTTCGGGTTGAAGAGTGCCGGGTCCACTTTTGCAAGAGCAGTCCAGATTGGCTTTGAACCATAGTTGCATAGGAACATTGAAGCCTATATGGATGATATTGTGGTCAAGTCCAAGGACAGATCAACCCTCATCCAGGATTTAGAAGAGACATTTGCTAATTTGCGCAAGATCAACTTGAAACTGAATCCAGAGAAGTGCGTGTTTGGCGTTCCCTCCGGCAAGCTACTTGGTTTCTTTGTGTCCCATCGTAGGATAGAGGCCAACCCCAATAAGATCAAGGCCATTGAGTAGATACAGGCACCCAAGATAGTTAAGGATGTGAGGCGTTTGACAGGATGCGTTACCGCGCTTAGCAGATTCGTCTCCAAGTCTGCCGAGCATGCCTTGCCATTCTTCAAGATTTTGAAGAGGGCAGGACCCATGAAGTGGACCCCGGAAGCAGATGCAACGCTGCAGGATTTGAAGGCCTACTTGTCTTCTGTGCCTACTTTGGTCGCACCCAAACCACAAGAGCCATTGCTACTATATCTGGCAGCAACTAATCAAGTGGTTAGTGCGGCCCTACTAGCGCAGCGGGAAGTAGAAGAAGCAGCCACCTCAGCAAGTGTCCCACCCGGGGAAGAGAAAGAGAGCGGTCCAGCAAGGCCAGATACGGATCAGGACAAAGAGGAGCATGGCAGCGGAAGCAACCCCAAGGACACGGCAAGGAAGAAGGTGGTGCAGCGCCTAGTATACTTCGTCAGCTCTCTGTTGCAGAGGGCTAGATCCAGGTATTCTAGCATGCAAAAATTGATCTTTGGCCTTGTCATGGCCTCAAGGAAACTGCGCCACTACTTCCAAGCCCATGAGATCACGGTTGTCACCCGCTTCCTGTTGCAAAGGATACTTCGAAACCCAGAGGCCACCGGCAGGATAGTGGAGTGGGCATTGGAGTTGTCCAGTTTCGGCCTGAAGTTTGAAAGCACATCAACAATCCAGAGCAGGGCGTTGGCAGAGTTTATTGCAAAATGGACGCCAACCCCTGATGAAGAAGTATTGGAAACAGTTATCCCTGGCAAGGAAGCGCCCCAAGAATGGATCGTGTATTTTGATGGTGCCTACTCCCTACAAGGTGCAGGGGCTGGCGTGCTTCTCGTGGCTCCCACTAGAGAGCACTTGAGGTACGTCGTCCAGATGCACTTTCCCCGGGAGGAGGCGACCAACAATACAGCAGAATATGAAGGGCTTCTTACCGGGCTCAGGATTGCCACAGAATTGGGAATCAAGAAGCTGATCATTCAAGGAGATTCACAACTGGTGGTGAGACAAGTCAACAAGGATTACCAAAGCCCATTGATGGATGCATACGTCGAGGAAGTGAGAAGATTGGAGGAGCGCTTTGACGGGTTGCAAACAGAGCACCAGGAACTTTTGTTCTCCATCTTACTCAGCCCTCCGTATCCCCAACAACAATGGCCCGAAAGAGGAGGAAATTGGACTCCAGTAAGCCTCTCCCGGTAGAGCCTTTGAGGGCTCCTGGCAGGGACCGTGCCGAAAAAAAATCCCCTTCGATTGCCGGGCTGCACCCTCCTGCCGAGCCACTGGTCCCGGTGGTCGAGGGATGCGCCCCCACGAATGAGGAGGTTCCGCTAGTCCTTGTTGCCGAGCCTCAGGCTCCAACTTGGGCAAGGCACATAGTCCATTTCCTCCAAACCGGAGAACTTTCTGAAGAGCAAGAAGAAGCTGAAAGAGTAGCCCAGAGGGCCAGTATGTATCAGTTTGTCGATGACACACTATACAGAAGAAGGCCCAACGGTGTGAAATTGAAGTGCATTTGCCGGGAAGGAGGAAAGGAACTGCTGGCAGATATACACAAAGGCATGTGCGGCTCCCACATTGGATCAAGGGCTTTGGTTGGGAAAGCATTCCGGCAAGGATTCTATTGGCCCACATCCCTCCAAGATGCGGTTGAGCTCATCACCAAGTGTGAAGCCTATCAGTTCCATTCCAAAAATATCCATCTGCCTGCCCAAGCACTCCAGACAATCCCTTTGTCATGGCCGTTTTTGATCTGGGGGCTCGATATCCTCGGCCCTTTCCCCTGAGCTGCCGGGGCTTTGAATTCTTGTTTGTTGCAATTGACAAGTTTACAAAGTGGCCAGAAGTAGATGCCGTGAAAAAGGTGACTGCTCAGTCAGCTATCAAGTTCTTGAAAGGATTGGTGTGCCGCTTCAGGGTCCCTGCCCGGATCATCATCGAAAACGGCACCCAGTTCACGAGCCGCGCCTTCATGCAATATGTTCATGCCCTCGGAAGCAAGATCTCATTTGCCTCTGCCGCACATCCCAGAAGCAATGGACAAGCTGAGAGGGCAAACACTGAAGTGCTGCAAGGATTCAAGACAAGAACGTTTGATAAGCTGCGGAAGCACGGCAGGCGATGGATCGATGACTGTCGGTGGTTCTTTGGTCCCTCAGAACGACACCAAACCGAGCTACCGGGCAGACTCCCTTCTCCCTAGTCTATGGGGCAGAAGCAGTTATCCCCACGGAACTCATTGATGGGTCACCTCGAGTGCTTGCCTACGATGAAGTAGCGCAGGAACAGCACATGCGTGACGATGCCGTGCTTCTCGAGGAGAACCGTCTCTGGGCTGCTACGCGTGCTGCACGCTATCAGCAAGCCCTGCGTTGCTATCATAGCCATAGGGTTCATGCCCAGTGTTTTGAGGAAGGCGACCTTGTCCTTAGGCGCGTTCATTCCGCCAAGGGTACAAACAAGCTGTCGCCAAAGTGGGAAGGCCCTTACCGGGCAGTACGAGTCACCAGACCTGGCGCAGTCCGTCTGGAGACCGGAGATGGCATTCAATTGTAAAACTCATGGAATATTGAGCATCTCCGCAAGTTCTACCCGTAAGGCGCGGCTGTCGGGCCCTGCCCGGCAGGGCCAGGCAGCCACCCTTTTGTACAGGCCTTGCCTCAGCTGCATATAACCCCTTGTACAAAGCCAGGCGCAGACCCTGAGCAACAGAGAAATAAATGAAGCGCTGGGGGCCCCCGACAAGTTGCATGCATGCATAAGCATATCATAAGCATCGCATGATTCATGTAGATAGGTTGCATGATCATGTAGCTAGATTGCATCTGGCATCATCTTCATTTGCATAAACTGCAGGCTCCTGCCGTGGACTTAGTCCTAGGAAGAGGATGCGAAGACAAGCCAGCACTGCGGTCTCCGGCAAGCCAAACAGATAAGTTCCGTCTCTTATCCATACATGTTCCATGAGTAGGACTTATGCATATGAAAACCTCGCCGCCTCGAAAACAAAGGTACTCCCATCTACTGACACGAACGCTGCTTCGGTCAGGATGGTCGTAGTGGCCTTTGGCTGAAAGGGGTTGGCGGGGGGCTGTTCTCTCCCAATGGGTTCTGCGCCCGCCAGGCTCAGCCTCACAGCAGCAGTCCTATGGGGTACCGGCAAGGTAGTTTACCGGGATCTACTTGTTTACATGAAAGTATGGAGGTGTTTCACCTCTGCATGGATATCGTACATGCACAAGTGCCCGGCAAAGCTTATCTTCTTCATTAATATGCTAATCAACAAGTACAAATCTCACAGAACATAAACATGGATACGAGAGATTACACTATTTGAACTAAAATTTGGCAAGTGTCTACAGATTTAAGATTAAAAAAAGATAAGTGCCCCGTAAACTCCTCTCCTTGTCCCTTTTATCCCAGGTAGTGCGGTGGGAAGAGGAGAGCTCAGGAGGATTGCTCGAGCAGGAGCCCACCCCGGTCCCGTCATGGCCTGCCGGGTGCAGCCTGACAAGATCGGGAGTGGCGAGGCTGCGAAGGAGGGGGACGGAAGGAGCAGCTCGGCGGTGCCCTGGTCACCACCTCTAGAACCAGTCAAAAGCCCCAGCGCAAGCGCCGACAGGGAAGGCCGTCGGAGCTCAGCTGGAAGACCGCTGGAGGAGGCGAAGGCACCAAGAGAGCGACCCCCTCCCCGGTGATTGGGAGCCTGGTGATGATGGTGCCGGGGAGGGGAGGGGAAGAACAGGAAGATGAGGCGACATGACGTCAGTACAAGACGAACGCGTCGGTGCCATCGTACTCCGACCTAACGGTCTACCTCCCGCCTTCTCCATCTTCCCTAACTTCATCTTTGTCAACACCGCTCCCAGGGGATGCCGACCTCTTGGTCCGGCACCTCCCTTGAGGAGGTGGCGAGTAGCCGCAGGGGCCATGGGGCTCGACACGCGCCGCTCCCCACCTTGGCGGGCAGGAAGACGCCGCCGTCCTTAGCAAGAATGCAAGATCCGCCGGAAGGAGCAGTGCTGGGATTACCAAGGACCCCATATACTGCATCCCAGGCAAGCATCAAGAGCCCCGAACACCTCGCCAACAGGGTGGCGACCCCCGGCGACACGCGGCACCAGACCAGACTCACTCCCCAAGCATCAGCACGAGCATTTGACATCATCAGCAACTCCAAGCTAGGACCCGGGGCCTGACCCCGGGCTCTTCCTTTCAGCATACCCAGAAGAAGCAGAAGGCGGAGGAGGAGAGGAATGTGGATGAATGCCTCCGCTCCTCCCCCGCTCCTCCCTTTATAGTCGAGCTGGGGCTGGGGGCTGATCCCCCGGCGAGTAACCACCGTCCTCCTCCACCAATCCAAGAAGATCGGGCCCCTGCCTTGATGCTCTCCTGCACCACGTGCCTCCATTACCTACCCCACTCAATGCATGCGGCATACGTGGATAAGGATAAGGGCGCGGTGGGAAGAGTGAATTGGCAGTTATCCGCCCATACGTTAAAGTAATTCACGGGCCATTACAAGAATGGCCCCACCACAATTGGTGTTGCACGATGCGCGGGAAAACCGGGAACTGACCCAAGCTCAGGTTAATGAAGAAGCAAAGAAGATCTCAAAGGGCGGAGCCGCCCTTACATTTCTGCCTGTGCACTGGTTAGGGCCTACTCCGAGGACACCCAGCGGCGCGTTCGTGCCAGGCCCGAGGGCTCCTATTGGTGCAACAGACCCTGGGTCCATTGCACGGACTGTGCACAGGCCAGAGACAAGATTACAAGACCAAGATCAGACCAAACAAGGAGGATCAATTCCTTTGAAGGATCCAAGTGCAAGTCGAGAAGGCCAAGGTGAGCCAGAGGAACAAGGTATCACTAAGGGAAGGACCTACCTTGCTGGGAAGACGAGCCCGACAGGGTTGGGTTTTGCCCCAGAAGCAAGCTCCCAGATCGTCCCGACAGGCCTGCCGGGGCTGGCGGAGGCAAACCACTCTACCGCTCCACCTCACAAGCGACGCAAGTCATTAATCAAAGCGGTGTCGAGCTCCAAGGTGACTAAGTGGCTGCTTTTTGCCACATGGCAGCCACTTCCTATAGCAAACACCTCCATATGACACCCGTCCTGAGACGTGTCAAATGAGCAGGCGCGAAGCTGGCAAAACAGCCCGGCAGGACCTACCGGGCGAGCTGTGATGTGACACTGAGCGGCGCATTTAATGCGCTCTGTCAGCCTGCAGAGTTAGGTATGATAGAACTGTTAGCTATCTAATCAGTACGCAAAGACTGATTTGCCACTGTGGTGACCCCTTAATCTATAAAAGGAGGCCCATGGCGACTGTAGAAAGGGCTAGACCCTCGCATACTCATACGCGCGTAGCCACTCTCGCCCCTAGAGCGACCTTGCCGGGCGAGTGTGCTACGTCCACCACCATTATCCACCATCAATCCACCAAAGCAGGAGTAGGGTTTTACGCCTCACGACGGCCCGAACCTGGGTAAAGACTGCCCGTGTGATCTCCGCCGTGCTGCGTGATGCTTCTCCGCTCTTTGTGCAACGTGCCCATCCCCCCGCCGAACCAAAAAGGGGCTCATGGCCCATAGGTGGCCGTGGTTTCCCACGACAAGAGATGAACTAGGGTTTGAGAGGAGATGGTACTGTTGAAGATGTTGATGGAGATGGCCCTCCCAAAGATGGGAGAGTTGTTGGTGATGACGATGGCGATGATTTCCCCCTCCGGGAGGGAAGTTCCCCCGGCGAAATGGCTCTGCCGGAGGGCAAAAGTGCTCCTACCCAAGTTCCGCCTCGAGACGGCGGCACTTCGTCCCGAAAGTCCCCTCCTGATTTTTTCTAGGTCAAAATGACCTATATACCAGAAGATGGGCACCGGAGGTGGGCCGAGGAGGGCACAACCCACCAGGGCATGCCTGGGGGGCCTGGCACGCCCAGGTGGGTTGTGCCCACCTGGTGCGCCTCCTCCGACAGTTATTTGCTCCAGTATTTTTTTATTGCAAAATAGTTCTTCGTAAATTTTCAGCCCATTTGGAGATGTGCAGAATAGGTAACTCTGACGTAGCTTTTTCAGGTCCAGAATTCCAGCTGCCGGTATTCTCCCTCTTTGTGTAAACCTTGCATATTATGAGAGAAAAGGCATTAGAATTACTCCCAAAAGCATTATTATGCATAAAAACATTATAAATAACAGTAGGAAAACATGATGCAAAATGGACGTATCAACTCCCCCAAGCTTAGACCTCACTTGTCCTCAAGCGAAAAACCAAAATCGAAAAACATGCCCACATGCTTAGAGAGAGAGGTGTCAATAAAAACAAAATACGGACATAGAAGCATCATGCATATTATTATAACAGCAAGGAACTTTAACATAAAACTTTATCAAATAACTTTTATCATATAACTTCTTATGAACAAGTAACAATTCATCACAACATTGAAGTATAAAGCATAATCCTTATTAAAAACGCACAAACTATGTTCTCAGTCAACTTTGCAACTACAATTGATCATATTTTCAGGAAGGGTCATGTGTCGGAGCCTTTAGGCAAGTCCACATACTCAACCATCATTTAATCTTCTATGATTGCTAACACTCACAGCATACCCATAAACAAAAAGTTTCAACCAGACACATAGAAAGATAGGGGCTTATAGTTTCGCCTACCAATGTATTCACCTCAAGGGTGATGTCAACAATAATAACTCATGCCCACTCATATCCAACTGGATATATGTGCCTAGATCTTTCCTCACCACATGATGCTTGCAAAAAGAGAAAATAAAAAGGAATAGGGGAGAATACTTTGACTCTTACATAAAAGTAAATGCATAAAAGTAAAAGATAGGCCCTTCGAAGAGGGAAGCAGAGGTTGTCATGCGCTTATTTTTTTGTGTTTCAAATCCCTTAATGCAAAAGAATGTCACGTTATATTGCCCCTTATGATAGCAAGCTTTATTATGCAGTCCGTCGCTTTTATTACTTTGCCATCATAAGTTCGTACAATGCTCAATTTTCTCTTACAATAAACGATCCAACACTTTCAGAAGAAATTTTTGTTGCCTTATTGCATCGATGACAACTTACTTGAAGGATCTTAATTCATAGGTAGGTATGGTGGACTCTCAAAATAAGATTTTGGGTTAAGGGTTTTTGGATTTACAAGTAGCATCTCTACTTAGTGCGGAATTTTTGGCTAGAAAAGATATTGAGCAAGCACCACATGTTGAAGGATCTATGACAATAAAACTTCTATGTGAATATGAACAAACATAAATCATTACGCTGTCTTCCTTGTCCAACGTCAACAATTTTGACACAAAATATTTAATGGGGGCTCACAATAATAAAAGATGTCCAAGATAGTGTATTTGCATGTGAATCTTCTCTTCACTTATTAATTCTTTCATGAATTGCATCATTGACCAAAGCTATGTTTGTCAATCTCCAATAAATTTTACCACTTATACTTTTCCTTATGTGATGTCATTACTTACCATAAGATTATCATATGATCTTTTTCATTTATTTTCCTTTCTTTTTATTGGAACAAAGGAGTAAAGAAACAAAACTCAAACTACTCTTTATTATATATCTCGCACACGATTACATAGATAGATCACTAAGCAAGCACTCGAAAAGAAAGGATCGAACTAAACTTTTATTCAACTAAATCATAAGATAACTAAAGATCGAACTAAAATAGATGAAAGCAAAGATAGTGATAGTGATACGATACCGGGGCACCTCCCCCAAGCTTGGCACAAGCCAAGGGGAGTGCCAATACCATGAACTCAAGTTTCTTTTGTTGGAGAGGATGATGGTGGTGGCAGTGATGAGGTAGTAGCGGGTTGGCCTCCGGCTTCCATGGGAGTGGCTCACCATCATAAGAAGAAGCGCGAGTCTCACGAGTCCTGCAACTGGCAGCTAAACTCATACCTTTAAATCTCGCCTCATATTCAAAGACTTGATTTTGGAGATCATAGATTTGGCTTTGCAGAAAATTGATTTGCTCGTTGAAAGTGAAGACGATGTCCTTCATGGATTTACCATCCACCTTGAGATCACGGGTGTAATCCGCAATCATGAGGTGATTGGCATTGAGTCCATGTTCCACCATCCCCTTGCACTTGAAGACCTCTTGCTCCATAGCTTTGAGCCTAGCCTCCACGGTTCCCGTCCCCTGGGACCCTGGACGTCCCGGATGAGGAGCACCCCCTCACGCATCTCAATGGCTTGAGGGTGCTGCATCACCTCCCGCAAATACGGGTTGAGCACGTTCTCGAAGAACTTGTCCTTGGAGGAGCTCGAAGTGGCCATGGCGATCTAGATCTGTCAAAAAACAACAAGAAAGAAGAACAGAAGATTTCTCTGTGATACTGTGGTCAATACGTTCGGGGGGTATATAAAGATTTTTTTATCTTGGGAAACAAGCAAACGGGAGGAAAACGGAGTCGGGAAGGTTCTCGAGGTGGGCACAACCCACCTGGGCGCGCCCTGGTGTCTTGTGCCCTCCTCGGTTGCCTTCCTTG